>CM060442.1:15424194-16674194 GCA_030545235.1 Helianthus tuberosus | reverse complement strand
ATATAGTGTTATAATACACTTCTCACATTTTGAACACTTTTTACAGGATCCTCTACCTATATATATATATAGGGGAGGGTTTAAATGAGAACACCCATCTTTTGTGAGAACTGTGAGAACACTTCTCAGCCAATCATTTATGCTCCTTGTTATTTTAACCAAAAGGTTAAATTGGTAATTTTGTTTTCTCTTATTCCACTGTCACAGACTCACGCCTTCCTACTTTCCCTCCCCCTCCCCATCACCGCCCTTCTGATATCTCCCTCCACCTCTCCACCACCATGTCGGATTCACCCTGAACCACCGGCCTATTGCTTGTTAATCGCTCTTCCTCATATTTGCTGCTACAAACACTCATCAGAACTAAAGGTATGCGAAAGAGTTATTTTCTTGATAGTTTCGATTGAAAATTTCTATATGATGCACGTCGATGTTGTCAACAAATTGGGCGTTTGAAGCATTCGGAATATGTTTCCATGTATCTATTGAAAAATCTCTTTGAATGTAATGAATTGTTTTGATTTATTTGTTGAATTTAGGATACGCTAATGCTTGACCTCATGAAAGTAAACCCTAATTTATAATTTTTTTTATTGAAGTTCACAATTGGATGAAGATTGCACTTTATCAAATAAAATTTAGGTGTTTTAAAGTATTATACTCATTTTGCTGTTAAACATTAAATTCCTACTAAAGAAGTAATTTAAAAAGAAAACTGATTGATTATATGTTTTACTTGATTAGTTGATAAAAAATTAATTTTTCTTATGTTCACTTGATTAGTTCAGCTGGACTTGATTAAATGATTGGTTCACTTGATTTTTATTTACTAGTTAATTTGTATTTTTTTGGTACCATTTAATGATTTTGAATATGCTTTTAGGTAGTTAATCTATATGGATTTCAAGGATATTATATGAAAACTTACAACTGAATCATCTAAACAGTATAAGGGCATGTTTTTCGGCCAATTTGGTTCAAAAAATAATCGTTATAAAAATCGACGTTCATGAGTTTTCAGCCGCTTTAATGGCGTAAGTGAACACCATTGATAAGTCTCCCATTGGTTCTAATCTCCGATGTTGCCTACTGTAAGAAACGACTTGTTATGATCCCCTTGAAAGAATTAGTTGTTGGTTAGTTTAATTTGGCCCGCCAATCTACAGTAAAACAAGGATGATTCGATGTTTAGTTGGTGTGTAAGCAACTTTTGTTTGATCTTGATTGGTTAACATATAGATTTAGTATGTCAAGATCCTCTCTGCATATTTCCATGTTCTCTATAGGCCTCTATTGATCAATAAAAAATAAGAAATGAATCAAGGTGTTAGTTAATCTATATTTGTATATGTGCATGAATCCTACAGTCCAAAATTGAGGTTTAATCAACAAGCATCCAGCCATGGTGGGATTGGCCCACACACCAAATCAATTAACTTAATGTTCAACATATTTTTTTATTTTCTCCATCAGTTAAATGTTCGTTGTTATGTACACTATCACCACATGTTCCTTTTATCCTTAACCTCTTTCTAATCAATTGTCAAAGCTTTTCAATTGTATTTAAATAATCTTTCAAGAATTTGTTTTAAAACTGCAATATGTTTTGACATGTTATGCAACCCACTCGGTTATAAACTTTATTTATAAAAAATGGCCTTGATTTTCTAATTTTCTTTAGGCCCTGAAAAGGTTGATTTGTCTCTTGACATGATAGGGCGATGCATGCGCTGGCTATGGACGCTTGATACCGCAAAGGAGGTGATGCGTGCTTCCAATGTAGCGACAAGGTGACTAAAAGGGTAGATGCCAATGGTGTTCCCATTCTCTATATCACCGAGAACAAAAAGAAAAAAGGAGTAAGTCTAGTGGTTGTAGTATTAACACGAACAACAAGTGTCACGTGGTTACTTCAAGGGGTCAACTCTTTAGTACTACAGGTCCGTCAGCGATAATGAAGAAGATAAAGCTTAACAGTACTACCAACCAAGCAACTAGTCATAATGATGTAGAAGTTGATTTGAATCTTAGTTGTCCTTCAAAAACAACATAAAATAGTTTGTAGACTTTATTAATTCAATGCAATTACTATTCACATTTTTTTGTTTGTTGTGTTGGTGGGTTTTACAACTTTTTATTTTATCGTCAATGTTTCAATAATAACTCACAACCAATTACATACGTATGTAACCCAATCAGTTATACATTTCTTAAATATATACAGCTTAAATACATATGTGTAAACGTTCATATCAATTCTTTTTTTAACTATCATCATTTACACATGTGTAAATCTTGATAACTATACTTATTTTTTTTAAACTATTATGATTTACACGTGTGTTAACCATCATATCTACTATACTTTTTTAAACTATTATGACTTACACATGTGTAAACCTTCATATCCATTCTTTTTTTTTTAATTATTATGATTTACACATGTGTAAATCTTCATGTGTATGTTTTTTTTTTCTTAAACTATTAGGAGTACACGTGTGTAAACTTTTAAATTTATGCTTATTTTTTAAACTATTATGATTTACGCATGTGTAAACCTTTATATCTATTATTTTATTTAAACTATTATGATATACACATGTGTAAACCTTCATATCTATGCTTATTTTGTTTTACTATTGTGATTTACATATGTGTAAACCTTCATATCTATGCTTATTTTTGTACTATTATGATTTACACATGTATAGACCTTCATAATTATATTTATTGTTTTAACTATCAAGATTTACACAAGTGTAAGCCATCATATCTACGCTACTTTTTTAAACTATTAAGATTTACGCATGTGTAAACCTTCATATCTATTCTTTTTTTTTTTAATTATTATGATTTACACATGTGTAAATCTTCATATCTATGTTTTTTTCTTAAATTATTATATTTTACACATGTGTAAACTTTCAAATCTATGTTTATTTTTAAACTAATATGATTTGTACATCCGTAAACCTTCATATCTATTATTTTTATTTAAACTATTATGATTTACACATGTGTAAACTTTTATATCTATGTTTATGTTTTTACTATTATGATTTACACATGTGTAAACCTTCGTAAACCTTCATATATTTGTGACTTTGTGTACTCTTATGATTTATACAAGTGTAAACCTTCGTATTACGTATGTGCAACGTTTTACATATTTGCAACTGAATGAATTACACATGTGTAAATTGTTCACTCCCATGCCTATTTTCAAATTAAACCAAGATAATATTATATAAAAATCGAAAGCATTAAATCAACCAACAAGTAAGATTTAAACAGATATAGTATTAACTAAGAATCAAAAGCATTAAAACATTGATAACAAATCATAATCCGTGATGCACGCACGCCAACCACTAGCATAAAAACAAAACTTGTTGTTCTTATTAACATCTAGTGTTTTTATTTTGTGTTTTCTCTAACTCCAATGCTTTCTTGTCACTTTTTCTCGATGAATGTTCGCTTTCCGATAGTACAGTCTTCACAACATATTTCTTTCTCAGCAAATTAGTTGCATTTTATGTCTTTGCTTTTCTCTATCTTAGTATCCCCAACGATATTTTTTTCATTCTTTGTACCTGTCTTAGAAAAAGAATGTAATCATAAATCAAACATAAACAATTTATTATATGTAACTACTAAGTACAGTTCTGTTAGCGAAATACGGATGAAGAACAAACAAATACGTGATTCTGTATCTACTAATGTTTGAGGTTGTTTTAATGTTTTAAGGCAGCAGCGCCGACTACAGAAACGCAGCAGCAGCAGTGTAGCAAAAATGCAGCGGCACCGGCTGCAGAAACGCAGCAGTAGCGCAACAAGAAACGCAGCCGCACCGGGTGCAGAAATGCAGTAGCAACGCAACAAGAAACGTAGCGGCACCGGCTGCAGAAACGCAGCGGCGCGGCTGCCGTAACGCTGCAGTGCCCGGCTGCAGATGCGCATACGTTTATACTTCGGTTACTTGTACATTTCCACTCAAAACTCAGTTTCGAACTACTTTTTTTGTTTGTCGTTACATAGATAAAAATAGATAAAGAGAAGGGATTCAAAAACCTTCTTAAAATCACATGTTGGCATATTGGAACATACTTTACTCTATGTATATGGTGTTTACCCCTATTAAAGTAATTCAATTAATTAAATTGTTAGTGTAAGACTAGGTAATATTTATGTGTAAAAAATGATGTTACAAAAAACTTAGTTTTCTATATGAGCTTATTCTAACCCGTTATAGAAAATAGCATATATTTTCATCATCAACAAACTTGATAATTCAATCAATTTTTTTTATGTAAAACTTAAAATTGTGTTTCCTTTTTACAGTGACAAAATGTGACCAACTTTTACAATGACAAATCATTTTTTTTCTTTTTGATGCATCGCATACTGTAGCCAAACTTTTTAAAGAACCAATTTTAATGGGATAAGATTCTTAACTTGCTTTGGGTTCAATTTTAATGGTATAAAATTTTTAACTTGCTTTGCATTATAAAAATCAAACACAGCGCACGACTGTAGTAACGCTGGGGGCACGACTGCCGTAACGCTGCAGCGCGCGGCTTCAGAAACGCAACGTGTGGCTGCAGATATGCGCGTGGCTGCAGAAACGCAGTGCGCGGCTGCAGAAACGCAGCGGGCACAACTGCCATCGTTTGATGGTCATTTCAGGGTGTTGTTTGATAATTCAGGGTGTTTTAATAGTTACTGCAGCCTTGTCGTTTGATTATGGCCCCTGATGTGTTTTATTGGTCCATTGTTGTTGTCATTGTGTTATAACGCAACAGCTATTGCCATGCATGTACAAGTGTGTGAAATTCATTCACAATTGCGAAACATCTAGACGCCATACCCAAACCGACCCGCACCCGTGCCATACCTAAACACATGGACCTCAATTGCAATACCCAACCCGACCCATATCCATTCATTAATACCCATAATCCATAGCAAAATTGCATCTTTAACTTTACATAATCTATAATATTTCTGTCCCAAATAAACAACTTAGAGTCCTTAGTCAATCATCTAATACACAAAACCTAACTTTTCACCAAACAACTCATGAATCAGATCCTTATTTAACATAGATATGTATCAGATGAACAATCAAACAACAATGCAGATCAAAAACATGTAAAACCATCATAACATATCGATTATGAATCAAAAATTCCTAAATCACATATCGATTAGGAGCCTGAAACATCGACTACTCATTAAGTGAGTGTGGCTGAGCCATTGAGAAAAAAACAGAACCAGAAAAAAACCCTAGTTTAACTAAACTCAGTAAACCAATTAGAAATCATACCTGAACAAGAACATTAGGCTCAACGACATCTTTATGTTTGCCAAGGGTTTGATTGTCATTCATTATTGCTATTGATCCTTAAAAACCCTATATAACTTCTGATTTGCAGATTGTTATTGGGAGGAGGAAGAAGAAGCAATTTAGGCTTTTGGTTTTGGTTTTGTGAGGAAGAAGATGGCGTTTGGAATGACTGTTTGATAGTTAGTGAAGTGTGATTTTACCTTGTTGCCCTTTTGAGTCTTAATTTATGACTCCCTCCTCATTTAAACCCCTACTTAATCTTAGCCCTTGATTAAGGATAATCTATGGACGAAAATTGTTCTTAGAGTTCTCACAAAAATCCATGTTCTCAAGATAACCCTCCCCTATATATATATATATATATATATATATATTGTGGTAGCCCTTTAACTTATAAAATAGAGATAGTAGGCTCAGCCCAATCACAGAAAATAGCGCCAATTTTAATACAGATCCTGACACCCCACTCTGCCCAACTGGCTGGTTATTTCCTTTTTACTCATTTTTGCTCCATTTGCACCAGGACCTTGCCCAACACAAAATAATATAATATAATACTAAAACTAAATAAAAACAAATAAAACCTATACAATAATTATACAATTTATACGGGACAAATATATGTATTTTACCCTATATTAAATATCCCTACACTTAACCTTTTTTCGTCCTCGAAAAAGAATTATGCAAAGCGGAATCAAAGACGGAATAATCATCCGGTAAGAAAAGCTTAGTTACTTATTAAAATCGAAACTTGTGTTAGCCGCGATTGCAAGTATTTGTGTCCGCTTAAACCCAAACTCGGTTCCAAACCCTTATCATGCAATTTAGGTTCAAGTGCGGTCAATCTACCTAGGGTCTCACACTAAAAATCACAAGTCCACCTAATCCCCCCTCAAGCTTATAGTACAAAAGGAACAGAACAACCACTGGCTTAGACATTGCTTTATCTAACCCAGAGGCATTCCGGCTGTAGAGTCGCTATCCCCAACTCGGATTACTTAGGCTTCGGTACTTTTTATTTACAAGTTCGATTTCACACATCCTAGAGGTATTCCGGTTGTAGAGTCGTTATCCCCAACCAAGATTACATAGGCCTGCGCTACTTTCACTCAGTTTCTAGCTCATTTATTTCTTTATTTTTTGTTATTTTTTCAACGAGGTATGAAAAGAAACTCTAACGATCTTAACTTATAACGGCATCCCTTATACTATTATTGGCGGTTTCAATTTCCCCACTTTCCCTATATGAGAACCCACTAGTAGACCGACAATTAGGTATAATTAAGATCAAAGGAACCTAGAACTGACTCGGGCCTACCCGCACATCCCAAACTAAACACAAGCTCAATTATATTATCTCATATTATCATTATTTGAACCCAAACAAAAACCCGACTTTTCTATCATTTTCCGCTTTTTAGTTTGCAAACTTCTTATTTCAAAAGACATTTTCTAATTTTTTTAATTTTTTTGGATTTTTGAAATATTTTTTTTTTTTTGTATTTTTCGACCTTTTATGACTCGACTAACTATACTAACGACACTAAACGATAGTTTCCCATCCCCACACTTAAACTCTACATTGCCCTCAATGTAGGATGGAAACCGACTCAAAAAACTAAAAAATAAATAAGAAATAAAAGACAAAGGGCATAAATGGAAAGGACTTAGTTGGTTAATAACGCGTAGCTCCCATGGTCTCGTCCAATCCAGCTCGATCGTATAGCATTTCATTCGCGATCGGCTCTTGACACTGACTAGTATACTCGATAAATGCCGGGAATTTGATAAGCAGCTCCAAAATCACCCGAATGGAGATTGAGTACGGGTGGTAGATATTCAAACCTGCATAAACAAAACAAGGAAAAACCAAAGCAGTACTGACTCTAAAAAAACTATTACTTAGACTCAAAGTACAAAAACTACAACTCTATACAAACTCTACAAAACCTCCCCACACTTGAACCTAATCAGGAGGCTTCTCTTTGATCTGGACCCTATCTAACCCGTTTAATTCCACCCGATCCTCGAAAATAGTTAAAATATATATTGGTGGAATAACAAAATATTTTAAAAATTTTAAACGGGTCAGACCACCAGAATTTAAACTTACCTGGAAGAAACCGAATGCGCGGCATGTAGCGAGAAGACTGATCGTGTGTGAACGGCTCCTTCATCTCCATCTTATATAAACCTTCGGTCCTCTTCCAGTTCCAATCCTGTAATTTCTATTTTCTCGCTTTCTCCCGTGACTTTTCTAAATTCTCAGTTTCACCTATCACCAATACCACGGGACAGCTGTGGTGCTCTTCCTCTTCCACCACTCTCGCAGGATGATCCCCACACTTAGTCTCTTCGTCTGGGGTAGGTTTGATTACCTTTGTCAGTTCACCTTCAAGTAGGGCATCAAAGTATGTTATGTCCCCATTAGGGTCCAACACTCCTACTTCTTCATAGACCGGTAAACCATCTAATTCTAACTCTAAAAACTCATCATCCCCAGACGACTTAATTTCAACCTCTTCAATTTCTTCCTCTGCACCAAACATCAAACCAAGGGAGTCTCCTAAGTCCACCTCCTGTTCAGTCACTTCTTTCTTCAATAATGACCTTTGATAAGCAGCCCACTCTTCTTCGTCTATTTCATCATCAGAGTCACTCCAGTAATTAATAATTGGAACCTGTGGAACCGGAGGTGGGACTTTAGTGTCCATTTTCGTCTCCGTGACTGAAGTGATCTCTTCATCTGACCAATCCTCAGATGACATCTTTTCCCTTCCGCATCATACGTATAGCCAGTCTTTGGCTGTTCTGATTGGACTTTTTGCTCGTGTCCCTCTTCTCTCAATGTTCTGTCAATATCTTCTACTGTACGTTGAAGATCCGATATAACACACTCAGAATATTAACGTATTCTGCTAGGGTTTTCTGGGTATCGGCTTTTTGGGCAACTAATTGAACACACAACTCCTCTATCCTGCCCCAAGCAGCATCATCACCCCCATCAGAGTTGCTACCAGAATATTGATCATAATACTGACACTCGTTATACTGTGGCTGCTGATACGGATCATCATAATATGGCTGATTATCATAATAATGCAAAGAATACCCCTGTGAAAAATGTGGTTGTGACTGCACAAAAGGGTTAGCGTAACATTGTGCAGAGGACCCCTCATATTGTGGGCAATTAACAGTAAAATGATGTCCTCCACAAATTTCACACATATTTACAAGACTCAAGAAAATAAAAGACACGGACAATTAGACTCCTACGACTCAATATACAAAAGCAAGTAGCACGTATGATGTCAATTAAGTCCAAATAAATTAATCAACGCAATTGCCAAAGAGTCACCGGCAACGGCGCCAAAAACTTGATGTGCTAAGTTTTAAATTTATAAAACTAAGACTCTCTAAAACCTAGACCACACAACCGGCAAGTGTACCGGTCGATGCAGTATAGCTACAGTAATTCCGAGTATCGAACCCACGAGACTCTCTAATTACGCTTATTAGACTCTATCTAGACTTAGTGACACGGACTCTAACTGTACTTATGTTGAGGGGGGTTTTCTAAATATCCTAAAAAATGCAATTAAAATTAAACTAATTAACTAGACTAACTAGACGCGACTTTGGACGAAGGTTTTACTCAGTGATGATGAAGGCTACCTAGGCTAGACTCATGTTTAACTAGGATTGGATTTCTATTCAATATTAACGTGGTATGGAACCAGGATCTTTTAATGCTAAACCCTAAGAAATCCTTACTAAGACCTCCCGACCCTTCTCAGGAAGAAACTTGTGAGACTCTACAAGGCTGTTACGACTACCGGTTGTTAGATTTCCTTACAGTCCTCTAACTTCTTGAAAAATGCCTTAATATGACAATCTACCTTACAGCGCGAAAGTCTAAGGCAACTATGGTTTCTAACTTGGTTTAACAGACACGAGATTGATTAGGGAACTAAGACCGATTTCTTACAAAACCTAATCCTAGCTATATACCAAACCGAGACCTATTAATAACCTCGAGCCTTACAGCGACAAGATTAGTAGAACACTTGATTTTATAAGATTACTGAATATTACTTCTAAGGTTAGTTACGTAATTTCACCTTAAAGAGTTAAAGATTTATTATGTGATATAGACACTCACCTAAATCTAGAACCCTAGCATGACTCTATTATATGATAAAGACCGTCACCAAGAATCATATGAAGTAATAATTAATATTCAAACAATATCAAGCATGCATACACACCAAATTAAAGGTTCCAAAGTTCTTTACCATTCAAGAAAACCCATAACCAACGTTATTAACGAATAAAAATCCATACTTTGTCAAACAATTGTCATTAGCCTAGGTAGTTAAAAGTATTTAGCCAGGAAACATAGTTTTAAAAATAAATAAACAAAGTCTCACACAAGAATTCATCGAATAAAATAATGAAAAACTAAAGAACAAGAGTAACTGAGTAGATAAAACCCGTAAATTCTTGATCTCTAAGCCTCCAACTTTAATCCCAATGATTCTCTGGCTTTCAATCCTTCCAAAGCTACCTTTCAATTCGTCTGATAATATTGTAGTCGTGCGTCTCCTCCTCTTTTCTGTCGTATCCTTCTGATGTGCATCTAATCCCCCCTCAGCCGTGATGTTCCCCCCGTTATATATTAATGTCTGATGTTTTTATTTAGTATGATGGATTCTCCTCCAAGTCTAATTGCCGTCCACCACATATATCCTCTGATGTCATCTTTTAGGGTTAAATTAATATTGCAAAAAAAATAAAAGCCCACCACTTAACTCATTCACGTCCAAGACATTCCTCTTTTGATGGCCCAATATGAATCCTTCATAATTCCCTTTCAATTTCGTCAATGTGATGTTCTGAGATGGACTTTATGGATTTCTAATATTTCCATCATATAAATTTGCAACAAATTGTTGCATTATGTGTTGTACCTCAAGCACATTGGGGGTTTTTCAAAAAAAATTTGTGATTTTTCATTTTTAACCCAAAAGTTTTAATCATTTGTATTTTAACACTTTTAGTTTGTTTAGTTTTAACCCAAAACTTTTTTATTTACAACTTTGGTCCCTATACTTTTTATCTTTCGCAAGTTTTTCGTTTTACGTTTCGTTCTAAATTTTGCGAGCTAATACGTCCCAACGTGCGTGTGTGGTTCAACGTTTTTCGTTTATTTTTTCACATTTGACAGGTATGTCGCAATGTGTCTATTTTCCCCCTTTGGCAAGTTCGCTGCAACGGGTGGATCCTACATTGACTTAGTTATTCTTTTCTACGTTATTTTGCGAGTTAACACGACGCAACGTGCGTGTGTGGTTCAACGTTTTTACGTCTATTTTTTTCCATGTAACAAGTTCGTCGCAACGCGTGTGTCATAAATCGACATAGTTATTTTTTTCATGTTATATGTTTCGGTCTTATATTTTCGCATTAACACGCCACAACTTCAGTGTTGGTAGTCGCTACCAGCGGTGTGGCATTGATGTTACTTACCATAGTTTTAGGCCCCGCCGCAAAACGGGGGGTGTTTAATTCTAGTTACCCTTTATTTAGAACTTTAATAATACTACCAATGGCAGCAGCTTTCGTGTGGTGGGTATTTTGGCAACCCAAACTTCATGCGGCCGAGCACCAATTATCAGATGAACTCAAATTATAAAGCTATATATTGATGTTGGCCTAGCCTTTTCTCTCGATCCGAACATATATATATATATATATATATATAGGAGAAGGATGTATAGAAAACCCACTTTAATTTAGAAAACCCGGGAAACTCAAAGCTCCTGATGTTTTTTTTTTTTTTTTTTAAATATACACATGTTCTATACATGTTTTTAAGGTATTTGGGCAAAAAAAATCAAAAAAGCGCCGAGTAGATATTTTTAAAAAAAATAAACAAGTTTTGGTGTAACACCCCCACCCCCCCCCCCCAAAAAAAAAACCTAAACCCCCCCACCCCCCCCCCCCCCAAAAAAAAAACCTATACCCCCCTCCCCCACCCCCCAAAAACCTAAACCCCCCCCCCCCCCCACACAAGCTAAATTTTTCGAGTTAATACGACGCAACGTACGACTGTGGTTCAACTTTTTTTATGTTTTGTTTCAAATTTTGCATGTTAACACGGCGCAACGTGAATGTGTGGTTGAATGTTTTTACCTCTATTTTTTCATGTTTGACAGGTACGTCGCAACACGCAGATCCTAGGTCGAGTCAGTGTTGGTGGTCGATGACGGTTGTGTGACATTAGTACTATTTGATACCGTTTTACACCCCACCGCAACGAGGGGTGTGCTTTGGGGGGTTTTCAAAGAAAAAATAGTTATACATATGGTTGTTGTAACCTTGGCTTTTGGGGTTTTCCAAAAAAAATTGATTTTTTTTTTACATTCCACCCAGCAACAAATTGTTGCATTATATGTTGTACCTCAAGCATTGGGGGTTTTTCAAAAAAAAATTGTGATTTTTCATTTTTAACCCAAAAGTTTTAATCATTTGTATTTTAACACTTTTAGTTTGTTTAGTTTTAACCCAAAACTTTTTTATTTACAACTTTGGTCCCTATACTTTTTATCTTTCGCAAGTTTTTCGTTTTACGTTTCGTTCTAAATTTTGCGAGCTAATACGTCCCAACGTGCGTGTGTGGTTCAACGTTTTTCGTCTATTTTTTCACATTTGACAGGTATGTCGCAATGTGTCTATTTTCCCTCTTTGGCAAGTTCGCTGCAACGGGTGGATCCTACATTGACTTAGTTATTCTTTTCTACGTTATTTTGCGAGTTAACACGACGCAACGTGCGTGTGTGGTTCAACGTTTTTACGTCTATTTTTTTCCATGTCACAAGTTCGTCGCAACGCGTGTGTCATAAATCGACATAGTTATTTTTTTCATGTGATATGTTTCGGTCTTATATTTTCGCATTAACACGCCGCAACTTCAGTGTTGGTAGTCGCTACTAGCGGTGTGGCATTGATGTTACTTGCCATAGTTTTAGGCCCCGCCGCAACGCGGGGGGTGTTTAATTCTAGTTACCCTTTATTTAGAACTTTAATAATACTACCAATGGCAACAGCTTTCGTGTGGTGGGTATTTTGGCAACCCAAACTTCATGCGGCCGAGCACCAATTATCAGATGAACTCAAATTATAAAGCTATATATTGATGTTGGCCTAGCCTTTTCTCTCGATCCGAACATATATATATATATATATATATATATATATATAGGGAGGGGCTCATGCGAGAACCACCCTTATTGTGAGAACCGCGAGAACCAATGTGAACACAACCTAAAATAGCTAAAAAAAACATAAAAAACCTAACCCCCACCCCCCCCCCCAAGCTAAATGCTAAAAACTAAAACCCCCAAAAAAAAAACCTAACCCTCCCCCCCCCCCCAAAAAAAAAAACCTAAACCCCCCTCCCCCACCCCCCCAAAAACTTAAACCCCCCCCCCACCCCACAAGCTAAATTGCTAAAAACTAAACCCCCAAAAAACCTAAAAAAATCTAAAAAAAATCTAAATTTTTTTTTTAATATTTTTTATGCTCAAATCGCTACTTTTAGTGGCAAAAAAAAAAAAAAATTTAAAAAAAAAATAATTTTTTTTTGCTTCGAAAAGTAGCGATTTTTATATAAAAAATATTAAAAAAAAAATTGTGTGATTTTTAGCTATTTTTATGCATTTTTGGTTGTGTTCACATTGGTTCTCGCGGTTCTCGCAATAAGAGGTGGTTCTCGTATGATCTTCTCCCTATATATATATATATATATATATAGGGAGCCGCTAGAATGAGAACCACCTCCAGTTATGAGAACCATGAGAACCACTCTCAACCAATCAGGAAAAAGGGTAATTTGGTCATTTACTCTTAAATGTCTAATCTACTCTCTCTCTCTATTTATTGTCCCTGGCATTTATCATTTAATCTATTCTCTCTCATCTCACATTACTCTCTCCTCTCTCATCTCCATTCAAGATCTTGTGTTTTTTTTTGAACGGGTATAACTAAGATTTCTCTGTGCATGGCTTCTTTAAGATCTTGTGTTAAATGGGTGGTTTTGGCCGATGACACCCCTGTTCTCCGATGATGATGGTGTTTTCTGGCAGATCTGTTGAATCCGATGATGATGGTGTTTCCGATGATGACACCCCTGTTCTCCGATGATGATGATGATGACACCCCTGTTCCGCCGCAACCGCCACAACACTCCATCCCGACAGATCTGTTGAATCGGAGGTGGTGGGTGCTCGATGACGGTGGTGCAGCGCCGCCGTGAGCGGTGGTGGTGGTTCGATGGCTGGGTGGTGGGCCGGCGGCAGCGCCGCCGTGTGCAGCGGAGGTCCCGGTCTCCTCCTGTGTTGTTGATTTCTCCCGGTTCGATGGCCACCATCTACCCGGTCACCCCTCACCGGAAAATTCAAACTCATCTCTCTGGTAAAAAACTTGTTATCAATGTTTCAGTTTGTTGTTGAATTCAAACTCATCTCTCTCGTTAAAATCTTGTTATCAATGTTTCAGTTTGTTGTTTGTTGTTGAAAAGTTTAGATTTTTTTTTGGTGGGTTTTGTTTCATCTGTTGATTCTTGGCATAGAAATATTTAAAATGTTGTTCATGGTCCTTTTGAATGTTTAATTGATGTTCATGTTTCTTTCTGGGTCCTTTTGAATGTTGTTCATGGTCCTTTTGAATGATGTTCATGTTTAATTGATGTTCATGTTTCTTCTGGGTTTGATGTTCATGTTTCTTCTGGGTTAATTGATGTTCATGTTCCTTCTGGGTTTGATTGATGTTCATGTTTCTTCTGGGTTTGAATGTTGTTCATGGTCCCTTTGAATGGTTTAAATCGGTTGAATCTGGTCCCTTTTGGAATCGGCGGTGATGATTAAAAAAAAACAACGGACGATGGCGCGGCACGGACGGCGGAGGGTAGGTTTTTTAAACCTGCAACCCCTCTTTTTGCAGCCTTTTGATTATCCGTTAATCTGAGCCAAACCCCGTTTTTTTTCGAGATAAACTTTGTTTTGATGTTGTTGGTTTTTAATTCCCCCCCCCTAGTCGATGATGAAAACGATATATCTGAGACATCTCCCGAGTTTGCGATTTCTGGGTGCGTTCGTTTTAGCGTAAAGAAGTTTTTGTAAAAAAAAAAAAGGTTAACCCGTAAACTTTTTAACGTAATACGTAAAAAACGTAAAACGTAAAAAGTTTTACGTAAAACGTAAAAAGTTTTCACGTAAAACGTAAAAAGTTTTAAAGTAAAACGTAAAACGTAAAAAGATTTTCGTAAAACGTAAACGTAAAAAGTTTTACGTAAAAACGTAAAACGTAAAAAGATTTTCGTAAAACAGAAACGTAAAACGTAAAAAGATTTTCGTAAAACGTAAACGTAAAAAGTTTTACGTAAAAACGTAAAACGTAAAAAGATTTTCGTAAAACGTAAAAAGATTTTCGTAAAACGTAAACGTAAAAAGTTTTACGTAAAAACGTAAAACGTAAAAAGATTTTCGTAAAACGAAAACGTAAAAAGATTTTCGTAAAACGTAAACGTAAAAAGATTTTCGTAAAACGTAAAACGTAAAAAGTTTTACGTAAAAACGTAAAACGTAAAAAGTTTTACGTATAAACGTAAAACGTAAAACGTAAAAAGTTTTACGTAAAAAGTTTAAAACGTAAAACGTAATAAAGTTTAACGTAAAACGTAAAAAGATTAAAAAAATTAACGTAATACGTAAAACATACATTTTTTAACGTCAAACGTAAACTTTTAACGTAAAACGTAAATTTTTTAATGTAAAAATGTAAAGTTTTCAAAGTAAAACGTAAATATTTTAACGTAAAACGTAAAAACATAAAACGTAAACTTTTTAACGTAAAACGTAAACTTTTTAACGTAAAACGTAAATTTTTTAACGTAAAACGTAAACCTTTTTAACGTAAAACGTAAATTTTTTAACAAAAAACGTAAACTTTTTAACGTAAAAAGTCGGCCGTAAAAGCGGCGCGTTAAAAAAGTCGGCCGTAAAAAGGTCGGTGTTTTTATGTAAAACGTAAAAAGTTTTACGTAAAACGTAAAAAGTTTTTCGTAAAACGTAAAACGTAAAAAGTTTTTCGTAAAACGTAAAACGTAAATAAAACGGGACTTAAAAACGCCGCGTTAAAACGGGACGTAAAAAACGTCGCGTTAAAACGGGACGGCAAAAAACGGGACGACAAAAAACGGGACGGCAAAAAACGGGACGGCTAAAACAGGACGGCAAAAAACGGGACGGCAAAAAACGGGACGGCAAAAAACGGGACGGCTAAAACGGGACGGCAAAAAACGGGACGGCTAAAACGGGACGGCAAAAAACGGGACGGCAAAAAACGGGACGGCTAAAACGGGACGGCTTGTAAAAAAACGTGACGCTAAAAACGGTGCGACAAAAAACGGGACGTAAAAACGGCGTGCAAAATCCGGCGTGCAAAAAAAATTGTCTTTTGTTAAAAAAATCTGAATTTAAAAATGTTTTTAATAAAAAAATCTTTTAAAAAAATAAAAAGTAATATAATAAAACTCAAAAGTAATATAATAAAACAAAAAGTAATTAAAAAATAATAAAGTGAAAAAGACAAAAAAGAGTTATTTTACCAATCTACCCTTTTTGATTAAAATATAAAAGACATAATAAGACAAATTTTATTTAATATTAGTTTTTGTTACTTTTAATCTCATCCATCCATCAAGTTGATCTAAAGGCTATAAAGTGGTTCTCATGGTTCTCATAACTGGAGGTGGTTCTCATTTTAGCGATCCCCTATATATATATATATATATATATATTTGTGGCAGCCCTTTAACTTATAAAATAGAGATAGTAGGCTCAGCCCAATCACAGAAAATAGCGCCAATTTTAATACAGACCCTGACACCCCACTCTGCCCAACTGGTTGGTTATTTCCTTTTTACTCATTTTTGCTCCATTTGCACCAGGACCTGGCCCAACACAAAATAATATAATATAATACTAAAACTAAATAAAAACAAATAAAACCTATACGATAATTATACAATTTATACGGGACAAATATATGTATTTTACCCTACATCACTCACCCTAAACAGGAACAGATCATGATGGCTTCTTCTTCATCTCTAACCACTACTGGATTGTCAGGTATATCAAGATCCCTAAAGTATTTTCCATTAGATCTTAAAAGAACTGAATAAGATGTGGTATCAGAGCGATGTTACTCAGTTCTTAAATTCCCTTATGATCTGGAATTGAAATCGAAAAAACTAAATTTTTATTAAACCTGATATAATCACGTTTAGCATGAATTTTCTGATGACAAATAAGGGTTTCTTGAACTTCAAGATATATGTTAACAGCTATTTGGTTCTCATTAAAATTAATTTATTTTTTATGTGACGGCTGAAACAAATCCCATTCGAAAACCTTTTTTGTTTTAGCCCTAAGTGCATCTGTCACTTTGACTTAATAAAAAAAGGTTAATTTGGGGTGCTAGTGTTGGTGGCCCAAACCAACCACAAATTAATTCACCACTTTTACTTTGTATTCATATCATTGTATATTTAGTGGTGAATTAATTTAGTATTTGAAAATTTACATGATTAGTTCTTGTATTTTTGTAGAATTGATCAAATTTTTTCTTCCTAAAATTTGATGAAATCTTACATAATTTGGTTTTGAAAAAGGATTCTAATATGTTGTTCCTACCTTTGGGTAACAATATCTCCTAAGAAAATCTAATATATAAATTAATTTTGGATATACTTTCAAAATAAAAGAAATCTTGGATATATAAAACGGTCTGATACTCGAGATCAATATTAGAACAACTCGAAATCAGTTGGGTTTATTTTAAATACTTTTGTTTTATAAAACCTTACTCTATTATGTTTTATAAACCTAACTTTTAAATAATCATTCAACTAATTCTTTTGATTGATTTAAAATGTGCTTAACTAAAATAACATTTTTTCAATTCTCACTTTTGCCCAAAGGTGATGTGTTTACTTGTGGCGTTATTTAGTGAAGTTAAGCATAGTCACTTAGGTGTATATCCTTATTATATGAACAAACATAGTGTAACACTTGCTTTATTACATTTGTTCATATGATATACACATGACTTCTGCCTAAGATGCATTAGTGTTTCATTTTCTGCCCAAATGTGATGTGTTACACTCATGTCTCGCAAACTTTGACTTGTGCCTAAAATTATGGTGTTTCAACTTCTGCCCAAAGGTGATGTGTTACATCTAATCTGCACAGTCTGACTATTCATAATACTTATATGATTGGCCATAGCCAAACCGAAAACATTTATTCAAGTAGAACCTTATTTAAAATTGGTGTGTATAAATAACGTTATCATAGCTTCCTTAGTATAATGGTCTTGATTTCCGTCTGCCTTAGTTTTACGTTACCCATAAGTCACTCTAACTTCTTCTTCTGAAATGTATCTTATTCTTCTCATTTTAATCCACTATCAGCTCCTGCTATGGCTATTGAAACTTTGACTGGTGCGAACTATGCTTCGTGGAAGGATTCTCTAAAACTTACTCTCGCACTCATGGAGTTTGACTGTGCACTAACTAAAAATGCTCCCCTGCTCTTACTGATAAGAGTACTGAAGCTGAAAAACTACTCCATCAAAAGTGGGAGAGAGCTAATCGCTTGTCTCTAATCTTCATGAAAAAATTGATAAGTCCTGCTATCAGGGGAGCCATTCCTGACGCTACTACAGCTAAGGAATATCTTACTAATGTGGAGGCTCAATTCCAAGGGATGTCTAAGGCGCAAGCCAGCACCCTCATTCTGAAATTGGTGACAACAAAGTATGATAGGGTCAGCGGTATTCGTGAGCACATCCTGAAAATGAATGACATGGCCCTAAAGCTCAAGGGATTAAACATGGAGATTAGTGATGGCTTCCTGGTGCATTTTATCATGACATCTCTGCCCGCATCTTATGAAGCATTTAAAGTCAACTATAACCTTCAGAAAGACCAATGGAAGATGAACGAGTTGATTGCCATGTGCGTGCAAGAATAAGAACGTCTGAAACTGTAGAAAGCCGATGTTGCTTACCTGATGACTGCTGACTCGAAGAAAATGAAGGGGAACTACAATAAGAAGCCTAATGTAAAGGTCCAAAAGCGAGATGCGGGTGCAAGTGCTTCTGGCTCTAATGATTCCAAAGGGAAGATTCACTGCAAGCTATGTCGTAAGGTGGGATATAAGCAGAAGGACTGCCCGGACTTTAAGAAGTGGCTAGCCAAGAAAGGTGATAATCTTTTCGTGATACTTGAATCCTTTAATTTAAATGTTCCATCTAATACTTGATGGTTTGATTCTGGTTCTATGGTTCATGTAACCAATTCCTTACAGGGATTCCATACCATGCGGAAGCTGGAAAGAAACCAAAGAACGCTTAAACTGGGAAATGGAAAGCCGCTAGTTGTCGAAGCCGTGGGAACATTAGATTTAGTTATGAAAACCGGTTTAACTATTAAACTTTATGATACCTTATATATTCCTGAGATTACTCAAAATCTTGTATCAGGACCAAAGTTAGACGTAGACGGTTTTCTTGTTTCTCATGGTCATGGAAAACTTATTATCAGTTTTAATTCTCAAATATATGGTTATGGCTTCTTGGATGGTGGTCTATATCGATTAGAATTAGATGATGATTTTTCCAAGTCTTTGTTATCATATAATATGAGAACTTAACAAAGAGAAAACGCAAACGAGACTTAGAAACTTCATCCATGTTGTGGCATCAATGTTTAGGCCACATTTCACGAGAACGCTTAACTCAACTCGTGAAGGATGAGGTCTTACCACCTCTCGATTTCAATGATTTTGGAACGTGTGTCAAATGCTTTGAAGGTATAATGATATCAGCGAATAAGAAAGGTGCCACTAGGAGCTCTAATTTATTAGAACTCATTCATACTGATATTAGCGGCCCTTGTAACATCGCTGGCATAACTAGACACACTTCATTATCACGTTTATTGATGATTATTCACGTTATATGTACCTGTATCTCAGTAAAGAAAAATCTGAATCTCTCACAACTTTTAAAGACTATAAAGCTGAAGTTGAAAAACAATTAGATCATAAAATAAAAGTTGTTAGATCAGACAGAGGAGGCGAATATTATGGTCGACATACTGACGTGGGTCAGGCTCCTGGTCCATTTTATGAGTTTTGTAAGGGCCAGGGGATCGTGAACCAATATATTATGCCTGGTATTCCTCAGCAGAACGGTGTTACTGAGAGAAGAAATAGAACCCTAATGGACATGGGACGCAGTATGTTAGCCAACTCAGGTTTGCCCTTATTCCTCTGGACCAAGGCCTTAAAAGCAGCTATTCATATACTCAATAGAGTTTCTTTGAAGTCTGTCCCTAAAACTCCTTATGAACTTTGGACAAGAAGGAAACCGAGTCTTAGATATATGAAAGTATGGGGTTGCCTTGCCGAAGCTAAACTTTATAACCCTTTCTTTAAGAAACTGGATATGAAAACAACAAGTTGTTTCTTTATTGGATATCCGGATCACTCAAAGGGTTATAGATTCTATTGTCCCTCCCATGTTACTCATATTGTAGAAACCAAGCGTGTCGTGTTTCTTGAGGACTTTAAGGTCAGTGGTAGCAGTGAAAATCCTTACAATGATTTACAAGAAGTATAAGACGCGAGGGGGGGGAGACACTCGTCCATTTCATTACCTCCTATTACTACTCCTCTTGTACTCGATGCTACACCGCATGTCACTGCACCACCTCCAACTCATTCAGAATTAAATGTTGCTCCGCATGTACCTAAGAATGAAGGACCCTCAAATGTCGAAGTTGAGAATCAGCCTATGAGGTCATCTAGGGCGAGAAGGCCTACTAATTTTGATGATTATGAAAGCTACCTAGCGGAAGCCGTATCAGATGATGGAAAGTTTACCGATCCTACCTCTTACAATGAAGCCACTAGTAGTGATCAGTCTTCTAAATGGAACAAAGCTATGATTGACGAGCTTGACTCCATGAAGAAAAATGACGTTTGGGATTTGGTTGAATTACCCGATGGTGTTAACCCGTAGGATGTAAATGGATCTTCAAAACAAAACTAAATCCGGATGGCGTTGAACGATATAAAGCAAGATTGGTTGCAAAGGGCTACACTCAGAAAGAGGGAATCGATTATCAGGAGACCTTTTCACCTGTCTCTCGAAAAGATTCCTTAAGGATCATCTTGGCCCTAGTAGCTCATTTTGATTTAGAGCTGCATCAGATGGATGTCAAGACTGCTTTCCTCAATGGAGACTTGTACGAATACGTGTTTATGAAGCAACCCGAAGGGTTCAAACCTGAAGGTCAGGAACATCTTGTTTGCAAGCTGAAGAAATCCATATATGGTTTGAAGCAAGCATCACGTCAATGGTATCTTAAGTTTGATGAAGTCATGAAGACGCAAGGCTTTATGAAGAACCAAGTGGATCAATGCACCTACCTCAAGATGAGTGGGAGCAATTTTACTATACTTGTCCCTTACGTAGATGATATTCTATTGGCAAGTAATAGCTTAGATATGTTGCATGAATTGAAACGCTTACTCTTGCATAACTTTGACATGAAAGATCTCGGAGAGGCTTCTTACGTTATTGGCATCGAAATACACCGAGATAGAAGCAATGGAATTTTGGGCTTATCACAAAAGGCTTACATTGATCGTGTCCTTAGTCGATATAACATGCAACACAGCTCTCCCTCGGTAGCTCCAGTAGTTAAAGGAGATGTTTTCGATTCTTTTCAATGTTCGAAAACTAAGGATGAAAAGACGCAAATGAGAATTATACCTTATGCCTCAATAGTTGGGAGCCTCATGCATGCTTAAGTCTACACTCATCCAGATATTGCTTATGTTACAGGGATGCTAGGCCGTTATCTGTCTAATCCTAGCCTTGATAACTTGAAAGCAGTGAAGAGTACTTCGATATCTTCAGGGGACGAAAGACTATAAACTGACTTATAGAAGAAGTGACGTTTTGGAAGTGGTTGGTTATTCTGATTATGAGTTTGCTAAATGCAAAGATGACAAGAAATCCTCTTCAGTGTATATCTTTATGTTAGCCGGTGGACCTATTTCATGGGGGAGTCATAAACAACAACTAACTTCAACATCTACTATGATGGCAGAATACATTGTTGTATATAACGCTACCTGTCATGGAATGTTGCTAAAGAATCTAATTACTGGACTCAAAGTTGTTAGGGGCTGTTTGGTAACCTCTGAATGGTTAAGTGCTGAACCAGTAAGAAGTCTGAACCATTAAGTGCTGAACCAATAAGAGGTCTGAACCATTAAGAGCCAGTATAATGCTTAACCCTTCAGAGGCAAAGCAATGTCTGACCAATTCAGATTAGAGATCTTAAACATTCAGACTCTGTATAATACTTAACCATTCAGAGGCAAATGTCTGAACCATTCAGACATCTGCTCACGAAACAAACAGCTTGAACCATTAAGTGCTGAACCAGTAAGAGGTCTAAACCATTAAGAGCCTCATTAAGAGGTAAACAAACAACCCCTTAATTCCATATCTAGACCACTGAAGCTGTACTGTGATAAATCGGCTGCCGTTAACTTATCGAACAGTAACAGTTCGAACGGAACTGGATTATATCTTGATACAAAGTATTTGTTCGTACATGTTGAGGAAAATAAGCTTTGTATTGAGTATATAAGTACGAAAAATATGCTTGCGGATCCGATGACTAAAGGTCTCCCACCTAAAGTATTCGAAGAACATGTTTTGAAGATGGGCTTTTGTAAAGACCTTATTTAAATGCATATTGTAGTTACTTACGTTTTAATGATAAAAATTTCCTCGTTTGATTTGTTTGTCTATAACTACGTTTCACTAGCCTAATGACGTAAAGACTATTATTATACAAATCATCGTTTAAGGGCTTACTTGTAAATTGATCCTTACTTTGCTTAGGTTTTTAATTTGGGATTGTGGTATGATTAATGGGGGTCCTGAGTTGAATAATTGACCCAACGAGTGTATTTTTCTGCTACAATTTTGGTTTAAAACTAAAATGAGTATTAACTCCTGATCAGGTTTACCTAATATTCGTAATAAATGATCACTCGGCCAAGTGGGATAATCTTAGCATAAATTATTTAATAAATAATTTATGGTGCCCTTATTGATCATTTATCTAATAACCAGATCAATTTACCTTAATATTCCAATAAAATTAACTGGGCTTTATTTGATGTACGTAAAGGCCCGTACTAGTTAATTTGGGTTTTCCCTTGGATGAAACATATAAATACAGGTTATTGGGGAACCCAAAAATAACACACCCCATATTCGCCCCTCCTCACTATAATAACCAAATTTGTATTATTCAACTGGTGATCTAATTGTTATCATCATTCCTCTCCATCCTAATTGCTCACCCTAAACGGGAACCGATTATGATGGCTTCTTCTTCATCTCTAACCACTACTGGATTATCAGGTATATCAAGATCCCTAAAGTGTTTTCCATTAGATCTTAAAAGAACTGAATAACAAAATCCACCTAGAATGATTAATAAATAATAATTGTTATCATCATTCCTCTCCATCCTAACTGCTCACCCTAAACAGGAACCGATCATGATGACTTCTTCTTCATCTCTAACCACTACTGGATTATCAGGTATATCAAGATCCCTAAAGTGTTTTCCATTTGATCTTAAAAGAACTGAATAACAAAATCCACCTAGAATGATTAATAAATAATAATTGTTATCATCATTCCTCTCCATCCTAACTGATCACCCTAAACGGGAATCGATCATGATGGCTTCTTCTTCATCTCTAACAACTACTGAATTATGAGGTATATCAAGATCCCTAAAATGTTTTCTATTAGATCTTAAAAGAACTGAATAACAAAATCAACCTAGAATGATTAATAAATAATAACTTAGGTGGGCCCACCCTTAATCCAAAATCACGGGCCGACGAGTGAAAGACTGGACTGCTATGACTGGGTCAAATGACACTTTCTAGTCAAATCAGGTTTCAATATTAAAGTATATGTTTATTAGTTGTTTAAGAAATAAAAATTATATGTCAAGAAGCCAACGAAACAAGCCACCACCGTTGGTCAATGTCGTCGTAAAAAAATGTAGAAAAAATCAGGATTTGGTAAATATTAAAGTATATGTTTATTAATTGTTTAAGAAATAAAAATTATATGTCAAGAAACCAACGAAACAAGCCAATGTAGAAAAAATCAGGATTTGGTACCGTTGGTCAATGTTATTGTAAAAAAATGTAGAAAAAAAATCAGGATTCGGTAAATATATAACCGACCGCAGTTGTCTTCTATCTATTGCATCTTTTATTCTATTCATAACCTCTAGACCTTTTCTCACATTACATTTTTATTCATGCAATTAGGTCGTGGTTTGTCCTATACACCCGAAGAAAAACATTTTAAAAATAACCATAAGGTCATTGAATCGTATAACTACAATGTGTTCGGTAAAACCAGGGGTGGACCCAAGCTCAGCCCAGTTCAAGGTGGGCGGGCGCACCCCCGGGGGTTCCGTAACGGTTGTCGAGGTTCTGTCCGACGTAGTCGTTGGAATGGCGTCTCGGGGAGGGTATTACTAATGTAAATATTGGGTTATTATACTAACGCGTGTGCATTTGTGTAATTTATAGATAATCAGCAGGAAATCCTTGAAGAAAACCCTAAGACAGCAATATGAGTAATCTCCTTTTTGTAAACTGTTTTTAGAAAACCTTTATTCATTTTAAATTATAATTAGCAGTGATTGAGTATTTGTAATTCTTCAATTACTGCCGGTATGTTGAGGTTTTGTATACAAAATATGGAACACGTTACCATTGGACAAAGAGTTAGCCAATGGGTAATATGACCCACCAGTCAGAATTGACAATACTGAATGAGTAATTGTGTAGATGTAAAACATTGTAATCGCTCTCAATACTGTTAAAAGATAAAACTCTTCTTGATTAAACTGGGATTCACTCACCAGTATTTCCCACTGACAAAATATTTTTAAACGCGTTTCAGATAACAAAATGTGAAAGCCAAATAGAAGCCAGCTGGACAACACTGAAGGCTTGGAAAAGTGGCTATAAAAGTTACCTAAATAAAAGAAGATGTTTTATTCAATAAAATAGGGTTTATCCCTATGTTTGTAATAAAAACTTGGGTTTTATCCCAATATGTTTAATATTATAAAATTATGGTATTTACCCTGATAAAATATTTCCTAACTACGGTCCTGATGAAATTTTCGCTGCCAAATTGATAAACACCGATACCACCGAAACTGATTCTCGCGGCCGCCCGTTCCCGTGACAGATAGGGGCGGGGGTTGCGACGGAAGGTGGTATCAGAGCTAAGCCACTGATTCAGCCACAGAAGTGTTCTGCTGACACCAAAGTATTATTCAAAATGTTAAGAAATAAATTATGGAAATACGTGCATATTTATATTTTATTATTGTGTGTTATTTAACTATTTGTTAGTTTATAGTATGAGCGACCAAGGACCTTCCGACGCCTACCGTCAGTTGTCCAGCTCACCTAGGAGCGAAGGCACCTCTTCACAGCATGCCCTCTCAGGGTATTCAGCTGACAATGAAGAAGGGATATTCGTGTTTAAGGCTCAGTCTAAAGAGCCATTCCCTCCTAAAAAGAGAGGATGGTTCAGTAGAGGAGCGCATGAACGTAGGAAAAGAATGAAAAAGTTACAACAACAGCGTGCTTTAGCAGCCATTAAGAGAGAAACAGATGCTCACACACAGGATATGCTCAATAGGAGTTTAGCAAATTTACATATCCTAGCAACTACAGCTGCCGACCCTAACCTGGAGCAACATATAGCACCCCAACCATTACCACTATTCCCCACACAGCCAAGGGAAATCGAGAACAACCCAGAAAACCAATTCCCAATACCTGATTTCAACCCAGCTGAGATACCTAGGGTACCAGCACCCAATCCCTTAGACCCAGATTACGACCCGTGGTTGGATGACAATAAGGATTATGTACAACGCTACCCAATACCAGAAGACGAACCCATGCCGAATTTAGCAGCCTACCCAGGTTTGGACCCTCTAGATCCCTATTATGATAGTGATCAATACATCAGGGAAATTTTAGAGAATCCATACCCGTACCAGGAACCCATTCCCCAGTTCCCAAACCCAGTACCCGCACCTGCACCCCAATGAGTGCAGAAAATGTGCAAGAGCTCCGAACCTTCGGAGAGGAGATTTTAGAAAGTAGCGAGAGGATGAGACAGGTTGGAGAACGACTCGTCTGGAAGTATGACGAGCGTAATATGGAGTTCTGGATGAACCCATATCAGTAATGGTGGTAGTAGTAATAATAATAATAATAATAATATATAATACGTGTGTATGTTTGAAAAAAAAATCTAGACAATAGTTATGGATGCATAATAGTATTGTAATTTTAAATTCCAGTATCAGTTTGTATTAGATGCATACTATAAGAAAGAGTAAGTCGCAATGTTCGACGTTTTTGATCAATATGCATGTCATGTGATTGATTGTATTAAGACATTATTTTGTGATATTAATATGTGGTAAATGTTTAAAATTCAGATGGCCGACCAAGTGAATCAAGAGAACTCGGATAATATCCCGGAAAACCAGAATAACGATAACCCGAACAATGATAACAATGGAAACCAAGTGGATAACAGTGCCATTCAACACATATTGGCACAAGGGATAATAGATGCAATGCCATATATTATCAAAACAGTTAGGGAAGCAGATAATAAAAGTAACCATAGCAGTAAACGACCCACTGAAACTGAAAACAGCGTAAACAATGGACCCATACTTCAAGTGCCCATTCCCAAAAGAAGAAAAACCATGTCTTATGGTTGTTCTTATAAAGAATTCTGGTCTTATAAACCAATGGAATTCTCGGGCAATGAAGGGGCCGTTGCAGCTCTACGCTGGATAGAAAAGACTGAGGCAGTCTTGAAAATAAGCAAGTGCGCGGAAGAGGATAAGATAATGTTTACTTCCAATCTATTTAAGAACTCAGCCTTAGAATGGTGGAACACGATCCTCCAGTCTAGGGGAAGTGACAGGATTTACAATATGAAATAGGAAGAATTTAAGAACATGGTGGAAAGAAAATTATGCCCTCCCATTGAAAAAGAACAGATAGCAAATAAATTCTTAAACCTTAAGATGACTAGAGTGGATAGTAAGGGATACACTACGTTATTCTTTGAATATGCTAGAATAGTGCCAACTCTTGCATCACCAGAACCAGTATTAATCTCCCGTTACATCTGAGGATTAAACAGTGAGATTAGGCATGTAGTCAAGGCAGCTAGACCTCAAACTATAGAAGAAGCTGTAGAATTAGCAAATACCTTGACAGATGAGTTGGTGCGTACACGAGAAGAGGACCAGAGGAGGAACCTAGCTCAAAGGCTTACCCAACAATTTCGCTCTGGAAATTCCAACAGAGGGAAAATGTAGGTTCTACTTCTGCACCTTATTGCAAGTATTGCAAAAGGAAGCATTCTGGAAGATGCTCCATATATTGCAACTTCTGCAAATATCTTGACACAAGGAAGAAGACTGCAGGAAGAAACCTAATAATAAGATATGTTACAACTGCGGAGAACAAGGTTATATCAAGCTAAACTGTCTAAAACTAGCTCCAGTCACAAACAACAAGAATACTAAAAATGCTAGAGCATTTGTTCTGACTGCAGAGGAAGCCAAAATGATCCCGGATGTAATAGCCGGTAAGTTTTTAGTTAATGATGTTTTTGCTAAAGTATTATTCGACTCTGGTGCGAACCAAAGTTTTATTAATACTTTATTTTGCAAACTTCTCAATCAACCATTAACTAAACTCCCACAAGAATGTCTAGTAGAAACAACAAATGGAGAAACCATTAAAATTTCTGAAATCTTGCAGGGAGCAAGAATAGAATTTTTAAATCAAAAGTTTATTGCAAACCTTTATCCAATGAATCTGGCAGGATTTGATGTTGTATTAGGAATGGATTGGTTAACAGCCAATAAAGCCAGTATTTTATGTGATCAAAAGTCGATCCAAGTAAATTCACCAAGGGGTGAAAAGATCACAATTAAAGAAGACAAGCCATCTAGATCCACAAAATTCATCTCTGTGATGAAAACAGCAAGTTATATAAGAAAAGGATCATTAGTGTATTTGATTTCCATAATCACTAACACTAAAGGAAAAGAACTAAAAGATATTCCAGTAGTATCTCAGTTTCCAGATGTGTTTCCAGAAGAATTACCAGGACTACATCTAGACAGGGAAGTTGAATTCAGAATCCACCTGCTACCAGGAACAGCACCAATTGCCAAAGCACCTTACCGTTTAGCACCCGCAGAAATGCAGGAATTGAAGAAGCAGTTAGACGAATTGTTGGAGAAGGGATTCATACAGCCAAGTTCATCGCCATGGGGAGCGCCGATCTTACTCGTTAACAAGAAAGACGGATCAATGCGTATGTGCATTGACTACCGCGAATTAAACAAAGTCACGATTAAAAATCGGTATCCATTACCGAGAATCGATGATATGTTCGATCAATTGCAAGGAGCTCGATTTTTCTCTAAAATTGATTTACGCTCAGAATATCATCAATTAAAGGTTCAGGAAGAGGACATTCCTAAGACCGCTTTTAGAACAAGGTATGGCCATTATGAATTTACTGTCATGCCATTTGGTTTAACCAACGCCCCAGCTGCATTTAGGGACATGATGAACCGAATATGTAAGCCATATTTGGATAAATTCATAATTGTCTTTATAGATGATATTCTCATTTACTCTAAGAGTAAAAAGGAGCATGCAAAGCATTTGCACGCACTTCTAAGTTTATTGAGAAAAGAAAAGCTTTATGCTAAGTTTTCGAAATGTGAATTCTGGTTAGAACAGGTACAGTTTCTTGGACATTTAGTCAATCATGAAGGAATTCATGTAGATCCCACCAAGATCAAGGCAATTACTAAATGGAAAACCCCTGAGTCACCAACCGAGGTTAGAAAGTTTCTTAGGATTGGCCGGTTACTATAGAAGATTTATTCAAGATTTTTCTAGAATAGCCATTCCCTTAACTAAGCTAACCTGTAAATCTGTTAAGTTTGAATGGGGACCAAAACAGGAAGAAGCCTTTAGAATTCTTAAGCAAAAACTAACCAATGCACCCATACTAGCGTTACCAGAAGGAACTGAAGACTTTGTAATCTATTGTGACGCTTCTAAGTTAGGTTATGGATGTGTGTTAATTCAACGTCAAAAGGTTATAGCTTACGCATCTAGACAACTTAAGAATCATGAAGAAAACTATTCCACCCATGATCTAGAATTAGGAGCAATAATTTTTGCTTTAAAAATTTGGAGACATTACCTTTACGGTAGTAAGTTTACCATTTTTACAGATCATAAGAGTCTAAGGTATGTTTTCGGGCAACAGGAGTTGAATATGAGGCAAAGACGCTGGTGGAGACACTTAGTGATTATGATTGCATTATCCAGTATCATGCAGGAAAAACAAATGTAGTAGTTGATTCTTTAAGTCGAAAGTATCATGAAAAGCCAAAAAGAGCGCGTTCTCTTAAACTAAATCTACAGGTAGATTTAAACGAACAGATTAAAAAAGCACAAGAATCAGTAATCAAGGATGATACTGAAAAATTGAAAGGAATGATTAAGGAATTAGAACAAGGAACAGATGGAATTTGGAGATTCCATAAGAAAAGAATGTGGATACCTAAATTAGGAAACCTACGCCACCGTATATTAGAAGAAGCCCATAAGTCTAAGTATACAATGCATCCTGGAAATGATAAGATGTATCAGGATTTAAGAAAAAATTTCTGGTGGATAGGAATGAAAAAGGATATAGCAGCTTATGTTTCTAAGTGTTTAACCTATTCACAAGTCAAAGCTAAACACCAGAAACCCTCAGGTTTATTGCAGCAGTTAGAAATGCCAGTATGGAAATGGGCATTGATAACAATGGATTTTGTTACCAAATTACCCAAAACAAGGAAAGGTAATGATACAATCTGGGTGATTGTAGACAGGCTAACTAAGTCAGCTCATTTCCTACCAATGAAGGAAACTTTCAGTATGTAACAATTAGCCAAACTATATGTAAATGAAATAGTTTCATTACATGGAATTCCTTTATCAATTGTTTCTAATAGAGATAACCGTTTTACCTCTTATTTTTGGGCAAGTTTCCAAAAAGCAATGGGAACCAAGTTGAATCTAAGCACAACTTATCATCCTCAAACAGACGGACAAAGCGAAAGGACAATTCAGACAATGGAGGATATGCTTAGAGCTTGTGTAATTGATTTCGGAGGAAATTGGGACGATCACTTACCGTTAATAGAATTTTCTTAAAATAACAGCTATCATACAAGTATCAATGTTGGACCATTCGAAGCACTTTATGGACGAAAGTGCAGAACCCCAGTCTGTTGGGCAGAAATTGGAGAAAAGCAACTATCCGGACCTGAGATATTACAAGAAACAACGAACAAAATCATTCAAGTCAAGGAACGACTGAAAGCAGCACGTGACCAACAAAAGAGTTATGCTGATAACAGAAGAAAGCCGTTAGAATTTCCGGTAGGAGACAAAGTATTATTGAAAGTCTCTCCATGAAAAGGAGTGGTAAGATTCATCAAAAGGGGAAAGCTAAGCCCCAGGTATGTTGGACCTTTTGAGATTATGAAAAGAATAGGACCTGTAGCTTATCAGCTACAACTGCCAGAGGAAATGGCGGGAATACGTGATGTATTTCATGTATCTAATCTCAAGAAATGCTTAGCTGATGAATCACTGGTGGTCCCTCTTAAGGATATAGAGGTAAATGAGAAGTTAAAGTTTATAGAAAGACCTCTATAAATTGAAGACATGAAAGTCAATAACCTCAAACACAAGAAATTGGTTCTAGTTAAAGTGAAATGGGATTCCAAGAGAGGACCAGAATACACTTGGGAGCTCGAATCAGAAATGCAAAGGAAATATCCGCATTCATTCCAGTAGACCTCGAGGACGAGTTCTAAAACAAGGTGGGGAGGATATAACAACCCTCCTAAAATATTTTTCCGACACCCTAATATATTTAAAATACCCTTATATGTCCTAAAATACACCCCGTATACGAAAACGGGCCCCAAATACCTTTATTTTAATTAATTTAAATTAAAAATCAAATTTTAAAGGCTGTGGCGGGCCACGAAGACCTAAGCTTGGTCTTACGCGGGCCGCGAGCGCTCATCAACGAGGCAGCACCCTGAGCTGCCACGTGGCAGCCACTCGTCGAAGCTAGAGCGATGACCCGGATCAGCTAGGGCCTACGGACCCTATGTCGCGGGCCGCGTAGCCTTTGGCTACATCCTTCGCGGGCCGCGAGGAACTGCGAATCAGGCCCTATAAATAGAGACCTTCGGCCTTCAGTCCCAACTCACACCAAAACTTTCTCTCTCTTGAAATTCTGAACAATTAAAGTAATTCTCGGGCATAATAACCCCTAAATAACGAAGTTCTGCCCCGTTGTAAGTATCATAACCCCGGTTACGTATTAGATACGCTGCCCGATTGATCCAGGGTTCCGTAACGGCTGTCGAGGTTCTGCCCGACGTAGTCGTTGGAATGCCGTCTCGGGGAGGGTATTACTAATGCAAATATTGGGTTATTATACTAACGCGTGTGCATTTGTGTAATTTATAGATAATCACCAGGAAATCTGTCACGGCCCCCGACCCGGTTTGACCCGTTTCAGGAGCCGCGGGACAGAAAATCCCGTGGTATTTATTTAATTGAGTTTGACAGTGGAAGTTTATCATCAGGATCTTTTAAAATGTAAATATTTCCCGATTATTTATTTCACAATGCGGGATAAACCCGGTAATTTACAATAGTTTGATTTCACAAAGAAATCTTTTTATTTTTTTTTTCAAAACATGTTTCTTTTATTTTTATACTGAGCCACTTCCTTGAGCTTGTAGTGCTATATGGCACTTTTCCTAGATCATATGTGATCACCTGAAACATGTTTGAAAAAGGTTTTGTCAGCGGGAAATACTGAGTGAATCATTCTATTTTGCATAATGATGCATAGTTATTAATTACAGCATAAGAGTGATTACAATGGCTTCTATCTTATTTTTATCTGGCCTTCTGTCACAATGGTGACATGTCACAATGGTGACGATGGTCATACCACTATTTAGATCAATGAACCTAAATAGTGACGATTATCCCTGTAGGTCAATGAACCCAACAGTGATTATCCCGAGTAGGTCAATGAACCTAACTGGGTGAGAATTAGTAATGTGCACAATACCCCACTAACCAGTAATTCAAGATATCCACGACTTAGTCCCTGTAATTATAACCTTGAAAATAATTTGAGGTATTGTAAAACAATTTGATAAAATAACTCACAAACTGTGAGAAAAGAAGAATGACTCACAAACTGTGAGAAAAGGAGAATGACTCACAAACTGTGAGAAAAGGAGAATGACTCACAAACTGTGAGAAAAGGAGAATGACTCACATTGCAGATTTATACGGGCAGAACCTAGCCTACTGATTAGCCTTTTATCCTAATTTCAATAACAAGCACACAATTTGGGGTTAGTAATCAATCCAGCAATTACGATAATTCACAAGATCAAATTCTCACAATGAATGACAAAGTGCGGTACTTCAACTCATCCATCGAATTAACGACGAACGACAAAGTACTATACTTCAACTCATCCATCGAATTAACGACGAACGACAAAGTACTATACTTCAACTCATCCATCGAATTAACGACGAACGACAAAGTATAACCCTAATGTGGGCGGCACTTAAACATTCATTGGATATATTGATCGATCGGACAATGAATCGTAGCAGCGATTGTGCTAATACCCTGATTGCAGCTTCAATTTAGTGCCTGTGTGTGTTAATTGAAGTATACAGCAGAAAACTCGGTGTATAATTGAGAATTCTTTCGTCGTAAAATGTCCAGATTTCGAATGCCAATGTTCTGAATTTATACAAGATTTTTGCCAAGCTTACGGACCGTAAGCTTAATGACCTTACGGTCCGTAAGGTACATAAAATGCTTATATTGTTGCCACGTGTGGGACTAGCTCAGATGAGTCGACACTTTCTAAAAATTCAACTTGGACAGCACGTTATGTAGATAATCGTTAAGTAGGGAATGCCCCCCCCCTGAGTTTTAGGGGCCCTAATCCTGATTCTGAAAATTATGAAAATTTTATGGTTTGTTCAGAATCACTTGGGTGTCTCAATTAGGGTTTCCTTTTGGTCAAATTAATTTAATAATTATGACTTTTGATGAGAGTCGTTACATTCTCCCCAACTTAATAAAAATCTCGTCCTCGAGATTTACTGGAATAATTGAGAATACTCTCTCTTCCTTTTTGATTCCAGTTTCCACGTATATTAGGATCCTGTCTTTGAATCCTACTTTACTTAAACTAACATTATTTGTTTACCTTTATATCTTAGAAATGTACTAACAAAGATTCATCTTATAAACATTTCTTAAGATTAGATATATAAAATATATCATGTATTCCAACTACCCTTCCTGGTAGTTGTAAATTATAAGTAACTGATCCAATACGTTGAATTCACTGGAAATGATCCTACATAATTTGGTCTTAGATTTCCTTTCTTACCAAATCTAACCACTCCTTTCCAAGGAGATACTTTTAATAGTATTTTGTCTCCAACTCGAACTCCAACGGCTTTTATCTATTATCTGTATAATCCTTATGACTATCTCTTGTCGTTTTCAGCTTTTCTTCGTGATACTGAATATCACAATTGTAGTCACTTAGGATTTTCATCCATCTCCTTCGCCTCAAATTCTTTTTGCCTAAAATATATATATATCTTAAATTTTTATAATCCGTATAGATAGTATCCCTACTTCCATACAGATAATGTCTCCAAATCTTTAAGGCAAAAATTATGGTTCTTAATTCTAACTCATGAGTGGTATAGTTCCTTCGTACCTTTTTCAATTGTCTTGAGGCATACGCAATTTCCTTTTTGCGTTGCATTAAGGAATATCCAAATCCTAGCTTTGAAGCATTACCATATACTTCAAAATCTTCTATTCCTTCTGGTAAGGCTAGAATTTATAGTATTGGTTATCTTAGTTAATGGTATAGCTATTTTGAAATTTCCTTAATGTCTATAATACTAAACCTACAAAATTCCTAATTTCCATTGCTGATTGCAGAATCTTCCATTTGGTAATTACTGCTATCTTAGCAAGATCTAAGTGAATACCTTCATGATTCACCATATGACTTAAAATTACACTTCTAGCAGCCAAAATTCATTCTTCGAAAATTTGGTGTAAAGCTTTTCTTTTCTTAACAAAGTTAAGAGTACATGCTAGTGCTGTCAATGTTCTTTCCTACTTTTGTAATAAATAAGTATATTATCTATGAAGACAATTACAAATTTATCCAAATAGAATTTACAGACCCTATTTATCATGTCCATGAATGCTACAGGTGCATTCGTTAATCCGAATGGTATGATTGTAAACTCGTAATAACCATACCTAGTTCTGAAAATAGTCTTAGGTACATCTTCCTCTGATACTTTTAATTGATAATATCCGGAACATAAGTTGATCTTAGAAAAATATCTATTTCCCTGGAATTGATCGAATAGATCATTAATTCTAAGTAATGAGTATTGATTCTTAATTATAACCTTATTCAACTTCCTATAATCAATACACATTCTTATCGAAACTTTCTTTTTCTTAACAATCAATATTGTGCTAACCGATAAGGTTTCCTGGCTTATTGGTAAATTTCCTGGAATTAATAAATCCTAAATTTTATCTTCATATCTGGTGGTAATCCAGGTAAATCTTCTGGAAATATATCTGGTTATTCTGAAACTACAGAAATTTCCTTAAATTCTGTATCTTTAGTATTAATGATTACTAAAATCATATATACTATTCCTTTGCTTTCGTTCATAATTAGCAATTTCCATTACTGATATGAACTTCATAGACTTACATGGTTTATCTCCTGTAATCATAATTACTTCTCCGATGGTTGATTGAATTTCTAAGAAATTCTGATCACAGATAATGATCAACATTGAATTCAACTAATTTCATAGATAATAGGGTTGCAGAAAACTTATAACTTAAAAGTTCTATTTCTACATTTTGCAGAACCTTATTTATTTTAGCTGAATTCCCATCAGTCGTTTCTAAATATAGAAATTTATCTAATGCTGATTAACGGTAAGTTAAGAGTTTGGCAGAGTAAAGTATTTATAAAACTTTGGTTTGTACCAGAGTCAAATAATATTTTTAGGTAAACGTTGTAAGCTAAGAACATACCGGCTATCACATCTGGAATCATCTCGGCTTCATGAGTAGTTAGCTGAAAGGCTCTCGCATTCCTTCTTGCTCCTTCTGCTGGTTTGGCTTGAATGTCGAATGGTTTATTCAGTTTTGGACAATCTGGCCTAAGATGTCCAGTTTCTCTACAGTTGTAGCAAACTGAAAATTTCTTTCTCCTGCAGTCTTCTTCTTGATGCCCCGGAATTTTGCAAAAATTGCAATATCCTTTGCATCTTCCAAAATGCTTCCTTTTGCAAAATTTGCAAAATGGACTAGTAGAAGATTGCCCATTCCATCCTTTCTTGAAATTGTTATGGTTACCCGAACTGAATTCTTGGGTAATCTTTTGGGCTACTTCCTTCCTTCTATTTTCTTCTCTTGTCCGTACTAGCTCGTCAGTCATAGTATTAGCTAATTCTACTGTATCATCAATTGTGCGAGGTTTCGCAGCTTTGACAATATTACGAATTTCGGAAATCAATCCCCAAATATAACGAGAAATAAGTACCGGTTCTGGCGAAGCCAGGGTTGGTACCATTCTAGCATATTCGAAGAATGTCGTAGTATAACCTCGACAATCTACATCCACCATCCGGTGAGTTAGAAACTTATTTGTCATTTGTTCCTTTTCGTACTCAGGACAGAATTTTCTTTCTACTAAGCTCTTAAATTCTTCCCAGTTCATAGCATACGCCATCCTTCTTCCTTTTGCTTGTAACATCGTATTCCACCATTCTAGCGCCACTTCTTTGAAAAGATTTGATGCATACATGACCTGATCATCCTGAGCACATTTACTTATGGCAATTACTGCCTCGGTTTTCTCTAACCAACGCAGTGCCGCTGTCGCTCCTTCATTGCCTGCAAACTCAGTGGGTTTACAAGCAAGAAATTCTTTGTAAGTGCAACCAGGCGTTGCAACTTTCCTTTTCTTAGGGAGCGAAGCTTGCCGTGGTTCATTATCATGATTAACATGATTACTACCTCCATTTACGCTATTACTGAAATTATTTTCAGAAATGCGTTTGCTAGGAACAATTTGTTGAGGTTCAATTGGATTTTTAACAGCAGCAATGATTGCTGGAATAGCATTAGCTATCCCTTGAGCAACTATTCCTGGAATAGTGTTGGCTATCTCTTGAGCAATGATATTTTCTATATCTTGCCTAGTCACATACTGATCCCCTAGTTGGTGTTCAGATTGATTACCCTCATTAACCGGTTCATTATTAGCGTTTTCCATCTGATATCTAATTTATAGATAAATAATTAGTATAAAGGAAATAATCAAATGTCACAATTTAGTTGCACATAATCATGTAAACGAATATACAAACAAAGGTTGTAACTTTCTAAAATTTCCTTATATCATGTTTCTATATACACCCGTTTTATTATTTATTTTACACATACTGATTTTACTATTATAATTACACAACCATAGTTTCATAATTCCCTATCCTTTATCAGATGATATTCTAGTAACGGCGCGTTTCTTCTCATCGTATTTCCAGGAGATCTGTCCCAAAGTCTCTTGGATTCTATTCCCAGCATCCATGTTATCAAAATGATGGAGTTCAGTCCTATTTTCATTACTTATTGGTGAATTTGGTAAAAGTTCTGATTTGTACTTAGGAAAAAGCCTATAGGGATGGTTTTGTAACAGTATTTCATTATCCAACCATTCGTCTATATTCCAATGATTTGAAGAGTTTGGAATAGATGGTTCTAAGTTCATAAAATTATTTTCATTAACAGGCTCAACAGTATCATCGGTTGCCATTATAAAATCTAGTTCTTCTTGAGATGGTAACTCTTTAATTTGCCTAGAGCTTTCCCCAATTTCCATTTTCTTAGGCTTAGGTTTCTCGAGAGGTAAAGCATTGAATTCTATAGGTTCTTCTATGTCTGGAATATACCTATTAAAATCTCTGGAAACTTCTATTCTTACTGGATAGAGATTTAAATTCTGAAGGGCTTCTGACAGATCACTCATGCTTTTTAACAAAATACACATAATTACTAAGTCATAATAAAATTTTATAAAACAACTTTTTAAATAGTATTTCATACTACCAAAACAACTAAAATTTAAAACATACTAGGTTTTATTTATAAATTTTCTTGACTGTAGATAATAAAAATACTAAACTTTAAATCAGAATATTTAAAGATTTATATTTAACATATAAAAATCTATATACTAAATAAGTATGATGACTTAATTTATATATATTAACTAGTCATTATCATGGTGGATATTGGTTAGTGCTACCTTGTTTAAGCATAGGTGATCAGTCCATGCCTAACTAAGGCTAGGTTATCCAATATCTGCCTTTGATAATAACCCTAGTATTTAAAAATAATCTTAATACTACTACTATTAATATATTATTATTAATAATAAAATTATTAATAATAAATAACTAAACAAAAATTTTAAATAAGAGTATACTTCAAACATAAAAATATAATTTCTTTACCACAATATAGTAAGACTATATTAGGTAATTCCATATATTAATCAAATAAATTTATATATAATGTTTTTCGATTAACGATGATAGAGCAACAAATATTACAATATATATAAAATATGCCCATATTAAAATTAACAAATAGCCAGTTAATAAAACACATAATCATATAATAGTAATCAGGAAAATTAAGTATTTCTAAATACTTAATTAGCTTAACCCAGTGGCTCTGATACCACCTTTTTCTGTCACGGCCCCCGACCCGGTTTGACCCGTTTCAGGAGCCGCGGGACAGAAAATCCCGTGGTATTTATTTAATTGAGTTTGACAGCGGAAGTTTATCATCAGGATCTTTTAAAATGTAAATATTTCCCGATTATTTATTTCACAACGCGGGATAAACCCGGTAATTTACAATAGTTTGATTTCACAAAGAAATCTTTTTATTTTTTTTTTCAAAACATGTTTCTTTTATTTTTATACTGAGCCACTTCCTTGAGCTTGTAGTGCTATATGGCACTTTTCCTAGATCATATGTGATCACCTGAAACATGTTTGAAAAAGGTTTTGTCAGCGGGAAATACTGAGTGAATCATTCTATTTTGCATAATGATGCATAGTTATTAATTACAGCATAAGAGTGATTACAATGGCTTCTATCTTATTTTTATCTGGCCTTCTGTCACAATGGTGACATGTCACAATGGTGACGATGGTCATACCACTATTTAGATCAATGAACCTAAATAGTGACGATTATCCCTGTAGGTCAATGAACCCAACAGTGATTATCCCGAGTAGGTCAATGAACCTAACTGGGTGAGAATTAGTAATGTGCACAATACCCCACTAACCAGTAATTCAAGATATCCACGACTTAGTCCCTGTAATTATAACCTTGAAAATAATTTGAGGTATTGTAAAACAATTTGATAAAATAACTCACAAACTGTGAGAAAAGAAGAATGACTCACAAACTGTGAGAAAAGGAGAATGACTCACAAACTGTGAGAAAAGGAGAATGACTCACAAACTGTGAGAAAAGGAGAATGACTCACATTGCAGATTTATACGGGCAGAACCTAGCCTACTGATTAGCCTTTTATCCTAATTTCAATAACAAGCACACAATTTGGGGTTAGTAATCAATCCAGCAATTACGATAATTCACAAGATCAAATTCTCACAATGAATGACAAAGTGCGGTACTTCAACTCATCCATCGAATTAACGACGAACGACAAAGTACTATACTTCAACTCATCCATCGAATTAACGACGAACGACAAAGTACTATACTTCAACTCATCCATCGAATTAACGACGAACGACAAAGTATAACCCTAATGTGGGCGGCACTTAAACATTCATTGGATATATTGATCGATCGGACAATGAATCGTAGCAGCGATTGTGCTAATACCCTGATTGCAGCTTCAATTTAGTGCCTGTGTGTGTTAATTGAAGTATACAGCAGAAAACTCGGTGTATAATTGAGAATTCTTTCGTCGTAAAATGTCCAGATTTCGAATGCCAATGTTCTGAATTTATACAAGATTTTTGCCAAGCTTACGGACCGTAAGCTTAATGACCTTACGGTCCGTAAGGTACATAAAATGCTTATATTGTTGCCACGTGTGGGACTAGCTCAGATGAGTCGACACTTTCTAAAAATTCAACTTGGACAGCACGTTATGTAGATAATCGTTAAGTAGGGAATGCCCCCCCCCCTGAGTTTTAGGGGCCCTAATCCTGATTCTAAAAATTATGAAAATTTTATGGTTTGTTCAGAATCACTTGGGTGTCTCAATTAGGGTTTCCTTTTGGTCAAATTAATTTAATAATTATGACTTTTGATGAGAGTCGTTACATTCTCCCCAACTTAATAAAAATCTCGTCCTCGAGATTTACTGGAATAATTGAGAATACTCTCTCTTCCTTTTTGATTCCAGTTTCCACGTATATTAGGATCCTGTCTTTGAATCCTACTTTACTTAAACTAACATTATTTGTTTACCTTTATATCTTAGAAATGTACTAACAAAGATTCATCTTATAAACATTTCTTAAGATTAGATATATAAAATATATCATGTATTCCAACTACCCTTCCTGGTAGTTGTAAATTATAAGTAACTGATCCAATACGTTGAATTCACTGGAAATGATCCTACATAATTTGGTCTTAGATTTCCTTTCTTACCAAATCTAACCACTCCTTTCCAAGGAGATACTTTTAATAGTATTTTGTCTCCAACTCGAACTCCAACGGCTTTTATCTATTATCTGTATAATCCTTATGACTATCTCTTGTCGTTTTCAGCTTTTCTTCGTGATACTGAATATCACAATTGTAGTCACTTAGGATTTTCATCCATCTCCTTCGCCTCAAATTCTTTTTGCCTAAAATATATATATATCTTAAATTTTTATAATCCGTATAGATAGTATCCCTACTTCCATACAGATAATGTCTCCAAATCTTTAAGGCAAAAATTATGGTTCTTAATTCTAACTCATGAGTGGTATAGTTCCTTCGTACCTTTTTCAATTGTCTTGAGGCATACGCAATTTCCTTTTTGCGTTGCATTAAGGAATATCCAAATCCTAGCTTTGAAGCATTACCATATACTTCAAAATCTTCTATTCCTTCTGGTAAGGCTAGAATTTATAGTATTGGTTATCTTAGTTAATGGTATAGCTATTTTGAAATTTCCTTAATGTCTATAATACTAAACCTACAAAATTCCTAATTTCCATTGCTGATTGCAGAATCTTCCATTTGGTAATTACTGCTATCTTAGCAAGATCTAAGTGAATACCTTCATGATTCACCATATGACTTAAAATTACACTTCTAGCAGCCAAAATTCATTCTTCGAAAATTTGGTGTAAAGCTTTTCTTTTCTTAACAAAGTTAAGAGTACATGCTAGTGCTGTCAATGTTCTTTCCTACTTTTGTAATAAATAAGTATATTATCTATGAAGACAATTACAAATTTATCCAAATAGAATTTACAGACCCTATTTATCATGTCCATGAATGCTACAGGTGCATTCGTTAATCCGAATGGTATGATTGTAAACTCGTAATAACCATACCTAGTTCTGAAAATAGTCTTAGGTACATCTTCCTCTGATACTTTTAATTGATAATATCCGGAACATAAGTTGATCTTAGAAAAATATCTATTTCCCTGGAATTGATCGAATAGATCATTAATTCTAAGTAATGAGTATTGATTCTTAATTATAACCTTATTCAACTTCCTATAATCAATACACATTCTTATCGAAACTTTCTTTTTCTTAACAATCAATATTGTGCTAACCGATAAGGTTTCCTGGCTTATTGGTAAATTTCCTGGAATTAATAAATCCTAAATTTTATCTTCATATCTGGTGGTAATCCAGGTAAATCTTCTGGAAATATATCTGGTTATTCTGAAACTACAGAAATTTCCTTAAATTCTGTATCTTTAGTATTAATGATTACTAAAATCATATATACTATTCCTTTGCTTTCGTTCATAATTAGCAATTTCCATTACTGATATGAACTTCATAGACTTACATGGTTTATCTCCTGTAATCATAATTACTTCTCCGATGGTTGATTGAATTTCTAAGAAATTCTGATCACAGATAATGATCAACATTGAATTCAACTAATTTCATAGATAATAGGGTTGCAGAAAACTTATAACTTAAAAGTTCTATTTCTACATTTTGCAGAACCTTATTTATTTTAGCTGAATTCCCATCTGTCGTTTCTAAATATAGAAATTTATCTAATGCTGATTAACGGTAAGTTAAGAGTTTGGCAGAGTAAAGTATTTATAAAACTTTGGTTTGTACCAGAGTCAAATAATATTTTTAGGTAAACGTTGTAAGCTAAGAACATACCGGCTATCACATCTGGAATCATCTCGGCTTCATGAGTAGTTAGCTGAAAGGCTCTCGCATTCCTTCTTGCTCCTTCTGCTGGTTTGGCTTGAATGTCGAATGGTTTATTCAGTTTTGGACAATCTGGCCTAAGATGTCCAGTTTCTCTACAGTTGTAGCAAACTGAAAATTTCTTTCTCCTGCAGTCTTCTTCTTGATGCCCCGGAATTTTGCAAAAATTGCAATATCCTTTGCATCTTCCAAAATGCTTCCTTTTGCAAAATTTGCAAAATGGACTAGTAGAAGATTGCCCATTCCATCCTTTCTTGAAATTGTTATGGTTACCCGAACTGAATTCTTGGGTAATCTTTTGGGCTACTTCCTTCCTTCTATTTTCTTCTCTTGTCCGTACTAGCTCGTCAGTCATAGTATTAGCTAATTCTACTGTATCATCAATTGTGCGAGGTTTCGCAGCTTTGACAATATTACGAATTTCGGAAATCAATCCCCAAATATAACGAGAAATAAGTACCGGTTCTGGCGAAGCCAGGGTTGGTACCATTCTAGCATATTCGAAGAATGTCGTAGTATAACCTCGACAATCTACATCCACCATCCGGTGAGTTAGAAACTTATTTGTCATTTGTTCCTTTTCGTACTCAGGACAGAATTTTCTTTCTACTAAGCTCTTAAATTCTTCCCAGTTCATAGCATACGCCATCCTTCTTCCTTTTGCTTGTAACATCGTATTCCACCATTCTAGCGCCACTTCTTTGAAAAGATTTGATGCATACATGACCTGATCATCCTGAGCACATTTACTTATGGCAATTACTGCCTCGGTTTTCTCTAACCAACGCAGTGCCGCTGTCGCTCCTTCATTGCCTGCAAACTCAGTGGGTTTACAAGCAAGAAATTCTTTGTAAGTGCAACCAGGCGTTGCAACTTTCCTTTTCTTAGGGAGCGAAGCTTGCCGTGGTTCATTATCATGATTAACATGATTACTACCTCCATTTACGCTATTACTGAAATTATTTTCAGAAATGCGTTTGCTAGGAACAATTTGTTGAGGTTCAATTGGATTTTTAACAGCAGCAATGATTGCTGGAATAGCATTAGCTATCCCTTGAGCAACTATTCCTGGAATAGTGTTGGCTATCTCTTGAGCAATGATATTTTCTATATCTTGCCTAGTCACATACTGATCCCCTAGTTGGTGTTCAGATTGATTACCCTCATTAACCGGTTCATTATTAGCGTTTTCCATCTGATATCTAATTTATAGATAAATAATTAGTATAAAGGAAATAATCAAATGTCACAATTTAGTTGCACATAATCATGTAAACGAATATACAAACAAAAGTTGTAACTTTCTAAAATTTCCTTATATCATGTTTCTATATACACCCGTTTTATTATTTATTTTACACATACTGATTTTACTATTATAATTACACAACCATAGTTTCATAATTCCCTATCCTTTATCAGATGATATTCTAGTAACGGCGCGTTTCTTCTCATCGTATTTCCAGGAGATCTGTCCCAAAGTCTCTTGGATTCTATTCCCAGCATCCATGTTATCAAAATGATGGAGTTCAGTCCTATTTTCATTACTTATTGGTGAATTTGGTAAAAGTTCTGATTTGTACTTAGGAAAAAGCCTATAGGGATGGTTTTGTAACAGTATTTCATTATCCAACCATTCGTCTATATTCCAATGATTTGAAGAGTTTGGAATAGATGGTTCTAAGTTCATAAAATTATTTTCATTAACAGGCTCAACAGTATCATCGGTTGCCATTATAAAATCTAGTTCTTCTTGAGATGGTAACTCTTTAATTTGCCTAGAGCTTTCCCCAATTTCCATTTTCTTAGGCTTAGGTTTCTCGAGAGGTAAAGCATTGAATTCTATAGGTTCTTCTATGTCTGGAATATACCTATTAAAATCTCTGGAAACTTCTATTCTTACTGGATAGAGATTTAAATTCTGAAGGGCTTCTGACAGATCACTCATGCTTTTTAACAAAATACACATAATTACTAAGTCATAATAAAATTTTATAAAACAACTTTTTAAATAGTATTTCATACTACCAAAACAACTAAAATTTAAAACATACTAGGTTTTATTTATAAATTTTCTTGACTGTAGATAATAAAAATACTAAACTTTAAATCAGAATATTTAAAGATTTATATTTAACATATAAAAATCTATATACTAAATAAGTATGATGACTTAATTTATATATATTAACTAGTCATTATCATGGTGGATATTGGTTAGTGCTACCTTGTTTAAGCATAGGTGATCAGTCCATGCCTAACTAAGGCTAGGTTATCCAATATCTGCCTTTGATAATAACCCTAGTATTTAAAAATAATCTTAATACTACTACTATTAATATATTATTATTAATAATAAAATTATTAATAATAAATAACTAAACAAAAATTTTAAATAAGAGTATACTTCAAACATAAAAATATAATTTCTTTACCACAATATAGTAAGACTATATTAGGTAATTCCATATATTAATCAAATAAATTTATATATAATGTTTTTCGATTAACGATGATAGAGCAACAAATATTACAATATATATAAAATATGCCCATATTAAAATTAACAAATAGCCAGTTAATAAAACACATAATCATATAATAGTAATCAGGAAAATTAAGTATTTCTAAATACTTAATTAGCTTAACCCAGTGGCTCTGATACCACCTTTTTCTGTCACGGCCCCCGACCCGGTTTGACCCGTTTCAGGAGCCGCGGGACAGAAAATCCCGTGGTATTTATTTAATTGAGTTTGACAGCGGAAGTTTATCATCAGGATCTTTTAAAATGTAAATATTTCCCGATTATTTATTTCACAACGCGGGATAAACCCGGTAATTTACAATAGTTTGATTTCACAAAGAAATCTTTTTATTTTTTTTTTCAAAACATGTTTCTTTTATTTTTATACTGAGCCACTTCCTTGAGCTTGTAGTGCTATATGGCACTTTTCCTAGATCATATGTGATCACCTGAAACATGTTTGAAAAAGGTTTTGTCAGCGGGAAATACTGAGTGAATCATTCTATTTTGCATAATGATGCATAGTTATTAATTACAGCATAAGAGTGATTACAATGGCTTCTATCTTATTTTTATCTGGCCTTCTGTCACAATGGTGACATGTCACAATGGTGACGATGGTCATACCACTATTTAGATCAATGAACCTAAATAGTGACGATTATCCCTGTAGGTCAATGAACCCAACAGTGATTATCCCGAGTAGGTCAATGAACCTAACTGGGTGAGAATTAGTAATGTGCACAATACCCCACTAACCAGTAATTCAAGATATCCACGACTTAGTCCCTGTAATTATAACCTTGAAAATAATTTGAGGTATTGTAAAACAATTTGATAAAATAACTCACAAACTGTGAGAAAAGAAGAATGACTCACAAACTGTGAGAAAAGGAGAATGACTCACAAACTGTGAGAAAAGGAGAATGACTCACAAACTGTGAGAAAAGGAGAATGACTCACATTGCAGATTTATACGGGCAGAACCTAGCCTACTGATTAGCCTTTTATCCTAATTTCAATAACAAGCACACAATTTGGGGTTAGTAATCAATCCAGCAATTACGATAATTCACAAGATCAAATTCTCACAATGAATGACAAAGTGCGGTACTTCAACTCATCCATCGAATTAACGACGAACGACAAAGTACTATACTTCAACTCATCCATCGAATTAACGACGAACGACAAAGTACTATACTTCAACTCATCCATCGAATTAACGACGAACGACAAAGTATAACCCTAATGTGGGCGGCACTTAAACATTCATTGGATATATTGATCGATCGGACAATGAATCGTAGCAGCGATTGTGCTAATACCCTGATTGCAGCTTCAATTTAGTGCCTGTGTGTGTTAATTGAAGTATACAGCAGAAAACTCGGTGTATAATTGAGAATTCTTTCGTCGTAAAATGTCCAGATTTCGAATGCCAATGTTCTGAATTTATACAAGATTTTTGCCAAGCTTACGGACCGTAAGCTTAATGACCTTACGGTCCGTAAGGTACATAAAATGCTTATATTGTTGCCACGTGTGGGACTAGCTCAGATGAGTCGACACTTTCTAAAAATTCAACTTGGACAGCACGTTATGTAGATAATCGTTAAGTAGGGAATGCCCCCCCCCCCTGAGTTTTAGGGGCCCTAATCCTGATTCTAAAAATTATGAAAATTTTATGGTTTGTTCAGAATCACTTGGGTGTCTCAATTAGGGTTTCCTTTTGGTCAAATTAATTTAATAATTATGACTTTTGATGAGAGTCGTTACATTCTCCCCAACTTAATAAAAATCTCGTCCTCGAGATTTACTGGAATAATTGAGAATACTCTCTCTTCCTTTTTGATTCCAGTTTCCACGTATATTAGGATCATGTCTTTGAATCCTACTTTACTTAAACTAACATTATTTGTTTACCTTTATATCTTAGAAATGTACTAACAAAGATTCATCTTATAAACATTTCTTAAGATTAGATATATAAAATATATCATGTATTCCAACTACCCTTCCTGGTAGTTGTAAATTATAAGTAACTGATCCAATACGTTGAATTCACTGGAAATGATCCTACATAATTTGGTCTTAGATTTCCTTTCTTACCAAATCTAACCACTCCTTTCCAAGGAGATACTTTTAATAGTATTTTGTCTCCAACTCGAACTCCAACGGCTTTTATCTATTATCTGTATAATCCTTATGACTATCTCTTGTCGTTTTCAGCTTTTCTTCGTGATACTGAATATCACAATTGTAGTCACTTAGGATTTTCATCCATCTCCTTCGCCTCAAATTCTTTTTGCCTAAAATATATATATATCTTAAATTTTTATAATCCGTATAGATAGTATCCCTACTTCCATACAGATAATGTCTCCAAATCTTTAAGGCAAAAATTATGGTTCTTAATTCTAACTCATGAGTGGTATAGTTCCTTCGTACCTTTTTCAATTGTCTTGAGGCATACGCAATTTCCTTTTTGCGTTGCATTAAGGAATATCCAAATCCTAGCTTTGAAGCATTACCATATACTTCAAAATCTTCTATTCCTTCTGGTAAGGCTAGAATTTATAGTATTGGTTATCTTAGTTAATGGTATAGCTATTTTGAAATTTCCTTAATGTCTATAATACTAAACCTACAAAATTCCTAATTTCCATTGCTGATTGCAGAATCTTCCATTTGGTAATTACTGCTATCTTAGCAAGATCTAAGTGAATACCTTCATGATTCACCATATGACTTAAAATTACACTTCTAGCAGCCAAAATTCATTCTTCGAAAATTTGGTGTAAAGCTTTTCTTTTCTTAACAAAGTTAAGAGTACATGCTAGTGCTGTCAATGTTCTTTCCTACTTTTGTAATAAATAAGTATATTATCTATGAAGACAATTACAAATTTATCCAAATAGAATTTACAGACCCTATTTATCATGTCCATGAATGCTACAGGTGCATTCGTTAATCCGAATGGTATGATTGTAAACTCGTAATAACCATACCTAGTTCTGAAAATAGTCTTAGGTACATCTTCCTCTGATACTTTTAATTGATAATATCCGGAACATAAGTTGATCTTAGAAAAATATCTATTTCCCTGGAATTGATCGAATAGATCATTAATTCTAAGTAATGAGTATTGATTCTTAATTATAACCTTATTCAACTTCCTATAATCAATACACATTCTTATCGAAACTTTCTTTTTCTTAACAATCAATATTGTGCTAACCGATAAGGTTTCCTGGCTTATTGGTAAATTTCCTGGAATTAATAAATCCTAAATTTTATCTTCATATCTGGTGGTAATCCAGGTAAATCTTCTGGAAATATATCTGGTTATTCTGAAACTACAGAAATTTCCTTAAATTCTGTATCTTTAGTATTAATGATTACTAAAATCATATATACTATTCCTTTGCTTTCGTTCATAATTAGCAATTTCCATTACTGATATGAACTTCATAGACTTACATGGTTTATCTCCTGTAATCATAATTACTTCTCCGATGGTTGATTGAATTTCTAAGAAATTCTGATCACAGATAATGATCAACATTGAATTCAACTAATTTCATAGATAATAGGGTTGCAGAAAACTTATAACTTAAAAGTTCTATTTCTACATTTTGCAGAACCTTATTTATTTTAGCTGAATTCCCATCTGTCGTTTCTAAATATAGAAATTTATCTAATGCTGATTAACGGTAAGTTAAGAGTTTGGCAGAGTAAAGTATTTATAAAACTTTGGTTTGTACCAGAGTCAAATAATATTTTTAGGTAAACGTTGTAAGCTAAGAACATACCGGCTATCACATCTGGAATCATCTCGGCTTCATGAGTAGTTAGCTGAAAGGCTCTCGCATTCCTTCTTGCTCCTTCTGCTGGTTTGGCTTGAATGTCGAATGGTTTATTCAGTTTTGGACAATCTGGCCTAAGATGTCCAGTTTCTCTACAGTTGTAGCAAACTGAAAATTTCTTTCTCCTGCAGTCTTCTTCTTGATGCCCCGGAATTTTGCAAAAATTGCAATATCCTTTGCATCTTCCAAAATGCTTCCTTTTGCAAAATTTGCAAAATGGACTAGTAGAAGATTGCCCATTCCATCCTTTCTTGAAATTGTTATGGTTACCCGAACTGAATTCTTGGGTAATCTTTTGGGCTACTTCCTTCCTTCTATTTTCTTCTCTTGTCCGTACTAGCTCGTCAGTCATAGTATTAGCTAATTCTACTGTATCATCAATTGTGCGAGGTTTCGCAGCTTTGACAATATTACGAATTTCGGAAATCAATCCCCAAATATAACGAGAAATAAGTACCGGTTCTGGCGAAGCCAGGGTTGGTACCATTCTAGCATATTCGAAGAATGTCGTAGTATAACCTCGACAATCTACATCCACCATCCGGTGAGTTAGAAACTTATTTGTCATTTGTTCCTTTTCGTACTCAGGACAGAATTTTCTTTCTACTAAGCTCTTAAATTCTTCCCAGTTCATAGCATACGCCATCCTTCTTCCTTTTGCTTGTAACATCGTATTCCACCATTCTAGCGCCACTTCTTTGAAAAGATTTGATGCATACATGACCTGATCATCCTGAGCACATTTACTTATGGCAATTACTGCCTCGGTTTTCTCTAACCAACGCAGTGCCGCTGTCGCTCCTTCATTGCCTGCAAACTCAGTGGGTTTACAAGCAAGAAATTCTTTGTAAGTGCAACCAGGCGTTGCAACTTTCCTTTTCTTAGGGAGCGAAGCTTGCCGTGGTTCATTATCATGATTAACATGATTACTACCTCCATTTACGCTATTACTGAAATTATTTTCAGAAATGCGTTTGCTAGGAACAATTTGTTGAGGTTCAATTGGATTTTTAACAGCAGCAATGATTGCTGGAATAGCATTAGCTATCCCTTGAGCAACTATTCCTGGAATAGTGTTGGCTATCTCTTGAGCAATGATATTTTCTATATCTTGCCTAGTCACATACTGATCCCCTAGTTGGTGTTCAGATTGATTACCCTCATTAACCGGTTCATTATTAGCGTTTTCCATCTGATATCTAATTTATAGATAAATAATTAGTATAAAGGAAATAATCAAATGTCACAATTTAGTTGCACATAATCATGTAAACGAATATACAAACAAAAGTTGTAACTTTCTAAAATTTCCTTATATCATGTTTCTATATACACCCGTTTTATTATTTATTTTACACATACTGATTTTACTATTATAATTACACAACCATAGTTTCATAATTCCCTATCCTTTATCAGATGATATTCTAGTAACGGCGCGTTTCTTCTCATCGTATTTCCAGGAGATCTGTCCCAAAGTCTCTTGGATTCTATTCCCAGCATCCATGTTATCAAAATGATGGAGTTCAGTCCTATTTTCATTACTTATTGGTGAATTTGGTAAAAGTTCTGATTTGTACTTAGGAAAAAGCCTATAGGGATGGTTTTGTAACAGTATTTCATTATCTAACCATTCGTCTATATTCCAATGATTTGAAGAGTTTGGAATAGATGGTTCTAAGTTCATAAAATTATTTTCATTAACAGGCTCAACAGTATCATCGGTTGCCATTATAAAATCTAGTTCTTCTTGAGATGGTAACTCTTTAGTTTGCCTAGAGCTTTCCCCAATTTCCATTTTCTTAGGCTTAGGTTTCTCGAGAGGTAAAGCATTGAATTCTATAGGTTCTTCTATGTCTGGAATATACCTATTAAAATCTCTGGAAACTTCTATTCTTACTGGATAGAGATTTAAATTCTGAAGGGCTTCTGACAGATCACTCATGCTTTTTAACAAAATACACATAATTACTAAGTCATAATAAAATTTTATAAAACAACTTTTTAAATAGTATTTCATACTACCAAAACAACTAAAATTTAAAACATACTAGGTTTTATTTATAAATTTTCTTGACTGTAGATAATAAAAATACTAAACTTTAAATCAGAATATTTAAAGATTTATATTTAACATATAAAAATCTATATACTAAATAAGTATGATGACTTAATTTATATATATTAACTAGTCATTATCATGGTGGATATTGGTTAGTGCTGCCTTGTTTAAGCATAGGTGATCAGTCCATGCCTAACTAAGGCTAGGTTATCCAATATCTGCCTTTGATAATAACCCTAGTATTTAAAAATAATCTTAATACTACTACTATTAATATATTATTATTAATAATAAAATTATTAATAATAAATAACTAAACAAAAATTTTAAATAAGAGTATACTTCAAACATAAAAATATAATTTCTTTACCACAATATAGTAATACTATATTAGGTAATTCCATATATTAATCAAATAAATTTATATATAATGTTTTTCGATTAACGATGATAGAGCAACAAATATTACAATATATATAAAATATGCCCATATTAAAATTAACAAATAGCCAGTTAATAAAACACATAATCATATAATAGTAATCAGGAAAATTAAGTATTTCTAAATACTTAATTAGCTTAACCCAGTGGCTCTGATACCACCTTTTTCTGTCACGGCCCCCGACCCGGTTTGACCCGTTTCAGGAGCCGCGGGACAGAAAATCCCGTGGTATTTATTTAATTGAGTTTGACAGCGGAAGTTTATCATCAGGATCTTTTAAAATGTAAATATTTCCCGATTATTTATTTCACAACGCGGGATAAACCCGGTAATTTACAATAGTTTGATTTCACAAAGAAATCTTTTTATTTTTTTTTTCAAAACATGTTTCTTTTATTTTTATACTGAGCCACTTCCTTGAGCTTGTAGTGCTATATGGCACTTTTCCTAGATCATATGTGATCACCTGAAACATGTTTGAAAAAGGTTTTGTCAGCGGGAAATACTGAGTGAATCATTCTATTTTGCATAATGATGCATAGTTATTAATTACAGCATAAGAGTGATTACAATGGCTTCTATCTTATTTTTATCTGGCCTTCTGTCACAATGGTGACATGTCACAATGGTGACGATGGTCATACCACTATTTAGATCAATGAACCTAAATAGTGACGATTATCCCTGTAGGTCAATGAACCCAACAGTGATTATCCCGAGTAGGTCAATGAACCTAACTGGGTGAGAATTAGTAATGTGCACAATACCCCACTAACCAGTAATTCAAGATATCCACGACTTAGTCCCTGTAATTATAACCTTGAAAATAATTTGAGGTATTGTAAAACAATTTGATAAAATAACTCACAAACTGTGAGAAAAGAAGAATGACTCACAAACTGTGAGAAAAGGAGAATGACTCACAAACTGTGAGAAAAGGAGAATGACTCACAAACTGTGAGAAAAGGAGAATGACTCACATTGCAGATTTATACGGGCAGAACCTAGCCTACTGATTAGCCTTTTATCCTAATTTCAATAACAAGCACACAATTTGGGGTTAGTAATCAATCCAGCAATTACGATAATTCACAAGATCAAATTCTCACAATGAATGACAAAGTGCGGTACTTCAACTCATCCATCGAATTAACGACGAACGACAAAGTACTATACTTCAACTCATCCATCGAATTAACGACGAACGACAAAGTACTATACTTCAACTCATCCATCGAATTAACGACGAACGACAAAGTATAACCCTAATGTGGGCGGCACTTAAACATTCATTGGATATATTGATCGATCGGACAATGAATCGTAGCAGCGATTGTGCTAATACCCTGATTGCAGCTTCAATTTAGTGCCTGTGTGTGTTAATTGAAGTATACAGCAGAAAACTCGGTGTATAATTGAGAATTCTTTCGTCGTAAAATGTCCAGATTTCGAATGCCAATGTTCTGAATTTATACAAGATTTTTGCCAAGCTTACGGACCGTAAGCTTAATGACCTTACGGTCCGTAAGGTACATAAAATGCTTATATTGTTGCCACGTGTGGGACTAGCTCAGATGAGTCGACACTTTCTAAAAATTCAACTTGGACAGCACGTTATGTAGATAATCGTTAAGTAGGGAATGCCCCCCCCCCCTGAGTTTTAGGGGCCCTAATCCTGATTCTGAAAATTATGAAAATTTTATGGTTTGTTCAGAATCACTTGGGTGTCTCAATTAGGGTTTCCTTTTGGTCAAATTAATTTAATAATTATGACTTTTGATGAGAGTTGTTACAAAATCCTTAAAGAAAGCCCTAAGACAGCAATGTGAGTAATCTCCTTTTTGTAAACTGTTTTTACAAAACCTTTATTCATTTTAAATTATAATTAGCAGTGATTGAGTCTTTGTAATTCTTCAATTACTGCCGGTATGTTGGGGTTTTGTATACAAAATGTGGAACACGTTACCATTGGACAAAGAGTTAGCCAATGGGTAATATGACCCACCAGTCAGGATTGACAATACTGAATGAGTAATTGTGTAGATGTAAAACATTGTAATCGCTCTCAATACTGTTAAAAGATAAAACTCTTCTTGATTAAACTGGGATTCACACACCAGTATTTCCCACTGACAAAATGTTTTTAAACGCGTTTCAGATAATAAAATGTGAAAGCCAAATAGAAGCGAGCTGGACAGCACTGAAGGCTTGGAAAAGTGGCTATAAAAGTTGCCTAAATTAAAGAAGATGTTTTATTCAATAAAATAGGGTTTATCCCTATGTTTGTAATAAAAACTTGGGTTTTATCCCAATATGTTTAATATTATAAAATTGTGGTATTTACTCTGATAAAATATTTCCTAACTACGGTCCTGATGAAATTTCCGCTGCCAAATTGATAAACACCGATACCACCGAAACTGATTCTCACGGCCGCCCGTTCCCGGGACAGATAGGGGGCGGGGGTTGCGACATAAGGGTCTTACAATTCGTTTTCAATAATTTAAGATTGTGTTCCTAAGATCACATTACAAGGTATATGGGTGAGGATATAACTACATATCTTCTAGGGACTATCATGTGTCACCAGGTCCTCTACAGAAACATCAAATTCGATGCCTACGCCACTAATTGGGGTGTATGACCTTATCGTATTATATGGGATTTTTCACACCTTCTTTAAACCTGCTCATAAATCTACACTGATGTCCACCATAGGACTAGCTAGAACCCTTAACCACTTGTACTACAAACCTTAATATCACTAGTCTACAAGCCTTTGGTAATAGTATCAAATTAATATTGCATCATGACTTCATCAGCTTATCTCTAAAGGCCAACGGGGTGGTTGCGGCAAGGCATTTCGGCAATGTCTTTGCCGATAGGCAACACCGCCGCCTCCCCTTTTGCCTCGCCGAAGATGGCCAAAATCGGTGAACAATTGCCGCTTTGGGGAAAGATGTTGTAACATCGGAAAGGGACATGTGGCACGATTTTTGGAAGGTTTTAAATGTTTTGAACGAACCGTTAGGTTTTAAAAAAAAATAAATAAGTAAACACCCTATAAATGTCATTCCATTCAATATAATTCTCACCCCATTCTAAAAAATTCTCGCCCGATTTAAAAATTTCTCAAGCACATTATGGATAGACAAAACAAGAGTGATGGCAAGAAAAAAGTATCGGGTTCGGGTTCGAGTGCGAGAGGGCGTGGCTCGCAAAGTAGACGAGGCGGATCAAGTGTGTACCAACCCAACTTCCCACCGTAATTTTTTCCGCAAACGGGTTTTTACAACACCCATACCCAACCCAACTATCCACCACAATTTTATTCATTACCGCAAGGTCCCACAATGGTTGCACCGGGTGTATACGAGTATCCTACGGAAGCCCAAAACGCTTTTGACCCGTTTGCTTATCGTAGTCCACTGTCTCAATCTCCAAGAGATAATGTTGAACACGTGTTCCCCATATACGATGACGACGAAGATGAAGAAATTGTACTTGAAACTCCACACTTCGATGACGATGAAGAAGTCGAAGAAGAGGAAGATGTTCAAAATGAAGTAGAAAGGAAAGGAAAAGGGAATAGGGCGGATCGACAAAGATGGACGAAGAAGCAAGAAGAGGCTTTAGCGATGGTGTACGTGCATTGTACTCTTAACAAGAAAAAAGGAAATGCACAAAAAGCGGAAAGTTTTTGGAAGAATGTTCTCGCACACTAAAATACAACCGTTGGAGGAAGCTCATAGACCATTCATCAAGTCCGCCCGAAATGGAAAAATATGCAATCAAGGTTGAACGAATTCAACGGTTTTTGGCATCAAGCGATATAACTTTTAAAGTTTACATAGTTACTATTTTTTACCATAAAATATATTGTTTTTACATTGATATAATTTATATTTTTATTATAGGATCGTTTACGTCCTAGCGGGTGTGACGATGCTCATGTTATGAAACAAGCGCTAAAAGATTACCAAATTAAAAACAACATGCGGGTGGCTTTCCTCATATTGAGGCGTGGGAGGTGGTTAGAAAGCATGAGAAATGGGCTCTGGTGCCATTGGTGGGTGAAGATAGTGGTGTTTCGGGACAAAAAAGAAAGTCATCTGATTCGGGTAACTATCAAGAGGGTATTGATCTACCCGACATAAACGTAAACCCATCACCAACAAGGAAAATAAAGAAAGATAAAGGACCCGCAACATCGATCGAAAAGTTAATTGGTATGTCCAACAAGCTTCAAGAATACAAAAATATGAAACAAGAGTTGGTGGCAGTTAAAAAGAAACGAGAGGAAAAATATATCGAGTTAGCCGATGAACAATGAGAGGCGTTGAAATCGATTCGGTTTGATAAAGATCTTGAGACGTTTAACAGGCCACACGACAATGTTCCGCCGGAGATGTTGGAAATCACACTAGCTCGAAAACGCGAGATCGCCAAAAAATATGGATGGCCATGTAGTTTTTAAATTTTATGTAATGTCATTTTTCTAATTTAGTTAATGTCATTTTACTTAGTTTATTTAAATATAATGTTTTTTATTTAAAAAAGAAAATTTTCTTTGCCTAATCTCAATTTAGAAATGCACCCCTTGTGATTTTTAGGTAATAGGCAAAAACTTTAGGCGAATTATATGGCACAATTCAATTGGGTGGAGAAAAAAACTTTGGCTAAAGGGGTTAGACATGCGCCCCTTCACCCTAATCACATGCATCTTTGGTTAACTTGTAGTAAAGTTCTTGGCATGCTTTTTATCCATGTTAAGTTTCCAATAACTAGTGTTTTTCAATGATGCGCGTTGCGCGAAAGGCATTGGTGTTTTCGACCGACATCATCCTGCAACTCTTCTTTTAACTGTTTCACTTCTTAAAAAGACTAAACGTAGACCCTAACTCTTGTTTCACCACTTAATCACTGTAAAAATCACAGGGTTCATTATATAATTAGTACAAATTCAAGTAACATTATTCAAACAGAGAAGTATAATTACAGATATACCTTTGTTAGGTTAATCAAAACTAAATCAGATTCAACTAAAACCCTCATACTTTGAGCAGACAAACTCCACAAATCCCACATGGGTTTTGTAGACAACAAAATTGATTCATCTTTTCAAAACCATGATCGTTGATTTGGATTTTTAACATGTTCTTACTACAGTGGTTCCACGATGTCACCGTCGGCGACCCTGTAACCAGGGCATCTCCAGCAACATAAGGCCCTCGCAATGCAATATTGACATCCTCTGTACTTGGTACAAACCGTAGCTCTTTCTGGACATCTCTGGTATCTATATCATCTCACTTTAGTGTAAGATTATTTTTTACATTCAGTTTATTTTTCTTAATATATTTTATGATGATCATTACAAGTTATGAAATAAGTTTAGTTTGAAACAAAAAGTAATTAGCATAGGTTATCACATACAGCTAACTAATTACTAATCCTTTTTAGTATTATCATGACAAATATTCATATGCCCTTATTAATTATTGGATATGTCAGTTGCACCAACTATTTAATATACTTCAACTTTTAGCTTACATTAACTTCCCCAAAGCATAAGACCGTGGGGTATGGTGGGGCGGAGGTTTGGGGCATGGGTTGACATTTGGACTTCGAGCCCCCCGCTGGTGAGTGACGTGTTGGGTCGGTATGGCGGGGCGTGGCTAGCCCGTGTGGGTTGGCCAGTTTTATAAAAATTAAAAAAAAAACTAAAATTAAAAAATACACACATAATTAAAAAAGAGCCTAAAATTATTACTAAAAGTTCCTAAAAATTACAAAATTCTACAAAAAAAAAAAAAGATTACAAAATTAAAAAAAAGCATAAAACGTTAGGTAGATTTCGAACAGGGCGAGCTTGTCAAACGGCTTCCGCTCCTTGCCCCGGAACTCGATGTTGGCCACCGCCACCCGGTCTTCGTGACTTATATCACCGCCCGGGACGCTATCGTAGTATGCTTTAAAACGGTCGAGCTTCGGTCGTAGCTCGCGCCACTTGTGTTGGCACGCGTTTAAATTGTGCCGGTCGTTCCCCACGTTGTGCCGGTAGCTTGCGAAAGCTTTCGGCCAGTAACGGGTCTCACCGGGTTGGCGGCCCTTCATCGCGTTGTGCCGATATCAAGTGTGGGTAGCGGGTTCAGGTAGGTGGAGTGAAGGGTTGGGGTAGCGATGTGGACAGGCGGTGGGGTTGGGGGGTTTTATAGTGACTTGGGTGAACTGTTTGGCTTCGCCAAACGGTTATTTTTTAAAATTTAAACCTAGCCGCTATGGCCTAGCCAACCCAGCCAATGAGAGCCGGCCACGGAGGACTGCTAGGCATGCCTAACGCCCGGGCTGAAACTCCCGCCCAAAGGGCCACGCCGAAACCCAAGCCCACCCGGGGTATTGACTTGGGCGTTTGTACCCAACCCACGCCCCACACCCCATAGTCTAATAAATGAATATAAGGTATTGCTCAATCTAAAAAAAAATCACATAATAAAGAATTTAAAAAATCACTGTTCATTCAGTTTTCTTTTTATCATATATAGAATTAAAAAAAACGGTCGAGCTTCGGTCGTAGCTCGCGCCACTTGTGTTGGCACGCGTTTAAATTGTGCCGGTCGTTCCCCACGTTGTGTCGGTAGCTTGCGAAAGCTTTCGGCCAGTAACGGGTCTCACCGGGTTGGCGGCTCTTCATCGCGTTGTGCCGGTATCAAGTGTGGGTAGCGGGTTCGGGTAGGTGGAGTGAAGGGTTGGGGTAGCGATGTGGACAGGCGGAGGGGTTGGGGGGTTTTATAGTGACTTGGGTGAACCGTTTGGCTTGGCCAAATGGTTATTTTTTAAAATTTAAACATAGCCGCTATGGCCTAGCCAACCCAGCCAATGAGAGCCGGCCACGGAGGACCGCTAGGCATGCCTAACGCCCGGGCTGAAACTCCCGTCCAAGGGGCCACGCCGAAACCCAAGCCCACCCGGGGTAGTGACTTGGGCGTTTGTACCCAACCCACGCCCCATCCCTCGCCCCATACCCCATAATCTAATAAATGAATATAAGGTATTGCTCAATATAAAAAAATCACATAATAAAGAATTAAAAAAATACTGTTCATTCAGTTTTCTTTTTATCATATATATAGATTTTAAACCATTACCATCCCTTCCTTGCACAACCAAAAAATTAAATGCATGTTGTTATGTTATTTGCCTCTAGATCCCTTTAGATCATGGGGTGTGGGGATCCCCCCCCCCCGTCTCCGGCTCGTCCCCCTCGTCGCGCCCCAAACGGCTCCAGCAAGACGTTGGAGACGAGCTAACTGTTGGACAAAGTGGCCCCCTCAACCTTCCACCTTTTTATCTTTTTCTTGCAGGGTACAACACATTCAGCACAAGGTACAACTCTTGGGTAATCCATTGCTTCCCTCTCCACACCCTTGAGTAGTCCCCAGGGAGATGGTCCTCCACCCCCATGTAACGTGGCGCTTATGTGGCGGATAGTCCCTAAAGAGACTACCCAAACCACACCCCATGATCTTATAAACACGCAATTCTTGAGTACATGACACGTTGGGGACCACATTTACCAAAAAAATTAAATGCATGTTGTTATGTTATTTGCCGCATGTTCGTCGTCTTTGGTTGATAATAAGTTTTACTAATTGCTACTTTGTCTAGAATGTGATGATTGTATTTGATGTACTTGATTTAGATTTAGTAAATTTAGTGCTACAAGGACACTGGCAGAACCATAGAACATTATTTCTTTTTTGCTACATCAATCAATATTGTGGTCCATCTTGTAGGAATATAGATGAATCTGTTGTAAGAACTAGGTTCACTTTTTATAAAATATAATTACTAAATATATAAAAACGAGACTCTCGTTCTTCGTAGGAAATACCATAGTACAATACTGGTTGCAATAACTAAATAAAAGAATATAAAATATAATTTTATATACCAATCTTGATTCAAGCCGCATCTCTGGTGGGTCCTTCACGCGCATTTGATAGCATCCTAGACTCGAGTATTCATCATCTTGAGTCTTGAAAAATACTCCTTGACTGCAACAAAGAGCACACTAAAACGTTGACGATTTTGGTTGAGACACGTGTTCAACACGTTTCCCTTAAAACAGATTTCGCGGCTTTACTAAAGACGAAGCGTCTGTCTCCCAGAGTATAACAGCCGAAGCAGTATGTACTGCCGGAGACGGCCACGCGCCCGAGGTTACACCAGATAAAATTATAGTGTTAAAACTTGTGGAAAAGAATGATATGAAGATGATGAAATCGAATTGAGAAAACACATCTCTTTAACTACCCAACACATGGGTCTTCAAGTATCTCCAAGAACTCTTCTAATTTTTTCTTCTAAAATTCCACTTTCAATTCTCTACTTGTAATTAGCTTCATCAAGTTAGACACATAATCTACTTTGCATACAAGAGATATGAGGTAGAGAAGAGTCTCAATTTATTAGAGATTTTATTAGAGAAATAAACTCTAATAAAAACTAATAAATTGAAATAAAAACTCTATTAAAAGTCTCAATTTATTAGAGATTTTATTAGAGACATAAACTCTAATAAAGCTAATAAATTGACATAAAAACTCTACTTAAGAGTTTATCACCCATATGAAGAGTCTAGTAAATGATTATAATTTTACTAAATTATAATTTCACTAAATTAATATCCATTCACACCATCTAAATTTCCAACATCTATTTCATCCATGGCATCACTATGTATTTAACCCGGTTTCAATAGTAGCTAGAATTTTATGGTACGAATTACAGTCATCATGAGGCGTTAATTTCAAGTTCAATTTGTAACATCTGTCCAATATTGTTCACTTTGGTTACAAGAAGCTTATCATATTTGTTTTTTATTGTCTAGTGGATACTATTTAGGAGCTCACACCCATCATGGTATCGCTTCCACCCATGCCTACTAAATTGTGTAGTTCTTTTCTCATCTACAAGTAGTGCGTCCAAAACGTGTGGACAGTATTTGAGACGAGACGTTTCTTATGAACAATATTTCTTTTTTAGTTTTAGTTATTCGCACCTTTATTTTTTGTCTAAAAAAAGTATTAACAATATTTAATGCAATATAAATTTTATACGCAAGACGTACGAGTAGCTACATTTCGTATAATCTCATCAATCATACAAAATAAAATCAAGAGAATAAATTTTTATCTTTATATTAGTACAATAATCTTTATAGCAGATTAAAAGTTTACCATAGTAACTATGAAATTTCGCTCACACTTTATTTTGTATCATCTTATATGAAGTGGCGGAGCTTGGACGAAACTCAGTGGAGGCCGGAGTCTTAAAATCCAAATTGGTGGGGGCCGAACTTTTAAAAATCCAATAATTTACAATATATATATTTTTTAAAAAGATTAATACTATAAGTGAAAAATCAGTAAGGGGCCAAGGAAAGCTTTGCCAATGCTTATACACTCACCCGTTTTTTAAGGAAAGAAAAAGTAGATGGTAGACAGAAGTTTTGATTGTAAACGAAATACTTACAGAGGTATTACTAACACATATACTAAACCTAATGCATCAATTTCCGAGAGTTGTGCGTGTATACTACACTGCTAGAAAATTTGTAATTTCCAAAGCCATTCTTCGTTGGAAATGCATCACAAACAACGATATCCGTCGCTTCGCTTTTCGCTTTTCTAATAAAAAGTTGATTTCAACACATTTCCTACGACTATTCCTAATTATTATTAACTAGTATTAAGGCCTCTGCGTTGCGGCTGGGGGCGTAAAACCATGCAAAGTAGCACCAATGCAACACCACTACCACTACCACGACCAACACCGAAAAACTCGTAAAAACAAAATAAATAGAAAAGGAGAAAAATAAAATCGAATGAAAAGCAAATGTAAAATCGTTGAATCACGCACACCCATTGCGGCGTGTTAATGTGAAAAATTTAGGCTTAAACGTAAAACATAGAAAAATACCTAAGTCGATCTAGGACCCGCGTGTTGCGACAAACTTCTCAAATGGAAAAAAGTAGACGAAAAAAACTTTGAACCCCACATGCACTTTGCGGCGTGTTAACTCGCAAAATTTTGAACAAAACGTAAAACAAAAAACTTGCGAAAGATGAAAACTATGGGGGCCAAAGTTAAAAGTAAAAAAGTGTTAGGGTTAAATTGCAAAAAGTGAAAAGCTTTGTGTTAAAAGTAGAAAACCAAAGGGGCTAAATTGAAAATATTAAATGTTTTGGGTTAAAAGTGAAAAATATTAAAAACTTTTTTGAAATACTCCCAAAACATATAGTACAACAACATAAAGCACATAAATGTTGTTAATTTACAGTTTGGAAATGTTTTGGGTTAAAAGTGAAAAATATTAAAAACTTTTTTGAAATACTCCCAAAATAGAGAGTACAACAACATAAAGCACATAAATGTTGGAAATTTATAGCTTGGAAATGGAAATTTGGAAATGTATTATCATGATAAAATAATATTTATATTTTTAAGCATTTTTAGCGACATGTTTCCGACAAACAAAAAATAAAAAATATTAATCCAATGTATTATTGGCACACCTTCGGGGATTAAATCGACACCCTCAATACGCAGCGTATAGGCCTATACGATGTGTATTGAGGTGGGTTCAAACTTCTATGTTTGTCAAAGGCTGACAGTGTCCCATTACCAAAAAGTAATACGCATCGTATAGGCCTATACGATGCGTATTGAAGGTGACGATTTAATTTTTTAATTTTGCAAGGTAGCTTCCTGTCACGCGGTAACGTTCCGTCACGCGAACGAAGAAGCAGCACTTTGGACATTTGTCGGTCTTCAAACATCTAGGAAACATTATTTGAGAATACCAACTGTAGAATGAGATCCTCCACTGTTGGGTTATCATCTTTCAACCTCATTTTCCTTAAATTTATCGATTCTGTTTTCAACGGGGATGTAATGCAATGATTCCTCTCAATTGAATAGACAGACACTTGCTGCATAGGACTCACTTTAATCGTCTCGGATGTAATAACAGTACGTTTAGCATCCGTGCCTGCTTGAATTGTAGAAAGCAAAGGATAACGAAGATGAACATTGTGTTTATCACGAAAGTACTAAACAACCGAGATAACAGCTCCGGTTTCATCAGCTGCATTTGGAACAAGAGAGTTGAAAAAGCTGCAATTGGAATTGATCTTGGAACAGCATACTCTTGTTACCATATGACACATGATAAAAGCGCTTCTCTAGACAATCTGGGATTATCTTTCGCAAATTGGGAACCACATATTTGCTTCAAGATTTACGTCTGATGTTCAAGTTTGATCACATTTGACTTCATCTGCGGCAGTCCAATGACTTTCTTCCCACGTGTCTACACCGTGATCTTCATATTCTTGGTTCAATACCAACTCATCTTTAGTAGTGTTTGTTTGAGAACCTGATTCAGATACACAACGGTTCTCCAATTCCAGATCAGTAAGCAAATACACAACTGTTCTCCAATTCCAGATCAGTAATGTAAGGAGAAGCATTGAGATGACAGACATCCATCAAGCTCAAAAAGAAAACTTGTGTTTCCCATAGTCACAAACTATTGCGGTTTGTATTTCCCATATCCACCGTTTCCGTAGTAAAAAACGGTTGCGGTTTGCACATTCAATCTTCATTGCTTCATTAAAATTAACAAGGCAGTCTCTTTGCATCGTGATCTTCATATTCTTGGTTCAATACCAACTCATCTTTAGTAGTGTTTGTTTGAGAACCTGATTCAGATATATAAATCTTGAAACAAATATGTGGTTCCCAATTGGTTACAGAAACCACTAGCAGAAGAACCCGACACGTCTTCATGTTACGGAGAATGTTCTCGAAATTGAAGGAAAAGGAAAAATGGTTGCTGAAGTTTCGTCTTCTATGATGATCCGAAACATTTCGAATAACTACACAAAGATTTGTTACGTACTGATTATTGAAAAGATTTGTTGAAATCCAAGAAAAGAGTAAAAAAGATGAATTGAGGCGTGCGTGCATTGTTTAAATCTGAATAAGTTGGTATGTGTTCATATTAGCGTTGTTTATCACCCTGCGTGAGCATTGGAAGCCCGACAAACAGTCTTGCAATTATGTCGTGTTAAGATGTTTCATTCTGCACACATTCTAGGATAAAAGCGCTTCTTTAGACAATCTAGGATTATTGTCTAACTAAACCCTTGAATCCCAATGCTTCTCTAAAAATATTTGTTTCTTTTGCTAGTGCTTCCCATAGTCACAAACGATTGCGGTTTGTATTTCGCATAGCCACCGTTTCCGTAGTAAAAAATGATTGCGGTTTGCACATTCAATCTTCATTGCTTCATTAAAATTAACAAATCGGTCTCGGTTGCTGTAACACCCCAAAAATGGGTTTGTTAATTATACTAGATTAAGCAAAAATAAACGGGTAAAATACTGTAGGTGGTAAAAGTAAACCCGGTGAATATTAGGATTTAAATAAATAAATCTAATATTTATTAAAAGGATAAAAAAAAATATACTTTGAGAAAACAAAGTATATAAAAGGTCCGAGTTAACGGGACTTAAAATAAAACGGGTTATGAACAAGATAAAATAACTAGGAATAAATAACCTAGTTAGTCACAAGTCTTGTAGTAATAAAGGAATTGGTTAAAACACACTATATGCAACTTGAGGAAAGTAGAGGGGCCGAAAGTGATAAACTAGAAACTAGTTTGTAATAAATAAAATATCAAACACCAAAACACACACCTTGAGTGTGTGTTCTGGTCGACACTTTCAACAGGAGCCAAAGAACTCCCTTGTTCAAACCCTAACTAGCATAAATTCAAGCAAATTGGAAGGGCAAATCACACCCAAATTGAAATTCAAGCACGGATTAGTGATCACCTCAGTGAAGTGATCATAAGGTATGTCAAATTTCACTATTTTGTTCCATCTCAAATTCTTGATGAACTCTAGGAAATCGAGATTTGATCTTGAATGATGGATATTTGGGTGGAAATAGGATGTATGAATGATTAGAATCAAACCCTAGTTAATAAACTAAGGAATTTGAGTGCATGTTAGTAAAACTCATGATCTCTAACTAGGTGTTTAATGGGTTTTGTAGAAACATGATGAACCCTAGAATCATAATGGTTAAATTGTGTTAATAGAACTCCTTGAAGTTAGATTTGAAGTTTGATGTTAGTACTTGTTAATTATGCTAGAATTTAAGGATTTAGAACACTTAAATGGGCTGGAGAAATTAGATGTTTCGTGTTGCACACAAGGTGCTTGATGAAATGCTTGAACATGAAAATATAACAAAGCTGATTGGGATTAAAAATTATTGGGCTGCAGTTTTAAAAAAAATCATATAAAATCACTGGAACGACCTGTGAGGTTGAGCCTTATATGCTCAGAAAGCTATTGAAACATACTATGTTTTATGTTTGAACATGTTTGTTAAATTCTGATGTTAAACGGGTCAAAACAGTGTCCGAAGTCGGCTGAACTGTTTTGACAGCAAGCTGATTGGAAGCATATTGACTTCGGAGCTGATTTTGAAAAAATCATAATTAATTCTAGGATGCTCGGATTGAGCTGATTCTTTTTGGGATGGAAAGATATTTTAGTATTCTTCATTTCATCTTTGATCACGAAGGGCTAAATAAGACCGCAAAGTAGTCAAAAGAGTCGATTCAGCAGCTACATTGTAAAGTTGCTGCACATTTTATTGGTAAACTTAATCCAAGGAAAGTTGTATTTTGTTCATACTTTGCCTTGTTTATAAAACAATGGTTTCATGAATATTAAGCATGTTATTTTGCTTATTGCAAGTATTTAAAATACCTACAAATAAGCATGTCAACGAAGTTGTGAAAATGAGAAAAAGAATGATTAAAGCATATAATACATATGTGTAGTTTGACTACTAAGAAAGTAAAACTGACCTATGATTTAGTTAAGTAAATTATATGCAAGAAACCCCATAGGAAATGGTAGCCATAATATGAAATGACTAAACTAACCATTTTATGGGTAATATGATAGTTTGACTCTTGACGAGCTAGGTGAAGCTTGGAGGAGATGATCAAACGGGATAAAGGCACGAGTAAGACTTGCTTGGATGAAAGGTAAGTTAAGCTTACACCCCCTTTTTAATTACAATACACTTACTTGTGAATTTTGGTTGTGAATAATATTAAGTAATTGAATTATGATGTTCCGGCATGATACAATGCAAGTCGGAATAAGTAAAAAGGTAAGAAACCATAAATTATGGTAAAAAGGGGTAAAATAGTAGATTAGTCGGGTAAGGACTAATAAATAACGAATTTTGAAATAATTCGTTATGATGTAAACCGGAATGGGTAAAAGAGCGAGATGGTAACTAGATATCATTTCATAATGGAAAATGGTTGTTCGGGCTAAACGGGTCAAATGACATTGGTAAAATCATTTGACAATAATAACTGACGACTACTTGTTGAGTTTTTATGATCACAGGAAATAACATGTGCGCGCAATGCTTTAACTAGAAAAATTAAAGCAAAAAGTATGTATACGGGTCAATCCTATGACTCGAGCCAGGTACGTATATTTAGAATTATACTTAAAAGCGATATTTTGGTCAAATATTAGCGAAAGTCCTTCGTCGTAAATGAAGGACTAAAATTGACCAAAAAGCCCTTGACGGGTGAATTGGGCAAACGACCCATATGGGTTATTTAGGAACTTGTATAGTGTGGTGGAATATAAGTAGTAAACTAATACGGGAATACGAAGGGTGGAAGAAAGGAGCTGGTTTAGACTAAATAGCTTAAATACCCTTAATGGGTCAAAATAAGCATACGAGCGAAAACAGGTTAAAATATATAAGAAACCCGCAATTAGAACCTAACATGGTAGATAATATTAAATTGAAGAGGTTTATGTGAAATAATGATCAAACAAATATGTTTGTTTGATAAATGCATAAACGGGTCAAAATTTTGTAAAAAGGTAATAAGCCGAAGGCATAAAAGTCTCAGAATTTGTTAATCCGGATGTTGGATTTTAACTCCGGATGACGAAGGATCAAATTACAATCATGTAGGAAGAAACGGTAGGTCAAACGGACAAGCGGATTAAAAGTTATGAAGGTTTTCGTTTTAGAAAACGGCAGACTTGGAAAATCCTGCAGAGGCCACCGTAAGTTACGGTAGCTACCGTAACTTATGGTAGCCTTAAAGTCATTACGCCACACACACACTGCTTTACGGTGGAAAAATCAACATTCAGGGGCTACCGTAAATTACGGTAGCCACCGTAATTTACGGTAGACCCTGTAACAAAATGTATTTTAATCAGTTTCGCTTTCCGGACTTGTTTAGACATGTTTTAAACTTAGTATGACAAAAGCATTTCATGTTTATGAAATGTAGGTACATTTTGGATGCCGGAAGACGATCAAGCTCAACGAAGAACCGAACACGATAAAGATTCATGCTTCCGCACATTGCCTCGTCGTAAATTTAAACGACGAATCCGATCATGTTATGTTAAATAACTTATGATTTGTAAAAGTTTTAATAAACCCATATTTTAAATGTACGTGTATTTCGTAAGAACACAATTGCTTGTCGTTTTTAGTACTAAAACCCTTTTATAATAGTGAGAGTGTTACAAGTTGGTAATCAGAGCTCATGGTTAAAGAGTAAAGTGTGTTCGGTTCGAGGCTTGATCGTAAATCCGGTAAGTACATGTATATTAATGGTTTAGTATGATTAAAGGGTTGAGAACAACACATATGGTTATCGTGTAATACACGTTACACCAATAAAAATGATATAGAATAGATATAGTCAACGAAATTACACGCGTTGATGCGTATAGTAGAAAAGCCTTGTATTATAATACGGGCATCCATTAATGTCGAAATTACTAACTGTGGTAAATGTTTTAGTTGAAGGACACTCGCATATGAAGACAGCGAGCGAGAGTTTAACAAATCGCGGATTTGACAGAGGAACGGTCCAAAGAGTATGCTCATCAAGGACCTAAATCTCGTAGCGATCGCGAACAAGGCTAATGGCAAGAGAAGCCCATTAGGGCAAGCATTACCAGGTGCACATTTTAAATTTAATTGCACAAATAGTAATATGCAACAAGTACGTAGAGATTGAAACTTGCATATGTAGATTAAAAACTTGGAAAACCCCGAATAGAAAATCTATCCGGGATATTGTTTCCAAGAGAAACAAATAGAGGCATTACTTACATGGGGTGTAATGTGAAAATTATAAAAGGTCATGTATACCAGGTATTGATCGCTTACTCTGGCCAAGTAAGTGGTGAGCACGTGGTACCATGAACTTTTTATGATGGACATGCTTACATCCGATGTAGTAAGGACGGGGTGAATTGAACGAATTAAAAAGATACCCAAATTAATCAAATAAGTAAGACGTTTGATGGTAAACGTAAACGCAAGTCGGATGACGGAAGCGTATTACGCTAGAATAACGAGCCCGAGAGAAGGGACAAAGATTAAAGTAAATAAAAATACAAACCAACTAATGAGAATGCTAAGGCATAAGGGATAAAGTTTGACTGTCATAAGTGATGAAATTTCACACGAACAAGTCAAACGAGTTAAATAAAGAATAACGTTTGTTAATAAAAGTAAGCGCGAACCAAATAAATATAAGCACAAAATATTGAGATAAAAGAACCCGGGTAATGGGTTGTGAATAAATGTGGGAATAAATCGGATAACAATAAGCGGAAAACAGACCGACGTGTAAATGACGTAAGCAGTCATAGAGTCGGAGGATTAGTTTAATATGGAAGCGGATGTGGCCTTAGACTACGGTCAAGGTCCATAGAATTCAAGAACGAAAATGAATGATTTCTAAACTTAAAAAGGGTGCCTTGACACCGAAAGTATATTTTAGAACGACATGAGTAAAAGATGAATCTACGGGATCATCACAACCTTCAGGAATTATAAGTAATGATAAGGTCTACGAGACCTAAAAAGACCTTTGGGTCACAGATAGAAAGAAACGAACTGTTGGGGTCTCGCTTTAAAAAGATAAAAAGGTGAAAATCTAGATAAATAGCCTACGAGGCTAAGTGATAGAACCTACGGGTCATTTGGGTTAAGTGTGGGAAATATTTATAATTCCACACATTAAATAATGACGGAAAGGAATAAATCCTCAGACTTAAAATTCCTAGAAAAAAAAAAGAGGATGTAAGACAAGGTGAAAAGGAAACGTTAAACTAAAATTCAGTTTTAGTAAGAAACAACGTTTTAAGCAAATATGGGTATTATGAGAAAAATTAGAAAAGGATTAATATTAAAGGATTTCGGTCTTAACACTGATAGGTGTAAAAACGAAACGTTCGAAAAGAAGATTCTCGATAATGAAAGGTTATATAAACTTAAACATGACGTGACATGAAAGTCACTCGTTAAACTTGAGTTATAAAAAGCGTAAAACATGAGATGGGAGTTATACGCTAAAATTGACAAGCCTGGGAATGGGTAATTATGGATTGAAACCAATGTTGATGAATTATGCAAGTACGTAACTTTGGTTCTGATACATTATACTTAGATATTGAATGTAGTTAGTAACTCGAAATAATGTTATGAGAAAATGTAGTGTGTTGTAGAAGTGACGAAGTTCACTAGATAATCAAAATGGGTCAAAAGATTCGTTAAGGCATGTTTGGTTGTCGTTGAAATGGTGGATACTATTAGATAACCAAATGGGTCAAATAAATAAAAAGGGTACAGTCAAGGAAAAGTAATATGAAATATAACCACGTTATAGTGTGAACTATGAAATGAAAATAATAAAAGTTCGTAAGCCCGGAGAAGGCAAAATGGATATACCCGAGCGAAGGGGTATAAGGTTTATAAGTCTAACCGCTAAGATAAGTAATTAATAGATATAAGGGACATAAGATGAAAGTAACGGCTAACGGGGCCTTACACGGGAAAAGCGCATACGCTTCGGAACCAAAAAGACATTACCATACTCTTCTGGTAAGATTATTGAATTCGAGCAATGCTCAAGTAATTACCAAGACTAAGTCCATGGGGGATAAACCTAAGGAAACACGTAAGAAAGGTTTCAGGGACGAAACCTCTTTAAGGGGGGTAGACTTGTAACACCCCAAAAATGGGTTTGTTAATTATACTAGATTAAGCAAAAATAAACGGGTAAAATACTGTAGGTGGTAAAAGTAAACCCGGTGAATATTAGGATTTAAATAAATAAATCTAATATTTATTAAAAGGATAAAAAAATATACTTTGAGAAAACAAAGTATATAAAAGGTCCGAGTTAACGGGACTTAAAATAAAACGGGTTATGAACAAGATAAAATAACTAGGAATAAATAACCTAGTTAGTCACAAGTCTTGTAGTAATAAAGGAATTGGTTAAAACACACTATATGCAACTTGAGGAAAGTAGAGGGGCCGAAAGTGATAAACTAGAAACTAGTTTGTAATAAATAAAATATCAAACACCAAAACACACACCTTGAGTGTGTGTTCTGGTCGACACTTTCAACAGGAGCCAAAGAACTCCCTTGTTCAAACCCTAACTAGCATAAATTCAAGCAAATTGGAAGGGCAAATCACACCCAAATTGAAATTCAAGCACGGATTAGTGATCACCTCAGTGAAGTGATCATAAGGTATGTCAAATTTCACTATTTTGTTCCATCTCAAATTCTTGATGAACTCTAGGAAATCGAGATTTGATCTTGAATGATGGATATTTGGGTGGAAATAGGATGTATGCATGATTAGAATCAAACCCTAGTTAATAAACTAAGGAATTTGAGTGCATGTTAGTAAAACTCATGATCTCTAACTAGGTGTTTAATGGGTTTTGTAGAAACATGATGAACCCTAGAATCATAATGGTTAAATTGTGTTAATAGAACACCTTGAAGTTAGATTTGAAGTTTGATGTTAGTACTTGTTAATTATGCTAGAATTTAAGGATTTAGAACACTTAAATAGGCTGGAGAAATTAGATGTTTCGTGTTGCACACAAGGTGCTTGATGAAATGCTTGAACATGAAAATATAACAAAGCTGATTGGGATTAAAAATTATTGGGCTGCAGTTTTAAAAAAAATCATATAAAATCACTGGAACGACCTGTGAGGTTGAGCCTTATATGCTCAGAAAGCTATTGAAACATACTACGTTTTATGTTTGAACATGTTTGTTAAATTCTGATGTTAAACGGGTCAAAACAGTGTCCGAAGTCGGCTGAACTGTTTTGACAGCAAGCTGATTGGAAGCATTTTGACTTCGGAGCTGATTTTGCAAAAATCATAATTAATTCTAGGATGCTCGGATTGAGCTGATTCTTTTTGGGATGGAAAGATATTTTAGTATTCTTCATTTCATCTTTGATCACGAAGGGCTAAATAAGACCGCAAAGTAGTCAAAAGAGTCGATTCAGCAGCTACATTGTAAAGTTGCTGCACATTTTATTGGTAAACTTAATCCAAGGAAAGTTGTATTTTGTTCATACTTTGCCTTGTTTATAAAACAATGGTTTCATGAATATTAAGCATGTTATTTTGCTTATTGCAAGTATTTAAAATACCTACAAATAAGCATGTCAACGAAGTTGTGAAAATGAGAAAAAGAATGATTAAAGCATATAATACATATGGGTAGTTTGACTACTAAGAAAGTAAAACTGACCTATGATTTAGTTAAGTAAATTATATGCAAGAAACCCCATAGGAAATGGTAGCCATAATATGAAATGACTAAACTAACCATTTTATGGGTAATATGATAGTTTGACTCTTGACGAGCTAGGTGAAGCTTGGAGGAGATGATCAAACGGGATAAAGGCACGAGTAAGACTTGCTTGGATGAAAGGTAAGTTAAGCTTACACCCCCTTTTTAATTACAATACACTTACTTGTGAATTTTGGTTGTGAATAATATTAAGTAATTGAATTATGATGTTCCGGCATGATACAATGCAAGTCGGAATAAGTAAAAAGGTAAGAAACCATAAATTATGGTAAAAAGGGGTAAAATAGTAGATTAGTCGGGTAAGGACTAATAAATAACGAATTTTGAAATAATTCGTTATGATGTAAACCAGAATGGGTAAAAGAGCGAGATGGTAACTAGATATCATTTCATAATGGAAAATGGTTGTTCGGGCTAAACGGGTCAAATGACATTGGTAAAATCACTTGACAATAATAACTGACGACTACTTGTTGAGTTTTTATGATCACAGGAAATAACATGTGCGCGCAATGCTTTAACTAGAAAAATTAAAGCAAAAAGTATGTATACGGGTCAATCCTATGACCCGAGCCAGGTACGTATATTTAGAATTATACTTAAAAGCGATATTTTGGTCAAATATTAGCGAAAGTCCTTCGTCGTAAATGAAGGACTAAAATTGACCAAAAAGCCTTTGACGGGTGAATTGGGCAAACGACCCATATGGGTTATTTAGGAACTTGTATAGTGTGGTGGAATATAAGTAGTAAACTAAATACGTTAAAATACGCCGAAATACGTAAAAATACCCTAAAATAGGTTAAAATAAGCTAAAATACGTTAGAATACGCTCAAATACGTCAAAAATACTATAAAATACGCAACAATATGTTAAAATGCGTCAAAATAGGCAAAAATACGTCAAAATACGCGACTAATGATATTTCCACATACGTATACATATAACACGGCACTATGCAGTACAAGTGGATTTCAAACAAAACTGTACGTAATCATAGAATACGATATTCGCACGCAATCTAACGGCACCGAAAATACGTACATTGAAGGTATACGTCATAAAACGACAAAATATGCGAAAGTTCGGCAAAAAACGACACGTATACGCGTCGAACCGAGGGAAACACGATAAAACTAAATTTGAAATTATGCCATATACGATCGTATAGGCCTATGTCGTACCGTATATCGGCTTATGGTCTATACGATGCGTATTAAACTTTGTATTTTCTCAAAAATACCCCTGAATTTATCAGAAAAACATGGGTATTTCAGTAATTTCATCGATTAATACGCATCGTATAGGCCTATACGATTCGTATTAAACTATAAATTTCTCAAAAATGTGTTTCAAATCAAGGATCCCATCATTACAACCACTTGTTTTCAATAGGGATGTAATGCAATGATTCCTCTCAATTGAATAGACAGACACTTGCTTCATGGGACTCACTTGAATCGTCTCGGAAGTACTAAACAACCGAAATAACAGCTTCGATTTCATCAGCTGCATCGTTTACCGTGGAATGCATCCTTATTTCTGTAAATCGCACAAAGAAGCATGCCTTAAACGAGTCTAGAACACTCGTAATCCTTAACCGGCTTTGAAACCGGACGGAATCTATTAAGAAAGTGTTCGATTTCATGGTGAGTGGAGAAATTAGCAAGGGGGAAACTGTTCGACACAGACATGCATCAGGAAAGAAGCATATAATGATTCCTCTCAATTGAATAGACAGACACTTGCTTCATAGGACTCACTTGAATCGTCTCGGAAGTACTTAACAATCGAAATAACAGCTTCGGTTTCATCAGCTGCATCGTTTATCATGGAATGCATCCTTATTTCTGTAAATCGCACAAACAAGCATGCCTTAAACGAGTCTAGAACACTCGTAATCCTCAACCGGCTTTGAAATCGGATGGAATCTATTAAGAAACTGTTCGATTCACGGTGAGTGGAGAAATTAGCGACGGAGAAACTGTTCGACACAGACATGCATCAGGAAAGAAGCATATAAAGAACCTTCAAAAGTTAGAGAATATACGGACTTCAAAAGTTAAACATATTTTATTAGCTATTATACCTCGTTTAATAGCAAGATAAGAAGGATGAGATATCAGCAGTTAGCTCGAAGAAGTTTCTCTCGATCAGGTGTTCCAATAGAATTCCCCTGTTAACAATGTCCTGTTAATTGTTTCAGATGACATGTTTGGTAACAAAGAGGAACACTTTCTTCTTTTGTTCTTCAATCTTCGTTACTTGTTAATGCTTTATTTTTCTACTTTTAGAAAGGTTTGACCACCTCAGGACTGTAATAAAACGGAACATAATCCCAGATTGTCTAGAGAAGCGCTTTTATCATGTGTCATATGTTGGACAGAATATATGGATGGAAAGCCCGCATAGTTTGTTTTTTTATAATTTTACAGAGGATTTAGGGAAACAGAGAATACGTTACGAGATTCTTCGAGAATTAGAAAAGGAGAAAATACGGAACGACAAGGGTGTTGGTCTTTTCTCCCACGTGTGATCCAGAGGTCGGTCTCGGGTGGGCATAAGATCCGTGGGCCCTATTGTCGGATCTGTGACTCCATGGAAGATTTGATTAAGGTAAGCGTGCCGTATCATGTGTTGTGACAACTCGTATTTTAGAACCTTCTTTGTACTTTGATGTAACTTGTTTGAACAATATGTGATTACGTTATATGAGGTCTTAATGGAATGTAATGTTTGTATTATGTGTGTTATATATGTATGTATTATGTAGTCGCACAATACAACCCAACCCAACCGCACAACAATAACCCGATCGCACAAGCCCATTCGGGCCACATTCTTGTACTCGAAACCCAAAAAGGCAGCCCAATAATGGGTTCGGCCCACTCCCTTGTGTCGCATAAACCATGAGGAATGTGTATACTCCTCATTTGTTACAAATCTCATAACACACACTAAACCCTAATACCTCTCCCTCTCTCTTGAACCCGACGGAAACAACATCCCCATCTCTCGAAGCTTTCTTGCTAGGATTGATTCTATTCTTCTCTCAATCGGTTAGTGTTTATAATTATTGGTTGTATGTTTGATGGTGTTATGATCTAGGTGTATTACATGATGATTAGTGAGATCTTGTGATTGAACATGATATAAACTGTTAAATCTTAGTGCTCATGAAATCGGCTCACATATGTGTATTCGATAATGTTCATATTAATCGATTTGCATGATTATGATCTATAACCGATTGAATGATAACTGGCTGTGATGTGTCCCTGTTCGAATGAATTGTGGGGAGGATTGTTATATTAGTATGCATGTTAGTGATCTAGAATATGAATCATGTTTAAGTGTTATGATTATTGTTCATGTGATATTCATAATTAGGGTTCATGAGGAATTGGTTGGAATATGCTTGTTTTGATCGATTATTGTTTGATTTGGAAACTGTTAGTAGTTGGTTGATAACTACATAAATGGAAACAATAAAACTGATTGCATGAAATTCGGAAATTATAACCAATCACACAAGTTTGTCGGTCGCACAAGATCAAGTCACACAAGACCTGATCTGATCGCACAAGCTCCCAATCGCACAAGATAGGTACAACTGTTTAAGCTCACAGTATAAGTTAGATTTGCATGATCGCACAAGACCTGGTGGATCGCACAAGACGGTGCCGATCGCACAAGGTTTCGGCCTCATACAAACAACTGAATAACATTACTGTTGGGCCTCAAAGCCCAAGTCCAGTCGCACAAGCTGAACTGGACCGCACAAGACTAAAACAAACTGATTTGGGCCGCACAAGCTATTGGGCTTATTCATAAGCTGGGCCAGGTGAGTAATGGATCGCACAACATGATGTGGGTCACACAAGGCTGTGCTGACCGCACAACATGTTAGGCCGGGGTGTTTAGTTGGGTTATGTTAGTGAACCGCACAAATGGTTCAGCCCAAACTATTGAATCGCACAAGCTTGAATATGTTATGTACTTGACTGTTAATGTGTTGCCATGATCAATATGTGTTCGTAACCTGTTAGCTTACGTGTAAACTTATGTGCACTACTTGAACCTAGACCTGACTTGTATGGTAACCATGTTAGGACGTGGTTGACCCTAGCAGCTCGATTGACCTTTCGATTTTCTGCCGAGCTAACCTAAGGTGAGTTCACACTTTCTACAAAGCATGGGATTCCCAAGGGTTGGGAATGGGTTAAGGAATATGGATTCCTCGTCCTCCTTGGGTAGGACAGTACGGGTTAAGGAATATAATTCCTCGTCCTCTTGGACAGTTTGAATTTCACTAGACCAAAACTCTATCACGAAGTCCCTCCTTTTTATATCGACTTAATCGCCGGGCCAATGGCGAGCGGGTCATTAGTTAGATAGCGCTATTTAGGTCTGACAAGCCTCACACCGTGCCGCAGAGGACGGGCGTGAACTAATGGATCTGGGCACGTCAATGATGATAGACATTGACGCTAAGGGCACATAAACATGACTAAAGTCAGTGGTCGATATGGTAACGAGTCTAGTAGCATAAACATGGGGTAGCCCCCACGGCTAGATAGCCAGAGTAAATGGGATAAACAAATCACGTTTTCAACTATGGGGTAACCCCCACGGCAGGGATGCCAGTTAAAGGAAACTGTTTTTGGAACAACTTAAAACAAACACCCAACTGTGAACTCGCTCAACTTTGTTGTTGACTCGTTACTACATGCTTTGCAGGTCACTAGGTACTTAGCTGGAGCTTGCATGGGGAAGAGTCGTTGTGGGGCATGGACAGCTGTGTGCCATGTTAAACATTGAGACGTTTAAACTTATGTTTTGGTTTTAAACATTATGCTTCCGCTTGCAACTTAAACTATGTTTGTTTGGACACCAATTGTATTGGTTGGATTTTATAATTACTTACATGCTTGTTCAATATGATTGGTGGCTTGATCCTGGTCATGTCACGCCTCCAAGCGGTGATACTCCGCAGGTGGATTTTGGGGGTGTGACAGATTGGTATCAGAGCCATTGGTTATAGTGAACTTGGTTTTAAAAAGGGGAAAAGCTTTTTGACAAAACCAGACTATAACCTGTACAGTGCTCAACGATCCACAACGACGCTTCACTCCACGTGCAAGGCTCAAAACTATAGGTGATATGATTTATGTCTATATTGCCTACTTGCTAGATTCATAGTACATTGCTCATGGTATGCTTAGTTAGTATAACCATTGTTGCTTGAACCCTGTGTGCTTACTCTCTTCTGTCACTCCACGTTTACACACTTGCGCGACACTTTCCTTACTTGTGTTTTCTTTGATGTAAAGATCATGAGTGGACGCCTGAACTTAACTCAAGCCCAGCTGACGGCTTTGATCGATGAACAAGTTGCTGCAGTACTTGTAGCCGCTCAGGCGGGAGGTATACCCTGCCATTTCAACTCACTCTAGGATCTCTAGGTCCTACTCTCGCGAACCAACCTTTGTGTTAACCTTTGTCCTTTCTTACTCTCACGACAGGTCAACCTGCACAGCCTCCCGTGTGCACTTTCAAGACCTTTATGGACTGTCGACCTAATACCTTTAGTGGTACCGAAGGAGCTGTAGGTCTCCTCCACTGGTTTGAGAAGCTCGAATCTATCTTCGAGATGTGTGAATGCCCTGAGGCTTGCAGGGTGAAATATGCTACTGGTACTCTTGAGGGTATAGCGCTCACGTGGTGGAACGCTCAGGTCCAAATGCTGGGGTTAGTTGCTGCTAACGCCACCCCCTGGAACGATTTCAAGGAATTGATCAAAGAAGAATACTGTTGTCACGACCCCCGACCCACCCTGGACGGAATCGGGTGCCGTGAACAGTCCAGCGGTACCGGTGATTATTTTGAAAACGTTGCAGCGGAAATTTTATCAGGACCGTGAGTTAGGAAAAATATCAGAGTTTATAAAATACCGGATTTTATTTAATAAATGGGATAAACCCATGTTTTATAATGGTAGCTTTAATAAAGATAAATTTTATTACATAAAACAATATTTCTTATTTTGATTTAATTAATAAATAAGCCACTTCTTGATGCCTTTCAGTGCCGTATCCATCTATTACTCCAATCTACTGTAATTACCTGAAAAGTATTTTGAAAAGGTTTTGTCAGCAGGAAATACTGAGTGAATCATTCTATTTTGCATAATGATGCATAGTTATTAATTACAGCATAAGAGCGATTACAATGGCTTCTATCTTATTTTTATCTGGCGTCCTGTCACAATGGTGACATGTCACAATGGTGACGATGGTCATACCACTATTAGATCAATGAACCTAAATAGTGATGATTTTCCCGAGTAGGTCAATGAACCTAACTGGGAGAAAATTAGTAATGTGCACAATACCCCACTAACCAGTAATTCAAGATATCCACGACTTAGTCCCTGTAATTATAACCTTGAAAATAATTTGAGGTATTGTAAAATAGTTTGATAAAAAGAGAATGACTCACATTATAATTATGCAGATTCATACAACCAAAGTCTACAGATAAGCCTTGATAGATTGCAGATTTAATTTAAGCAGAGTCTAGCCTACTGATTAGTCTTTTTAACCTAAATCTAATAATAGGCACACAATTCTGGGTTAGTACTCAATACAGCATTTACGATAACTCACGAGATCAAATTCTCACAACGAATGACAAAGTGCGATACTTAAACATCCATCGAATTAACGACGAACGACAAAGTACGATACTTAAACATCCATCGATTTAACGACGAATGACAAAGTATAACCCTAATGTGGGCGGCACTTAAACATCCATTGGATATATTGATCGATCGGAAAATGAATCGTAATAGCGATCGAGTTAATAACGTAATTGCGGCGTCGATTAGTGAACCGTGTGTGTTAATTGTGATAATCAGAACGTAACTCAGTGCCTGTAGCGAGAAATTACGTCCTTTGAACACCAGAAGTTGAGTCCCAAGGCCCTCTATTTATACCCGAATTTTGGTCAGCCCTACGCATCGTAGGCCTAGAACCCTTACGATGCGTAGGGGACTTTAACAAGCCTGCGCATCGTAGGCTTTAAACCCCTACGATGCGTATGGTGTGAAAATAGGCTATAGGGTAGCCACGGTTGGGACTAGGCCCGCTGAGTCAACAATTTCTCGAAATTAAATTTAGACAACGAGTTATTTAGGATAATCATCAAGTAGGGAATACCCCCCCCCCCCCTGAGTTTTAGGGGCCCTGATCCTGATTCTGATTGTTCTGATATTTTTAGGGTTTATGCAGAATCACTTGGGTGTCTCAATTAAGGTTTCCTCTTGGTTAAATTAAAATAAGAAATAGTATTTTAATGAGATTTGTTATATTAGGGATCCGGAACGTTTTTAGGACGTTTTTGTGTGAGTCGTTACATTCTCCCCTCCTTAATAAAAATCTCGTCCTCGAGATTTACTGGAATAAGTAGGAATACTTTTTCTTCATCTCAGATTCCAGCTTCCAAGTGTATTTGGGTTATGATATTTCTTTTAGACTTATGTCACCTTTTAGTTAATAACAATAATATTAGGGTATATGACACAGAATTTTAAAATATCGAATTTTGTGAATACGAGTTGTATCATAAGTAGGATTCAATGAGTCAACGGAATTAGTTCGAAAAATCGAAAATGAATGAGATGAAATGATATAATTTCCAAGGTGACTAGGTTTATGCCGAAAGATATATGATTAATAGATATTTAAAATGAATATGAAGAACTTTTTAGAATCAATAAAAATTATTTGTCAAAAGAAAGCTTACTTTGATTGGTAACCGAGGAAGACTTAGAATTTGACAGATTTCAAATGAAATAAAAACATGAAAAATGATTTGTCAAATATTAATTTATAATATGAGAAAATCAAAGTGTTGAGATAAGTGAATTGCAAAGATATACCAAAAGAAAATAAAATTAGTGTATCATTGTTTAGAGTTCCAAGTTATTTTAATTGTGATAATACACTTTTTAGGGATCATATATTACAAAACACTGTAATGAAGTTATTTCAGTTACAAAATATTTTATTTTTGTAAAAGAGATCACTATTATTTATAATGTTTTATTTGTCCCTTATATTGTATGAAAATATGTCTTCTCCAAAGTATATATATTTTCATATATAATTAAAATTTACTAAATAAGTATGATGACTTAATTTATATTAACTAGTCATTATCGTGGTGGATATTGATTAGTGCTGCCTTGTTTAAGCATAGGTGGCCAATCCATGCCTAACTAAGGCTAGGCTATCCAATACCTGCCCTTGATAATAACCCTAGTATTAAAATAATCTTAACACTACTACTTTTTATAAATAAATAACTAAACAATAACTTTAAATAAAAGTATTCCTTAAATATAATTTCTTTACCGCAATGGTTTAAAATATAGTAATACTATATTTGTAAATTTAGGTAATTTTCATATATAATCAATTAAATTTATATAATGTTTTTCGATCAACGAGGATAGAACAATAAATTTTACGAAAAGCTCGATTGCTATTGTAATAATTATTAAGAGATATATCGAAATATGAATTTGGGTATCATTATCTGAGCACATGATTATTTTAAGATTCTTTGTATAGAATAAATCAACAAAGTGGATTTAATATAAATAATTAAATAATTAAATCCGAGATTAGCGCAATCTTCAGATTTTGTGAAAATGTCACCACAAAGTGATTGTGATCAAAGAAATGATTTAGTGAAGTCGAGGATCACACAAGCATGTTATAGTTCAAGAGAATTGAAATGCTTGTTAGGATTATTCCGAATATGGTGGTTTTAATTCATCATATGGAACCTTGAATTGAATATGTAATACGAGCAAATTCAAACAATTGAACTCGGTTTGAGTTTAAATAAGAGAGTTCAGATATGGTCATAACAGAAACCATGGATGCCAAAGAAAATTGAGTTTTTTCAAAAATTTATTGACTCGATATGTTTAGCAATAATGCTGTTCACCATGCCAAAAATCAAGTCTAACTAAAGGATATTTGAGTTTGAATAAAATGACAAATTAGAATGAAGCCCTCCAGTGGAATTTAGAAATTAAACGAACCACATGCGCAACAAACGATGCAGGTGTAACGTGTGGATTTACCAAGAAATGAAATGAATCAATATTCGCTACTATGAAATAAATCCTCCTGGTATGATGATCATTAGGAAAAATAGAAATGTGAAAGTCAACTTATTATATACAGAAGTCAGAATTTCAATGAAAGAAATTTAAGAGCTTTTATCTGGAATTTCTTATGATAACCGTTGTTAAGTGAAATTACCAGGAAATGTCGAATAAAATGAAATAGGGAATTTGCAAAGGTATGTGACTCCTTTTTCAGTGATAAATAATTATGACTTCGATTAGACTGTGTATCGATGGTTATGAAATTTTGTTCCAACATACCTCGGCGAGATTCATGTCGTTTGTGGCAAAGTGCTTCTTTTTTATTAGTAATTCTCTTACTGACTGAATTAGTATTGGGGTCATCGTGCCTAATTTATATTTTTCAAAGATCTTGCCTCGAAAGTTGTGTGTGATATATTTCAACGACTATGGACGTTTTAAGTTTCATGTGTTTTCTTGTATACTAGCACATCTTTACATTTTTCTTACTTGCGTTAATAGTTTATGATAATGCTTTAGAAATTCTTATACTTTTGATGGTATCCCAACTTAATGGGTTTCTATTGTTATTATTGTTGCTCGAGTTACTAGGCAGATAATCAAATGAAATAATGTTTGATATCGGAAAAGAAATTCCTTATAAAGAAATCTAGACATAGATACTGATGCTTTATTCTTAATTGAATTTTGGAATTCCTTTATAGATATACATATCTATATAATCACATATTTCACATGCTGTAATATACATACCCTCTATAAGATCATGTAGTTAACAGATTCATATTTCCAAAAACCAGTCAGATATCTGGTCATAATACTATTTAGGGAAATCTTGTCACTCGTTTGACATATTATATACCCCGTCTTATCCGATTCGCGCCGGAGCGGTAACCTCAGTATATCCGAACAAACTGGAGAGTCTGCTACACCATACCCAGTTTTGTCGGAGAAAAATTTTTATTTCCCATAAATAGTATCTCTTCCAGATTTTAAAAGTGCCTCTTTTATTAGGGCTTTTTAGAATCAAGGAAACTTGTATTTCCCGTAATATATCTTATTCTAGCCCAAGTAATATCAATAATCAAGGATTAATAGCAATTAAATGTTATTGCTTATTTATCGTATCTTGCAATATTCTAATTACCATTCTCATGGCATACAAAAACTCATCATAATTTATTCACATAAGTACTTAGCTTATCTTGAAGTTTATACTAAGGCATCTTTTCTTAAATTCAAGTCTAATTGCTATCATGTGTGCTACCAGTTAACAGCAATCTCCTAACTCTTTTATTTAAGTATTGTTATCACAACACTTATAGGCTTAAAGCAGTGGCTCTTTGAGTTGGCTCTGATACCACCTTCTGTCACGACCCCCGACCCACCCTGGACGGAATCGGGTGCCGTGAACAGTCCAGCGGTACCGGTGATTATTTTGAAAACGTTGCAGCGGAAATTTTATCAGGACCGTGAGTTAGGAAAAATATCAGAGTTTATAAAATACCGGATTTTATTTAATAAATGGGATAAACCCATGTTTTATAATGGTAGCTTTAATAAAGATAAATTTTATTAGATAAAACAATATTTCTTATTTTGATTTAATTAATAAATAAGCCACTTCTTGATGCCTTTCAGTGTCGTATCCATCTATTACTCCAATCTACTGTAATTACCTGAAAAGTATTTTGAAAAGGTTTTGTCAGCGGGAAATACTGAGTGAATCATTCTATTTTGCATAATGATGCATAGTTATTAATTACAGCATAAGAGCGATTACAATGTCTTCTATCTTATTTTTATCTGGCGTCCTGTCACAATGGTGACATGTTACAATGGTGACGATGGTCATACCACTATTAGATCAATGAACCTAAATAGTGATGATTTTCCCGAGTAGGTCAATGAACCTAACTGGGAGAAAATTAGTAATGTGCACAATACCCCACTAACCAGTAATTCAAGATATCCACGACTTAGTCCCTGTAATTATAACCTTGAAAATAATTTGAGGTATTGTAAAATAGTTTGATAAAAAGAGAATGATTCACATTATAATTATGCAGATTCATACAACCAAAGTCTACAGATAAGCCTTGATAGATTGCAGATTTAATTTAAGCAGAGTCTAGCCTACTGATTAGTCTTTTTAACCTAAATCTAATAATAGGCACACAATTCTGGGTTAGTACTCAATACAGCATTTACGATAACTCACGAGATCAAATTCTCACAACGAATGACAAAGTGCGATACTTAAACATCCATCGAATTAACGACGAACGACAAAGTACGATACTTAAACATCCATCGATTTAACGACGAATGACAAAGTATAACCCTAATGTGGGCGGCACTTAAACATCCATTGGATATATTGATCGATCGGAAAATGAATCGTAATAGCGATCGAGTTAATACCCTAATTGCGGCGTCGATTAGTGAACCGTGTGTGTTAATTGTGATAATCAGAACGTAACTCGGTGCCTGTAGCGAGAAATTACGTCCTTTGAACACCAGAAGTTGAGTCCCAAGGCCCTCTATTTATACCCGAATTTTGGTCAGCCCTACGCATCGTAGGCCTAGAACCCTTACGATGCGTAGGGGACTTTAACAAGCCTGCGCATCGTAGGCTTTAAACCCCTACGATGCGTATGGTGTGAAAATAGGCTATAGGGTAGCCACGGTTGGGACTAGGCCCGATGAGTCAACAATTTCTCGAAATTAAATTTAGACAACGAGTTATTTAGGATAATCATCAAGTAGGGAATACCCCCCCCCCCCCTGAGTTTTAGGGGCCCTGATCCTGATTCTGATTGTTCTGATATTTTTAGGGTTTATGCAGAATCACTTGGGTGTCTCAATTAAGGTTTCCTCTTGGTTAAATTAAAATAAGAAATAATATTTTAATGAGAGTTGTTATATTAGGGATCCGGAACGTTTTTAGGACGTTTTTGTGTGAGTCATTACAACTGTAGCCGTGATGACATCCATAAGCTGGAGGTAGAGTTTTTCAACTTAAAGATGACGGGGTCAGAAATCGAAGCATATACAAGAAGATCAAACAAGTTGGCTCTTCTGTGCCCTACTATGGTAGACCCTCCCATCAAACGTATTGAACTGTACCTCAAGTGTTTAGTGCCAGAGATTCAAAGTCACGTGACCTCAGCAAATCTTGGCACCATTCAACAGATCATCAAGTTGGCTCATCGTCTCACGGATCAGGCGGTGGAACAGAACAGGTTACCAAAGCGTATTAGTGCTACTACTTCTGATACTCCCAGCGACAACAAGCTTAAGTGGGATGGAACTTCTAGCAAAGGTTCAACATCTGTTCAGTCTCAGTCACAACAGAGAAGGACTGACGACTACAAGAGCCCCAGTCAGCAATCATCTGGTAGTCAAAGTCAAGGTGGGTACAGGGGAAATCACCCCAAATGCAATCGCTGTAACCTACACCACAGCGGGCCATGCATCAGGAGTAACTGTCATCGGTGCAACAAGCCAGGCCACGCCGCAAAGGATTACAGAAGTTTACGCCCCGCGAATCAGAATCGTCATCAACAACAAGTCCCACAGAATCAACGTCAGCAGCATCAGCAACAACAGGGTAACAACAAAGGGTGCTTTCAGTGTGGAGCTGAAGGCCACTTCAAGAGAGATTGTCCCCAACTGAACAAGAACCAGAACAACAACAACAATAATAACAATCAGGGGAATGGAAACAACGGGGGTAACAACGGCAATGGTGCCAGGGGTCGTGTTTTTGTGATTAGACAAGGTGATGCAAGGAATGATCCCAACGTCAGGACGAGTAAGTTCCTATTGGACGACTTTTATGTTACTGTTTTATTTGATTCGGGTGCCGATACTAGCTACGTGTCCTTAAAAGTTAGCCAAATGCTTAAGCGTACCCCAACACTTTTGAACACCAAGCACACTGTAGAGCTAGCTAATGGTAAGAGTTTAGAGGCCACACAAGTAGTCAAGGGTTGTAATCTTGTTCTTGCTAATCAGACCTTCTCTATCGACCTCATTCCTATCGTCCTGGGTAGTTTCAACGTTGTCATTGGGATGGACTGGTTATCCCAACACCAAGCAGAGATTCTTTGCAACGAGAAGATCGTCCGTATTCCTCGTTCGGGTGATGAACCTCTGATGATTCATGGCGACAAGAGTGGTGCTGTGGTGAGCATCATCTCTTTCCTTAAGGCCCAGAAGTGTTTGCGAAAGGGCCACACTGCTATTTTGGCTCTCGTTACTGACACCTCGAAGAAAGAGAAGAAGATAGAAGATTTTCCTATTGTACGCGACTATCCTGAGGTATTTCCTGAGGAATTACCTGGTCTTCCGCCTCATCGCCAGGTCGAGTTTCAAATCGAGCTAGCCCCTGGAGCAGCGCCCATAGCTCGAGCACCTTATTGTTTAGCCCCATCAGAATTGGAAGAACTGTCCACGCAACTACAAGAGCTTTTGAATAAGGGTTTTATTCATCCTAGCTCTTCGCCATGGGGAGCTCCAGTGCTATTTGTGAAGAAGAAAGACGGTACCTTCAGAATGTGTATCGACTATCGCGAACTCAACAAAGTGACTGTGAAGAATCACTATCCTCTTCCACGTATCGATGACCTATTCGACCAGTTGCAAGGGTCGAGTTTCTATTCAAAGATTGATTCGAGGTCGGGATATCACCAGCTGAGAGTCCGAGAAGAGGACGTCTCCAAAACAGCCTTTAGAACTCGTTATGGACACTACGAGTTTTTGGTCATGCCTTTTGGGCTGACAAACGCACCTGCGGTCTTCATGGACCTTATGAATAGAGTTTGCAAACCTTACCTAGATAAGTTCGTTAAAGTTTTCATCGACGACATCCTGATCTATTCTAAGAGTCAGGAGGAGCACGAGCAGCATCTACGACTTATTTTAGAACTTCTTCGAACAGAGCAACTGTATGCAAAGTTCTCGAAATGCGACTTCTGGCTTCGTGAAGTCCATTTCCTAGGCCACGTGGTAAACAAGGATGGGATTCATGTTGATCCATCCAAGGTAGACTCAATCAAGGACTGGCCTGCACCTAGAACACCAACAGAAATTCGCCAATTCTTGGGTTTGGCGGGTTACTACAGAAGGTTTATCAAGGATTTTTCCAAGATTGAGCAACCTCTCACCTCACTAACTCAGAAAGGTGTCACCTATCGATGGGGTAATGCACAGGAAACTGCGTTTCAACACTTAAAGGATAGACTTTGTAGCGCACCTATTCTTTCATTGCCAGAGGGCACAGACGATTTTGTGGTTTATTGCGACGCATCCATTCAGGGACTTGGATGTGTGCTGATGCAATGTGACAAGGTCATTGCTTATGCGTCACGCCAACTTAAGATTCACGAAAGGAATTACACTACACACGATTTGGAGCTGGGAGCTGTTTTTTTCGCACTCAAGATATGGAGATATTACCTGTACGGTACCAGGTACACCATTTACACCGATCACAGGAGTCTCGAGCATATCTTCAAGCAAAAGGAGTTAAACATGCGTCAACGTCAATGGGTCGAGCTATTGAATGATTACGAATGCGCGATCAAGTACCATCCAGGCAAAGCCAATGTTGTGGCAGACGCCCTCAGCCGAAAGGACACTACGCCTAAGCGCGTGCGAGCATTACAACTCACCATTCAATCTAGTCTTCCTGCTCAGATACGAGATGCTCAGGTTGAAGCATTGAAACCAGACAACGTCAGGGCTGAAGCCCTACGTGGCTCAAGGAAACGATTAGAACAAAAGGAAGACGGTGCTTACTACGTAACAGGACGCATCTGGGTCCCACTCTATGGCAACCTACGAGAGCTTGTGATGGATGAGGCACACAAGTCTCGTTACTCAGTACATCCTGGTTCGGATAAGATGTACCACGACCTCAAAACTACATACTGGTGGCCTAGCATGAAAGCTCACATAGCAACCTACGTTAGTAAATGTTTGACTTGTGCGAGAGTCAAAGTCAAATATCAGAAACCCTCAGGCCTACTTCAACAACCAGAGATACCATAATGGAAATGGGAGCAAATTTCCATGGATTTCGTTACTGGCCTGCCTAGATCTCAACGTGGAAATGATACTATTTGGGTGATCGTGGATCGACTCATAAAGTCTGCACACTTCTTGGCTATCAAAGAAACTGACAAGTTCTCTACTTTAGCAGACGTTTACTTGAAGGAAGTGGTTTCGAGGCACGGGGTGCCCACCTCCATTATCTCTGATCGTGATGCGCGTTTTACTTCGGAACTGTGGTAGGCAATGCACAAGTCTTTTGATTCTCGATTAGATATGAGCATAGCATATCACCCGCAAACGGATGGGCAGTCTGAACGCACCATCCAGACCCTTGAAGACATGCTTCGTGCACGTGTTATCGATTTTGGCAACGGCTGGGAAAAGCATCTACCATTAGTGAAATTCTCGTATAATAACAGTTACCACACCAGCATCCAGGCCGCTCCGTTTGAGGCATTGTACGGGCGTAAATGCCGATCACCTCTTTGTTGGGCAGAGGTGGGGGATAGTCAGATCACTGGCCCAGAACTTGTGGTAGACACAACAGAAAGGATTGCTCAAATACGACAACGAATGGCGGCAGCTCGTGACCGTCAGAAAAGCTACGCTGATAAGGGCAGGAAACCACTCGAGTTCCAGGTTGGGGATCGAGTGCTACTTAAAGTCTCACCCTGGAAGGGTGTTGTTCGTTTTGGGAAACGAGGCTAGCTGAATCCACGATACGTTGGACCGTTCGAAATCATTGAGAAAATAGGCAGGGTGGCCTACAAACTGAACCTACCAGCAGAACTCAGTGGAGTTCACAACGTTTTCCACGTGTCGAATCTGAAGAAGTGTCTGTATGATGAGACCCTCATAGTTCCTTTGAAGGAACTCACTATCGACGAGCAGTTGCGATTTGTCGAGGAATCAGTAGAGATTACTGACCGAGATGTGAAGATTCTCAAGCGTACTAGAATTCCTCTCGTTCGAGTTCATTGGAACTCCCGTCGTGGCCCAGAGTTCACCTGGGAACGCGAAGACCAAATGAAACAAAAGTATCCCCAATTGTTCGAGAACAGTACAACCACTACTGAGGTTGAAGCTACTGCGGAATTTCGGGATGAAATTCCAAACCAACGGGGGAAGGATGTGATACCCCAGGAAAACCATGCAACTTAACTAGCTTCCTCAGTGAGTACGTACCAAATTTCGGGACGAGATTTCTTTCAACTTGGGGATAATGTGACAACTCGTATTTTAGAACCTTCTTTGTACTTTGATGTAACTTGTTTGAACAATATGTGATTACGTTATAAGAGGTCTTAATGGAATGTTATGTTTGTATTATGTGTGTTATATATGTATGTATTATGTAGTCGCACAACACAACCCAACCGCACAACAATAACCCGATCGCACAAGCCCATTCGGGCCACATTCTTGTACTCGAAACCCAAAAAGGCAGCCCAAGAATGGGTTCGGCCCACTCCCTTGTGTCGCATAAACCATGAGGAATGTGTATACTCCTCATTTGTTACAAATCTCATAACACACACTAAACCCTATTACCTCTCCCTCTCTCTTGAACCCGACGGCAACAACATCCCCATCTCTCGAAACTTTCTTGCTAGGATTGATTCTATTCTTCTCTCAATCGGTTAGTGTTTATAATTATCGGTTGTATGTTTGATGGTGTTATGATCTAGGTGTATTACATGATGATTAGTGAGATCTTGTGATTGAACATGATATAAACTGTTAAATCCTAGTGCTCATGAAATCGGCTCACATATGTGTATTCGATAATGTTCATATTAATCGATTTGCATGATTATGATCTATAACCGATTGAATGATAACCGGCTGTGATGTGTCCCTGTTCGAATGAATTGTGGGGAGGATTCTTATGTTAGTATGCATGTTAGTGATCTAGAATATGAATCATGTTTAAGTGTTATGATTATTGTTCATGTGATATTCATAATTAGGGTTCATGAGGAATTGGTTGGAATATGCTTGTTTTGATCGATTATTGTTTGATTTGGAAACTGTAAGTTGTTGATTGATAACTACATAAATGGAAACAATAAAACTGATTGCATGAAATTCGGAAATTATAACCAATCGCACAAGTTTGTCGGTCGCACAAGATCAAGTCACACAAGACCTGATCTGATCGCACAAGCTCCCAATCGCACAAGATAGGTACAACTGTTTAAGCTCACAGTATAAGTTAGATTTGCATGATCGCACAAGACCTGGTGGATCGCACTTTCTACAAAGCATGGGATTCCCAAGGTGAGTTCACACTTTCTACAAAGCATTGGATTCCCAAGGGTTGGGAATGGGTTAAGGAATATGGATTCCTCGTCCTCCTTGGGTAGGACAGTACGGGTTAAGGAATATAATTCATCGTCCTCTTGGACAGTTTGAATTTCACTAGACCAAAACTCTATCACGAAGTCCCTCCTTTTTATATCGACTTAATCGCCGGGCCAATGGCGAGCGGGTCATTAGTTAGATAGCGCTATTTAGGTCTGATAAGCCTCACACCGTGCCGCAGAGGACGGGCGTGAACTAATGGATCTGGGCACGTCAATGATGATAGACATTGACGCTAAGGGCACATAAACATGACTAAAGTCAGTGGTCGATATGGTAACGAGTCTAGTAGCATAAACATGGGGTAGCCCCCACAGCTGGATAGCCAGAGTAAATGGGATAAACAAATCACGTTTTCAACTATGGGGTAACCCCCACGGCAGGGATGCCAGTTAAAGGAAACTGTTTTTGGAACAACTTAAAACAAACACCCAACTGTGAACTCGCTTAACTTTGTTGTTGACTCGTTACTACATGCTTTGCAGGTCACTAGGTACTTAGCTGGAGCTTGCATGGGGAAGAGTCGTTGTGGGGCATGGACAGCTGTGTGCCATGTTAAACATTGAAACGTTTAAACTTATGTTTTGGTTTTAAACATTATGCTTCCGCTTGCAACTTAAACTATGTTTGTTTGGACACCAATTGTATTGGTTGGATTTTATAATTACTTACATGCTTGTTCAATATGATTGGTGGCTTGACCCTGGTCATGTCACGCCTCCAAGCGGTGATACTCCGTGGGTGGATTTTGGGGGTGTGACATGTGTCATAAAACGGAACATAATCTTAAATTGTCTAGAGAAGCGCTTTTATCATGTGTCATATTAGAGAAACATAATTTTACAGACGATTTAGAGAAACATAGAATACGTTACGAGATTCTTCGAGAATTAGAAAAGGAGAAAATACGGAACGACAAGGGTGCTGGTCTTTTCTCCCACGTGTGATCCAGAGGTCGGTCTCGGGTGGGCATAAGATCCGTGGGCCCTATTGTCGGATCCGTGACTCTATGGAAAATGTGATTAAGGTAAGCGTGCCGTAAAGTTGCACCTGTTGTCTAGAGAAGCGCTTTTATCATGTGTCATAAAACGGAACATAATCCCAGATTGTCTAGAGAAGCACTTTTATCATGTGTCATATTAGAGAAACATAATTTTACAGACGATTTAGAGAAACAGAGAATACGTTACGAGATTCTTCCAGAATTAGAAAAGGAGAAAATACGGAACGACAAGGGTGCTGGTCTTTTCTCCCACTATTCAAACGTGAAGAATCTCACCATAACACATTGTAGACTGGTGGGCTTGAAGATCCGTGGGCCCTATTCTCAGATCTGTTACACATGATAAAAGCGTTTTTTTAGAAAATCTGGGATTATGTTTCACAAATTGGGAACCACATATTCGTGTGTAAAAGCTCGGAAAGATGACCGAATAGAGATCTGAATATCCCCTTGGTAGTTGTTTACCACATGACACATGATAAAAGCCATTCTTTAGAGAATCTGGGATTATGTTCCGTTTTAACACGCCGCTTAAATCTCAGTTATTTCTCATTGCATTATGACAATATTGACAGGAGTGCTAGTCTTTTCTCCCACTGTGCGAACTTGAAAAATCTCACCATAACACATTGTAGACTGGTGGACTTGAATGGTTTTAATATATTTCATCTTGGACTATCTAGTCTAATACTTGAAAATGGATATGATCGTGTCAAGATCTTTATCTATCATGTCATCGACCAACTGCTCGAAATCCCTTTCGTTTCTCGGGTTCGCATTCGACAAAACACACCAAAAAATAAACTTCAAAAATTTCAGTGCCTTGATACGCATCGTATAGGCCTATACGATGCGTATTAAGCCCGCCGCCAGACAACACCTGCACCTGTCAGTCTGCCATGTCTTTTACTTTATTTCAATACGCATCGTATACGCCTATACGATGCGTATTGAATTGAAATAGTGTGCAGATAGACAAGGGGCGTGCCATTAGAAAACCCCTAAATATTTATCTTTATATTAGTACCATAATAACTATGAAATTTCGCTCTCACTTTATTTTGTATCATCTTATATGAAGTGGCGGAGCTTGAACGAAACTCAGTGGGGGTCGGACTCTTAAAATCCAAATAGGTGGGGGCCGAACTTTTAAAAATCCAATATTTTACACTATATATTTTTTTAAAAGATTAATACTATGAGTGAAAAACCGGTAAGGGGCCAATGAAAGCTTCGCCAATGCTTATACACTCACCCGTTTTTTAAGGAAAGAAAAAGTAGATGGTAGATAGAAGTTTTGATTGTAAATGAGATACTTACAGAGGTATTACTAACACATATACTAAACCTAATGCATCAATTTCCGAGAGTTGTGCGTGTATACTACACTTCTAGAAAATTTGTAATTTCCGAAGCCATTCTTCGTTGGAAATGCATCACAAACAACAATATCCGTCGCTTCACTTTTCGCTTTTCTAATAAAAAGTTGATTTCAACACATTTCCTACGACTATTCCTAATTATTATTAATGTATTATCATGATAAAATAATATTTATATTTTTAAGCATTTTTAGCGACATGTTTCCAACAAACAAAAAATAAAAAATATTAATCCAACGTATTTTGTGACAGATTTCTGACAAATAAATAAAAAATTCAGTATCTTTTTGTTACACATTTCCGACGAACCAAAAACAGTAAAAATAAAATCCAATATGTTTGTGACACTTTTCCAATGAAAACAAATATTAAAAAGAAAAATCCATATTTATTGTGACACATTTCCGACAACCAAAAAATTAGAAAATAAAAATCCAATATATTTGCGACACTCTTCCTAGGAAAAAATCCATTACTTTTTGTGACACATTTCAGGCATCCTAATCTTTTTATAAAATAAAATAAAAATAAAATCTAATTTTTTTTCTGCTAAAAAATTTGGAGAAAAAATTTGTAATAACAAACAAAATCTGTTTTACAAAGTTCGCCCTAGTAACAATAACATAAGCTTAAAAATTATGCATTGAAATGCGACTTCTAATATGTTTAAACTCTAAAACTAATACAATTAAATGTATTTCTAAAAAATATATAAAAACCTATAATTAATTAATAGTAGTACGTAAATTTTTCATAAATTCTTGAATTTGTTCTTAAAGTTCTTTCCATGCTTTCCATTCTTCTTTAAGTCTAACTTCAAGATCTACCATTTGGGTTTAGGGCTGGCAATTATGACATGAACACGATAATACGATACGAACCTACACAAAGTTATCATGTTTCGTGTTTGACCTTAACAGGTTTCGTGTCTAAAACAGGTCGACCTGATAAGACCTTAACAGGTTTCGTGTCTAAACAGCTTAAAACCCGTTAACCTACTAAGACCCGTTAAGTACATGTTAATAATTAAAAATATTATATGTGGTGTGGACATGGGGTTATCAGTCGTGGGACCTGGGATGAATTATACACAAACACACTTGGATTTTTTCCACAATCAAAACCCTAATTTTTAAATCTCTCTCACAAACACCACCATTCCCAATTCAGTTCACAGCTTCCCCAATTCGGTCATGTTCGTGTCTTAAACAGGTCGCGTTCGTGTCTTAACAGGTCGTGTTCGTGTTTTAACAGGTCGTGTTCGTGTCTTAAACAGGTCGTATGATATGTTGGTATTTTTTTCGTGTCTTGACAGGTCGTTTCTTGTAACATGTTTATTAACAAGTTCGTGTTCGTGTTTTGAAAGTCTAACACGATAAGATTTTGGGTTTACGTGTTTCGGGTTCGTGTCTTATCGTGTTCGCGTTTACATGTTTCGGGTTCGTGTCTTATCGTGTTCGTGTCTTAACAGATCGGGTTGACCCGTTATGCCAGCCCTATTTGAGTTCACGTAACTTGATCCTAAAAATTTGTTAAAAGATTTACCCAAAAAAAAATTTGTTGAAAGATATATAATAATTAGTAAAAGTATTTTGTAAAGAAATATTTGAGACAAAAGAAAATGTGTGTAGGTATTTTATTGGCCTGACATGGTGAATTTGTAAAATGGTAAGAGAAAAAAAAGGAGCCAGCAGATTCCTCAACACTTTTTACCCTTTTTATTTTGTAAATGATTAATGTATTTAAAAAATAACAATAATCAACTACAAATTAACACTGCCCTCTAATTGCATGGATCATTTGCTAAAAAAAAAAAAGAAGATGATCCAGTCAACCCATTCAACCCGTTTTCACTAGTAAGTTCTAATAGTTTACTCATTTTACCATAAAAATTACACCAATCTTGTCAGGTACGTTAGTGACACTTTGCCCTATTTTCACTCAAAGATATCCAAAAGTCTTTATCTCCTCCTTTAAACGTTGTAGGTTCATTTGTTTTGAATTGAAAATTAAAATTACACCAATCTTCCCACGTTAAATGATTACGTTAAATGAGAATCATTTAGTTATTTAAATAAAGTATGTGCAACTATTACTTTCAAAAATTAAGGGTGTTACAATTCGTTTTCACTAATTTAATCTCCCCACATTAAATGAGAATCATTTAGTTATTTAAATAAAGTATGTGCAACTATTACATAAAAAATTAAGGGTGTTTCAATTCGTTTTCACTAATTTAGGATTGTGTTCCTAAGATCTCATTACAAGGTAAATTAGGGCTGGCAAATCGTGTCTTAACAGGTTTAACAGGTATCTGATAACGCGAACAACAAAAATTTTAAACATGAATACGACTCGTTTAACTACTTTATACCCAATGTCTATAAGACAGATCTATATTTTATGCACCTAGAAGGAGAAATAATGGATCCTAACTTTCAAATTTTGATTATTTTTAAAAACGTAAAAAATCACATGGTGTACTTTTCTGTTATCGTGTCTTAGCAGGTTACCTACAGGTTACCTATTGCCAGCCCTAAGGTAAATGGATGAGGATATAATTACACCATCTCTTCTTGCGACTATTATGTGGCGTCAGTTCCTCTATACAAAACATCAAATTCGAATTTTGCATAAGGTTGCTAATTGCGACTATCATCGCTGCCATCGTCACCAACCACCGTTGCTACCGCTGACTAACGCCACCCCAACCCCCGACCACGACCATCGCCGCCGCCGCCACCTAACGCCAATTTTATTCCTTCGTCTTTTCCTGACTACTAAACAACACACGGTAATGATCTATTCCATTCTCACATGGTAACCAACAAGACTACGGAATGGTAATGATCAATTTCATTCTTATGTCCATTCCATTCCTTCGCTTATTCCATTGCCCAATACCAAACAGACCTTTAGGAAGGTAACAAGTGTTACCAGGCAGAACCACAGAACATGATTTTTTGCTACATCAAACAATATTGTGGTCCATATTGTAGGAATATAGATGAATTTAGTTTAATGACTTTGGTTAATGAAACGTCTTTGTTTAGTTTGAGTTAAGTTGTCCGTGGTAGGAGTTTTTGTTTAGTAGCACAGAACATGATTTTCTATCAAACAATATCTTGCCTAATGGGTGTTTTCCGCGGTAGGAGTTTCCGTTCTATGTAAATATGATGTATTGCAAAATATATTTGTTTTCCGTGTACAATTTGTATAGTTTTCATTAACTTTAGATTCATTTTTAGTTAGAATATCCGTACCACTGATTGAATTGTGATTTCCAGGTCTCGGGAGTGAAGATCGCTGAGAAGGTCGAAAAACGAGTCATATTTGTCAAAAAACCAAACACCGGATCGAGTTCAGGAGTACTACGAGAGCGTAATTGGAACAGAAAACGAGGTAATTCACCTGGCCGCGTCGCGCGACCAGGGACAAGCTTTCTCTACGCGCGACGGGAGGAGATGAGATTGGTCAGCGGCAAAAATAACACGTCACGTTGCGCTTAACAAGACCCATTTGCTCCCTGCTCAACGCGGGGAGTTTTTTTTTCACAGAATGTTTCATCCAGATTGTTGGGTTTGAGTTGGTGATTAGCATGGTTGCAAAAGTCGCTAGGCGCTCCCTAGTCGGATTCGGGAGTACTCGGGAAGTACTCGGCTTAGGCGGAGATTACTCGGGGAGTAATTGGCCTGGGAGAAGAGTACTCGTGCCTCGGCAGCCTACCTTGTAGCGAGTACCATGGTTGTAAAAGTCCCGTCTAGGCTCTGAGTACTCCCCGAGTACTCGCTACAAGGTAGGCTGCCGAAGCACGAGTACTGGTCTCCCAGGCCAATTACTCCCCGAGTAATCTCCGCCTAAGCCGAGTACTTCCCGAGTACTCCGGAATCCGACTAGGGAGCGCCTAACGACTTTTGCAACCATGGCGAGTACTCGGGGAGTACTCGGAGCCTAGGCGGGACTTTTACAACCATGGTGATTAGTATAAAAAACATCCTTCACTTAAAGAAATCATAACCCTACAAATTGGAGCAAGCTTTGGACGAAATTTGTAGAACTTGGAGCAATAGTTGAAGGCTTTCAAGCATCGGTTGAAGATTCGAAGGTCGGGGATCAAGTCTGCTCGTGAATATCATTCGGGTTTCCTCGTTCTACTACTTTCTTTTATTTTGATCATGTCTTGCTCTTTTTACTTGATTCTTGTTCTTGTACACATGATGATTATGGGCTAATTTCTTCGTACTATCTAGACTAGGATGAACTTATGACAAAGTTTGGATTTTTATTGGTTGTGACTATTTTTATGGTTTGTTAACGAAGTAAAGAACCTGATAATATTGTTTTGGTGTGTATGACTATCTTGACTTGCTTGAATTCGCGTTTACTGCTTTTACATGTACTTTAATGAAAGTCTTTCATGTAATCGGTTCATGTTAGATTATTTGCAGTTGTGTTTTCATGTAATAGGTTCGTGTTAGATTATTTGCACTTGTGTTTATATTCTTTATGGTTAATTGGCCAATACACCGTAGGAAGTAATTTTGTGACTCAAGTAGATCTAGGTGGTTAACTAATCTTAATATCCGTAAGGTGAGGGATTATCAGTTTGTCTAGGTTGTTAGATCACTAAAGTTATGATCTTTGAAAGGTGACCTATTCAGTTAACCTTGCAATTCTTGCTAATCGAATCAAACTAGTTTTCCATAGTTACCTTAGATTATTGCACCGTGAGGGTAATTATCACATTAAGGTACTTCGTTAACATAATTGGATTTCCGTAAGGATATCCATAAAAAAGGTGCTTTAACATCTTGCTAGGTTCTCATAGGTGTCTTCCTGAGAAGGGTTGCGGGTCCTATTCGGTTACATAGTGAGTTTAGTATCTCAAGATCCCAGTTCCATAGTTTAGTCACGTCAGTAGAAATCCATTCCGAGTTGTTTAGGATTCCAGTCTAGGTAGTTATTTCATCTTCATCTGAATTGAACTTCAAAGTCTAGTTTGCGTCTTTATTCGTTTGTTTAATTAGTATTTAATTTAAATTGATATTTTAGGATTTTAGAAAACCCCCTTAAAACATAAAAACAATTAGTCTTGTCAGTCATTAGGTCTAGTTAGTCTAATTTACGTAATTAAAATAGTCTCGTGGGTTCGATTTCTGGACTTACTTTACTTTACTAGAGTCGATCGATTCGTTTTCCGGTTAGTAGTTTAGTTGAGTTTTAGAGAGTCTAGAGTATAACTTCGTGTCTTGTAACACCTCAAAATTTCATGTCCAATAATGTATTGACACGTGTCATAAGCTTTGAACGTGTGAAAGAATACTCTAGAGGGACTAAAGTTGACAAACAAGAAAAGTACGTGAATATAAGGGTTCAAAATGTCAACAATGGATAAATATACTTTACAATAACCCTACATGATGTTTATACCCTTAAATGAATGAATCATGGATCACACGAAGCTAATTGTGAAAGAAAGTGAGAGATTACAAACTACAGGGGTTAAATGTGTCAACATGCTTAAAGTATACCTCTGAGTGACCTTTTAGAAAACCCGAAGCTTTGTAATGATTAATTATGCTCACTAGAATGCTTGATAAAAATTTCACCAAGTTTCGTTATCGTATGAGAAAGTTATGATAAAATTCGTATACGAGGGGTTAAAAGCGTCAACGTTGAAATTTAAGACTTTTCGGTGATCGTATGAATAACCGAGGACCTAACAAAGTTGGGTTATGACTTGGAGTCCTTAAAAGTCAAGTTTGGGGGTTACAAGTGCAAGAAATCATCTTAAAATCAAGTTTAGGAGGACCAGGGGCCAAATGTGTCAACTTTTAAAAGTCCTGGTGAGCTGGCCGGTCCTTACGGACCGTATGGCTGGACCCTTACGGTCCGTAAGCCATGCCCAGAGACAGAAAAACCCACAGGTGTCTGTTCAGCCCATGTAACCGACTTATAGTGCCAATTCTCAATACCATGTGCTGCCCAAGCTTGTTTTTAGGCTCTAGGGACACTTGGGATGCATCAAAGATCAATGGTAGACTTGCTTGGCATGATCTAGTGAGATTAAACTCACTATATAAAGACCCACAATGTGCAAGTTTTGATCATTCATTCTCAATCAACTTCTGATCATTTTTGGAGCTCAAGGCCACTCACTAAGCATCATTAGTCGTGCATTGGACCTTGGTAAGCTTCCTTAACCTTCCTTAATCATGTTTTACTTAGTTATTAGCTTAAAAGTCAAACCGTAGTAATTAAGGTTTGACTTATTGATTAATCACTAATGGTTCAGTGTTTGGTCAAACTAAAAGTTGTTATAAGTTGGTATTTATGTGGGCAATAAACCCTCAATAGGGCACCCTCTGATTCCCGCTCTAACTAGATCATTTGTCGGGTCAAAGTTTATAATAAAAAGTCAACAGAAACAAAATTTTCGAATTAACACCTAATTAACAATGTAGAAGACGTGTAACCTAATTTATCACCCATATAACTTGGTAAGTAGTATAAGAACTGGTCTAAGCTTGTTTGATCCGATAATTTTCTGTTTAGGCTCGGTTCGGAACCGAAAGTCGCAAAACTTTAACTTTTACTTTGACTTCAGTTCTGACCCGATTTAGATGGGTTTAGAAGTGCTTTAGAGCTTCCTTAGGACCAGGTTACTTGATGGTATAACCCTCTATGATTGACTCGTTGATTGTCCGATTCATTTACACGTTTCCGTTAAATGCCTAATGTTGACCAATATGCCCATTTAACCTTAAAACGAGAATTTTGGAATTGTGAGAGGACAATAATCTTTGTTACTGATTTATAAACATGTCCCTAAAATTTCACATCAGTTGGAGGTCTAGATTAAGAGTTATGCTCAATAGCATAATTAGAAAGATTTTTATTAATTAAACGGTGTAATTAGCGTAAAGCCTATCTAAACCCAATTTTTGACACCAAACCTTTTACCCACTGATGTAATATAATATTTTGGGATTTTTGAAGATTTTTAATTATTTTTAACCTGATCATAACCTAAGGTTATTGCCTTAATTCGGTAATTACCGATTATACCCTTTTGCTTGTAAAATGAGTTTTACATAACATTTTGACACCAAACCTTTGGCTACTGATTTTATATGATAAATGAAGTATGTTGAACCTTATAACCTGATCAGAAAACTCAGATTTCCTGTATAACCAGGAAATCGCTTAAAACGACTTTTTACGCGTATTAAACACCTAGTATGGGTTTAGAACCATTTTGTCATATAAGACTTATCACCAACTGATATAACCTGTTAAAATAAGTTGTTCTACTGATTTTCTCAGACCCGAGTCTCAGAATTATAATTAATCTCTTTCATAATCTTTAAAATGACCAAAAATACCCCTACGGGGCTTAAGTTGAGATTAAACTCGTTTTGGGCATAATGGAAGGTATTCTACTGATATCACAACATATTTAAGGCGTATTAACTTAGGAAACCTGTAAACGACTCTTATGGTTACCCGTTATGCTTCTTACGCGTTCGGTTCGGTTTATGTAACTAGTTTGCATAAATTAGCCGAAACGGGTCGAACCTTATCATTTTTATCTCAAAATCCAGAATGTGTTTAGTTTACCCATATTATACAAGTCTTCAAACCTGTCGGGTCTAAATCACATTCTATTCCGGTCTTCGCTTAATCATGCGTTCGAACCGTATCTTCCTTCAAAACTAACCGGGCTAAGTTTAGGCTTATTTAAAGACCCGTTAGGATTCTAATAGGTTATTATAAACATTCGTTCCAGAATAGGAGACCCGGTAAAAGCTACGTGCATTTGCTTGTTGTGATTATTACTTGCAAAGGTAAATACTTTTAACTTATTTTCCCTTATACGGGCTTGGGGTACGGTATATAAAATACCGCTTGGTCGGGCATTGAATCTTCAATCGTATGATGGTTAATTTATTGAAATGACCCGTTTGAATTGTTTTGTTGCTTAAAGCCTTTGGGGGGTTAATGACCATGTCCCGGATATCCTTGGCATCATTTTACGAAATGGCCACGACCTAAGTACACGGGTGTAGGCGTACACCCGTTAGTGCATATATAAATAATAAGGTATAATCGTTGGTTTCGGGAATAACCCGCCGCGGGACTATATCATGTGGTGTGTCAATTAAGCTCTAACCCGGTGTCAACCCGGGCTACTGAACGCATAAGAAACATGTAATTCTTTTACAAGTTTATGTATAAATAATTATCCCAAGTTATAAAAGTTTATGCCACGTGCATTCAAATCAATTTTATTAAACCTTTTCAAAATGAGTCAGTTAACTGTATTTACCAGTGTAAACTGACGTATTTTCCCAAAAAGGTTATGTGCAGGTACTACTCGAAATAGGCTGGCTTTCTCCTAGCATCCACAATAAGTCTCGCAAGCTTGGATGACATAAAACTGTTGAACAATGTTTCCTTTTTATTTGATCCACCTGTGGTTTATTTTCAACTATTTTGTGATATTTAATATTACAATTATATTCGGTTGAAATGAATCTATCTTTTGCTTCTGCTGTGCATTTAAATATTGTGTTGTTTGACTATGATGATATCAACTACGTCACGATACTCCCCACCGGGCCCACCGGTAATACGTGGAAATATCGGGGTGTGACAGGTTGGTATCAGAGCCAACACTGAGTGAATTAAACACTAGCCTTTTGTGTTTAATCTCAATGACACAATTACACATTCCTAAATTTTCGAGTCTAGACAAAGAACTTAGGACAAATCCAATTTTTTTTTAATCTTAACTTTGTCCTTTATATTTCTTGTTGAATCTTTCATTTGTTTTGACAGGTAATGCCACCGAGATTCCGAAGAGGAGGACGAGGTAAGGGGCCGATCAACGCCCCCAACGATCACGAAGCCGGGCCTTCACACCGGCGGACTCCTTCTACAACTATGAGTGCCGATCCTCAGGGAAACTGGAGGACCCATTTAGAGCCCGCTAGATGATCTATCTCGTATAGCTCAACACCTCCCTATCGTCACTCCTTTGGGCCGCACTCAGAAAACGAGCCCGAAGACTCCCGCCATTCCTTCTTGCCGTTGCAGCGGTCCGTTTCGCACCGTTCCTTTGGCGACCCCACTCCTGTCTTCCAGGGCCGGTTCAACCCGGCAAACTATATTGAAGAACCAGTGGGTTTTAACCCACTAGGACCCGAAGACCATTTCTCGGGAGACCAGGCAATGGACATGGACGAGGACACGGATCCCGTCGAACCTGCAACCGGGACCCCCAACCATCCCATCGAGATCTCTGATGGATCATCCTTCCACGGATCACCCTACCGTGGTCCAGACAGTTACCAAGCGAGGTTCAACCAGTATGAGTGGTATTTTACACCCTCTCATAACCCACAGCAGCAGGATCCCTCCGAGGATTCACGTTTCGTGGCAGTCACACCACTGCCACCACCGCCGCCAGTTCATCAGGCACCTCCAGAACCCCCAAGGCGTAGAAGAACAGGCGTACGAATATCTGTGCGAGAAGGGGGTTTTCACTTTAGCACCCCCATCACTCAAGTGGCACTCACTATCCGCCACTGCATGAAGACCCGCAAATGGGCGGGCCTTCAAATCCAGTTTCAGAGGTGAATTCTGCACCAGTTGCGCCACCACCGCCACCATTGGGTTTTGGTAACCCAATTCCTACGTACGCCGGTTCAACGGCGTATAATCCATTTGAGCAGCCGGCTCACACTAACTATAACTATGCTGAAGCCGACCCATACCAAGTAGCAGCAAACTACAACGCCCTTCATCCTGAAGGACCATATGGAACCCCTTGGGGAGTGGGATACCCAGCTCATGGGTATCAAATACCTGCTCGACCTTCGTTTCAACACCAACCGCAACCGCCACGGTTTTCCCCACCAGAACAGGAGGAAATCCTCAAAAGACTAAGCAGGGTGGAACGAGACTTTCAGGAAGAGCGTAGGAACAACAGAGGATTTCTCAAGGGCTTAGCAAGCTTATTAAAAGGAAAGAAGAAAAGGGATCATTGAATCCCTATTTGTATTGTTGTATTTCCTTATTCCACTCAGTCCCTGCGTGGACATTTATCTATGTACTTAGTCCCTGTGTGGACTTGTCTTTTTAGTCCCTGCGTGGACATCTATTTTAGTAATTGGTCCCTGCGTGGACTTGTATTTCAGTTTAGCCCCTGCGTGGGTAGGTTGTTCTGTTAAAAGTCCCGTTTAGGGCAATGTGTACTCCTTTTAATGTTTAATGAAATGCTAAATTTAAAAATTTCATTTTTTTCATTATATGCATAAATATATTATACATGAAATAAATAAATTAAAAATCATTCCTTTTAAAATAATCTGCCTATTAAATATTGAATAAGAATCTTAAAGGTATAACCTAGCCTGCATGTCATTATAAGACTTGGCCAAGATGGTAAGACCTGTTTAAAAGATTCAAATCCCTGTTAACATCTGAAAACATGTTAACACTCCTGGCAGACGTGATTCGTTAAAATCACACACGTCATTCTTATAATAGGATTCTTCAGAAAATTCCTAACCTAACTTAATGATCTATAAGTCATGAGTTTAAATCATCAATTAAGATGATCATATGTTGACCATTCATTGGTAATTTAGTGCCTACAGGTCATACTCATTGTCATATAAGACAAAAGACAGTAGTAGTCTACGACTCCCTGTCAGAAAAGGTAAAGAACTACGTTCAAACCTTCATGCCTTGATTCTCTGAAATCATGGCTTATGATTAAAAAAAAATGTCCCTGTGACTAGGCCTTTTGTGCTACTAATAATACTGCTATTGTTTTATAATTAGGATAAATTATAATAAAAAATCCAAAATAAATATGACTAACAAATTAACCAAATATGGTCTGTGTTAACCATGGTTAATGAATTGCCATAAAAGACAATTCCATAATAAACTCCCAAATAAATTATTGTCCATATCTTATGTAACAGTTCAAACTACATGGCTGACTCGGATGAGATCAACAGTCACCCAAGGGAGGATCATGATAATACCCGAATTAACATAGCGGTTGCAGAACTGCAAGCATTAATAGACAATGCTGTTATAAAAGCAATAGAGCGGCAGTATAATGAATATAGCGGGACTCGAAGTAGGACCCTATCCGCACCGCATTCCATGCCTAAGACTCATTCTGAGGCTCACAGCAAGCCACCCTCGAAGAAGGAAGAGCCAAAGAAAGACGATGACGATCGTCACTCTTCAAATCAGCAAAGTGTTCCATCTCAAAGGATCGTACTGAATCAAGAACCCCGTAATAAGGGTTGCTCCTATAAGTATTTTGTTTCATGCAAACCCAGGGATTTCACTGGGGAAAAAGGAGCTGTGGACTGCATGACATGGTTGGATGAGATGGACACTGTAGTGGATATCAGTGGTTGCGCTAATAAGGATGTGGTGAAATTCGTGTCTCAGTCATTCAAGGGTGAGGCATTAGCTTGGTGGAGGTCTTTGATCCAAGCTACAGGGAAAATCCCATTGTACAATATGACTTGGGAACAGTTTGTGTCACTGATCAAGGAGAACTACTACCCTCAGCATGAGGTTGAGAAGATTGAAGCTGATTTCTTGTCTCCGGTTATGAAAAACCTAGACTGTCAGGCCTACCTTACAAGTTTCAATACCCTGTCTAGGTTGGTTCCATACCTGGTTACACCGGAACCTAAGCGTATAGCTCGATTCATCGGGGGTTTAGCCCCAGAAGTTAAGGCCAGTGTGAAAGCCTCTAGACCACCTACTTTCTGGTCTGCAGCTGATATAGCATTATCTCTTACTCTGGACGTGGTCAGGCAGAGATCGCTGAGAAACACCGATGCTGAGAAAAGAAAGCGTGAGGATGATAACTCACGGCGATCGGATAAGAGACATAGGGGAAACAATGACCACAAAAAGCATTTTGGATCTAAGAAAGATGGTCATCAGTCAGGTGATAAACCCCAATGTAAGATCTGCAAGAAAAGTCACTTCGGGAAGTGCAGATATGAGTCGAAATCCCAGCAACAGCCAAGGGCATGTGGGATTTGCAAGTCTTCTGAGCACAAGACCCTAGACTGTAAGAAAATCAAGGATGCTACTTGCTATAGCTGCAACGAAAAAGGGCATATCAAGTCCAACTGCCCAAAACTTGCAAAGAAGACTGAGGATGGGAAAAAGACCAATGCAAGGGTCTTTCGGATGGATGCAAAGGAAGCTATTCAGGACGACAATGTGATCACAGGTACCTTCCTCATAAATGATGTTTATGCAAGAGTGCTATTCGATTCAGGAGCTGATAAATCATTTATAGATAATAAGTTTTGTGAGTTGCTGAATTTACCTGTTAAAACCTTAAGTGTGAAATATGAAGTGGAATTAGCTGATGGTACCATAGAAACCGCATCAACCGTATTAGATGGATGTGTTATATCCATTAAGAACCATTCTTTTCCATTGTCTTTACTTCCTTTGAAATTAGCCGGTTTCGATATAGTAATAGGCATGGATTGGTTGTCTCGCAACCAAGCCCAGATCGTTTGTGCTAAGAAGCAAGTGGTTGTCAGAGCTCCTCATGGCGAGCATTTGACAATCCAAGGAGATACTAAGTACGGAATGCCTGAGCAAGTGTCCATGCTCAAGGCATCAAGGTGTTCGACGAAGGGTTGTGTTATCTACATGGCACAAGTAACCATTGATGAACCAAAGCCTAAGATCAAAGACATACCTATTATCTCTGAATATCCAGAAGTATTCCCTGAAGAACTACCTGGTTTACCCCCAGATAGGCAAGTGGAGTTCAGGATTGACACTATACCTGGAGCAGCACCTGTTGCAAGAGCACCTTACAGATTGGCACCAACGGAGATGAAAGAGTTGAGAACTGAACTGGATGATTTGTTAAGCAAGGGATTTATTAGACCTAGCTCATCTCCTTGGGGAGCACCAATCCTTTTTGTGAAGAAGAAAGATGGCTCGATGCGTCTGTGCATCGATTATCGAGAACTTAACAAAGTTACTATTAAGAATCGGTATCCATTACCCAGGATCGACGACTTGTTCGATCAGCTTCAAGGAGCGAGTTACATTTCCAAGATCGACTTAAGGTCAGGATATCATCAACTGAAGGTCAAGGATGAAGATGTACATAAGACTGCATTTAGGACTCGTTACGGTCATTACGAGTTCTTAGTGATGCCTTTTGGACTCACTAATGCACCAGCCGCATTCATGGATCTCATGAACCGTGTCTGCAAGCCTTACATGGATAATTTTGTCATCGTCTTCATCGATGATATTCTTATTTACTCGAAGAGTCAAGCCGACCATGAGAAGCACCTCCATTGCATTCTGAAACTGCTTCATCGAGAAAAGCTCTACGCCAAATTCTCTAAGTATGAATTTTGGCTTCGTGAAGTCCAATTTCTTGGACATGTGGTTAGTGAACGCGGAATCCAGGTAGATCCTGCTAAGGTTGAAGCTGTCATGAATTGGCAAGAGCCGAAGACGCCCACAGAGATTCGCAGTTTCTTGGGATTGGCAGGATATTACAGGCGTTTTATTGAAATTTTTTCAAGGATTGCTGCACCCCTAACTTCCTTGACTAGGAAGAAAATTAAGTTCGACTGGGGACCGAAGCGACAGGAATCCTTCGATATCCTTAAGCAGAGGCTAAGCAATGCACCAGTGTTGACATTGCCTGAAGGGATTGAAGAATTCGTAGTATACTGTGATGCATCACACACCGGTGTGGGGTGTGTGCTTATGCAGAAAGGCAAGGTTATTGCCTATGCTTCTCGACAGTTAAAGGTACACGAAAAGAACTACACCACCCATGACTTGGAGTTGGGTGCCGTTGTATTTGCACTAAAGCTATGGAGGCACTATTTGTACGGTATCAAGTGTGTGATCTATTCTGATCATAAGAGCCTTCAACACCTGTTCAATCAGAAGGACTTGAACATGAGGCAACGACGTTGGATGGAAACTTTGAATGATTATGATTGTGAAATCCGATACCATTCAGGCAAGGCGAATGTGGTCGCTGATGCCTTGAGTAGAAAGGAAAGGGTTAAACCCATCAGAATCAATGCCAAGAGCATTGAATTAAAGAATAGTTTGAATGAAAGGTTGTTAGCTGCACAGAAGGAAGCTGTGCTAGAAGCTAACTATCCTGATGAAAAGCTAGGAGTAACTGAAGAACAGTTATCCTATGGCAAGGACGAAATTTTGAGGTTAAATGGACGAATATGGGTTCCAGTTTATGGAGGACTTCGAGATGTTATCCTCCAGGAAGCCCACAGCTCTAAATACTCCGTTTATCCTGGAGCTGACAAGATGTACCAGGATCTGAAAGCAAACTTTTGGTGGATAGGCTTGAAGAAGTCTATAGCTACCTATGTAGCTAAATGTTTGACGTGTGCGCAAGTCAAAGCTGAACATCAGAAGCCGTCAGGTTTGCTACAACAGCCTGAACTCCCCACGTGGAAGTGGGAAATGGTGACAATGGATTTCATCACCAAGTTGCCAAAGACAAAGAAAGGAAATGATACTATATGGGTAATAGTAGATAGACTGACTAAGTCAGCACATTTCCTACCCATTAAGGAGACCTATAGCTCCGACATGTTAGCCCAATTGTACGTAGATAAAATTGTATCTCTGCATGGCGTACCAGTATCTATTATCTCTGACAGAGATACTAGATACACATCACATTTTTGGAAAAGTTTCCAACAATCTTTGGGCACGCGCTTAAATTTTAGTACGGCTTACCATCCTCAGACTGACGGGCAGAGTGAGCGTACAATCCAAACTTTGGAGAACATGCTTCGTGCATGTGTGATTGACTTAGGTGGTAGTTGGGATAACCGCCTACCACTAATCGAATTCTCCTATAACAATAGCTACCATACCAGTATTAAGGCTGCGCCTTTCGAGGCCTTGTACGGTAGGAAGTGCAGAACGCCCGTATGTTGGGCGGAAGTTGGAGATGTCCAACTGACAGGACCTGAAATAGTCCTGGAGATGACAGATAAGATTGTGCAGATACGCGATCGTCTCAAAGCTGCCAGGGATAGGCATAAAAGCTACGCAGACTTAAGGCGTAAACCTCTGAAGTTCGAGGTAGGTGACAAGGTACTACTTAAGGTATCACCCTGGAAAGGGGTAATGCGTTTTGGCAAGAAAGGCAAGTTAAGCCCGAGATACATAGGACCATTCGAGATCATCGAATGTGTCGGATCAGTTGCTTATGAGTTAAACTTACCTGAAGAGCTCAGTGGTATTCATAACGTATTCCACATCTGTAATCTGAAGAAATGTCTGGCTGATGAATCACTAGTCATACCACATACAGATGTGCACATTGACGAGAGCTTAAATTTTGTTGAAAAACCTTTGTCGATTGAGGAGCGACGGGTTAAGAAGCTTCTAAGGAAGCATGTACCGATCGTGAAAGTAAAGTGGGATGCCCGTAGAGGTCTCGAGTACACGTGGGAAGTAGAGTCCACAATGAAAGAAAAGTACCCTCATTTGTTTTAGTAAATCTCGAGGTCGAGATTTCTTTTAAAGGGGTGAGGATGTAACACCTCGAAATTTCATCTCCAATAATGTATTGACACGTGTCATAAGCTTTGAACGTGTGAAAGAATACCCTAGAGGGACTAAAGTTGACAAACAAGAAAAGTACGTGAATATAAGGGTTCAAAATGTCAACAATGGATAAATATACTTTACAATAACCCTACATGATGTTTATACCCTTAAATGAATGAATCATGGATCATACGAAGCTAATTGTGAAAGAAAGTGAGAGATTACAAACTACAGGGGTTAAATGTGTCAACATGTTTAAAGTATACCTCTGAGTGACCTTTTAGCAAACCCGAAGCTTTGTAACGATTAATTATGCTCACTAGAATGCATGATAAAAATTTCACCAAGTTTCGTTATCGTATGAGAAAGTTATGATAAAATTCTTATACGAGGGGTTAAGAGCGTCAACGTTGAAATTTAAGATTTTTCGGTGATCATATGAATAACCGGGGACCTAACAAAGTTGGGTTATGACTTGGAGTCCTTAAAAGTCAAGTTTGGGGGTTACAAGTGCAAGAAAGCATCTTAAAATCAAGTTTAGGAGGACCAGGGGCCAAATGTGTCAACTTTTAAAAGTCCTGGCGAGCTGGCCGGTCCTTACGGACCGTATGGCTGGACCCTTACGGTCCATAAGCCATGCCCAGAGACAGAAAAACCCACAGGTGGTTGTTCAGCCCATGTAACCGACTTATAGTGCCAATTCTCAATACCATGTGCTGCCCAAGCTTGTTTTTAGGCTCTAGGGACACTTGGGATGCATCAAAGATCAATGGTAGACTTGCTTGGCATGATCTAGTGAGATTAAACTCACTATATAAAGACCCACAATGTGCAATTTTTAATCATTCATTCTCAATCAACTTCTGATCATTTCTGGAGCTCAAGGCCACTCACTAAGCATCATTAGTCGTGCATTGGACCTTGGTAAGCTTCCTTAACCTTCCTTAATCGTGTTTTACTTAGTTATTAGCTTAAAAGTCAAACCGTTGTAATTAAGGTTTGACTTATCGATTAATCACTAATGGTTCATTGTTTGGTCAAACTAAAAGTTGTTATAAGTTGGTATTTATGTGGGCAATAAACCCTCAATAGGGCACCCTCTGATTCCCGCTCTAACTAGATCATTTGTCGGGTCAAATTTTATAATAAAAAGTCAACAGAAACAAAATTTTCGAATTAACACCTAATTAACAATGTAGAAGACGTGTAACCTAATTTATCACTCATATAACGTGGTAAGTAGTATAAGAACTGGTCTAAGCTTGTTTGATCCGACAATTTTCTGTTTAGGCTCGGTTCGGAACCGAAAGTAGCAAAAATTTGACTTTTGCTTTGACTTCAATTCTGACCCGATTTAGATGGGTTTAGAAGTGCTTTAGAGCTTCCTTAGGACCAGGTTACTTGATGGTATAACCCTCTGTGATTGACTCGTTGATTGTCCGATTCATTTACACGTTTCCGTTAAATGCCTAATGTTGAGCAATATGCCCATTTGACCTTAAAACGAGAATTTTGGAATTGTGAGAGGACAATAATCTTTGTTACTGATTTATAAACATGTCCCTAAAATTTCACTTCAGTTGGAGGTCTAGATTAAGAGTTATGCTCAATAGCGTAATTAGAAAGCTTTTTATTAATTAAACGGCGTAATTAGCGTAAAGCCTATCTAAACCCAATTTTTGACACCAAACCTTTTACCCACTGATGTAATATAATATTTTGGGATTTTTGAAGATTTTTAATTATTTTTAACCTGATCATAACCTAAGGTTATTGCCTTAATTCGGTAATTACCGATTATACCCTTTTGCTAGTAAAATGAGTTTTACATAACATTTTGACACCAAACCTTTGGCTACTGATTTTATATGATAAATGAAGTATGTTGAACCTTATAACCTGATCAGAAAACTCAGATTTCCTATATAACCCGGAAATCGCTTAAAACGATTTTTTACGCGTATTAAACACCTAGTATGGGTTTAGAACCATTTTGTCATATAAGACTTATCACCAACTGATATAACCTGTTAAAATAAGTTGTTCTACTGATTTTCTCAGACCCGAGTCTCAGAATTATAATTAATCTCTTTCATAATCTTTAAAATGACCAAAAATACCCCTACGGGGCTTAAATTGAGATTAAACTCGTTTTGGGCATAATGGAAGGTATTCTACTGATATCACAACATATTTAAGGCGTATTAACTTAGGAAACCTGTAAACGACTCTTATGGTTACCCGTTATGCTTCTTACGCGTTCGGTTCGGTTTATGTAACTAGTTTGCATAAATTAGCCGAAACGGGTCGAACCTTATCATTTTTATCTCAAAATCCAGAATGTGTTTAGTTTACCCATATTATACAAGTCTTCAAACCTGTCGGGTCTAAATCACATTCTATTCTGGTCTTCGCTTAATCATGCGTTCGAACCGTATCTTCCTTCAAAACTAACCGGGCTAAGTTTAGGCTTATTTAAAGACCCGTTAGGATTCTAATAGGTTATTATAAACCTTCATTCCAGAATAGGAGACCCGGTAAAAGCTACGTGCACTTGCTTGTTGTGATTATTACTTGCAAAGGTAAATACTTTTAACTTATTTTCCCTTATACGGGCTTGGGGTACGGTATATAAAATACCGCTTGGTCGGGCATTGAATCTTTAATCGTATGATGGTTAATTTATTGAAATGACCCATTTGAATTGTTTTGTTGCTTAAAGCCTTTGGGGGGTTAATGACCATGTCCCGGATATCCTTGGCATCATTTTACGAAATGGCCACGACCTAAGTACACGGGTGTAGGCGTACACCCGTTAGTGCATATATAAATAATAACGTATAACCGTTGGTTTCGGGAATAACCCGCCGCGGGACTATATCATGTGGTGTGTCAATTAAGCTCTAACCCGGTGTCAACCCGGGCTACTGAACGCATAAGAAACATGTAATTCTTTTACAAGTTTATGTATAAATAATTATCCCAAGTTATAAAAGTTTATGCCACGTGCATTCAAATCAATTTTATTAAACCTTTTCAAAATGAGTCAGTTAATTGTATTTACCAGTGTAAACTGACGTATTTTCCCAAAAAGGTTAAGTGCAGGTACTACTCGAAATAGGCTGGCTTTCTCCTAGCATCCACAATAAGTCTCGCAAGCTTGGATGACATAAAACTGTTGAACAATGTTTCCTTTTTATTTGATCCACCTGTGGTTTATTTTCAACTATTTTGTGATATTTAATATTACAATTATATTCGGTTGAAATGAATCTATCTTTTGCTTCCGCTGTGCAATTAAATATTGTGTTGTTTGACTATGATGATATCAACTACGTCACGATATACGTGGAAATATCGGGGTGTGACATGTCTGGATTAGGTTAACTTAGTCGTTAAATAATCAACTACTTTTTTGCACATCAATATCAAATCATCACATGGATTTTAGATTCCTTTTTACCTCCTACTATGAAATAGGGGTGAAGACGAGTCGAGCCGAGGCCGAGCTCAACCAGGCTCAAGCTCGAGCTCGATTAACTTATGAGAACTCGAGCTCGGCTCTGTTCGAGCTTTGTGTTCCAAGCTAGAGATCGTCTCGTTGGTAGTTTCGCAAGCTCGAGCTCGGCTCGTTTATTATCTATTAATAAAAATAAAAATAATATAAATAATAGACTCGTTTAGGCTCGCGAGCTCGATAAGTGAAGCGCGGGCTCGGGCACGTTTACTAAACAAGCTTATTTTTAGGTTTGGACTCGGTTCGTAAACAAGTTTAAATATGTTCGGCTAGGCTTGTTTACTAGACAACTTTGGTCTATGTTATTAAATATCAATAAAAACTAAGCACCTGACGAGTTTCACATGTCAGACTCGAGCTCGGGATCGATAAATAAACGAGCTTTATTTTAAGCTCAAGCTTGGCTCGGGCTCGATAAAGCTCGAATCATTCGAAGATTTTTGTAGTGCTGATCTCGAGCAGCTCGCGCCGCTCGGCTCGTTTGTACCCTTACTATGGAACAAGTTCTATGTTTCTTTTTAATCTTGTTGCACTTTATCCCAATGTTTTAAAAACCGGGTTTTAAATCGTAATAGGTTAGCTCAGAAATGGTTCAACCGATTAAACCTGGTTGTACTAGGTGGTTCAACCGGGTTGATTAATTAACCCATATAAATCCACAAAATACAATTTCAACTCAAAAACGGTTCAACCCGGTTGACTAACTAACCCATATAAATCCATAAAATACAATTTCAACTAAAAAAAGAATCCAAAACTACATCATTTCATAATAAAAAATATTTCAAAAGTTTATCCATAATAAAAAAAATAATCCAGAAATTCACAATTGTTACCTTTGTTGCATGCTAGGCTTTATATAAAAGATAAAAAATCTAAATTTTAACCTTTGGTCCGATACCACTTGTCACGGCCCCCGGCCCGGTTTTACCCGGTTCAGGAGCCACTGGACAGAAATCCGTGGTAATTATTATGTTGGCAGCGGAATTTTAACAGGATCGTTTAAAACTTGAAAATGCCCGATTATTTTATTTCATAATTAGGGATAAACCCTGTAATTTACAATAAAGGCGATTTCACTGGGAAACCCCTATTTTACAAAAACATGTTTCTTTATTTAATCAAGCCATTTCTTCAAGCGTGTAGTGCTACACGGCACTTTTTCCTGGATTACAGCAGATCACCTGAAACATGTTTTAAAAAGGTTTATCAGCAGGGAAATACTGGCGAGTCATTCAAGTTGCGCAAAACGACACATTGTTATAATATACAGTATTAAGGGTGATTACATTGTTTTTATCAACCAATTACCCCAAATCGGTATTTGTCACTCGACTGTATCTATGACTATGATCAGATCACCCATTGGCTAACTCGTTGTCCAATGGTGACGGGAAACAAGTAATGTATACAAAACCCCACATACCGGCAGTAATTGAAGATTACAAAGACTTAATCCCTGTAATTATAACCTTGAAAACATTTAGGGTTTTGTAAAGCAGTTTGATAAAAAGAGAATGACTCACATTGCAGATTTAAACGGGCAGAGTTTAGCCTACTGATTAGCCTTGTAACCTAATTAAATAACAATGCACACGAAAACTAGGTTAGTAACTTTAATCCAACTTTTACGACAACTCACGAGATCCAAAACCTTCAAGACGAATGACAAAGTGCGATACTTAAACATCCATCGAATTTACGACGAATGACAAAGCATAACCCGAGTTTGGGCAGCACTTAAACATCCATCGGATTGGTTTTTATCGATCGGACATTAAATCGTAGCAGTGATCGAGTTATTACCCTGTTATCGCGGCAGAATGTCAGCATTTTGATTGTTTTGAACGAAACAGTGTATAACTAAGTGTAGGAAACGAATTTTTACATCGAACCATCGCCAGAAATCAAGTGCGAAACTCCCCTATTTATACCTGGAAAACTGCGCCCGCGTGGCGCGCGACGGGTACCCTTTTAGCATAGGGTAGCCACGTCTGTTTATAGCTCAGGTGAGTCGACGGTTTGATCAAATTCGCGTTTGACAAGCAACTGTGATAATAATTCCAATTAGGGAATACCCCCCCCCCCTGAGTTTTAGGGGCCCTGATCCTGATTCTGATTGTTCTGAAAATTTTAGGGGTTATGCAGGATTACTTAGGGGTCTCAATTAGGGTTTCCTATTGGACAAATTAAGATAAGAATTAATACTTTTAATGAGAGTTGTTACACCACTATACCGGTTTAAACTGGTATAACCCAATTTACCGGCAGTATAACATCATTGTCGTTCCCTATATTTAATTAGCGGTATGATTCGTACCAACCAAGCTTCTGGCATCCGGTTATTGGTTCAACCAGCCGATTTAAACCGGTTTTTAAAACCTTGCTTTAGCCTCTTGGAAAAAGGAGACACATTTGAGCTACCGACATTTTTAAGAAGTTAGTTAATGATGATCATTGTTGCCTTTAATGAGATCATGTGATATCACAATTTGACTTAGCCTCATATATACCGAAGCAAAGGCTGTATATGACTTTTATTTTCCTCAAAAGGACTATGAAGTCTTCATATATAAGTAAATCAAGCTCATCAAGTGCGTTTCTCTACGATAGTGCTCCAACTAAGGTAGCACATCTTATCGTAGGAATTGCAATCATTATGAGGCTTTAATTTTAAGTCCAATTAGTAAAATCTAACCTAATATTGTCCACTTTGCTCATAAGAAGCTTATCTTATTTTCTTTTGATTGCCTTAGTGGATATTTCTTAGGAGCTTACTTATCCTATGGATTTCTCCTCATCCACAATCAGTGCGCCAAAATGCATGGATAAGATTTGAGGCGAGACATTTCTTGTGAAACCAACATTATCCCGTCCATAACTGATTTGAGTTTTGTCTAAGGTCTTACAATCACCCATTTATGGTCCCGTCGTTCTCGATGAAATTTGGCCTATCACCCCAACCAGGGATGGAAGATTTGCCTAAGGTGTTCCCCGAATAGCACTGGGAACTCATCGTCCTTAATGAGATTTACCCACCATCCCAAATGGCATATGAATGACTCTGATACCATTAGTAACATCCGAATCCTAATACCACCCAAGATTGTTCGCTTTTCACATAAATAGCTCATACATTTGCTTTTGATTACTCGAGTGGAGAATTCTCTCGAAGTCACATGTCATGGGATTGCTCCCACCTAAGCACACTTCCCTTTAGAATTCTCTGTCATCCATAATTAATGCATTTAAAACAAGTCGATAGTATTTAAGACTGGATATTTTTTGTGAATCCAACATTTTTCCGTCCCTTGCCGATTTAAGATTTTCATAGGTTATTACTAGGATATACAAGAGAATAACTGGATATCACCTACTAAAGGGTTGTTTGTTTAGATCTTAATGAGACTCTTAATGGTTCAGACCTCTTACTGGGCTAGTATAATTTTAATCATTCAGAGGCAAATGTCTGACCAATTCAGATAAGAGGTCTTAAGCATTTAGACTCAATATAATGCTTAACCATTCAAAGGCAATTGTCTGAATCATTTAGACAACTGCTCGCGAAACAAACAGTCTGAACCATTAATTGTTGAACAGGCACTAAAACCCATTAATCAATCTAATAGATTGAAAAGTTCAATGACATCTTGAATTATGATGACATCGAGAGAAAAGATCATATCTGTAAAACGTTAGCAACTAGTTGGATTTTCGCGCTTCGCGACGGGCTTTCAGTGCATCGACTCGGTTCGTTAAAGTATAGGTATGATACATGTAACACCCCTAAAATATAGATTTTATATATATTATAAATTTCGGTTATAAACAAGATAAAGTAACTAGGAATAAATAACCAAGTTAATCACAAGTCTTGTAGTAATAAGGAAAACATGGTTAAAAGCACCCTTTATAAACCTGGGTAAAGTTGAGGGACTAAAATGGTTAAAATGAGAAATGGGTTTTATTAATTAAAACTAAAAACACCAAAACACATACCTTTGTGTGTGTTCTGGTCGCACAAACCACAGGAGCCAAGAAGAGCTCTAAAGCTCAAACCCTAATCAACATAATTTCATCAAATTGAAGGGGCAAATCATGTCCAAATCAAAATCTAAGTTCAAATTAGTGATCACCTCCATCAAGGGATCATAAGGTATGCCAAATTTCATTATTTATTTCCATCTTGAATTCTTGGTGAACATATGAAATCGAAAATTTGGCTCGCATGATTGAAGCTTGGATGAAATTAGGATGAAATCATGTCTCGGAGCAAACCCTAGTCAATAATTTGTTGAATTAGTGTTCATAGATATGACATCCATAACCATCCATTTATGTGTTGAATGGGTTTTGTAGAAAGATGATGAACACTAGAATTATGATTATCAATCTAGTGTTATTTGAGCTCCATGAAATAAGTCTAGGTGTTGATGTGTATACTAGACATTTGAATTTGTGAAAAATAGCTCAAAATTGGCTAAATAACTAGTCATGAAACTTGGTTATTGATCTTGAAAAATTATGCCCTTTAGGTGTTTGTTGAAATGCCTAAAAGAAAAATAGATGTTGAAATTTTGAGTAAAAACGCATATTTGAATGTTATGGTGAATTATGAGTTATATGAAATAATAAGAGTTCTAAACAAGTCGTTGATTGAACTCTATAGGGAAAGGAATTGAATCTTCAAGCGGACGAGCCGGAGTTGATACACGCTTGAAGGAAAATCACAAAAGGTACGTAACTTTTAGTTTTGTTACATTATGCATAAACATTGGTCTTATAATTGTTAATGGAATTGTAGTTTGATATATGAGTTTAGTATGTCATAGAAGTGACGAAGTTCGCTCGACAACTAAACGGGTCAAAATGAATGATTAAAATATGTTTGGTAAGTCATAGAAGTGACGAAGTTCACTCGACAAACTGAACGGGTCAAAATAAATGGTTAAAGTATGTTTGGTAAGTCATAGAAGTGACGAAGTTCACTCGACAGACCGAACGAGTCAAGATAAACGATTAAAGTATGTTTGGTAAGTCAATGAAGTGACGAAGTTCACTCGACAAACCAAATGGGTCAAAATAAACGGTTAAAGTATGTTTGGTAAGTCAATGAAGTGACGAAGTTCACTCGACAACCAAACGGGTCAAAACTATGTTTAAAAACGACAATGTTTGAAGTGACTAGAATGTCACACAATGAGTTAGTGTTAAGAGTGCGTAAGCCAAGAAATAGATACACTGTATTTGATTTAACGAACCCTTGATATTGGGTCAAAAGTTTAGAATTTTACTTTGTAGAATTTGCATAAATTGGCATGCTTGAAACATTGATAACAAGCACAACACCATTGCGTGCGCAAACCATGGGATTGAAGCGAAGCGCTAATGTTGATAAGCTCGGGGAATGGGTTATTATGTTTAGGAACAACTATTGATGAATAACATGTAGTGCAACATAAAACTAAACGGGTCGAATATTTGTTAAAATAAGGATTTATAAGTCGTTCGCTTATAAACCAGATTTCGATGCGAACAATGATAATAAACGAGTCCATAATTAAATTACGGACGCATAGGAAAAAGAATTACGTAAAAAGGACTTGTAGAATGAAAGTTATGATAGTTTTAAGTTAGAATTTGGTTAAGTATTGTAGCTGGGCAAATGCGGCATCAAAAACCAAACAGTTTGTCGAAATCAAGGCATCGTGTCGCGTGACCAGGAACCGGGAAAGCTGTCGCGTAGCGCGACAAGTGTCGCGGGCCGCGAAGAATTCGACTAAGTCTCTCGCGGGGCGCGAGAGACATGTTGCTGGAAATTTTATTTTATTTTGTTTGTTTGACCCATTTACCTTGTTGTACTTGTTATTTAACTATCAAAACTAACTTTTAAGTTGGTTTTGATCATAGGTGAATGTCGAGAGTCCCGGATGATGATCAAGCGACGAAAAGGACGGAACACACGTCATTTAAAGCTTCCGCAATGATCCTATTTTGTTCTAGTTAAAAGTGAATATTGTAAACACTTAGAATTATATTTTGGAATATTTCTATACATGTAAGATTGTTAACTTGGAAAAGTTTTTGAAAGCTTGTATTTTAGTATAAATGCGTCTTTGTTATTATAATCGCGTTAATTTGAGTTGGGTCTTACAAGTTGGTAATCAGAACTCAAGGTTGTTGACAAAGTGTGTTCGGTTCAAAGGTTGATCAAACATCCGGTAAGAATTAATTATTTTATGTAGACTTTAACAAACACTAGAAAAGAAATATGATTCGATGTGCATGGAAAGAATGTGTTAACACACTCAAACCCGGAAAGTGCACCAAACATGAATGGTTTAAGCAAGTTGTGAACTTGGCTAAACCAAAGCGAAGGATGCAAATGATATAGAATGAAATGTTTAACAATTAATATAAACATTCAGATTCAAGATGGCTGATGAAGGTAATGATGATATGGTGCCGATAATCACCAAATAGATGAAAGAAATGTCCGATGCAACCGGGGGCGAATTAGCATCTCAATTAATTGAAGAGATGGAAGCTACAATTTCCTAGGAAGTCGGAAAGGCAGTGGAAGCCAGTCTACCGCAGTTTGTCGAGAGACTACAAACCACAGTCTTGCTGGTGGTGGAAGATATGATGACTGAATTAAAAGACAGTCTCTCACAGGAAAGAGGTGAAGGGAGGGTGTTAGTTGTGAACCCAAGCCCCGTAAAGAAATCAAAGCCTAATAAAGCTTCTAAGAAAGGAGTTACAAATAGGGGGTTACCTCAGTGTAAAATATGTGGAAAAACTCACCAGGGCGAATGCTACTTTAAAAACAAACCATGTCCTATTTGTAGAAAAGTGGGACATGTGGTTGCAAATTGCCCGGGGAAGGTGTCGGTGTGTTAATAAAATACGGATTTAGAGGAAGTATCAATAAATACGGATTTAGAAACTTGGGTATGGGTAACTATCCAAGTAACACATTATTAATAAAATCCTTATGAGGAAGAACGATAATCACATTGATAGGTGTGATTGTATAAAAGATTAGTAAAATAAACGTATTAAAAAGTGTTGGAACTAAAATGGGTAAACCCCAAAAGCCGTATAACAATAGCAGTGGTTTTACCAAATAAGGCTTAAGAAATGAACCTTCGGGACATTAATAAACTTATGTGATGGGTCGTGAGAGTGTATAAAAAGGAAAACGCAAACCAGACAATGGGAGCATTAAAACCTTAAGATAAAAGAACCCGGGCAACGGGTTGTAAATAAATAAATGTGTGAACTGGATAACGGTGAGTGGAAAACAAACCGGCGCGTAAATGACGTAGGAAGTCATAGAGTCGGAAGATTAGTCCAAAAAGATAACGGGTGTAGCCTTAGACTACGGTCAAATCGATAAAATTCAAAAATGAAAATGAACGAATTTTAGGCTTGAAAGGGATGCCATGACACCAAAAATGTATTTCTAAGAATACGAAATGACACAAGCAAAAGATGATCTACGGGATCATCATAACCTTTGGGATTATAAATAAAGTAAGGGTTTAAAGGACTAAATGAACCTCGCGTCAACAATAGAAAGAAATAAACCAAAAGGGGTGAAAGCCTAAAGAAATAACCTAAGAGGCTAAGCAAAAGAACCTACGGGTCACTTAGGGTAAAGCATGGGGACTGGTTACGATTCCCCGCGTAATATAATAGCGGAAAAGAATAAATTTTTGTCGTCAATTCCTGGATATGAGTAACTGACATAAGTTAAAGAGATATAGATTTTATATATATGATAAATGCCGGTTATAAACAAGATAAAGTAACTAGGAATAAATAACCTAGTTAATCACAATTCTTGTAGTAATAAGGAAAACATGGTTAAAAGCACCCTTTTATAAACCTGGGTAAAATTGAGGGACTAAAATGGTTAAAATGAGAAATGGGTTTTATTAATTAAAACTAAAAACACCAAAACACACAACTTTGTGTGTGTTCTGGTCGCATAAACCACAGGAACCAAGAAGAGCTCTCAAGCTCAAACTTTAATCAACATAATTTCATCAAATTGAAGGGGAAAATCAAGTCCAAATCAAAATCTAAGCTAAAATTAGTGATCACCTCCATCAAGGGATCATAAGGTATGCCAAATTTCATTATTTAGTTCCATCTTGAATTCTTGGTGAACATATGAAATCGAAAATTTGGCTTGCATGATTGAAGCTTGGATGAAATTAGGATGAAATCATGTCTAGGAGCAAACCCTAGTCAATAATATGTTAAATTAGTGTTCATAGATATGAGGTCCATAACCATCCATTTATGTGTTAAATGGGCTTTGTAGAAAGATGCTGAACACTAGAATTATGATTATCAATCTAGTGTTATTTGAGCTCCATGAAATAAGTCTGGGTGTTGATGTGTAAACTAGACATTTCAATTTGTGAAAAATAGCTCAAAATTGGCTAAATAACTAGTCATGAAACTTGGTTATTGATCTTGAAAAATTATGCCCTTTAGGTGTTTGTTGAAATGCCTAAAAGAAAACTAGATGTTGAAATTTTGAGTAAAAACGCATATTTGAATGTTATGGTGAATTATGAGTTATATGAAATAATAAGAGTTCTAAACAAGTCGTTGATTGAACTCTATAGGCAAAGGAATTGAATCTTCAAGCGGACGAGCCGGAGTTGATACGCGCTTGAAGGAAAAGCACTAAAGGTACGTAACTTTTAGTTTCATTACATTATGCATAAACATTGGTCTTAGAATTGTTAATGGAATTGTAGTGTAATATATGAGTTTAGTATGTCATAGAAGTGACGAAGTTCGCTCGACAACTAAACGGGTCAAAATGAATGATTAGAATATGTTTGGTATGTCATAGAAGTGACAAAGTTCGCTCGACAACTAAACGGGTCAAAATGAATGATTAGAATATGTTTGGTAAGTCATAGAAGTGATGAAGTTCACTCGACAAACCGAACGGGTCAAGATAAACGGTTAAACTATGTTTGGTAAGTCAATGATGTGACAAAGTTTACTAGACAAACAGAATGGGTCAAAATAAACGGTTAAAGTATGTTTGGTAAGTCAATGAAGTGACGAAGTTCACTCGACAACCAAACGGGTCAAAACTATGTTTAAAAACGACAATGTTTGAAGTGACTAGAATGTCACACAATGAGTTAGTGTTAAGAGTGTGCAAGCCAAGAAATAGATACGCTAGATTTGATTTAACGAACCCTTGATATTGGGTCAAAAGTTTAGAATTATACTTTGTAGAATTTGCATAAATTCGCATGCTTGAAACATTGATAACAAGCACAACACTATTGCGTGCGCACACCATGGGATGGAAGCGAAACGCCAATGTTAATAAGCCCGAGGAATGGGTTATTATGTTTAGGAACAACTATTGATGAATAACATGTAGCGCGGCATAAAACAAAACGGCTCAAATATTTGTTAAAATAAGGATTTATAAGTCGTTCGCTTATAAACCGGATTTCGATACGAACAATGATGATAAACGAGTCCGTAATTAAATTACGGACGCATACGAAAAAGAATTATGTAAAACGGACTTGCAGAATGAAAGTTATGAGAATTTTAAGTTAGAATTTGGTTAAGTATTGTAGCTGGGCAAATGCTGTATCAAAAACCAAACAGTCTATCGAAATCAAGGCGTCGCGTCGCGCGACCAGGAACCGGGAAAGCTGTCGCGTAGCGCGACAAGTATCACGGCTCGCGAAGATTTCGACTAAGTCTCTTGTGGGGCGCGAGAGACGTGTTGCAGGAAATTTTGTTTTATTTTGTTTGTTTGACCCATTTACCTTGTTGTACTTGTTATTTAACTATCAAAACTAACTTTTAAGTTGGTTTTGATCATAGGTGAATGTCGAGAGTCCCGGATGATGATCAAGCGACGAAAAGGACCGAACATACGTCATTTAAAGCTTCCGCAATGATCCTATTTTGTTCTAGTTAAAAGTGAATATTGTAAACAAATAGAATTATATTTTGGAATATTTCTATACATGTAAGAATGTTAACTTGGAAAAGTTTTTGAAAGCTTGCATTTTAGTATAAAATGCGTCTTTGTTATTATAATCGCGTTAATTTGAGTTGGGTCTTACAATACATGCACATGGTATAACTACCAATAGAGATATGCCCAACACGATATCGGTACGTGTTTTAAATTGATCAAAAACTATAGATCAAATGTCGATATCGATGTTATTCGGGCAGCCATTAGTTCAGTCAGTATCACACTGTCACTGTTACTTGCTATAGCATACAGTAGTACGGTACTAAAAAACTCTATTACCAATACAACTTTATTTTCAATCACTTTTATACCACAACGTAGAGAAAACCATAAAAACGAATACATACCAGTACCGATATAGTTCGAACAATATTGGCTCGGTTCATCACCATAAAGAACAAAAAAATCAACTATATTTACCCATTCGATCAAAAGTTTTATCGAATCGTAGATAAAAATAAGCGTGTTCCAACAATGTATTCAAAATTGTATATTATGTTACTCGGTTAACAAAAAAGGTAAAAGATTTAACTGTGTATAAAAAAACTCAATGAATTTTGTATCACCATATTGTGAAAACCATAAAACTGAATACAACATCGGTATTGATATATGTTCAAATAAAATTTTATCGTAGATAAAAATAAACATGTCATAATGGTATATTCAAAATGTTATTAAACGTCATAATATATTACTCGAATAATGAAAAAGCTAACCGGCTTATAAGACGTCGTATTATATTGCTTAAATAAAGAAAAAAGGTAAACGACGTCATTTTATATTACCATGTATAACTCTGTTTAAAATAAAATTTATATATAGACACAAATAAAAATAAACACATTGCAATAAAATGCTTGAAATTTTATAAATATCGTAATCTAATCAAAATGCATTATAATATTAATATATTATATTAAAAAGTTATAAAAACAAAAAAAAAACCCAAAATATGTTTGATGGACTCCATTGCAACTCTTTTTTTTTAAAAGTAATTAAAAAACAAAAAAGCTAAGAATATGATTGGTCTAAATAATTAATAATTCAGTACAACTACTTTGAATTTGTAAGGTATAAGAATATTGTATTATTTAAGTTATAAACGTAAAATGTAATCTAATCAAAATGCAGTATAATATTAAAATAGAAACGGGATCATGAGAAAACGCCCAAAAGTGTGAGAACGGTGAGAACGCATTCTGGCCAAACACGTGGCGCGAGATATGATCAAGGGGTGAGGGGTTTTTTTGTCTTTTCAATCTTCTTTTATTTTCCCAACGCGCTATAACATTTTCTGGCGTCTAAGATTATTTTGGCGTTAATTGTGTTTATTAAACTTTTTGGCGTTAAATTAATTGTTTTTGTGTCACATAGATAATTTTTTGGCTTTATAGTGTTTTCTGGTCAATTTTTTTGGCGTTTTGTGGCGTTGTATAATACTTCACTACGAGTGATTAATATTTTCATAACATTACAATAAGACCAAATGTTTTTAATGGCGTTTAGTGAATTTTTTGGCGTTTAATACATTTGACAAGGTGCTTTGCCAGCACCCGTTCTCACAGTATTCATACTACTAGCTTTTTGGTGTTTGTAGTTTTTGGCGTTTTATATAACAGTGTATTTTATTTGTAAAGAATTAGATATCAAAACAACAGATAATTTGATAACAAAATAATATAAAATGAAAAAGAAAAAAAATAAAAAATGGTAATCTAATTTCTCTTCCGAATCTTCACTGTCATCAGGCTCTTCTTCTTGAATTTGTTTTTAGCGTTTTGAACCTTAGAATACCTTAGCTAGATGTCAACTTTCCTACATAAACACCGTCGTTTTAAGACGAACATGCTTAGTGACATCCTGTTTTTTGGTGTGATATTCTTGTTTGGTGGCATGTCATTGAAGATCAACTCTTGCTTGATGCTATTTATAATAATGGAGTCCAAAATAGCATTTTACACTTGTGTTGATCCCTTTATTCCATGCCAATATTCATCGAGAACAAAGCTCACATGATGGCATATAACTGTCATCAGTCTTTTTTTTTTGAATATTTGTCCATCTCATTCAGCAAAAGATTATTGAGATATAACCCCCTCAGAAGAAGAATCCATTCAGTGAAAGCTTTGCCATCTATGGTTATTTTAACTAGCATTTTTTAGCGTTTTAAAGTGAGTGGTTTCTATAGAATATGTCGTTTGTTTTTCTGTGTGTGATCAATTCATTGTGTATAGACCCCTCTCTTATAGGAGTTTTTTTTTGCGCGTAGTTTAGGCGAGATTTTTTTTTATTATAATAAATGATAGTAATAAAGTAACCGTCTTTTCAATTATTGTTTTGATCAGATTTATCAGTTTATAGGTTATAGACGTCCCATCTTCTAAGTTTGGCGCTTTTTTTTAAATGGCGTTATGCAGACCAAGATGACAAAATATTAAGCAGGAAAAATATTTTTTGTTACTTCTGGCTTTTTGTAAGCAATAACCTTTTCTAGTATTTTTTTGGCGTTTTGCAAATAAATAGAGAAATATATCATTTAATTATCTTAAAAAAAGAAGATTACACAGAAGAAAAAAAATTAATACCCTTCGTCAGAAGATACTTTATCCGAAAAGTATCCATCACTTGCGTCATCTTCTTCCTCGGAGTCTTCATCTGGATCTTTATCCATGTCATCACCTTCACCTTCATCGGCTTCTTGTTCCTGAAGATTCTGAAGCCTCCACTTGAACATGTCTTGCATTAACTCCAATTTTGAGTCCATTCCTGTATTCAAACAAATGGCGTTATGCAATTCTTCCATGAAACCAAGCCCCTACTTTGTCATGATGTTTTCAAGCCAGTAGACTTCCTGCTCTCCGTTGTCGTATATAACGGTCACCATGTCTGTTTCATCATCAAAACACCAATATGTCATGACTGGGTCCGGCTTCACATCTGCTTTGATTGGTCCAAATTTCCTGGTTAATGCTTTCATAAGCATATGTGTTTCATGGCATTCGTTGTCAGAGTGATGCCAAGGGATAGGATACCCCTCTGTACCTCTTCTTCCATCTTCAAAATTGCTTTGATCGTCCTAACATACACCCTCCTTCTGTTGTTAAAACGCAGCACGAATGGCCTGATTGCCAGAGTGTATCTCCACCAAACGATTGTTGCCATTTTTGGCGTTTTGGTTAAATTGGCGTTTTTGGTTAAAGATGTTTTTGCAGAAATGGATAGATTGAAGTGATTATGGAAGCGATGTTTTACGTCGTTTATATAATGATGTTTTTGGCGCGTAATTTAGGAGGGAATTTCTTCTAATAAATGTTAATAACTGAAATTCAGTTAATGTGTTGTTTCCTCTTCCTGTAATATCCAACGCGTTTTATCACTATTTTTTGGCTTTTTGTTTTTAATGGCGTTTTATTTTTTTTGAATGGCGTCTTATCATTTGTTGGCGTTTTGAATTTGAGCGGTAAAAGACCATTTTACCCTTAATGAAGCGCGTCCCATATAATAAAATTGATGTTATTTACGAAAACGCCACCGCGCAATCTAGTCTATGGATTGTTTTGATCTGACGATCCATAAGCGTTCTCACCGTTCTCACACTTTCCCCAGTTTTCTCTAAATCCTGACCCTATTAAAATATTATATTAAAAAGTTATAAAAACAAATAACCCAAATATGTTTGATGGACTCCATTACAACTCTTTTTTAAAAAAGTAATTAAAAAACAAAAATGAAACTAAAAATATGATTGGTCTAAATAATTAAATAATTCAGCTAGTGTACAACTACTTTGAATTTGTAAGGTATAAGAATATTTCTTTTCAGTTTAAATTATCTGTGTTTTTTTTGTCTAAAAATCATTTTAATAATCTAAAAAATTATATAATGATAATAATAATAATAATAATAATAATAATACCTGATGCAATTAGGTATATTATATATATATATATATATTAATAGAAAGTTCTGATGAATAGTAATTGAAAATTTTTAAGTATTTACTTTTAGTTTTAGTAATATTTTATCTATTATTTTTTTAATTTTTTTAATAATAAATAGTATTTGAAAATTCTTAGGTATTTGTTTATTATATTTGATATTTAATTTTTTATACATTTGTTTTTATTTTTAATAGTATTTTATCTATTATTTATTTGATTTTTCAATAATAAATAGTAATTAATAATTCTTAGGTAATTGCTTAATTATTTTTCACTAGTAGTATTATATTTAGCATTTAATTTGTTTTTTTATTATTATAACTTACGTTCGTTAACTTTTAAAAAAAATTATAACTCTGCATTTATGTTTATTTATTTTTTTAACATTCCAAGTTATTTGCTCGTGCATTGTGATGGTACGTTAGCACGGACATTGGATGAGTATCGATTTGGTTCATTACAGTACCGGTTTGTTCATGCACTTGGTATAGAAATCAACATGTGTTTACATCGACCGAAAAGATAAAAATCATAGCCGGTACCGACACCGATGTTGTTCAAACGGTATCGATCGGTTCAAATTATGACGGTACTGGTACCGATATTCAATTATCGTCACAGACAAAGTTGTATAATAATTTTTTTGAAACCAGTAACCATAAATATGAATACGGATAACAATGGTACCGATGTTGTTTGGTACAATATGGTAGCGATTCGATGTTAGTTTATCTAAAGTAAAAAACAATAAAAATAAATACCAATACCGAACTTACGTTGTTTTTCGGTTTTGGTTCTGTTCACTACGGTAGCGACATGATATTTGTTATCGAACAAAAAACCATAAAAATTAATACATACCTGTCACACCCCCAAAATCCACCTGCGGAGTACTACCGCTTGGAGGCGTGACTGACCAGGATCCAGCCACCAATCATATTGAACAAGCATATAAGTAGTTATAAAATCCAACCAATACAATTGGTGTTCAAACAAAACATAGTTAAGTTGCAAGCGGAAGCATAAGTCTTAAATCAAAACATAAGTTTAATTGTTTCAAAGTTTAACATGGCACACAATCATCCATGTTCCACAACGATCCTCCTCCATGCAAGCTCCAGCTAAGAACCTAAGGACCTGCAAAGCATGTAGTAACGAGTCAACAACAAGTTGAGTGAGTTCACGGTTGGGTGTTCGTTTTAAGTTGTTCGAAAACAGTTTCCTTTAGCTGGCATCCTGCCGTGGGGGTTACCCCATAGTTAAAAAGTATGACTTGTTTATTCCCGGTTCTCTGGCAATCCAGCCGTGGGGGCTACCCCGTGTTAGTTATCTGGCATTTCGGCCGTGGGGGCTACCCCATGTATACACTAGACTCGTTACCATATCGACTGCTGACTGTAGTCATGTTTATGTGCCCTGAAACTGTCAATGTCTATCATCATTGACGTGCCCCAGATCCATTAGTTCACGCCCGTCCTCTGCGGCACGGTGTGAGGTTTGTCAGACCTAAATAGCGCTATCTAACTAATGACCCGCTCGCCATTGGCCCGGCGATTAAGTCGATATAAAAAGGAGGGACTTCGTGATAGAGTTTTGGTCTAGTATGAGTTATCTGTCCGTGAGGACGAGGAATTACATTCCTGAACCTTTGCTGTCCTACCCAAGGAGGACGAGGAACCCATGTTCCTTAACCCCAATTCCCGACCCCTGGGAATCCCATGCTTTGTAAGGGTGTGAACTCACCTTGGTTTGCTCGGTAGGTACACAGAAAAGTCAAACAAGCAACGTTGTGGCTACTCACGTCCTATCATAGTTGTATCATACAAGTCAGGTTCGTAACCAAGTAGCACACGGATGTTTCTAGCACAGTGCATTCAAGTATCGTTCATGGCATACACGTTTAATCATGGCAGATCAACAATATTCACGTTCAAGTAACATATAAGGTCTATGCATTAGGCCCAAGAGTCCGGCCCAATCAATTAAGCCCGTAATGGAGTGCAAGTCCAAACAGTGTGCACATGCACCTGGTCTCGAGTCGTAACCGGACTCGCAAACACGGTTTCGGTTCGTGCTGTTTTGGTTACGAGTCGCAACTGGACTCGCAACCGAGATTTCGAGTCATAAGATTTTGTGCTTGATCCAGTGTGGTTTCGAGTCGCAACCAGGTGTTTGCGACTCGCAACCGATGTCGCAATCTGGGATTTCGACTCATCACGCGGTGGTTTCGAGTCGCAACTGGTGGTTTCGGTTGGACAGGAGCTGATTCGGTACAGTGTACTATCCAATGGGATTTTGTTATCATGCATCAATTTGTACTATCCACTTAAACATGTTTATTTGTCTAACCTTAACCAAAAACGGATCAAACACATACATTTCAAATATTCATATCATGTTCATATGACATTCATCAAGTTCTTCACATATTCAAGTCATGTTCATGTTGGTTAATCGAATTTGTTCATCCTATTCCCGGTTTCTAGCATCAATCACAAACGAAATCATGAACAACAAGGCAACACACTTGAATATACTCATCTAATAGTTTCAAATCATCACATAACATATCAAAATCAACTCTACACTAATCTCATTAACATGGTACTACACATATGCAAGCCGGTTTTATGAACATCCACATTTTATGATTTGAATCACATTTTGATACAAGATATCATGAGCTCTTTAGCAATATACCCGAAATTAAACATGTTAACCGACTATCAACATCACACACATCCGATACATGAGAACATCATCATTTGTACAATTATTCTAGCTACACCACATCGTTCACAACATTTAACAATAACAACAACATAAAACACTAACCGGTTGATGGGTTTCAAAGGTGAGTATGAAGCTTCCAAATGTGTGTGTGTGTGTGAGCCGATCCGAGAGCTCCTAGTGTCACCGATATGATCCGAGGATGAAGGAGAGCAATGTTGTGGTTTAGGGTTTTAGTGTGAGAGAGTGGAGAGTGTGTGTTGGAGAGTATGTGTGTTGTCCAAAATGGCAACATGGCTATCTATCAAGTTTATATATCCGCTTCAAGTAATACACCCTAATGGGCTCTCGGTTGGGTTAAGTGAGGTGTAAGGCCCATCCGGCCCATTGTTTCATTGTTCACTCGAGACCACATGGTCTCGAGTCAGGTTCTTATGTCTCGGTTCTTACTAATACACACATATCATACATACAAGCCTACATATGCGCACACAATTAATCACAACACATAATCACATGAAAGGTTCACTTATCATTAATCACACAGGTTAACTAGTCACACGTTTAAGCATACAACGAAAGGTTCTAAATTTCGAGTTGTCACAATACCGGTACCGAAGTTGTTCAGTCGGGTACGATATGATAGCAATATGATCTTAATTTATCAAAAGCTAAAATAATAAAAATAAATACCGGTACCGATATAAATGTTGTTCATTCGGGTTCTGTTCGGATTTGTACAATAGCAACGCAATAGTCATTTTCAATAATGTTTATATGGCAATTTTGAAACAAAAAACACACAACGCAAACCAAACGAACCAATATCAACTAAACAACATCAGTGCCGGTATCGATAATTGTTTTTATTCTTTTCAATCGATGTAAGGTTTTCTTTTTCGTTTACAATAGCACGTTTCGGTACCATAATGAACCGAACAGATACCAACCGAATTCCCGCCGTGAAGCGCGGAGAAAAATCACTAGTTTCTTATTAAAATCAAGAGAATATTTTTTTCTTTGTATTTTTTAAGTAATCTTTTTGGCTGATTAAAATTTATTATCATTATATGTGCTCATCCGATTACTAAGACTGGAGGGTATGGGGGCCGGCTTAGGCCCGGCGTGGCCTGGCGCCGCACCCCCACACCGCCCCCCATAGGCGCGTCCCGGCGACTCCGGCTCCCCAACGACGTGCTCGACGGGCCTGTGTTCTCTCTCCTCACACACACAGACACACACAGCTATACATAGGAGATACTCTACAGCTACAACACATCATAAACCTAGAAGACGAAGATTGTGAACACGAAGACTGTTCAAGTCCACAGTCAATAGACAGCACACACAGGGACTTCTAGAAGACGATGCAAGAAATGACGACAGAAGACAAAAAACAAAAAAAAACATGACAAAAGCCATGACGATCTATGGCTCAATTATTTGGCCACGAAAGTCTTTGAAAAAAATGACAGTGCAACTTTTGATTTTTATCGTTCACTTTCTTCTAGGCTAGACTAAGCTTTTGAATTTTGTAAATCGTTTATTTTCTTTGATTAGACTAGGAATATGCTTTTGTTGCTTTATTCTTGCCTATATATAGAGGCATTGTAAATCGTTGTAAATACGAAGAACCATTACAAGTAATAAAATTACTACTTCAATGGCACATTAAACTCTCTCCACATCTCTTTAGCTCCATTCCCTTACCTTCCTAAATTTTCTCCAGATCTTCATATTATATTTACAATGCCTCTATATATAGAGGCATTGTAAATCGTTGTAAATACGAAGAACCATTACAAGTAATAAAATTACTACTTCAATGGCACATTAAACTCTCTCCACATCTCTTTAGAGGAACTACGTGGGTCTCATCTGACGGACACTTCTTCAGATTCGACACGTGGAAAACGTTGTGAACTGCACCGAGTTCCGCTGGTAAGTTGAGTCTGTAGGCCACCCTGCCTATTTTCTCAATGACCTCGAAAGGTCCAACGTATCGTGGGTTGAGTTTGCCGCGTTTACCAAAACGAACCACACCCTTCCAGGGTGAAACTTTGAGTAGTACCCGCTCCCCAACCTGGAGCTCAAGTGGTTTCCTGCCCATGTCGGTGTAAACTTTCTGACGTTCGCGAGCTGCCGTCATGCATTTTCGTATTTGAGCAATTTGTTCGGTTGTGTCTACCACATATTCTGGACCAGTGATCTGACTATCACCCACCTCTGCCCAGCAAAGAGGTGACCGGCATTTACGTCCGTACAATGCCTCAAACGGAGCAGCTTTAATGCTGGTGTGGTAGCTGTTATTGTACGAGAATTCCACAAGTGGCAGATGCTTTTCCCAGCGGTTGCCAAAGTCGATTACACATGCACGAAGCATGTCTTCCAAGGTTTGAATAGTGCGTTCGGACTGCCCATCCGTCTGAGGATGATATGCTGTGCTCATATCTAATCGTGAGCCAAAGGATTTGTGCATTGCTTGCCACAGCTCTGAAGTAAAACGTGCATCTCGATCCGAGATAATGGAGGTGGGCACCCCGTGCCTCGAAACAACTTCCTTGAGGTATATTTCTGCAAGAGTGGAGAACTTATCCGTCTCCTTGATAGCCAAGAAGTGTGCAGATTTTGTGAGTCGATCCACGATCACCCAAATAGTATCGTTCCCGCGCTGGGATCTAGGTAGGCCAGTGACAAAATCCATGGAAATTTGCTCCCATTTCCATTGAGGTATCTCTGGTTGTTGGAGTAGGCCTGAGGGTTTCTGGTATTCGGACTTGACTCTCGCACAAGTCAAACACTTGCTAACGTAGGTCGCTATGTGGGCCTTCATGCTAGGCCACCAGTACGTAGTTTTGATGTCGTGGTACATTTTATCCGATCCAGGATGTACCGAGTAGCGAGACTTGTGTGCTTCTTCCATCACAAGCTCTCGTAGGTTGCCGTAGAGTGGGACCCAAACGCGTCCCGTTACGTAGTAAGCACCGTCTTCCTTCTGCTCTAATCGTTGCCTTGATCCGCGTAGGGCTTCAGCCCTGACGTTTTCTGGTTTCAGTGCTTCTATCTGAGCAGCTCGTATCTGGGAGGGAAGACTGGAATGTATCGTAAGTTGTAAAGCTCGCACGCGCTTAGGCGCAGTGTCCTTTCGACTGAGGGCGTCAGCCACAACATTGGCCTTGCCCGGGTGATATCTGATCGAGCACTCGTAGTCATTCAGATGTTCGACCCATCGTCGTTGTCGCATATTCAGTTCCTTCTGCTTGAAGATGTGCTCGAGGCTCCTGTGGTCGGTGTAGATCGCGCACTTGGTACCATACAGGTAATGCCGCCATAGCTTAAGTGCAAAAACAACAGCTCCCAGCTCTAAGTCGTGCGTAGTGTAGTTCTTTTCATGAACCTTGAGTTGTCGTGAGGCGTAGGCTATAACTTTGTCTCGTTGCATCAACACACAACCAAGACCTTGAATTGATGCGTCACAATAAACCACAAAATCGTCTGTGCCTTCTGGCAAGGAAAGGATAGGTGCGCTACAAAGTCTATCCTTTAGGTGCTGAAATGCCAACTCCTGTGCGTTTCCCCAGCGATAAACAACGCCCTTCTGCGTTAGTGAGGTGAGAGGCTGTGCAATCTTGGAAAAATCCTTTATGAATCTCCGGTAGTATCCCGCCAAACCCAAGAATTGGCGAATTTCCTTTGGTGTACGAGGTGCAGGCCAGTTCTTAATCGAGTCTATCTTGGATGGATCAACGTGAATCCCATCCTTGTTTACCACGTGGCCTAGGAAATGGACTTCTCGAAGCCAGAAGTCGCATTTCGAGAACTTTGCATAAAGCTGTTCTGTTCGGAGGAGTTCCAGAATAAGTCGCAGATGTTGCTCGTGTTCCTCCTGACTCTTAGAATAGATCAGGATGTCGTCGATGAAGACTATAACGAACTTGTCCAGGTAAGGTTTGCACACTCGGTTCATCAAGTCCATGAAAACCGCAGGTGCGTTTGTCATCCCAAAAGGCATGACCAAAAACTCATAGTGCCCGTATCGAGTTCTGAAAGCTGTTTTGGAGACGTCCTCTTCCCGGACTCTCAGCTGGTGATATCCCGATCTCAAATCGATCTTCGAATAGTAGCTCGACCCTTGTAGCTGGTCGAATAAGTCGTCGATACGCGGTAGAGGATAACGATTCTTCACCGTCACCTTGTTGAGTTCTCGGTAGTCGATGCACATTCTGAAAGTACCGTCTTTCTTCTTCACAAATAGCACTGGAGCTCCCCAGGGCGATGAGCTAGGACGAATAAAACCCTTATCCAGGAGCTCTTGTAGTTGCGTAGAGAGTTCCTTCAACTCTGATGGGGCTAAACGATAAGGTGCACGGGCTATAGGCGCAGCTCCAGGAGCTAGTTCGATCTGAAACTCGACTTGACGATGAGGCGGAAGACCAGGTAATTCCTCAGGAAATACCTCTGGATAATCGCGTACAACTGGAAAATCTTCTATCTTCTTCTCTTTTTCTGAGGTGTCAGTAACGAGAGCCAAAATGGCAGTGTGGCCCTTTCGCAAGTACTTTTGGGCCTTAAGGAGTGAAATGACGTTCTCAACAGCACTCCTTTTGTCACCATGAATCATGAGAGGTTCACCACCGGGACTTGGAATACGGACAACCTTCTTGTTGCAAAGAATCTCTGCTCGGTGTTGGGATAACCAATCCATCCCAATGACAACGTCGAAACTACCCAAGACAATAGGAATGAGGTCGATAGAGAAGGTCTGGTCAGCGAGAATAAGTTTACAACCCTTGACTACGTGTGTGGCTTCTAAACTCTTACCGTTTGCTAGCTCTACGGTGTGCTTGTTGTTCAAGGGTGTTGGAATACGCTTAAGCATTCGACTAACTTCTAGTGACATGTAGCTAGTATCGGCACCCGAATCAAATAAAACTGAAACATAGAAGTCATCGAGAAGGAACTTACCCGCCACAACATTGGGGTCATTCCTTGCTTCACCTTGGCCGATCACAAACACCCGCCCCCTGGCGCCATTGTTGTTGTTGTTCCCATTGTTACCATTTCCCTGATTGTTGTTATTGTTGTTGTTGTTGTTGTTCTGGTTCCTGTTCAGTTGGGGACAATCTCTCTTGAAGTGGCCCTCAGCTCCACACTGGAAGCACCCCTTGTTATCACCTTGCTGCTGCTGCTGCTGGCGCTGGTTCTGTTGAGCTTGCTGACGATTCTGATTGGCGGGGTATAAGCTCCTGCAATCCTTTGCAGCGTGACCAGGCTTGTTGCACCGATGACAGTTGCCCCTGGTGCATGGTCCGCTGTGGTGCAGGCTGCAGCGATTGCATTTGGGATGATTTCCTCTGTACCCACCCTGGCTTTGACCACCAGGCGATTGCTGATTAGGGCTCTTGTAGTCATCAGTCTTCCTCTGCTGAGACTGGGACTGAACAGAAGTCGAACCCTTACTTGAAGTTCCATCCCATTTCCGTTTGTTGTCACTAGAGGCACCAGAAGTAGTTGCAGCACCTATGCGTTTTGGTAACTTGTTCTGCTCCACCGCCTGATCCGTGAGACGGTGAGCCAACTGTACAGTTTGCTGGTAGGTGGCGAGGTTCGCTGAAGTCACATGACTTTGGATTTCTGGCACTAAGCCCTGAAGAAATAGTTCGATGCGTTTGATGGGAGGATCCACCATAGTAGGACACAGAATTGCCAGTTCGTTCGACCTTTTCACATAAGCTTCAATTTCGGACCCCGTCATCTTGAGGTTGAAGAACTCCACCTCTAGTTTGTGAATTTCATCACGACTGCAGTATTCTTCTTTGATCATCTCCTTAAAAGTTTCCCATGGGGTGGCGTTGGCAGCAACCAACCCTAGCATCTGGACTTGAGCGTTCCACCATGTGAGGGCTAAACCCTCGAGAGTACCGGTAGCGTACTTCACCCTGCGCGCCTCAGGGCACTCGCACATTTCGAACACAGATTCTAGCTTCTCAAACCAGTGTAGGAGACCTACTGCTCCTTCAGTGCCGCTAAAAGTAGTGGGTCGGCAGTCCATGAAAGTCTTAAAAGTGCACACGGGTGGCTGCACATGCTGACCTATCGTAGGTGAAAGAAAAGACAGAGTTTAACACAAAGGTTGGTTCACGAGAGTAGGATCCTAAAGATCCTAGAATGAGTTCGGACTGCAGGATATACCTCCTGCGTGTGCAGCTGCAAGTGCTGCGGCAACTCGTTCGTTGATCAGAGCCGTCAACTGGGCTTGTGTCAGGTTAACGCGTCCAGACATGATCTTCACATCAAGAAGAACGTGAGTGAGAGGGGTTCGCGAAGGTACAATGTCACACGTGTTCAAGCAACAATAGTTATACTAACCAAGCATACCATAAGCAATGTACTATGTAACTAACAAGTAGGCAATATATACACAGATCATATCACCTAGAATGTCGAGCCTTGCATGTGGAGTGAAGCATCGTTGTGGACCGTTGAGCACTGTACAGGTTATAGTCTGGTTTTAACAAAAAACGTTTTTCCCCTTTATTAAAACCAAGTTCTCTATAACCAATGGCTCTGATACCAATCTGTCACACCCCCAAAATCCACCTGCGGAGTACTACCGCTTGGAGGCGTGACTGACCAGGATCCAGCCATCAATCATATTGAACAAGCATATAAGTAGTTATAAAATCCAACCAATACAATTGGTGTTCAAACAAAACATAGTTAAGTTGCAAGCGGAAGCATAAGTCTTAAATCAAAACATAAGTTTAATTGTTTCAAAGTTTAACATGGCACACAATCATCCATGTTCCACAACGATCCTCCTCCATGCAAGCTCCAGCTAAGAACCTAAGGACCTGCAAAGCATGTAGTAACGAGTCAACAACAAGTTGAGTGAGTTCACGGTTGGGTGTTCGTTTTAAGTTGTTCGAAAACAGTTTCCTTTAGCTGGCATCCTGCCGTGGGGGTTACCCCATAGTTAAAAAGTATGACTTGTTTATTCCCGGTTCTCTGGCAATCCAGCCGTGGGGGCTACCCCGTGTTAGTTATCTGGCATTTCGGCCGTGGGGGCTACCCCATGTATACACTAGACTCGTTACCATATCGACTGCTGACTGTAGTCATGTTTATGTGCCCTGAAACTGTCAATGTCTATCATCATTGACGTGCCCCAGATCCATTAGTTCACGCCCGTCCTCTGCGGCACGGTGTGAGGTTTGTCAGACCTAAATAGCGCTATCTAACTAATGACCCGCTCGCCATTGGCCCGGCGATTAAGTCGATATAAAAAGGAGGGACTTCGTGATAGAGTTTTGGTCTAGTATGAGTTATCTGTCCGTGAGGACGAGGAATTACATTCCTGAACCTTTGCTGTCCTACCCAAGGAGGACGAGGAACCCATGTTCCTTAACCCCAATTCCCGACCCCTGGGAATCCCATGCTTTGTAAGGGTGTGAACTCACCTTGGTTTGCTCGGTAGGTACACAGAAAAGTCAAACAAGCAACGTTGTGGCTACTCACGTCCTATCATAGTTGTATCATACAAGTCAGGTTCGTAACCAAGTAGCACACGGATGTTTCTAGCACAGTGCATTCAAGTATCGTTCATGGCATACACGTTTAATCATGGCAGATCAACAATATTCACGTTCAAGTAACATATAAGGTCTATGCATTAGGCCCAAGAGTCCGGCCCAATCAATTAAGCCCGTAATGGAGTGCAAGTCCAAACAGTGTGCACATGCACCTGGTCTCGAGTCGTAACCGGACTCGCAAACACGGTTTCGGTTCGTGCTGTTTTGGTTACGAGTCGCAACTGGACTCGCAACCGAGATTTCGAGTCATAAGATTTTGTGCTTGATCCAGTGTGGTTTCGAGTCGCAACCAGGTGTTTGCGACTCGCAACCGATGTCGCAATCTGGGATTTCGACTCATCACGCGGTGGTTTCGAGTCGCAACTGGTGGTTTCGGTTGGACAGGAGCTGATTCGGTACAGTGTACTATCCAATGGGATTTTGTTATCATGCATCAATTTGTACTATCCACTTAAACATGTTTATTTGTCTAACCTTAACCAAAAACGGATCAAACACATACATTTCAAATATTCATATCATGTTCATATGACATTCATCAAGTTCTTCACATATTCAAGTCATGTTCATGTTGGTTAATCGAATTTGTTCATCCTATTCCCGGTTTCTAGCATCAATCACAAACGAAATCATGAACAACAAGGCAACACACTTGAATATACTCATCTAATAGTTTCAAATCATCACATAACATATCAAAATCAACTCTACACTAATCTCATTAACATGGTACTACACATATGCAAGCCGGTTTTATGAACATCCACATTTTATGATTTGAATCACATTTTGATACAAGATATCATGAGCTCTTTAGCAATATACCCGAAATTAAACATGTTAACCGACTATCAACATCACACACATCCGATACATGAGAACATCATCATTTGTACAATTATTCTAGCTACACCACATCGTTCACAACATTTAACAATAACAACAACATAAAACACTAACCGGTTGATGGGTTTCAAAGGTGAGTATGAAGCTTCCAAATGTGTGTGTGTGTGTGAGCCGATCCGAGAGCTCCTAGTGTCACCGATATGATCCGAGGATGAAGGAGAGCAATGTTGTGGTTTAGGGTTTTAGTGTGAGAGAGTGGAGAGTGTGTGTTGGAGAGTATGTGTGTTGTCCAAAATGGCAACATGGCTATCTATCAAGTTTATATATCCGCTTCAAGTAATACACCCTAATGGGCTCTCGGTTGGGTTAAGTGAGGTGTAAGGCCCATCCGGCCCATTGTTTCATTGTTCACTCGAGACCACATGGTCTCGAGTCAGGTTCTTATGTCTCGGTTCTTACTAATACACACATATCATACATACAAGCCTACATATGTGCACACAATTAATCACAACACATAATCACATGAAAGGTTCACTTATCATTAATCACACAGGTTAACTAGTCACACGTTTAAGCATACAACGAAAGGTTCTAAATTTCGAGTTGTCACAATACCGGTACCGAAGTTGTTCAGTCGGGTACGATATGATAGCAATATGATCTTAATTTATCGAAAGCTAAAATAATAAAAATAAATACCGGTACCGATATAAATGTTGTTCATTCGGGTTCTGTTCGGATTTGTACAATAGCAACGCAATAGTCATTTTCAATAATGTTTATATGGCAATTTTGAAACAAAAAACACACAACGCAAACCAAACGAACCAATATCAACTAAACAACATCAGTGCCGGTATCGATAATTGTTTTTATTCTTTTCAATCGATGTAAGGTTTTCTTTTTCGTTTACAATAGCACGTTTCGGTACCATAATGAACCGAACAGATACCAACCGAATTCCCGCCGTGAAGCGCGGAGAAAAATCACTAGTTTCTTATTAAAATCAAGAGAATATTTTTTTCTTTGTATTTTTTAAGTAATCTTTTTGGCTGATTAAAATTTATTATCATTATATGTGCTCATCCGATTACTAAGACTGGAGGGTATGGGGGCCGGCTTAGGCCCGGCGTGGCCTGGCGCCGCACCCCCACACCGCCCCCCATAGGCGCGTCCCGGCGACTCCGGCTCCCCAACGACGTGCTCGACGGGCCTGTGTTCTCTCTCCTCACACACACAGACACACACAGCTATACATAGGAGATACTCTACAGCTACAACACATCATAAACCTAGAAGACGAAGATTGTGAACACGAAGACTGTTCAAGTCCACAGTCAATAGACAGCACACACAGGGACTTCTAGAAGACGATGCAAGAAATGACGACAGAAGACAAAAAACAAAAAAAACATGACAAAAGCCATGACGATCTATGGCTCAATTATTTGGCCACGAAAGTCTTTGAAAAAAATGACAGTGCAACTTTTGATTTTTATCGTTCACTTTCTTCTAGGCTAGACTAAGCTTTTGAATTTTGTAAATCGTTTATTTTCTTTGATTAGACTAGGAATATGCTTTTGTTGCTTTATTCTTGCCTATATATAGAGGCATTGTAAATCGTTGTAAATACGAAGAACCATTACAAGTAATAAAATTACTACTTCAATGGCACATTAAACTCTCTCCACATCTCTTTAGCTCCATTCCCTTACCTTCCTAAATTTTCTCCAGATCTTCATATTATATTCCAACACACATAATAAAAAAAAAAAAAAAAAAAACCCGTCTTCTGCAACCTTCTACTCCGATGTGCATACTCTCATCCATCATCATCCGCTGTGCTGGGCCAGCTCAAGGGGGAGTGAAATAAAGCAAGCGTTTTAGGCCTCCACTTCCCTAGGGCCCCAAATTCTTAAGAAAACATATTATATGTAGGTGATTTTAGCTTTAAAATTGTTGACGTTGAAGTTTATGATACCTAACTATGTATACATAGAGATGGTATATGAATCATAAGATCAAAAGCAAATTAGTTTCTTTTATTTTTTACGAAAAGGGCCTCAATTTTGTTATCCGCTTCGGGCCTACAATATTTTGAGCCGGCCCTGCCGCTGTGCATATCTCCATCAAAGTAAGTTTCAATTTTCCTTTTATTTTCAGTATCACCACCACCCTCTCTGATATATTGGTATCAGAGCAAAGACTTTCTTAAAATCTAATAGACTAAGACAAGTTCCTTTATGGCGTGTTATGCCAGTATTTTTGAAAAACTCTCTTAGGTTAAGATTACCAGCTTGGAGAGAAAATTATTCTAGCAGCAGGAAATATTGCAACAAGATCGTTAACCTCGATTATTGGTTGCAAAATATTTTCCTCATTTCCTTACACAAATTCATACACATACAGACCAGCTAGAAAGAGAATTTTCATTGAACACAATAAACACAAAAATACAAGCAATTATCTACAAACGGCAATGACAAAAACCAATATAGAGTTCACAACTTTACCTTGGTTGAGTCATATAGATCAAACAACTGCAAAGATCCCAGACATCTATATATATATAAAGGGGTTCATCCCCCACCCCCTTAGGTCCATCCTCTTTAGACCCCGCTTACGTGGCGGTGATGTGGTGGCCCATCTCCTTGGGGATGAGGCTCTCCATACCCTCCAGTCTAAGGAAAGAGCAAATTATGTTTTTGGTACATGTGATTATCTTAGTTTAACCCTATCAACTTAAAAAAAATCCTTTGACAATTAAGCCCTAACGTCATTCTTCTAACCTTTTTGGCCCCTTCAATAAAGTCTATCCATGTTATTTTTTTAAAATTCAGTCATGTTTATTAGGGCCATTTTTGTCAATTCCTCAATATTAAAAAAAAAACATTTGAAAGTTGACCAATGATATACGATGTAAAAACAGAAATAAAACAACAATTAGCAAAGAGTTTTGTGATGTGAACAAAAAGTCAATGGTAAGTCAAAATACCTTAAGAGGCATTTGACCCTTTTCAAGATACTTAACATAATCAAAAACCTTGAAAGCACTTGTAGCAAAAACTATTTGAGGTCAATGAAAGTCAATGGTATTACCATTATGGAGCTATAGTACTTTAAAAGATGAAAAATTTAGAAAATAAAAGGTAATATTAAAAAAAAAAAAAAAAACACTTACATAATCCCTCAACTACTAGGAGATGTCATAGGAGCTTTCTACTCTAACCCGCATAGCAATTCGAGTAACTAAACAAGAAGGGCGGACCCAAACTTTGACTTGGATGGGCCACCTCCCCCCCCCCCCCCATCGAAAAATTTGTTTGATGTATTTTCGAGGTAAAAGTACCGAACCGCACCCCTTGAAAATTTGGTTGCACCCTTCGTTCGCACCCCCAGAAAATAATTCATGGGTCCTAGAGCTCACAAGTATAGAAATAATGATAATAACTAAAAGTGTAGATAAATCACAATCATAAAGCTTAGAATACATACTTACACTTACTTATATATATATTAAAGGGTTCAAATGAGAAAAAAAAATTATAAGAAGGAAAAATAAGAAATTTCAGCAGATAAGAATGTTTCATTTTTCTTCATTTAATATATGTATTTAATATAATTGTAAGGGTATATTGGTAAACTTACATATATCATCAATTTATAGTTTTCCTCTTTATTAGCTAACTACACTAAAATTGTAACTTATTTTTAAAATATATTTTTTTTTTTCAAAAGAAATAATAATAATTTGGAGTGTAAGATAAATTACGAGTTGTGTAAGATAAATCTCAATATGTGTAGGATAAATTTCAAAATATATAGATAACTGTTGATGTGTGTAAGCCAAAAACTTTAGTGTGGAGGATGATATTCTTTATAACTAATTAATTAGTCAAAAATAATAATATTAAATGAGATTACAAAATAACTATTTAGTATTTTACAGTTGTACCCTGTGTTTCTTTTTCTTCTCATTTGATTTTTTTCTCAAATATATATACATATATACATATATATATAGATATAGATATATATATATATATATATATATATATAGAGAGAGAGAGAGAGATGAAGGTTAACGTACAATAGCTCTTAACGTACGACTGGTACGACCTATAATTACGCACATTCATTTGAAAATCACGCACGTTATAAAACTCAAAAACCCTATTCACGCATGTTGGAAACATAAATCACGCACGTTATATACCTATAATCACGCATGCCCTAACTCCCAGTTCAAAAATCGCATCCCCTGTTCTACGATCTGAAACCATTGTTACTGCCCTCTGACTCCAATTGAATCAAAGTTTGGTAATGTTCCTGCATCATCTGTTCTGCGGTCTGAATCAAAGCTTCGTCGTGGTCCTACATCCTCTGTTCTACGGTCATTATTCGAGTCGTCATTTTTGATGAAAATTTCAAAATCAAAGATGAATTTGAACACAATTCGATAAAATTGACGGAACAATGGCCAATCTGAACTAAAACGAAAAGAAAATTGAAACGATTTAGACGAAATTGATCAATCCTAGGCTAATTGAAACGAACACTAATCACGCATGTTGTATCAACAAATTACGCATGTTTTTTTTTTGTCGTGTACTGGTCGCACGTTAAGCGCTATTGTATTCTACACACACACTCTCTCTCTCTCTCTCTCTCTCTCTATATATATATATATATATATATATATAGTGTGAGTTTCATTGGGGAAAGGGGGAACACTCTTAACAATTTAACTTAACATGTTAAAAATCAATTTTTAAAAAAAAAATTTTGACGCTTTTCTTTATATATACTTTTAGAAGCATTTTTAATAAAAAAAATCCAAAACTAAAAATATAAAAAAACAGTTAAAAAAAGACTTAATTTTTTTTTTACAAAAATGATTTTTTTATTGGAATAGTTTCTATCCATTTTTATAAGGAAAAGCGTTGAAAAAAAATTTAAAAAATTGATTTTTAACATGTTAAGTTAATTTTATAAGATATATTTTTTAAACGGTTTTTTAAACATTTTTTAATATTTTTTTTAGTTTATAAAAATTTAAAAAATTGATTTTTAACATGTTTCTATATGTATTTATAAGGAAAAGCGCCGAAATTTTTTTAGAAAAAGTTGATTTTTAACATGTTAAGTTGAATTTTTAAATGTGTTCCCCACTTTTTTAGTGTTTCCCAATGAACTTTCCCCTATATATATATGAGAAGAATAATTTAGGAACCATCCTTTATTGTGAGAACCGCGAGAACTAATGTGAAAACAACAAAAAATACCTAAAAATAGCTAAAAAACACACAATTTTTTTTTAATATTTTTATTGAAAAACCGCTGGATTTCGTTATTAAAAAAATTTTAAAAAAAATTTGGCTACTAAAAGTAGTGATTTTTTGTTAAAAAATATTAAAAAAAATTGTGTGCTTTTTAGAATTTTTTTTAGGTTTTTTGGGGGTTTAGTTCTTAGCATTTAGCTTGAGGGGGGGGGGGGGGGGGGTTAGGTTTTTTTTTTTTTTTTTTTTGGGGGGGGGGGGGGGGGGTTAGTTTTTAGCATTTAGCTTGGGGGTAGGTTTTTTTATGTTATTTTGTTGTATTCATATTGGTTCTCGCGGTTCTCGCAATAGAAGTGGTTCTCGCATGAACCCTACCCTATATATATAATGAAAATTTAATCATAACCGTTTTCATGTAACTTGAAACTATGAACATTTAAAAGCATTTCATCATAACTGTTTTCATGTAACTTGAAGAGAGTGCACCATATTAAAAGTTGTAGTTGTTGAGAAAGAATTAATTGGGTTTTATAGCAAAACACAATAAAAATAATGAGCCAAAAAAGGTGCGAGAATCACCGTAGAGAAGATTTGCTTTCCGCTCATTTACAATGACGACTCACGACTCCACCTAAAATTGAGCAATATAAAAAAATGAATTCGAATCCCAAATATGTCTATGAAATAGATTGATAGTGGTTAACCAATTCACTCATGAGGATTCCAGACAGCTGACTTCTTCGCTTCAATAGAGCAAAAGTTGAATGATCGAAATGGCACCGTCAGTAAATAACGTTAAAAAAGAATGGGAGGCTTAAATCATGTTGAGAACAAAAAGAACGAAATCGATTTAATAGAGAAAATGTTTGAAGAAATCGATCAATTAACAACAAAGTAAACCATACTTTCACGATTAGAAACCTTTTTGGAACAAAAGAAATCGATTTCAATTGCCGATGATTCTTGAATGTCGGGTTTTTAGGTAACCACAGTAAAACCTGATATTTTTAGTAACTACCTCTATTTTAGAAGATTTCCCCTATTTTAAACGGATGAGATTTGATCTCAGTTTGATCCAACAATGGTAATTAAATATAGGAGGGCTTTGCCTTTAATAGGACCATTATATATGTATGTTATATGCGTGCATGTATGTATAATATTCTTCCATATCCATACATGTGGTGTAGGTTGGTGATGGTGGCTTGCGGCTGATGACCAGTTAGTGGTGGTGGGCGTTGATTGTAGGTCAGACGAATGGTGGTGTCGCCGAGGGTGGTGGTGGAGAGGTAGAAGAAGTGGCGGGTGGTGGTGGGGTTTAGGGACTCAACCTATGATTTCAGGTAAAATAACTTTAATACTAAAACTAACATAAAAACACTTTAATACCCTCAAAACTAACGTTTGACTAATGATGTACCATCAATTACACATATTATTAGTGCATAATTACCCCTAATTCTATGCATTTTTATGACTTTTTAGTTGCAAATACTACCTAAATCTTTCCTAGATGACAAATGTAGGTTTCCAAGGTCTTGGGATGAAAAGAAGTGAAAAACAAGCATCAACAAAGTAAAAATCCAAGATTCTAAGGAAATCAACAAGTTGCTAGATAAGCACAGTCGTGGCCGGCTATGGGCATGGCCGTGCACAAAACCCAAGAACACAAAGTCAACATGCCAGCCCAAGAATGGTTAACAAAAGTCCATGATATGCATAGGCACGGTCGTGCACACCTAGGCATGCCTGTGCTTAGCCAAAGATAAAATTCAGAAGCTTCGAGAACCAACAAGAATGACGCATGTTCAAGCCCTGTTAGGACACTTGTCTCGTGCCCATAACTGAATATCAACGGAATGTACTGGAAAAGGACAAGAATGACAAGCTAGTGTCGAGACCAAGTACTAGGCATGGTCGTGCCACCCCAGGCACGCTCGTGGTCCACTGCATCAACTCAGCCTGTAAATAGAGGCCTTTGGCTACCCATTTCCAGTATCCCAATTTATCCACTCCTTTTCCACGTTTCAGACACATATTCTCTGCACTTAAGAGGTCACATAGGAGTTTGGAATCATTCCAAGAAAACATTTGTAATAGCTTAGTTTGAGAGAGGGGGGGGGGGGGAGAACTTGTAATCAACAACCTTCTTCTAGTTGTTTGATACTACACTTGATCCATCCTATGATCATTGTTTGTGGACAAGTTAACATGACCATTCTTGGCTAAACCCTTTGAGTTACTTGGGTAACCCTTTGAGTTACTTGGGTAGTAAATGAAGCTTGGTATGAATTAAATGTTTAACCTTTGGCAACGTTGTGTATTATGTCTTTGATAATTCCTTCTATTCTTTTTCTTTGTTAATGAGGCTTACGATCAGTTTTGGTCTTTGATCTTGTGGGTGTTCTTGATAACCTTGGGAGATGAAGCTTATTAGTACACTCATAGCGTGTGACACCCCAAATACTAATAAGGGAAATCCAAACTCGGAGAAGTGGTTGACTAATTTGTGGAAACAAATCTTGTGATCAACCCTTGTTTATCAAGGATATCATTGTTCGCCTAAACGGTCTATATGCTAGGCTTCAATGATAAGCCAAAGCTTGGTTATGCGACTTGTCTAACATGGTCTATATATTAGGTTTGGCGCAAACCAAGAGTTGGGAACCCATGTTAAAATACTATACATCTTTATATATATTTTACTATTATAATGTCTCTCGTTAAATAAAGATCAGTCACCTCAACTAATCACAAGCGTCATTAGCAACCAATGGGAGCACTTAGATATATCCTTGGCAATCTTTAAAGCGAGATGGAGATTTACCCTTTAGAGGATTGCAAGCCATGAGAATTTATAGAAGAAAGAAGAGTAGTTGGATGTCACTAACCCAAATTAGGGGATTGTTCCTTAAAAAGATGTTTCTTTTAAGGTTGGACAATGAATTATCTTTAATCAGCTCTAATTATATTTTAACCTTAAAGTCATAATTTGTAAATATAATAAAAATTCGTCGGTAACCTTGGCTAGGAGTTGAGCTTTTAAATTAATTAACCACACCACTTACCAATAACCTAACTATAATTCGTCACAAGTGGATTCAAAGATCCAAAACAACAATCTACTTGCTCTTGATATTCTCTACTAATTTTCTATTACTTGCTTTTATTTCCTGGTTGTAATATAAATTAACAAAAGATAACTAAACAACTGATTAGTATTTCAAAGTTAAGTACTAAAAATCGTATCCTTTGGGTTCGATACTTGGTTCTTACATAAACTCTATTACAAACGATAGGTACACTTGCCTATTGTGTGTGTTTAGTCTAAGTAATAATAATTTTTTTATCAATTTAAAATGGGTGAAAGTGTTTAAAAGTTATTAAGTTGACCCACCTAATCGTGCTAAAAGTTATTAAGTTAACTAGACCAACATGATGACACACATCAACAAACGGTGTCTGACGCCGAGGACTCATAGTGTAAGATAATGGAGTTTTTTTCCTATAGTGGTGTTGGGGAGAAACTATTTACCATTTTAGTGTTTTCTTTAAACTATTTACCAAAATAGTGTGTTCATTTACTTTTTACACAATCTTTTAATTAAAAAAAGGGCATATTTCCTCCCAAATTCTCTGCCCCTGTTGCTAAACTAAATCGCCATCCCATTGAATCGACATTGCCAATTTACCGATCTAATCTACTTCGAACACGAAACATATATTTCATCTCCACAATTGATTGAAACAATAGTTTGCTAAAGCCAATTGAATAGTTTGTATATTTGCGACATGGCTATTTAGTATTTAGTATTTACCATTGATTTATTTGTTCACATGGCTATTATTTTTTAATCCATGGACATTTTGTTTTCTTTTTACTTCACAACAGTTTGATTTTTCTTTTTTTCAACAAAATGCCTTTATTTTTTACATTTATATTTTTTTGACTTTGAATACAATGCCACAAAGTTTGAAATGTAACAAAACTTCTAAAAGAATGAATAATGATCACCAAGCGGGTCGATTTTTTGAACATGTTTTCTTTTAATTTGTTTGACATTGAGATTAATAATGACTCGACTTTAATTGATATTTTTATTTTCGTTTTTATATGACATCTTTAATGTTCGGTTATCTTTGTTTTGCTTCGTATAAAATTGTTCAAAGTTATTTGAAATGATTCATACTTTCTTTCATAATTTCTCTATTTGACATCAGTTGATTGATCGATAAAAAATGAAATACGATAGGTTGTTAAGAAAATAAAATAAATATAAAAAGCACTTAGTTGATGAAAAATGAAATATAATATGTTGGTAGAAAATAAAATAAAGATAAAAAACAGTTAATGCGTTGATGGAAAAAAATTAAAATAAATATATGATTAATTAAATAAAAAGGATAAAATTCAAACCAACTGAGACGCAGAAGGGAATATGCTTTTATTTTTTATTTTTTAATTCAATAAAAAATGAGACAATGAAAAGGTTAATAAAAAACAAGGTTGGAGGACTCGCTAGTCGGCCGGTGAGGTGGGGACTAGCGACTACTCGGGATTAATCGGATCAGGTGTTTTATATGTAATTTTCAGTTTTATGTATACATATACACATTTTTATAGGTAAATATTTTAAGTAGCTAGGTTTTAACTCTTACTCAACTCATTTTTTAAGTACACAAGATTAATTGTTGGAATTCACATGGTTTGGTTGGAAACAGACCGGAATTTAGAGGTTTTGGCCAAAATATACAGGTTTTTTTTTGCCGGAATATGTACGGAATCGCGGATTTTTAGCAAGCCGACTAGGTCCGACTAGACCCGACTAGCGATTAATGGACTGATTAACGAAAAATTACTCAGTTACTGGCTAATTAGCGATTAATCGCCAACTAGTCACGATTTTTACAATAGTGATAAAAAGTAATGAAAACACTATTTTTGTAAATAATTTTTAAAGAACAGCAAAATGGTAAATAGTTTTTCACTCAACACCGGTATGAGAAAAAAAAACTCAAGATAATGCAACTACAGAGACTTAGATGATATGAAAAAAAGGTTAGGGACTCATCGTGTCATTTTATGTTAACTAGAGAAACACTAGTTAATAAATGAAGTTTAATACTTTTAAAAGTTAACTAGAATTAAGCACCCCCACGTTGCGGCGGGGGCCTAAAACTATACCAAATAACATCAATGCCACACCGTTGGTTGCGACCACCAACATTGAAGTTGCGGCGTGTTAATGCGAAGAAATAAGACTGAAACATATAACATGAAAAAAATAACTATGTCGATTTAGGACACAAACGATGCGACGAACTTGTTAAATGGAAAAAATAGACATAAAAACGTTGAACCGCACACGCACGTTGCGCCGTGTTAACTCGTAAAATAACGTAGAAAAGAATAACTAAGTCAATGTAGGATCCGCACGTTGTGATGAACTTGCCAAAGGGGGGAAAACAGACACGTTACGGTATACCTGTCAAATGTGGAAAAACAGACGAAAAACGTTGAACCACACACACGTTGCGACATATTAACTCGCAAAATTTAGAACGAAACGTAAAACGAAAAACTTGCGAAAGATAAAAAGTCTGGGTGACCAAAGTTGTATATAAAAAAGTTTTGGGTTAAATTACAAAAGATGAAAAGTTTTAGATTAAAAGTAAACAAATTAAAAGTGTTAAAATACAAAAGATTAACACTTTTGGGTTAAAAGTGAAAAATCACAAATTGTTTTTGGAAAACCCCCTATACTTAGGTTACAACAACACAATGCAAGAAGGTATTGCAAATTTATATTATGGAAATAGGTAAATTGCAAATTTTAAATACATAACTGAAGTCCCAGCCAAATCAACGTTTTCCTACTCCAAACAAAAAACTAATTATCTAATCTTAATCCAATCTTATACGTTAAATCAAATCTTGTTTGATGTGACATGAATATTTATTATAGTTTTATAGGTAATGTGAGACTTTCTTATAAAGTTATGGGATAATTATAAAGTTAGAAAATGCCTTATGTGACATGAATGAGGTGGTGGGGTGGGCTAAGAAAGCAAAGAAAAAAGTTTCTCTTTAAAGTAGATTTTGTGTGTCTTAGGGTTTTCTAATAAATATTATGCACGACGAAGTGGAAAAATTGGATTATAGGAATTCTATACATCGGTCGAGCTTCTATTCTGGTAAACGGGTCCCCCACCTACAAGTTTGATATTCATGGAGGTTTGAGACAAGAGGACCCCCTCTCCCCTTTTCTCTTCACAACGGTTATGGAAGCTCTCCATGTTATGCTCACTAAAGCGGAAAGTCATGACTCTTTAATAGGAATTAGTCTTCCTAACAAAGGGTCGTGCTTTTCACACATTTTCTACGCCGATGTTGCACTCTTCTTCGGAGAATGGTCGGTTGCAAAATTTAGGAACCTAAATAGGATCCTAAGGTGCTTTCAAATGCCATCGGGGCTTAAGGTGAACCTTTCTAAAAGTAGGGTGTTCGGGGTAGGTGTGTCGGATGATGAGATGTAGGCCATGGCTTCTATAGTCAATTGTCAAAATGGAGATTTTCCTTTTATCTACCTTGGAATGCCCGTTAGCGCGAGCATGAACCGGGTGGCTAGCTGGAAGTCCCTTGTCGATCTTTTTAACTCCAAGCTTTCCTCATGGAAAGCAAGGACGTTATCCTTCTCAGGTAGAGTTGTGCTTGTTAAGTCGGTTTTGGGGTCCCTTCCTAATTATTTTTTTTTATCCCTCTTCAAAGCCCCGAAGGCGGTTCTAAATACGTTGGAAAGGATTAGGAGAAGATTTCTTTGGGGAGGGACTTCTTTGGTGAGAAATATTAGGTGGGTGGCGTGGAGAAGATTTTGGGCAGCAAAAAGGGGGGTGGGTTGGGTGTTGGAGGGATCCGAGAGATGAACCTCAGTCTTTTAGCTAAATGGTGGTGGAGGTTCAAGCACCTAAACAACCAACTTTGGGACAAGATTATTTTGGCAATTCATGGGCCGAGTAGAGTAGGGAATCTCATCCCGGTGAATCAAGCGGTAAGGGGTGTGTGGAAGGCTGTAGGGGCAGTTAATAAAGACTTTTTAGGAGCCAATATTGACTTAAACAAGAAAATTATTTGTGAAGTAGGGGGTGGGAACTCCATTCTATTTTGGGAAGATTTGTGGGCTGATGAGGTGAAAATGAAAGACAAGTTCCCAAGTTTGTATGCTATTGCTAAGGAGAAAAGGTCCAAGCTCTCAGAGTGGGTGCCTCTAAATAAACGGGCCTCCATCCCGAGTGATAAGTGGAAAAAGATAAATATGACAGGTTCAGAAAATGCGGAGCTTCATCAACTAAAAACTTTGCTGTCTCGAGTTGGCCGAAGGACGAGAAGGATAAATGGACGTGGAGAGCTGAAAATGGGAGGGTCATTTTTTCGGTTAAGGAAGTGCGGTTAACGCTTGCAAGTTCAGTGCAGCAACAACAGTTCTCTTTTAAATGGTGCAAATTTGCTATCCCGAAGGACAACTGCTTCGTTTGGAGAGCCATTAGCGGGAGAATTCCGACTGCTTTGGCCCTAGCGGCTAAGGGGATCTCGGTTGGGGAGGGAAAATGCCCTATGTGTAACATTGCGGACGAGTTAGCTGACCATTTGCTCGTCCAGTGTTAGTTTGCTAGAGCAATATGGTGGAATGTTTGTGTGTGGATGATGGTTAGGGTGCCAGATAATTTCGAGTCGGTCTGTAAGACCCAAGCTTACATAACTGGGAATTTATAAAAACTTTTGCATTACATATAAGTAATGCAATTAAACGTACATACATTGTTTCAGATTTACTAAGAGTTCAAAAGTATTTAAACACTTTAACACTTTAGACACGTTAACACGTTAATAAAATATAAAACGCTTATAAAGCTCATAATTGTTTCGGTTTGTAAAATAACGAAACAAAGCAGAAGCTTGAACTTCGGTTGTGTTCGGTTCGTCCATTATGCTTGATCATCATCCGTAAGGTCCTAGCTATCACCTATACACCAATAACAACTCATATGTTAGTTATATGGTGCTTAGACATGGATTTGTAACCCAAAAATATCAAAGAAACGAACAAAATCAGTTTTGGTGGAACCCGCCGTAGGCTACGGCTGATGTGCCATAACTTACGGCACACATAATCAATTTTGGGCAGTAAATGCCAACCGTAGGTTACGGTTTGGCTGCTCTACAGCTTTTCCAACTTTGCCTTTTTTACGAAAACTCGCATAACTTTTTGTACGCTTATCCGTTTAACCTCACGTTTGTTTCTACGTGATCGTAAATTGATCGCCCATATCTTAGACTCAAAATCCGCCTTCCGGGATCTTGAATTCTTACGTTTCTTGATAACGGCTTAATATTAATTTATGCCATTATTTGACACGTTATCATATTTAGCCATATTATCCACATTTCTTTGATGAGGATCCATTCCTTACAGATTTTAATTGTAACAACCCGACTTTCCGGGTCATTACTTGTATCTGTAATTCCTTGCTTAATTAACTTGTACTCTCGAGATATCGATTATCGCTATGGGTTAACTATTTTAAAACGATGATTTCAACGCATTTTAAACGCATGATTACAACGCTTATTCAAAACGCAGTTATCGCATTTAAACGCTATTTACAACGCATACTATATACACGCTTTTTATCGCATATTACATCGCTTGGTTAGACTAAACGCTATTGCAACGCAAACTCGAAACGTAGATTTACTTTTATGCATCTTAGTTATTATGGGTACTATTTATGTGATTATTGGTGTGATTATTTGTTTAAATGTTATGTGGTTATCTCAACGCAACGCTTACACGCTCAACGCTTACTCGTAACTCGATTAAATGCAACACAACGCTTAAACACACGAAACGAAAGTTGGAAAACTAACACGCATAGCACGGCTGTCCGAATGGACATCCGGTCGGATGGACATCCGTCCGGATGACCATCCGGTCGGATGGACATCCGTCCGGATGACCATCCGGTCGGATGGACATCCGTCCGGATGACCATCCGGTCGGATGGCCATCCGACCCGAACACCACTTACTTGCACCGCCTTAACTCCTCTCTCACCCTATAAATACCCGCCGTACACTACTGTTCACTGATGTGACATCTCCATCCGACCACTCTCTCTCTAGATGCTCTCAAGAATTTTTCTCATGATTCAAGGCTTTTTGGTAAGTATTTTCCCTCAAATCTTATACAATCATCATCACCAAACACTTCTACATCAAAATCACTAGTTTTCTTCTTGAAATCACCTGATTTGGACTTCTTGAAGGTGGTTCTCACTCGGTTTCTTATGCAAACTGTTGTGTGACATCATCTCATCAAGATTTGTTCAGATCTAAAGGATTTCCACATTTTTAACATAATCTCAACAAGATTTCAACATTTCTCAATTGTTTTCAACTTTCTACAGAAAACCGATGGAAACCAGACTCATACAGACTCTCTACTTATTCTCCTAGTTGAGAGCCGGCTTGAAAACGGATTTTCACTGGAGAGATGACCGATTCACGGATTGAACATGAAACTCCATCAAGAATAGTGAATCTGATCGAATGGGGTGATTCCCATCCGATCGAATGAGCTGGTCCTTGGTGTCTTTCTGTTGTTCGACACGTTGTTACGCCGTCTCCGTTAAATCGCAAACTTTTAACTTAGAAAATTTCAAGTTTTCAAAACAACAGATCGCCCACTCGAGTGGCCATCCGTTCGGACGACCGTCTGATCGAACGACCATTCGATCAGGTGACCTATCCTTGTTCAAAACGATTTGATTAAACCTCAAACTACCAACTTCTCGATCGAATAGCCATCTGATCGAATGGCCATCCGCCCGAATGACCATCCGACCGGATGACCTGGTATCTGTACTTTGCATTGTTTAAACGCTACAACGAACCTTCAAATTTTCAAAACGAATTACAAACACACACACTCATTCGAATGGACATCCGTTCGAATGGTCATCCGCTCGGATGACCATCCGACCGGATGACCATCCGTTCGGATGAGTTATACTCATTCGACCGAATCACCATTCGATACCCCGTTTACATGTTGTTCAACGCTTACGCTACTGTTCTATGATCAGGCTAAACTCCAACGTGCTCCCTTCAATCCAATCAAGGCTGTGTTTATTTGTTAAACACGTACTGTAAGTATACTCGAACGCATTTTCTTTTAACGCACTTTTGGGTGTTACATACGTTCTATATCAAAACACAACAAAACATAACACAAAAACTTTTAACGCTAACCGTTCCTGCATGCTATACGTGTACTTTGAATGCTTGTACTATGCTAGACAGTGTTACACTATACCGCCTCTAGCAACGATAGTACTATAGTTTGGACTCAGCACCTGTCGTGGACAAGGGTTGCTAGGGATTACATCTCTTTACTTCACGTGTTCGCTGAACATGTGTCGCGCATACTCTACAACGCAGTCTTGTGGTTAAGTGTGAACATAGTTCTGATAGTTACTTGCTTCGCCCGTTACGTGATACATGCTGGTTATGCGTAAACGCTTTCTCTACTATATGCTATGCAAACTTGTGTACTCACCTTTACATTTTATGTATTGACTTTATTTTAACGTATGTGACAGGTTAATAGGATGCTATGCTTGCTGAAACGAGTAGGAAGTCTAGAAACTCCACTAGACAAATCTGAGTTGTCGGAACAGTGTTTTGTTTATGAGACTGATATTTGTAATGAGTGTTTTGCTTTATATGTTTGATGGTATGGGACATTAAACGTTAAATATATTGACATTAATAGTTGTTATGGATTCTCGTGAATAATCTGTTTCGCTCAGTGCCACGCCTCGATGATTCCGCCATCGGTTGGGGTGTGACATTAACCCTCTTCCGGGTTCTCTAAACATGCGTTTACGCTCCCATTATCCGGGTTGCGTATGCGCATTTATTTTGACCCGTTTGATTTCTTTAACCAAACCAAACTTATTTTGACCCATATCTTATTTTCACCATTCGTAACTTGCGTTCCCACTTTATGATCTTTATTCATCCATCATCATATGTCCAATTGTGATGGATTATGTCACACCCCGACATTTCCACATATTACCGGTGGGCCCGGCGGGGAGTATCGTGACGTAGTTGATATCATCATAGTCAATATACACACTATAATAGCACATCGGAAGGCTTGGTAGAATAATACTATTACAAACCATAGTGTCCGAGTGTCCAAATAAAAGAATATACATACTGGTTGTAATAGAGATCCACAGGCGGATCATAAAACAAAATACAAGAAAACTGAAATAACAAACTTCATGCATCTAAGGATTTGCAAGATCCTCTTATTTAACACCGAGTAGCTCCATCCTAGTTACGAGAGGTACCTGTCACTTAGTCTTTGGAAAATACATCAGTTTTCACTGGTAAATACAATTAACCGACTCATTTGAAAAGAATTTATGAAAATTGATTTAAATGCACTGGGCACAAACCATTTATAACTTGGGACAATTTTTATATAAAATCTTGTATACAGTTTTACATGTTTGTCATACATATGGGGCCGGTTTGGAAGCCGGTCGTGATTAACCGACTCACCACTTATAGAACCCACAAAGGAGTTATCCCCAACATGTGGGTTATTTAGCCTTTGCATCTGTCGGGTGTATGCCTACACCCCGTGCATAGGTCGTGGCCATTTTCAAATGAAATGAGCCGGGGATATCCAGTACACGGTCATATTAACCCCCAATGTTTATGTTATCAAACAAAATGGATTAAAACGGATTATTCAATTTATTAATCACAATCCGATTAAATGATTTCATACCCGACCAAGGGGTATTATTATAATACCGTATCCCAAGCCCGTATAAGGGAAAATAAGTTAAAAGTATTTACCTGAGCTAGATGTGAAAAAAGTAACTCAGCCGTATATTTCCTAAGGATTTATGAAAATACCTTCTACCGAAGCTACTTAATCTGTATAGAAGGTTTATTAACCTATTAGGATACTAACGGGTCTTTATTTAAGTCAAAGACTTGGACCGGTTAGTTCGATAGATACTTTACGGTTCTAAATGCTAGATTAAGCGGAGACCGGAATGGAATGTAATTTAGACCCGTCAAGCTTGGATACTTGTATAATATGGGTAAACTAAACACATTATGGATTTTGAAGATTTAATGATAAGGTTAAACCCATTTCGGCTAATTTACGTAAACTAGTTACATAAACCGTACCGAACGCATAAAATACATGACGGGTAACCAAATGAATTATATATAGGTCTCATATGTTATTATGCTTAAAATATGTTAATACATCAGTAGGATGTTAACATATATGCCGAAAAAGTAATTAAAACCAATTTATGTCCCGTAGGGGCATTTTGGTCATTTTAACATTTATAAGAGAGGTTTTATAGTAAACTTATATTCTGGTCTTAGGTAATTAGTAAAAATATTTATTTTATACTGTTATAACAGTAAGATATCATACATATGTGTGGTTTACCGTTTATGGCCAAACTATGCCCCGAAAGGGTATTTTGATCATTTCACATTTACTTTTAAGGACATAATTGGAAGTCTGAGTTCATGACTTATACCTACTGTAATAATATTAAAATTTATTTATAAAATTAGTAGGTAACAAGTCTTAGGTGTTTAGTATGGTTTTAAACCATACTATGCGCTTAATTAGTGTAAAAGTCGATAATTGACGATAATTGTGATGTTTATGAAAATCTAAGATTTTGATCAGTTTTAAATGTTCAAAATATTTTATTTAATGTATAATATCAGTAGGAAGAAGTTTGGTGTGCAAATCATATGTTAATCTCATTTTATGAACGAAAAGGGTATTATCGTCATTTACCGAATTATACAAGAACTCTATGAAATGGTCAGTTTATAATCTGACCGAAAATTCCAAAAGTCCCTAAAAATAATATCTTAACAATAGGTAATGAGCTTTGGGTCGAAACTTTAAACATGACTTATGCATAATAGCGTAATTTAATTACTAAAAAGTTCTAATTTACGATATCATGCATAACTTTTGTTTAAGACCAGAAACTGATGTCAAATTTTGTGGACATACTTATAGATAAGAAATAAAGCTTTTTGTCTTCTCATATTTTCAAAATTCTCGTTTTTATGATATAAGGGCATAACGGTCAAATATAAGCATAATAACAGAAACTAGCATATAATTCAAAATACTAATGACCAGGTAATATAACTTCAGAGAGTTATACTACAACATAATATGGTCCTAATGAAAGCTTAAAATATAGAAGATTTAAGCTTAATCGGGTCAGAACTGAAAGTCAAAGCAAAAGTCAAGCTTTTGCGACTTTCGGTTGTGAACTGACATTAAACTCAGAATTGTCGGGTTGAACATGCTTAAACATGTTCTAATAATAATTACCAAGTTATTAGAATGATAAAATATAATTTATATCCTTTGCATTGTTAGTTTTGATTATTATTTACAATTCTGTCCAGTTTGACTTTTTAACTTAATAGTTTGACCCGATAATTAACTAAGCAAATGAAATAATTAGGAGGTGCCCTTTTAAGGGTTAATCACCTACCTAATTATGGTCACATAACCACATTCAATTCGAATAATGGCTGGACCAATTGAGTTTAAACCGAAGGTCAAAGTCAGATTACGATAACTTTGACTTTTCGGTTTTAAAATTATAAAACTGAACTAAAGAGAGGGTTAAGGCACTTACAAAGGGTTCTAGCAATTTTTTCTACAAGAACAAGCTCCCTTTTTGGTCAGGAACCTCCAGAGAAGAGAGTAGAGAAGATTTGAGTGATATGAGCAATAGACTAGTGCAACTTAAGTGCCTATTTATAGTTGAAGTCCATGAATTCAGATCAATACAGGTGTTATGGGGATGTTTAGGATCACCCCAGGTGTCCTAGTGGTATTATAAAACCGTCAACAAGCTCCTGGAATCGATTTGGAAGTGTTTGAGGCGATGTAACAGCAGAAACCTGCAACTGTCAACATTTTGCTGAACTTGGCATCTCTCGCGGGCCGCGAAGGAATTAAGGGGGTTCTTCGCGCCCCTCGACAACCTTGACTTCAGGTGAAAAATGTTTTAGGTTTGGCAGTTTCAGTCCCTGGTCCTTTGTAACTTTATTTAACTCCATTTTAGGCCCAAAAGGCCCTTGTAGTTTGTTTGTAGAGGAACATGGGAGTATAACTAAACTCCGTTAGGCCCGGTTTCGTTAAAAGATCACCGAAATCATAAGTTTCTCAACATTGACGCTTTTAACCCAAGTTCTTGGAAACTTGTATAACGATCTCGAAACCACGTGAAACTGATATCACTTATTCTTGGGAGTATATTTGAATATTACAAAGCCCCGGGTTCATTAAAGGTCACTCAGAGGTAAGGTTTAACATGTTGACACGTTTAACCCCTGTAGTTTATAATCTTTCGATTATTTTCATAAACGGCTTCTTATATCCAAATGATTACTCGTTTAAGAATATATTCTTCATGTGTGGTCATTCAGAGGCACACGTTTGGCATGTTGACACTTTTAGTCCCTTCGGATACATAATTTTATCGTTTGTCAACCTTAGTCCTTCAAACTCAAACTTTACATATTAAGAGTTTAGGACACGTGTCTTTACATAATTGGATGCATTTTTACGAGGTGTTACATCCTCACCCCCTTAAAAGAAATCTCGTCCCTGAGAATTACTGAAACAAGTGAGGGTACTTCTGTCGCATAGTGGACTCGACCTCCCACGTATATTCAGGGCCTCTAAGGGCATCCCATTTAAGCTTCACTATAGGCACGTGTTTCTTTCGGAGCTTTTTAACCTGTCGATCCTCGATCGATATAGGTCTTTCAACAAACCTTAGGCTTTCATCAATCTGTACGTCTTTATGAGACATTGCTAGCGATTCATCAGCTAGACATTTCTTTAAGTTACAAATGTGGAACACATTATGAATCCCACTAAGCTCCTCAGGCAAGTTTAGCTTATAAGCTACACTGCCGACACATTTGATGATCTCGCATGTTCCGATATATCTCGGGCTTAGCTTGCCCTACTTAACAATACGCATCACACTTTTCCAAGGTGATACTTTTAGTAAGACTTTGTCGCCTACCTCAAACTTTAGAGGTTTCCGTCTCTTATCTGCAAAACTTTTCTGCCTATCCCTGGCAGCTTTTAGGCGATCACGAATTTGGACAATCTTGTCCGTGGTTTCAAGGACTATATCAGGTCCTGATAACTGAGCTTCTCCCACTTCCGCCCAACAAACAGACATTCTGTATTTTCTTCCATACAATGCCTCAAAGGGCGCAACCTGAATGCTAGTATGGTAACTATTATTATAGGAGAACTCGATCAACGGTAGGTGAACATCCCAGCTACCACCTAAATCAATAACACATGCACGAAGCATGTCTTCCAGAGTTTGAATTGTACGTTCACTTTGTCCATCCGTTTGGGGATGGTAAGTAGTACTAAAATTCAATCGAGTGCCTAATGACTGTTGAAAACTTTTCCAAAAATGAGAGGTGTATCTAGTATCTCTATTTGATATAATAGATACTGGCACTCCGTGGAGAGATACAATCTTATCCACATACAACTGAGCTAACTTGTCGGAGCTATGAGTCTCCTTCTGTCGCAACCCCTGATCCCACATCCCCGGGAATGGGCGGCCGCGAGCCAGTTTCGGTGGTACCATGTATTGTCTAATTTGGCAGCGGAAATTTTCTTCAGGATCGTAGTTAGGAAATATTGGATCAGAGTAAATTACCACATTTTCATAACATTAAACAAATGGGTTAAAACCCAAGTTCATAGTACACACGTTTTCATAGGAATAAATCCTATTTTATTTATTAAAAACATCTATTTTATTTTAGGTAACTTTATTGCCACTTTTCCAAGCCTTCAGTGCTGTCCAGCTGGCTTCTATTTGGCTTTCACATGTTGTTACCTGAAACGCGTTTTGAAAACATTTGTCAGTGGGAAATACTGGTGAGTGAATCCCAGTTTAATCAAGTTTAAATAAAAATCCCATTGTACAGTATTGAGGGCGATCCCGCAATTATATTTGTTTCCAAGACATCACAATTAACATCCATGGTACTGTCAAACCCGACTTGTGGAAATGTTACTCCTTGACTAGGTGGTAACAAATTTTGTATACAAAACCCCAACATAGACATGATAATTGTATTCTTACAAATACTCAATCACTGTTTAATATATAATTAATTAAATGAGGTTTTGTAAAAACAGTTAACAAAAGCGGATCAACTCACATTGTTGTTTTAGATTTTCCGTAAGGATTTCCCGGTGATAATCTAAAATTTACACAAATTCACACGCGTTAGTATAATAACCCATTTTACATTAGTAATACCCTCCCTGAGACGGCATTCCAACGACTACGTCGGGCAGAACCACGACAGCCGTTACGGAACCCTAGATCAATCGGGCAGCGTATCTAATACGTATCCAGGGGTTATAATACTTACAACGGAGCAGAACTTCGCTATTTAGGGGGGGGGGGTATAATACCCGCTTATATTGCCTAATATTCAGAATTGAGAGAGAGATTTCGATTTTGAACGAATTCTGAATGAAACCCGATGGCCTGCTTATATAGTGCTGATTTCACACTTTGTCGCGGCCCGCGTAAATGTAAGCTAAGGCTTACGGGGCCCGCTTCAAACCAGGTCAATGCGTAGCTGGGCTGGGTCATCACATAGGTCTACCGGGTGTTGGGCCACGTGGCCGCACCGGGCTTTGCCAGGTTTTTAAGTTCACACGGCCCGCGTATGGGTTAAGGGTCCTTTACGCGGCCCGCCTCAACTTAAAAAATTCAGTTTTTAATTATTTTTTTATACTATTTAATGTATTTGGGGCTCGTTTTCACGTATGGGATATATTTTGGGACATATTGGGATATTTTAAAATATATTAGGGTGTCGGAAAAATTATGAGGGTGTCGGTTTCATTGAGGGTTGTTATATCCTTCCCACCTTGTTTTAGAGCTCGTCCTCGAGATCTACTGGAACAAGTGTGGATATTTCCTTTGCATTTCTGATTCAAGCTCCCATGTGTACTCAGGTCCTCTTTCGGAGTCCCACTTTACTTTGACCAGAACTAATCTCTTGTGCTTGAGATTCTTGACTTTCCTGTCTTCGATCTGTAGAGGCCTTTCTACAAACTTAAGTTGTTCATTTACCTCTATGTCCTTAAGAGGCACTACTAGTGATTCATCAGTTAAACACTTTTTGAGATTAGATACATGAAATACATCATGTATTCCTGTCATTTCCTCTGGTAGTTGTAGCTGATAGGCTACAGATCCTATTCTTCTAATAATCTCAAAAGGTCCAATATACCTGGGACTTAACTTTCCTCTTTTGATGAATCTTACTACTCCTTTCCAAGTAGAGACCTTCAACAATACTTTGTCTGCTACTTGAAATTCCAATGGTTTACGTCTGTTATCAGCATAGCTCTTCTGTCGATCACGTGTTGCTTTTAGTCGTTCCTTGACTTGGATGATTTTTTCGGTTGTTTCTTGCACTATCTCCGGTCCAGATAGTTGCTTTTCCCTAATTTCTGCCCAACAGACTGGGGTTCGGCACTTTCGTCCATAAAGTGCTTCGAATGGTGCAGCATTTATGCTTGTGTGATAACTATTATTATAAGAAAAGTCTATTAAAGGTAAGTGATCATCCCAATTACCTCCGAAATCAATTACACAAGCTCTAAGCATATCTTCCATTGTCTGAATTGTTCTTTCGCTTTGTCCGTCTGTTTGAGGATGATAAGCTGTGCTTAGATTTAACTTGGTTCCCATTGCCTTTTGGAAACTTGACCAAAAATGAGAGGTAAAACGACTATCCCTGTCAGATACAATTGATAGAGGTATTCCATATAATGAAACTATTTCATTTACATATAATTTAGCTAGCTGTTCCATACTGAAAGTTTCTTTCATTGGTAGGAAATGAGCTGACTTGGTTAGTCTATCTACAATCACCTAAATTGTATCATTACCTTTCTTTGTTTTGGGTATTTAGTAACAAAATCCATTGTTATTAATTCTCATTTCCACACTGACATTTCTAACTGTTGTAACAAACCTGAGGGTTTCTGGTGTTCAGCTTTAACTTGTGAACAAGTTAAACATTTAGAGACATAAGCTGCTATGTCCTTTTTCATTCCTATCCACCAGAAGTTCTTTCTTAAATCCTGATACATTTTGTCATTTCCAGGATGCATCGTATACTTAGACTTATGGGCTTCTTCTAATATACGATGACGTAGGTTTCCTAATTTGGGTATCCACATTCTCTTCTTATGGAATCCCCAAATTCTATATGTTCTTTGTTCTAATTCCTTAATCATCCCTTTTTAATTTTTCAGTATCATCCTTGATGACTGTTTCTTGTGCTTCTCTTATCTGATTATTTAAATCTACTTGCAGATTTAATTTAAGAGAACGTACCCTTTTTGGCTTTTCGTGATATTTTCGACTTAAAGCATCAGCGACTACATTTGCTTTTCCTTCATGATACTGGATATCACAATCATAATCACTAAGCAATTCCATCCATCGTCTTTGTCTCATATTCAACTCCTTCTGCTCGAAAACATACCTTAAACTCTTATGATCAGTGAATATGGTAAACTTACTACCATAAAGGTAATGTCTCCAAATTTTTAAAGCAAAAATTATTGCTCCTAGTTCTAGATCATGGGTTGAATAGTTCTCTTCATGATTCTTAAGTTTTCTAGAGGCGTAAGCTATAACCTTTTGGCGTTGCATTAATACACATCCATAACCTAACTTAGAAGCGTCACAATAGACTACAAAGTCTTCCGTTCCTTCTGGTAATGCTAGTATGGGTGTATGGGTTAATCTTTCTTTAAGAATTCTAAACGCTTCTTCTTGTTTTGGTCCCCATTCAAACTTAATGGATTTACAGGTTAACTTAGTTAAAGGAATGGCTATTTTAGAAAAATCTCGAATAAATCTTCTATAGTAACCGGCCAATCCTAAGAAACTTTTAACCTCGGTTGGTGATTCAGGGGTTTTCCATTTAGTAATCGCCTCAATTTTTGTGGGATCCACATGAATTCCTTCATGGTTTACTAAGTGTCCAAGAAACTGTACCTGTTCTAACCAAAATTCACACTTTGAAAACTTAGCATAAAGCTTTTCCTTTCTTAATATACTTAAAAGTGCGTGCAAATGTTTTGCATGATCCTCTTTATTCTTAGAATAAATTAGAATATCATCTATGAAAACAATTATGAATTTATCCAAATATGGCTTACATATTCGGTTCATCATGTCCATAAATGCGGCTGGGGCATTGGTTAAACCAAATGGCATGACAGTAAATTCATAATGACCATACCTTGTTCTAAATGCGGTCTTAGGAATGTCCTCTTCCTGTACCTTTAATTGATGATATCCTGACCTTAAATCGATTTTAGAGAAAAATCGAGCTCCTTGCAGTTGATCGAACAGATCATCGATTCTTGGTAATGGATACCGATTCTTAATCGTGACTTTGTTCAATTCACGGTAGTCAATGCACATACGCATTGATCCGTCCTTTTTAACGAACAATATCGGCGCTCCCCATGGCGACGAACTTGGTTGTATGAATCCTTTTTCCAGCAATTCGTCTAATTATTTCTTTAATTCCTGCATTTCAGCGGGTGCCAAACGGTAAGGTGCTTTGGCAATCGGTGCTCTTCCTGGTAGTAGATGAATTATGAATTCCACTTCTCTGTCTGGCGGTAGTCCTGGTAATTCTTCTGGAAAGATATCTGAAAACTGAGACACTACTGGAATGTCTTTTAGTTCTTTTCCTTTAGTGTTAGTGATTATAGAAATCAAATACACTATAGAACCTTTTCTTATATAGCTTGCAGTTTTCATCACAGAGATGAATTTTGTGGTTCTAGATGGTTTATCTCCTTTAATTGTGATCGTTTTACCTTTTGGTGAATTTACTTGGATTGACTTTTGATCATATAGAATACTGGCTTTGTTAGCTATTAACCAATCCATTCCTAATACAACATCAAATCCTGCCAGATTCATGGGATAAAGGTTTGCCACAAACTTTTGGTTTAAAAACTCTATTCTTGCTGCCCGCAAGATTTCAGAAATCCTAACCGTTTCTCCATTAGCTGTCTCTACTAGACATTCTTGTGGTAGTTTAGTTAATGACTGATTTAGAAGTTTGCAAAACGAAGTATTAATAAAACTTTGGTTTGCACCAGAGTCAAATAATACTTTAGCAAAAACATCATTAACTAAAAACGTACCAGCTATCACGTTTGGAATCATCTTGGCTTCATCTGCAGTCAGAACAAATGCTCTAGCATTTTTAGTGTTCCTGTTGTTCACAGCTGGAGCCAATTTTGGACAGTTTGGCCTGATATGACCTTTTTCTCCACAGTTGAAGCACAGTCCATTACTGGATTTCCTCCGGCAATCTTCTTCCTTGTGTCCTGGCATCTTACAGAAATTGCAAAGGGTGGAGCATCTTCCCGAATGCTTTTTCTTGCAGACCTTGCAGAATGGTGCAGAGGTAGAACCCATATTCCTACGATTGTAATTCCCAGAACGAAATTCTTGGGTAAATCTTTGGGTTAGGTTTCTCCTCTGTTCTTCTTCCCTAGTATGGATTAATTCATCTGTCAAGGTGTTGGCTAGTTCTACAGTTTCTTCTATAGTTTGGGGTCTAGCTGCCTTGACTACATGTCTAATCTCTCCAATTAATCCCTAGATGTAACGGGAGATTAATACCGGTTCTGGTGATGCAAGGGTTGGTACTATTCTAGCATATTCGAAGAATAACTTTGTGTACCCCTTACTATCCACTCCATTCATCCTAATATTTAGGAATTTGTTTGCTATTTGTTCTTTTTCATTAGGAGGGCATAATTTCCTTTCTACCATATTCTTAAATTCTTCCCATTCCATATTGTATACCCTATCACTTCCTCTTGACTGGAGGATAGTGTTCCACCATTCTAAGGCTGAGTTCTTAAATAGATTGGAAGCAAACATTATCTTGTCTTCTTCCGCACATTTACTTATTTTCAGAACAGCTTCAGTCTTTTCTATCCAGCGTAGAGCTGCAATAGGTTCTTCATTGCCTGAGAATTCTATTGGTTTACAGGACCAGAATTCTTTATAAGAACAACCGTAAGACACGGTTCTTCTTCTTTTGGGAATGGGCATTTGAAGTACATGGCCATTGTTTACGCTGTGTTCTGGTTCAATTGGTCGCTTACTGCTATGCTTACTTTTATTATTCGCTTCCTGAATCGTTTGAATAATAAATGGCATTGCATCTATAATTCCTTGTGCCACTATGTATTGAACGGCACTATTATCCATTTGGTTTCCATTGTTATTGACGCTCAGATTCTCATTAACCAAGTTAATGTTACTCTGGTTATCGTTATTCATATTTCCTTGATTTCCTTCGTCGGCCATCTGAATTTTAAACATTTACCCCGTATTAATATCACAAAATAATATTTAATATAGTCAATCACATGACAATCATTTTAACCAAAAGCGTCGATCATTGCGACTTTACTCTATTCATATACTATGCGTCTATTACACACCATTACTGAAATAAAAATTACAATACCGACTGAAATAAAATTACACTAGTAGTAGTAGTAGTAGGCATCCGTACACACATATTTTATTTTATTATATTATTATTATTACTATTACCGTCTTTACCATCACATCTATGGATATGGATTCGTCCAAAAATCCATATTGCGCTCGTCATACTTCCAGACGAGTCTCTCTCCCACCTGTCGCATTCATTCACTACTCTCTAAAATTTCCTCACCAAATGTCCTAAGTTCTTGGACGTTTTCTGCACTCATTGGGGTGCAGGTTCTAGGACTGGGTTTGGAATCTGGGGTGCGGGTTCATGGTATGGGGGTGTAGGTGCCTGGAATTGGTAAGGATCTTCTAAAATCTCCCTAATGTATTCATTGTGGAAATAGGGATCTAAAGGATCCAAACCTAGGTAGGCTCCTACGTTTGGCATGGGCATGTCTTCATGTATCGGGTAACGTTGCACATAGTCCCTATTGTCGTCCCACCAGGGGTCGTAATTTGGGTCTAGGGGGTTTGGTGCTGGTACCTTAGGGATTTCTTCCGGATTGAAGTCATGCATCTCTGCTTGGTTTTCAGGGTTTTCTATCTCCATTGGTTGATCAGGGATTGGTAGTTGTGGTTGGGGTGCTATTATTTTCTCCAGATTAGGGTCAGCTGCAGTGATTGCTAGGATGTGGATATTGGCTATACCCCTATTTATCATGTCCTGGGCATATGCATCTGTCTCTCTCTTGGCTGCTGCTAGTGCTCTCTGGTCTTGTAACTTTTTCATACGTTTTCTACGCTCGTGTGCCCCTCTACTGAACCATCCCCTCTTTTTCTGAGGAAATGACTCTTCTGACTGAGCCTTAAACACAAAGATTCCTTCTTCCGTATCGGCAGAGTACCCCGAGAAGGCAGGCTGAGAAGAGGAGGTGCCTTCGCTTCTAGGCGAACCAGACAATTGACGGTACGCGTCAGATGGTCCTTGGTCGCTTATACTGCAAACTAACAAATAGTCAAATAACACATAACAATAAATACAGCTATGCACGTATTTCCGTAATTTATTTCCTAACAATTTGAATTTTGATGTCAGCAGAACACCTCTGTGGCTGAATCAGTGGCTTAGCTCTGATACCACCTTCTGTCGCAACCCCCGATCCCACATCCCTGGGAACGGGCGGCCGCGAGCCAGTTTCGGTGGTATCTTGTATTGTCTAATTTGGCAGCGGAAATTTTCTTCAGGACCGTAGTTAGGAAATATTGGATCAGAGTAAATTACCACATTTTCATAACATTAAACAAATGGGTTAAAACCCAAGTTCATAGTACACACGTTTTCATAGGAATAAATCCTATTTTATTTATTAAAAACATCTATTTTATTTTAGGTAACTTTATTGCCACTTTTCCAAGCCTTCAGTGCTGTCTAGCTGGCTTCTATTTGGCTTTCACATTTTGTTACCTGAAACACGTTTTGAAAACATTTATCAGTGGGAAATACTGGTGAGTGAATCTCAGTTTAATCAAGTTTAAATAAAAATCCCATTGTACAGTATTAAGGGCGATCCCGCAATTATATTTGTTTCCAAGACATCACAATTAACATCCATGGTACTGTCGAACCCGACTTGTGGAAATGTTACTCCTTGACCAGGTGGTAACAAATTTTGTATACAAAACCCCAACATACACATGATAATTGTATTCTTACAAATACTCAATCACTGTTTATTATATAATAATTAATTAAATGAGGTTTTGTAAAAACAGTTAACAAAAGCGGATCAACTCACATTGCTGTTTTAGATTTTCCGTAAGGATTTCCTGGTGATAATCTAAAATTTACACAAATGCACATGTGTCAGTATAATAACCCATTTTAACATTAGTAATACCCTCCCCGAGACGGCATTCCAACGACTACGTCGGGCAGAACCACGACAGCCGTTACGGAACCCTAGATCAATCGGGTAGCGTATCTAATACGTATCCAGGGGTTATAATACTTACAACGGAGCAGAACTTCGCTATTTAGGGGGGTATAATACCCGCTTATATTGCCTAATATTCAGAATTGAGAGAGATTTCGATTTTGAACGAATTCTGAATGAAACCCGATGGCCTGCTTATATAGTGCTGATTTCTCACTTTGTCGCGACCCGCGTAAATGTAAGCTAAGGCTTACGCGGCCTGCGTCAAACCAGGTCAATGCGTAGCTGGGCTGGGTCATCACATAGGTCTGCCGGGTGTTGGGCCACGTGGCCGCACCGGGCTTTGCCAGGTTTTTAAGTTCACGCGGCCCGCGTATGGGTTAAGGGTCCTTTACGCGGCCCGCCTCAACTTAAAAAATTCAGTTTTTAATTATTTTTTATACTATTTAATGTATTTGGGGCCCGTTTTCGCGTATGGGGTATATTTTGGGACATATTGGGATAATTTAAAATATATTAGGGTGTCGGAAAAATTATGAGGGTGTCGGTTTCATTGAGGGTTGTTATACCTTGATGGGTAAGAAATGTGCTGACTTAGTCAGTCTATCAACTATGACCCATATAGTATCATTTCCGTGCCTTGTTTTAGGTAACTTGGTTATAAAATCCATAGTTACCATTTCCCATTTCCACGTGGGAAGTTCTGGTTGTTGTAGCAATCCCGACGGCTTTTGATGTTCAGCTTTAATCTGAGCACAAGTCAGACATTTAGCTACATGTGTGGCTATAGATTTCTTCAAACCTATCCACCAATAATTTTCTTTCAAATCTTGATACATTTTATCACCTCCAGGGTGAACTGAGTATCTGGAATTGTGAGCTTCCTGAAGGATTATATCTCTAAGTCCTCCATGGATAGGAACCCAGATCCTACCATTCAATCTGAGGATTCCATCCTTACCAGGTGTTAACTGTTCAGCAGTTACACCTAATTTCTCGTTTGGAATATTAGTTTCTAAAACAGCTTCCCTTTGAGTAGCTAACAGTCTTTCATTCAGGCTGTTCTTAAGTTCAATGCTCTTGGCATTAATCCTTATAGGTTTAATCCTTTCTTTTCTGCTCAATGCATCTGCGACCACATTCGCTTTACTAGGATGGTAGCGAATTTCACAATCGTAGTCATTTAGAGTCTCCATCCAACGGCGTTGCCTCATAGGCTCATATTGAGATCCTTCTGATTGAACAAGTGTTGGAGACTTTTGTGATCTGAATATATCACACATTTGGTTCCATACAAGTAATGTCTCCACAACTTAAGTGCAAATACAACGGCACCCAACTCCAAATCGTGGGTGGTGTAATTCTTTTCGTGCACCTTTAGTTGTCGTGATGCATAGGCAATCACCTTGCCTCTTTGCATAAGTACACAACCCATACCGGTGTGTGACGCATCACAGTACACGACAAATTCTTCTATTCCTTCAGGCAATGTCAACACCAGAGAGTTGCTCAATTTATGTTTAAGGATTTCAAAAGACTCTTGTTGCTTTGGACCCCAATCAAACTTCACATTCTTGCGGGTCAGAGTAGTCAATGGTGCAGCTATTCTTGAGAAGTTTTCAATGAACCTTCTATAGTAACCAGCTAATCCCAGAAAGCTGCGTATCTCTGTAGGTGTTTTAGGTGCTTCCCAATTCATAATGGCTTCTATCTTAGCAGGATCCACTTGGATACCACGCTTACTCACAACATGTCCAAGGAATTGGACTTCGCAAAGCCAGAACTCACACTTGGAGAATTTAGCATATAGCTTCTCCTTTTGAAGCAAACCTAAGATACACCGAAGGTGTTTCTCGTGATCAGTTTGACTATGAGAATAGATAAGTATGTCGTCTATAAAAATAATGACAAACTTGTCTAGGTACGGCTTGCAGACGCGATTCATGAGGTCCATGAATGCTGCAGGTGCGTTAGTGAGTCCGAAAGGCATCACTAAGAACTCGTAGTGGCCATACCTTGTTCTAAACGCTGTCTTAGGTACATCTTCAGTTCTAACCTTGAGTTGATGATACCCAGATCTTAAATCGATTTTTGAAAAGAAGCTCGCCCCTTGGAGTTGATCGAATAGGTCATCGATCCTGGGTAAAGGATAACGATTCTTGATAGTCTCTTTGTTCAGCTCGCGATAGTCAATGCATAGACGCATTAACCCATCCTTCTTCTTTACAAATAATATGGGTGCTCCCCAAGGCGATGAGCTAGGTTGTATAAAACCCTTTTCCAGTAAATCATCCAATTGGGTCCTTAACTCTTTCATTTCTGTAGGCGCTAGACGGTAAGGAGCTCTTGCAATTGGTGCAGACCCTGGCAGAATGTCTATCCTGAATTCAACTTGCCTCTCAGGAGGTAATCCAGGTAGTTCATCAGGAAAGACATCAGGGTATTCAGAGATAATCGGAATGTCTTCAATCTTGGGTTTTGGATCATCCACTGTCACTTGTGCCATATAAATGACACATCCGCTCTTTAGACACTTGGAGGCTTTAAGGATAGACACATTGTTGGGCAAACCATATTGTGTGTCTCCATGAATGGTGACTGACTCACCAGATGGGATTTTGATGCTAACCAGTTTCTTATCGCAGGAAAATTGGGCTTGGTTATGTGATAACCAATCCATACCTAATACTACATCAAACCCTGCCAATTTCATTGGCAAGAGGGATAACGGGATAGAATGATTCTTAATGGATATAAAGCATCCATCAAGAAGAGTTGAAGTGGTTTCTAAGGTACCATCTGCGAGTTCTACCTCATATTTTATGTCTAGAGTTTTAATAGGCAGATTCAGTAATTTACTAAACTTATGGTCTACAAAAGACTTATCAGCACCTGAATCAAATAAAACTCTAGCATAAATATCACTAATGAGGAATGTACCTGTTATAACGTTATCGTCGTTCACCGCCTCCCTGGCGTTCATTTGAAAAACCCTAGCGTTGGTTTTCTTTGCCTCATCGGGCTTCTTGGCATTCTTAGGGCAATTGGTTTTGATGTGCCCTTTTTCATTGCAACCATAACATGTTGCATCCTTGATGTTTCGGCACTCCACAGACTTGTGCCCTTTCTTTTTGCAAATCCCACAAGGTTTAGCTTGTGGATCCTGATTGCACTTTCCAAAGTGCCTTTTGTCACAAACCTTGCACTTGGGCTTATCACTTGACTACCCTTTCTTAGAACCAGAGTTCCCTTTCTTCTTTTTGTTTGATTGGTGGGACTGGTCATCCTCCCTCTTCCTCTTCCCTTCTTCGGTGGCTTTCTTTAACCTACTCCTCACAACGTCGAGAGTAAGTGACAATGATAGATCCACCACCGATCTATATGTAGTAGGTTTAGAAGCCTTGACATTCCCCTTAATCTCAGGGGCTAAGCCACCTATAAAAAGTGCAATACGTTTGGGTTCTGGGGTGACCGGATACGGGACAAGGCGAGACATCGAGTTAAAACTGGTCACATAAGATCTGCAATCGAAATCTTTCATTACCAGAGTGAGGAAGTCAGTCTCCGCCCTTTCTACTTCATGTTGAGGACAGTAAGTGTCCTTCACAAGTTCAGCAAAGTTATCCCACGAAAGGTTATACAGATAAACCTTTCCTGTGGATTGCACTAAGGCTTTCACCACGTTAAGGCGTCGCCTTTGAAGGACTAAGATACAAACTTAACGATGTCCTCCTTGGCACACCTGCTGATATCAATCACAGTTTCCATTTCGTCTAACCGCTTCATACAGTCGATAGCTCCTTTTCTCCCGTGAAATCTCTTGGTTTACAAGAGACAAAATACTTATATGTACAACCCTTGTGTAGGATCAAATTCGGACCTAAACGAGTCGATTAGAAGAGTTTATCTCATTTTGAACGGCGGAAACAGACAAACTGAGTACAATTCAGCAAGTATTCACTATAAACTGTCGATATTATTGATCTGGATAACGTTTACAACCTGACGACACTTCGGCAGCACTTCGTGGCTCACCGGAAGACAACACCTAGAACTATGTCTGTGATTTCGCTCATAACACCTATTTATAGATGACATGGTTTCGCTCTTACGGTCATGACATATAAGCGAAACCAGTCACTTTGCCATATAAGCGAAACCTTGTGACACATAAGCAAAATCACATTTACAACATTACGGACGAAATCAGAAATGCATGTTGAGCGAAATCAGTAACTATTTCACATAAATGCTTTTGTCTCTTATGAAGTGATGTCATGATGACTTCACTATTATGATGTCATCATCAAAGATGATGACATCACCCTCTTTCAGATCCGCAACGAGACTGAGACTCGACATAAGACGAAGACGACAGATGAATGCACCAACACCTTGTTGTACCTGGGAGCTTGGTCAAGGACAATTTGCCTCTGTGGTTCACTTTTCTGATTGGATGAATGTTGAGATTCATCCTTTTTCTGTGTATGCGAATGCGATAGGGAATTTGTATGAGTTTTAGACCGAACATTACTCGGTTCTTTAAACATTCTGTCCACAGCTTGAGCAACTGCTGTGTTAATCATTGCTTGTAATTCAGCACCAGTAACATTTATCATGGTATTATTGTTTCCTTCCACAGGATGACTGTTAGCTTCGTCAGAGCCAACCATGATTTGAATACTAAAATCAAACAATAATGATTTATTTAGATTATATAACGAATCATCGCATGGATGATTAGATGGCCATGGTATTAATAAACCATATAGACCATTTTAGATATCAAGTCAAAAATCTATTTGATCATGATTTGCCTAGGCTACAAATGAACCATCATTGGTAATCAAGTAGGATATAATCCTTTACATTTATTAGACAGGGGACATAAGTCACAACTGTCAATGTCATAAAAGACATTTTCAGATAGCACAAAAGGCTCGCCTCGAAGGACCTTTAAATGGTACAAAAGGCCTTGTCGCAAGGACAATTAAAACATAATCAACGATCTCTTGAATCAGTTATTTTTAAGGGTTGAACATAGTTCATCGCCTTTTTGACAAGAAGTTTATAAAATAAAACTATCATTGTCATGAATACACCTTCGCCCAAAGGCATACATCTCAAATGGGTGTTTTGATGTATACATCATATTTGATGTTTAATAGCCCTAATTCATATTGATCATATTTGGCCATGACCGTGGCTTGGAAAAATCCAAGTACTTTTGGAAGCTAGTGTGGTCTCTCAAGTCACACAGCCAGGAATGTTAACATGTTTTCAGATGTTAACAGAGAATTTATTGTCTTAAAAGGTTGTACCATCATAGCCAATAATATTTTGGCTAGGTTATACCTTTAAGAACTTCTTTTGAAATTTCATAGGCAGGTCAATTTAAAAATTGAAATGATATTTGCATGACGATGTAATAAAATACATATATAAAAATTTCCAAAAGAAATTTCATTAAAATACTAAGCGATTATAAGATATGCCCTAAACGGGTCTTGAAATAACAAACTGTCCACGCAGGGACTAAAGAAAAGAACAAGTCCTCGTAGGGACTAAGTACTGAAATGAAATGTCCACGTAGGGACTTGATTGAAACTACAATACAAAATAAAATAAAATAAAATAAACTTCTATTTCTTATTGCCCTTTATGAAGTTCGCAAGACCTTTGAGAAATTTGTTATGCTTTTTCTCGCGTTCCTCCGCTTTTTGTTCAACCTGATCTAACCTCTGTAAGATTTGTTGTGTTTGCTGCTGTAGAGGGTATTGATACCCTTGCACAGGATACCCAGTTGGGTATGTTGGAGGAAATGGTGATGGGTAAAGGGCGTTAAAGTGAGCTGCCTCAAGATAAGGATCATGGGCAGGAGCTTGGTAATCATAACCGGTAGGAGTTTGATACTCGAACGGGTTATACCCAGACGAACCTGGGTAAGTTGGTATCGGGTTTTCATAACCCGTTGGCGGTGGCGGTGGTGCATAAGTAGCTGACGGGGGATCATTATCCGGTACCGCGTGAGAAGGTCCACCCATTTGTGGATCTTCGGGAATAGGAGGGTATGTGCTTGAAGCTTGTGGGGAACTGAATCTAGGCCCCCCTCGCACGGACATTTGTGCAGTTCTCCTTCGCCTTGGTGGCTCGGGAGGTGGTTGTGGTGGTTGTTGAGGTGGTCCCTCAACAGGCAAAGGCGGCGGAGTAACCGCTTGAAGATACGGTTCCTCCAATGGAGGTTGTGGAGAGTTATGAAAAGATGGGGTAAATTCCCATTGGTACGTGTTCCACCTTTTGGCCCATGAATCGGGGCCTTGATACGACGATCCTTGATAAGGAGAACTACTAGAGATACTGATAGGATGAGTTGGTGTCCCGGTTGGCGGCTCTGGATCAGGATCATCATCCATCTCCATATCTTGTGAGAAGTGGTCCTTGGGCCCTAAAGCATTATAACCTAGTCGTTTGTTAATATAATCGTTTGGGTTAAATTGGGCAGGGGAATAAGTTGAGTCAGAATGGTGAAAAGAATGAGAGTGTAAAGAGTGGTATGAATGATGTGAATGGTGTGAATGTTGGGAATGGTGAGAATGTTGGGGCTCGTCTTGAATAGGCGGCCCAAAGGAAGGGTGAAATGAAGGTGATGTACTTAACGAGACGGATCGCCTCACGGGTTGTAAGGATTGCCTCCAATCATCATTCGAATCGGAGGTGCTAAAGGACACAGATGGAGTGCGTCTATGTGAGGGTCCAGTTTGGCTAGACGGTCCTCCCCTCATTGGACCTTTTCCTTTTCCTTCACGTCCTCTAAATCTTGGGGGCATTTTGATTAATAAACCTGTCAAAACAAGTAAAACAAAACATAAACGACAAAAGGAAGATTAAGAATAATCCTAGGTCATTAGCCTAGACTCGGAAGTCTAAGGAATGTGCTTATTGTGTCATTGAGATTAAACACAAATGGCTAGTGTTTAATTCACTCAATGTTGGCTCTGATACCAACCTGTCACACCCCGATATTTCCACATATTACCGGTGGGCTCGGCGGGGAGTATCGTGACGTAGTTGATATCATCATAGTCAATATACACAATATAATAGCACAGCGGAAGGCTTGGTAGAATAATACTATTACAAACAATAGTGTCCGAGTGTCCAAATAAAAGAATATACAGACTGGTTGTAATAGAGATCCACAGGCGGATCATAAAACAAAATACAAGAAAACTGAAATAACAGACTTCATGCATCTAAGGATTTGCAAGATCCTCTTATTTAACACCGAGTAGCTCCAGCCTAGTTACGAGAGGTACCTGTCACTTAGTCTTTGGAAAATACGTCAGTTTTCACTGGTAAATACAATTAACCGACTCATTTGAAAAGAATTTATGAAAATTTATTTAAATGCACTGGGCACAAACCATTTATAACTTGGGACAATTTTTATATAAAATCTTGTATACAGTTTTACATGTTTGTCATATATATGGGGCCGGTTTGGAAGCCGGTTGTGATTAGCCGACTCACCACTTATAGAACCCACAAATGAGTTATCCCCAACATGTGGGTTATTTAGCATTTGCATCTGTCGGGTGTATACCTACACCCCGTGCATAGATCGTAGCCATTTTCAAATTAAATGAGCCGAGGATATCCAGGACACGGTCGTATTAACCCCCAATGTTTATGTTATCAAACAAAACGGATTAAAACAGATTATGCAATTTATTAATCACAATCCGATTAAATGAGTTCATACCCGACCAAGCGGTATTATTATAATACCGTATCCCAGGCCCGTATAAGGGAAAATAAGTTAAAAGTATTTACCTGAGCTAGATGTGAAAGAAGTAACTCAGCCGTATATTTCCTAAAGCTTTATGAAAATACCTTCTACCGAAGCTACTTAATCTGTATAGAAGGTTTATTAACCTATTAGGATACTAACGGGTCTTTATTTAAGTCAATGACTTGGACCGGTTAGTCCGAAAGATACTTTACGGTTCTAAATGCTAGATTAAGCGTAGACCGGAATGGAATGTGATTTAGACCCGACAAGGTTGGATACTTGTATAATATGGGTAAACTAAACACATTCTGGATTTTGAAGATTTAATGATAAGGTGAAACCCATTTCGGCTAATTTACGTAAACTAGTTACATAAACCGTACCGAACGCATAAAATGCATGACGGGTAACCAAATGAATTCTATACAGGTCTCATATGTTATTATGCTTAAAATATGTTAATACATCAGTAGGATGTTAACATATATGCCCAAAAAGTATTTTAAACCAATTTATGTCCCGTAGGGGCATTTTGGTCATTTTAACATTTATAAGAGAGGTTTTATAGTAAACTGATATTCTGGTCTTAGGTAATCTGTAAAAATATTTATATTATATTGTTATAACAGTAAGATATCATACATATGTGTGGTTTACCGTTTATGGCCAAACTATGCCCCGAAAGGGTATTTTGGTCATTTCACATATGCTTTTAAGGACATAATTGGAAGTCTGAGTTCATGACTTATACCTACTGTAATAATATTAAAATTTATTTATAAAATCAGTAGGTAACAAGTCTTAGGTGTTTAGTATGGTTTTAAACCATACTATGCGCTTAATTAGCGTAAAAGTCGATAATTGACGATAATTGTGATGTTTATGAAAATCTGAGATTTTGATCAGTTTTAAATGTTCAAAATATTTTATTTAATATATAATATCAGTAGGAAGAAGTTTGGTGTGCAAATCATATGTTAATCTCATTTTATGAACGAAAAGGGTATTATCGTCATTTACCGAATTATACAAGAACTCTATGAAATGGTCAGTTTATAATCTGACCGAAAATTTCAAAAGTACCTAAAAATAATATCTTAACAGTAGGTAATGATTTTTGGGTCAAAACCTATGTTTAAACATGACTTATGCATAATAACGTAATTTAATTACTAAAAAGTTCTAATTTACGATATTATGCATAACTTTTGTTTAAGACCAGAAACTGATGTCAAATTTTGTGGACATACTTATATATCAAAAATAAAGCTTTTTGTCTTCTCATATTTTCAAAATTCTCGTTTTTATGATATAAGGGCATAACAGTCAAATATAAGCATAATAACGGAAACTAGCATATAATTCAAAATACTAATGACCAGGTAATATAACTTCAGAGAGTTATACTACAACATAATATGGTCCTAAAGAAAGCTTAAAATATAGAATATTTAAGCTTAATCGGGTCAGAACTGAAAGTCAAAGCAAAAGTCAAGCTTTTGCGACTTTCGGTTGTGAACTGACCTTAAACTCAGAATTGTCGGGTTGAACATGCTTAAACATGTTCTAATAATAATTACCAAGTTATTAGAATGATAAAATATAATTTATATCCTCTGCATTGTTAGTTTTGATTATTATTTACAATTCTGTCCAGTTTGACTTTTTAACTTAATAGTTTGACCCGATAATTAACTAAGCAAATGAAATAATTAGGAGGTGCCCTTTTAAGGGTTAATCGCCTACCTAATTATGGTCACATAACCACATTCAATTCGAATAATGGCTGGACCATTTGAGTTTAAACCGAAGGTCAAAGTCAGATTATGATAACTTTGACTTTTCGGTTTTAAAATTATAAAACTGAACTAAAGAAAGGGCTAAGGCACTTACAAAGGGTTCTAGTAATCTTTTCTACAAGAACAAGCTCCCATTTTGGTCAGGAACCTCCAGAGAAGAGAGTAGAGAAGATTTGAGTGATATGAGCAATGGACTAGTGCAACTTAAGTTCCTATTTATAGTTGAAGTCCATGAATTCAGATCAATACAGGTGTTATGGGGATGTTTAGGATCACCCTAGGTGTCCTAGTGGTATTATAAAACCGTCAACAAGCTCCGGGAATCGATTTGGAAGTGTTTGAGGCGGTGTAACAGCAGAAACCTGCAGCTGTCAACATTTTGCTGAACTGGGCATCTCTCGCGGGCCGCGAAGGAATTAAGGGGGTTCTTCGCGCCCCGCGACAACCTTGACTTCAGGTGAAAAATGCTTTAGGTTTGGCAGTTTCAGTCCCTGGTCCTTTGTAACTTTATTTAACTCCATTTTAAGCACAAAAGGCTCTTGTAGTTAGTTTGTAGAGGAACATGGGAGTATAACTAAACTCCGTTAAGCCCGGTTTCGTTAAACGATCACCGAAATCATAAGTTTCTCAACATTGACGCTTTTAACCCAAGTTCTTGGAAACTTGTATAACGATCTCGAAACCACGTGAAACTGATATCACTTATTCTTGGGAGTATATTTGAATATTAAAAAGCCCCGGGTCGTTAAAGGTCACTCAGAGGTAAGGATTAACATGTTGACACGTTTAACCCCTGTAGTTTATAATCTTTCGATTATTTTCATAAACGGCTTCTTATATCCAAATGATTACTCGTTTAAGAATATATTCTTCATGTGTGGTCATTCAGAGGCACAAGTTTGGCATGTTGACACTTTTAGTCCATTCGGATACATAATTTTATCGTTTGTCAACCTTAGTCCTTCAAACTCAAACTTTACATATTAAGAGTTTAGGACACGTGTCTTTACATAATTGGATGCGTTTTTACGAGGTGTTACAAATTATGATAGGAAAATTATTATATTCCCATTCCACACTAAAGTTTGACACTTTTACAAAAATGACCCATTAGATAATTAAGCTAAAATGATTTAAACCTTCCACTTTATATTATCGGAAAGATTGCTCAAGTATAAAACTCATATTTAAACTACCTTAAGGGCCGTTTGTCCGGTTTGTAAATTGATGGCGTTTTGGTCAACTTTAGTCCTTTTAATGACGACGGACTTTTAAAAGCATATTTTGCCAAGTGAGCACCTTAAACCCATGTTCTGTTTAAAATCATTATGTTTCCTAAGAACATAATGTCTACAATTTAAATTAGTAGATATACCTCTCTTTAGGTAATCCTATGTTCACCCATGACTAGTTTAACTCTCATCGGACCTTAAGTCCTCAATGAGAGTTTGACCCATTACACATACCTGGCTGGGGTCATAGCATTGACCCATTTTACTACCTTGCACAATTAATTGCTAGTTAATAACGATGCAAGCCATACATTATTTTTCCGTGGGCACAAAACTTGACAAGCGACCATTAGTCATTATTGTCAAATGATGATAACATCACCATTTGACCCGTTTGGCCTAAATGACCATTTTATTATTGTGAGATTGTAATTATTTGTCATCTCACTCATTTAGCTCGTTTTGGCTTGCACCCTATGATCACATTACTTAATAGTCGTTACTTAATTCATTTGACCCATTAAGGCTTACGCCATAGGGTGTCTTTTTCAAAACTCATTATTTATCCGTTAACTCGTGACCAGATTACTATTTTACCCTTTTTACCCATTATGGTTTACACCCTAAGGTAACTTTACAAAACTCATTATTTATTCGTCATCAGAGGGCCAATTTACCGTTTTACCCTTTTTACCATCAAATATGGTTTCTTACCATTTTCACTTGTTCCGACCCATTTCGATCCGTGTCAGAACATCATATTTCTAAGACTCTTTCAAATACTAGTTCATCATATTCTTAACCAATACATAAATAGTTGTTCTACTAGATGGGTGTAAGCTTTACTTACCTTGCATCCGATTATGTTTTTTTCCTGCGTACTTGATCCGTTTGACCCGCTTTCTCCCAAGCTCCGACCTAGCTTGTCAAGCGTCAAACTATCATTTGTTATTCGCAAGATGGTTAGATTAGTCATCGTTTTTCTTGACTATTCCACCTTACAGACTTTACATCAAAATTACCAATTGATCCTATTATATGTCAAATTGACTTTTAGAAGTCAAACTGCCGTTTGAGACTTATTAATGCATTAACAATTCAACAAAACACGTTTGGGCACTTCATTATACACTTAGTAGATATCATTTATAGGCCTTCATACTAGGCTATTTTATCAATACTTGCTAACAACTATTCATAGGATTCTTGACCAATGATTTTCGTGAGTTGTTAGTACTTAGCTTTCACTTGGGCATTTTACCAAACACCTTATGTGCATAACTTTTAAGCTATATTTTTTAGCTCACATTGTCATCATCCTACTACCTTATTACAACTCATCATTCATTGCTTCAAGTAGCAACCAAATAAACATGTAAATTTCAGTTGTTGTAAGCAATTACACAATTTGACCATCATAATTATGGGTTTTAACTCTTATGTCAAAACCCAATTCTAATTACGAATACTTAACAAAATTCCTAATTGTTCAAGTAGTTCATACATATGAGTTAGTATGGTGTTTATAAACACTAATACAACATCAATTTACATTATCTTGCTACTACTTCCACAAGGCCATTCTAATTTCATGAAACTCTTCAACTAAATAATTTCATGAATCATGAATCTAAAACATACCTTGTGTTAGGATGAAGTAGTACTCAACAAAACTTCAAACATGCATTATAACTGCTTCAATTTCGATTTGGATTGAGTGATTTTTTAGAGGATTATCAAGAACAAGGGTTTCCCCCTTCCACCTCTTCTTTGTACGCACACACACACCTACATGTGTGTTTTTTTGTGTTTTATTTTTATTTTAATAAAAAAACTTTTCCAATTGTCCATTTTAGCCATTCATGTATGGTTTTGTTATAAATAGGGCCACAAATATTACCTCTTATTAACTAGGTTAAACATTCCTAGTTAATTTAGTAAGTTCGGGGAGGTTATAACCCGTTTTATTTTAACTTCCGATAACCCGGGCTTCTTCTCTTTTTTTTTATAAGCTTTATTTACTAAAGCATTTATTTATATTTTATTTCACATTAGTTTTATTTAATTAAAAATCCTAATGTTTATCGGGTTAACCTTTACCATTAACGGTATTTTACCCGTTCATCTAAATTACCGTGGGTTGATTACCAAACCTGTTTTCGGGATGTTACAAGGTCAAACAAATGTTGCTTCACAATTACACTTTGGACAGGCCAAAGAAGCTGAAAAACATTATTCAAGCAATTTTTATGAAAACATTCTGGAACATTTGGAAGTGCCGTAACGAGAAAGTTTTTAACGGGAGGAATACTCTGGTATCGTTAGCGGTCGACTAGATTAAAAAGAGACTTATTGGTGGATGGTCAAAAGGGCAAAGCTAAGTGGGTTAACTGCAGGAAAATGGAGAAATTTCGAAGACCTGAGAATCACTTAATCAAGGGCTGGGTTTTTGGTTCTGGGCTTGCTCTTTGGCTGCAATTTTTTTTGTCTTTTGTTTCGCTCTGCTTGTTTGCTTTTCTGTGGTGTATTGTATCCTTAGCTTCTTGCTAAGGGAGTTGCTTTTTTTTTTTTTTTTAATATAGTCTCCTTTGCTAGCAAAAAAAAAAAAAAAAACGCATTTAAGTCTTTTAGTTTTTAATTAAATATTTTGAAAAGTAACTTTTTTATATAGCGTGTCTAGTTATATAAAGTAATGGAATAAACGAAAAAATGAATTAACGAAGGAATGCAATGGACAATAAAAGAAATAGATTATTACCATTTCCTTGTTTTAGTTGATTACTTCTGTAAAAATATAACGAATTATTACCTTGTTTTGTTTGATTATTAAAAAAAGACGAATAAATTCTCCTTGGTTAAAAATGCCAAAAATATCTCTGCATAACAATAACAACAAAAAGATAATATTAATAACATGATATAATATAATACAATAAATATAATATAATACAATATAATATAATATAATATAATATAATATAATATTACAAATTACAATATAATAATAATTACAATATAATAATAATTGTAGATTTCTTTCTGATCCTTGAATGAATAAAAAAAACACATTTCTAAAAGAATATAAATAGTTGAAATGAAGAAATTAATTTTTCTTACTAAATGATTTATTCCATTAATTAATAATACATATAACCAAACATGTTATGTTTCATTACATCAAACCAATCTATTTTATTTGGTCTTTCAATTACTTCGTACCAAACACACTATCCTTATGTATTTTATAATATATAAAAAGGTGATAAAAAAAAAAAGAAAAGTTATTAGCCTAGGGCCATTTGTTTACCTCTTAATAAGGCTCTTAATGGTTAATTATCTTACTGGTTTAGCACTTAATGGTTCAGACTGTTTGTTTCACGAGCAAATGTATGAATGGTTCAGACATTTACCTCTGAATGGTTAAACATAAAAGCATAACGTAAATCATGCTAATGATTTACGAAATCATCTCTACGATTATGTGTATCAATTGTATTAAATTTGTATTATTCAGTTTCCTAGTATAGGCTAGTTGAATCTCTATATATTTACATTATGTTTACAATATATACAATATATAGAGATTCAACCAACCTATACTAGGAAACTGAATAATACAAATTTAATACAATTGATACACATAATCGTAGAGATGATTTCGTAAATCATTAGCATGATTTACGTTTTGCTTTTAAAACATTATACAGAGTCTGAATGGTTAAGACCTCTAATCTGAATTGGTCATACATTTGCTTCTGAACGGATAAGCATTATACAAGCTCTTAATAATTCAGACCTCTTATTGGTTCAACATTAAAAGTTCAGACCTCTTACTGGTTCAGCTCTTAACAATTCAGATGTTGCCAAACGGCCCCTAACTTATTAAATATCCCAAGAGACTTTTTTTTCATCTATAAATAAATAGAGACAAGTGCACAAACCATTCAAGAGACCAAGAAATTAAGCATGGTTCCTTTGGTGTATGCTCTACCCACGTTTCTCCTCCTCTTATTTCTCATCAAATTACTCTATAATCGCCCGACCACCAAGACAGACCTACCACCATCACCACCAAAACTTCCGGTGATCGGCAACCTCCACCAGATCACACCACTCTTGCACCACTCCCTCCACTCTTTATCCCAAACACACGGTGGTCCACTCATGCTAATCCACCTGGGCTCCGTCCCAACTCTAGTGGTCTCATCAGCCGATGCAGCCCGTGAGATAATGAAGACCCAAGACATCGTATTCGCCAACAGACCCGACGTGAAAATGTGGCGGGTGCTCCTTTGTGACTTGAAAGAAGTCTCGGTGGCGCCTTATGGCGAGTACTGGAGGCAGGTCAAGAGCATCATGACGCTTCATTTATTGAGTAATAAGAAGATCGAAGAGAATCGCGATATTAGGGAAGAAGAGATCGCGGTTATGGTTGAGAAAATAAACAAGTTATCTAGTAATATGGAGGTGGTGGATTTGAGTGATATGTTTGTGAAGTTTACAAATGATGTGGTGTGTAGGGTGACGTTTGGAAGGAAGTATAGTGAAGGGGAGAGTGGGAAGAAGTTTAGGAAGATGTTGGGTGAGTTTTTTGAGGTGTTGGGTGGTCTTAACTTGGAGGATTTTGTTCCTCAGCTTGTATGGGTGGATAGGTTGAGAGGGTTTAATGCGAAAGTCGAGCGGGTTGCTAGAGAGATCGGTGAGTTCTTGGATGGTATCGTGGACGAGCGGCTGAGGAGCCAATCGAACGCGGGTGATGGCGGTCGAAGAGAAGACTTTGTGGATGTATTGCTTAAGATCCAAAAAGATGACAAGATTGGACTGACTCTAGACAGGCTGGTGATCAAAGCACTTCTATTGGTAACTCAACTTCCTCCTCGTATTTTTACACTTTCACTATTTCCATACCCTTACATTTTATTCTCACACTCTTTTTCATTTTACGTCTCTCTCTGTATATCTATGTATGTATAGAGAGACAGAGGAAAGAGATGTGTGAATATTAACTCCCTAATTTTAACATGGATATTAATATTCACATACTCCTTACCTTTGTCTCTCTCTATACATAGATATATATAAAGAGAGAAATAGTGAAAATAACGTGAAAATAAGATTTTGAGATTTGCGAATAGAATAACCCTTTTAAACTCTCTGTTGCTAGATCTGTTTGGTTGTTTTTTAGTACATGAAAGAAGTTTTGATTACCTTTCTGTCATCACGTGCTCACTTAGGGGGAGGGGGCGGTCCGTTATGGACTCCCCATAATGAGTTATAGGACGACGAACACCGCCGCCTCCATGTTTATCACGAGTTATAGGAATAACTCGTTGAATGTATAACGCGTTGAACTTGATCAAATGAATGTGTATGACTTGTACATTGGGTATTAATACTTGTACATTGGAATCTCATCACTAGTGATACCACCCCCACTACAATTCTATCACTAGTGATAGAATATTGGGTGATGACATGGCATGATTTGATTGGATATTGGGAGTGATAGAAATCTATCACTAGTGACCACCCGCTCCCCCCTTAAACACGTACATACAGAGAACTATATTTTTATAGTTTAATCAGGAAATTTAATGCTAAGTAATTAGAAAACAAAGTTTTATATAACCATATTACTATGTGTTTATGATACATGGCACATGCTCCAACCAAATTTCAAATATACAAAATAATTTAGTTTTGTAATAAATTTTACAATCAAAAGAAATTAAAAGAGGGAAAATAAAATATTGTTGTTTAATAATATACAGTTTCTCTATATTCAACTTGCATAGAGATTAAAAGGAGAGAAAATAATGAAAATGGCCAAAATTTCATTTGGACTCTATAATATAGTAAAAACATAGTTGCAAGGCGCTCCCTAGTCGGATTCGGGAGTACTCGGGGAGTAATCAGGAGTACTCGGGGAGTAATTGGCCTGGGAGAAGAGTACTCGTGCCTCGGCAACCTACCTTGTAGCGAGTACTCGGAGCCTAGGCGAGACTTTTACAACCATGAGTAAAAGTGGGTGATTTAGCAAAGAGAAAAAATAAAACAGATAAAACTTGGATGGCTACTAGAAGATGACAACAGAAAAAACTAACAAATAACAAATAGAATATTCGGCCACCCGTTTACAAAAAAAAAAAAAAAATCTAAACCACCACCAGGACATGAGTACCACGTTGGCGACCCGTTGAAAAACCACCATGTTTTTTGTTTTATAATTATAGTTTCGAATTTGTTTATGTAATAATTTTCTATGATGGAAGAGAGAGAATATTTTATTTTGATTATTTAAGAGCAGTCTAGACTCTCGAGAAACTCATTCTTATTTTATTTCTTACTTTTTATTAAACTAGGGTAAAATCGTAATTTGTCAAAAGCTAAAGTGATGGTGATACTATAAATTTGAACCAGTGGCAAAATTGTAAATTTTCACATGGGCAAATTCATAAATTTGAACTTAGGGAAACAGCATAATATAAATTTGAACAAAGGGCACAATCGTAATTTTAAGCTAGAGGCAAAACTACAATTTTATTTTGAACCGAGTGGAAAATCGTAATTTTGAGTTTGGGGCAAAAGCATAATTTTATTTTGAACCGGGGGAAAAAACGTAATTTTGAACCGATGGCGAAACCATAATTTTTTAAACGGGGACCGAGGGAAAATTCGTAATTTTTAGCTGGGGGCAAAAACAGAATTTTATTTTGAACTGGGGGGCGAAAAGGTAATCTGAGCTGAGGGCAAAACTACAATTTTATTTTGAATCGAGGGAAAAATCATAATTTTAAGTCGGGGATAAAAGCGTAATGTTATTTTGAGCTGGGGGCAAAAACGTAATTTTAAAATGGATATAAAATAATAATTTTGAGATGGGGACAAAATCGTAATTTTGAGTTGAGAGCAAAATCGTAATTTTAAGATGGGGACAAAAGCGTAATTTTATTTTGAGCTGAGGGCAAAACGGTAATTTTAAACTGAATAAAAAACATAATTTTAAAATGGATATAAAATTATAAACTGGTTGGTCCAATGGGGGAGTGCCAGGCAGCTGCCTGACACTATTCCCCCAACTTGTAAAATGTATATGTAGTATAATATAATATAATATAATGTAAATTTCATTAAATAAATAATAATACATTTTTATAAGTTTTTTTTATAAGTTTAGTGACCATACTAAATTATTGACATATTGGCATGTTATCCAAAAGAGAAAGATTATGGTGGTGCATGGTGGTTATACACGTATAGAGTTCATGACCACATATGATGTTTATAAGCTAATTTGTTTTATGAACATACTAAATTATTGACACATATAAGTTTTATATAATAAAAAATATTAGACGTGCCAATTTTATGTTTATTAGCTAATATGTTTTATATATGGATGACACAGAAAGGGTTCTAAACAATGTTTTAAAAACTGGTTCAAACCGGCCGGTTGTACAGATTGAACCGTCCGGTTAAACCGCTCGATACACCCGATTAAACCGTTTCTAAATCAAATCCTGTACGGTATAAAAACCGGATTTTAAAACATTGGCCCTATATGATATTATTAAAAGGGATTATATAATTGGAGATTGTACCGATCGATGATGATGATGATAATAATAATAATAATAATAATAATAATAATAATAATAATAATAATAATAATAATAATAATAATAATAAAGACAAACGAATCAAATACACAAACATCATACAAATCAAATACACATGACACTAATCTTTTGCATTTCAATTATCTTCCGATTGAATACGGTTATAAAACTAGTGATTATATGTGTGTTTTTAATGTGAGAACGTGTTTATTCAAATGTAACAATTTAGTATTTGATTTGTGTGTGTTATTGGGTTATGATTTAGTCTTTTGTTCATGTAAGCATTTTAAAAATGATGTAGGTTTAGATTTATGTTGTATTTGGATTTTGATTTAGGTCGTGGTGGCCTGCTGGATGGTGTTTTGAGTTGGTAAAACAGACAAATACATTAATTAATTTAACTAACTTGTGAACATATACATTTGTCAGTTGTCACATATCAGTAAACTATACAATATTTAATACATAGATTTAGAACCCAACAAATTGACCTCATTTTGTCATTGCTATTCTGGAAACTTGCTTAAAATGGAATGTACTTGTCATTCCTTAGGAGTAATGGCTTAACTCTCTTGTACTTCTTGTAGGACGCTTATACAGCTGGAACAGACACAACAGCAACGGTATTGGAATGGGCATTTACTGAACTTGTTAAACATCCTAGGGTGCTAAAGAAAGTACAAGACGAAGTGAGGACGATTCTTAAGGGTAAGCAACAAATAAACCAAGATGACATAGGTAACATGAAGTACTTAAAAGCTGTATTAAAAGAAACGCTTCGTCTTCACCCACCAATCCCAACTCTAGTTCCTCGAGTAGCGAGACAAGATGCTAAAGTCATGGGTTATGACATTGCAAAAGGAACTAGGGTTATCATTAACGCATGGGCCATTGCAAGAGATCCTAAAGTATGGGATGATCCCAATGAGTTTCGACCTGAGAGGTTTTTGGATTGTACTATTGATTTCAAAGGTCGTGACTTTGATTTGATTCCATTTGGTGCCGGAAGGAGGGGATGTCCAGGGATTGCTTTTGCAATGACGACAAATGAGAGTTTGTTGGCTAATCTTTTGCACAAGTTCGATTGGCAATTGCCGAATGGAGGAAATGAAGATGATCTAGATATGAATGAACAACCTGGCCTTACGATTCGCAAAAAAGTTCCTCTTTTGGTTGTTGCAACACCATTTTCTGTATAACTCCCATATAATATGAAGCTAAGCATTTCAAGTGATCATTGATTGACACTGTTTACAAGTACTGCGTAATCAAATGTTAGTGATTTTACATATAGTTAATGTGGAACAACATAACATAGTGATTGTCTTTAATTAAGATCTGTTTACCTAATGGCTGCATGATAAATTTGATCTTATATATCAAATATATATATATATATATATATATATATATATATATATAGGTAGAGGTTTCTGTAAAAAAAAATGGGTTTTTTGTGAGAAAGGTAAGAAAGAATCTACATCATTAGATCTTTGATCTAATGGTTGAGATCATAATGGCAAAATTGTAAATAATGTTTACTATTAAACATATTAATTTTTTAGATTAAGGGTATACTGGTAAATTTAACATTTTTAAATTAAGAAACTAACATTAATGCACATGCAACTTCCCCCCGTCTTTTTTAAACGTCAATAACTTTTTATACCTAACTTTTTTTTTTTCAAAAAAAAATTACACCATAATAACGAGCGTTTTTTTATCTTTAATATGAGCACCATATTGCTATGCTTATATAGAGAAAAAAATATGTTTCGATTAGATGTTTAGTCCATGATGTTTTGTCTATGTTCATACAGTGGTGTTTTAATCGTATTGTGATTCAAAGTGTGGTGTTTTAAACACATACTGGAAAACGTGATGTTTTTTTATCTACTGGACTGTAGGTTTTAAAACACCATGGTGTTTTAACATATGGAATCTGAAACATCTACTAGCATGCAGATCTAAAACACCATGCATGCAGGTTTAAAACACCATGTACAATAACCATACTATGAACATTATACTAAGAACACATTATGGAAATAGAGGTAGTGTCTTTAATAGTGTTATATACTTATTGAATGGTGTTATATACTTATTGAATGGTGTTATATATGTGTTGAATGGTGATTTTGCAGTATTATTCATAGTGTTTTTATAGAGATCTTTAAAATGGTGTTATATATGTGCTGAATGGTGATTTTGCGGTGTTATTCGTAGTGTTTTTATTAGGCCAAAGCATGCTTCTCAAATTCAAAAGACTTTTCGACCACTTTGGTTAGTCAAAGTTCCGTTTTGGAACCATCCAAGTTTTAATCGAACTTACGTTTTACTATTCTCAATCTTATATGATGCAATCATCTTTCTTCAAATTCAAATTGTTTTGAGATTTCACCTTTTACGCACACTCATACTAGAGTTTTTTATACAATTATACATTATGCACATGCATGATTTCACATAATTTTATCTACATTCCTTGTAACAACAAATGGAGACATATCATCAAGATATGAGTGATTTCCTTACCTTGACGATTAACTCCGCTTCTTTTCTCATCTTACAACGACCTCACCAACGGGTTAGGGGTGATTCCCTTACCTAGGATATCGTTAGCAAGACTTTCTTTTAATAGACTTTATTATGTAAACACGATCATGTTTATACCTAAATCATTTATCATTCGTCAAAATCCCTATTTATTTCAAAATGCATTGTATATTCAAACGTATTTCTTATCCTACAATTTATTCTCACATAACTCACATGCACGAAATTTTAATCATACCATAAACACGTGTTCCTCTATTTTCAAATCTTACAAAATGCTACATGTCAACTTAATCGATCTAATAAATCCATTGCCCACAAAAATTTCGTATTCAACGTGAGTATTAAAACACGCTCACCTCATATCATTATACTAAGGTTTTTTATTTTCAATTGGGAATCAAACCAACTTTTCATACACACCTACAAAATATTACAAATATTGTTCGATCGTTCATTAAAACTCTTTACAAAATCAATAAAATATTTTATTAAGAACACCTTTCAACAATCACTAAGTTCATATACCAAGTTTCTTTTTTAAGGATCAATATTTTCACAAAAACCTCTAAACTTCGAAATTCTTCTTTAATACAAGATCATCTAGGACGATGCAAACTTACTAACTTCTAGAACCTTTTCAGCATCACTTCATATGCAAATTGAACTTAAAACATATGGGTAAGAAAACTTCATAAGTACCGACAATTTTCAACTATGTAAATTCTTTTAAAACCATGGTAGCATTTCCATTCTTTTACAATTGACATAATCAATAGATGTTTTATCCTCTCTTTACATTCCCAAACTAGATTCCACCTTCCATATCAACTCAATCTATTTTGATTCAATTAAACTTCACGTTTTGCTCAAACAACTATACATGCATATCATCTTACATGTTTTACTTATACACTTATGTTTACTCTTATATCCATGTTCCTATTTATACTCATGCAAGTACGTTTATACTAATATTTATACTCATACACTTATGCTTACACTTATATTCGTAATCACGTCTATACTCACGCAATTTACGTATACGCTTATATTTATGCTCATGCCATTATGTTTATATTCATATTCACACTTATGGTTATACTTATATTTATACCAGTACTCATGCTCCCATTTTATGTTCATACTTATTGTTTTGGTCAAAAATCACACAAGGATAATATAACCAAATCTGATTTTTGTGAGGTTAAGTGCTTGGTTATTGGACAATGAGAAAATGAATTGCTTGATGAATGTGAAGATGAACACAACGATTTTTTACGAGGAAAAGCCCTTGATCGCTAGTAGATCGCCGGCATAAAAACCTCGGATAGTGAAAACTATCACTATCAACTATATTGAACGAAAAAGATTACAACTTTGGATGTTGATCTAGTGTGGTACAATGATTGAATGCTATGTGTGTTGTGAAAGCTTCTGATTCGTGATTTATGCGAGTGTGTGTGTATGAAGATGATAACTACCCTATAACACTTGATCAACCCCCTTAAATAAGCTAACAAACAAGTCCGAATTTCTAGGAAGACCATGTCCACTTCCATGAGCATTAGTGGAAATAGCACATGCAGCATAAAAAAGCGAATATTCCCCGAAATTCCAGCTGAGAGTTAGTCCACTACGTCCATTATCTGCATATAAACGTTAAAAACGTGACAATTGTTAAAAACATAAACAATAGTAAGGATCCTGGATCCTCAGACTCCCTGCATTATCCGTTAAGGATCCGTGATCCATGCCCAGTCTCAGGATAGATGATCCTTAGCATAAAATCCATGCCCTAACAATTGCCCCCAATATGGCAGTTGTGATAAGGATTCACAGCTGTCATATTTCCGTTAGAAGCGGACTAGCCGTTGCTGCTGGTAACTAGTTGTTACACTGCCTGTCGTCACTGATAAGACCTGCTATAATCATCATTGCAAAATATAGAGTTAGAGATAACTCCTCAAGTGCCTTTAAAGATCAGAAGATCCTTCTGTTTGTGGAGGATGAATCCTTCTACACCGTTCGCTATTAACCTTCCTGCACTTTAATTTCTGCATAGACACTTTAACTCTTAGATAGCCATGTCCGGCCTGGATGGGTGGTCCACGGTTTTGCTGGTGAAATCCAGGCCAGATGATTTTGATACATAATGAATGGGTAACAACATTAAACTTTTTTAGCTACATCTGTTGTTGTTTCTTCCCTCTTTATTTTTCATGTATGCTTTCTATTTTCAAAGATATCATCGCCAAACAACTGAAAAGTTATTGGAAATCTGATGATAATGTTAAACTTTTAACAGAAAACTTGAAGTGTTCGGAAAAATGTGGATCAATGATCCTTAACCAAAAAGGATAAGAGACAACTTGCAGCTTAGAAAAAGTTAGAATATAACATACCAGAGAATCCAAGTTAGGATTCTATATCCTTGTAAATTATTACTGAATAAACAAACTGTGATAAGTAAAGTTTCAATGATCCAAGATCCTTATTGTCAGAACTTGTATAACTTTAAAGCTCCAAGATCCTGTAAGAAAAACAAACTTGGGACCAAGCCAAATAATTGGGAATGAACCCATAATAACTGGGGACAAGCCCAAATAAACTGGGGACAAGCCCAACAAACTAGGGACAAGCCCAAATAACTGGGGACAAGCCCAAATAAACGGGTGTAAACTGGAGTATGGCCCAAACTGGCGACTATCCCAACGTGAGCGACATGAAAATGCCGAAACCTTAGCTAACGTGAAAACGTTAGAAACCTTAGGAACGGATGTATGGTACGTTTACCATTATATTTAGAATCCTAAATATAGCCAACAACAATGAAATTGTCAGCCCCTAAAGCGGGTACTGGTCCTATTGCCTGGAACTATACTTGGATAATCGTGAGCAACTGGCGAAGTGTTGAAACCTGATTCGTAGAAGGTAATAGATACCTTAGCTGGGGACAAGCCCAAAAACTGGGGACAAGCCCAACAAACTGGGGACAAGCCCAAAAACTTTGGAGAGTTGGCCAACCACTTTGATCTTCTGTAAAATGATAACAACTCTGCAAAAGCTTAAACTTTATGAAAATAGATGTTAAATGTTTAACATCTTTGACTTATGATAAGTAATAAGTATAAAATGAATGAAAATGAAAGTAATGTGTTACCAAAGATAGAATCACATATCCTTTGAGGATCCCGGATCCTTAATCAGAATACTGGCATCGCTGAGGATCCCTGATTCTTTTTATATAAAGTACTTTTTGAGATGAACAGCGTTCCAAGCTCTTGGTAGGAGATCACCATCCATTGTTAACAAACGATATGCCCCCTTTCCTGCTTCAGCTTCAATTAGATAGGGGCCTTCGTATTTTAGTGCTAGCTTGCCATCAGCAGGATTTGTGGTATTTTGGAATGCTTTCCTTAATATCATGTCACCAACTTGAAACTCTCTGATCCTGATGTTCTTGTTGTAGTGTTGGTGCATACGTCTGTCGACTTCGTCTTGTATTAGATTGTATAGATCAGGGCATGCAAAACGAGGAATGTGGGAGTGAGGTCATTTCGCACGAAATAGCAAACAGCTATTTCGTACGAAATCAGTTAGTCATTTCGCACGAAATGACTATTTCGTGTGAAATTGATTTCGTACCAACTGTTTCGTGCGAAGTAGGCCAGCCTATAAATACTTGTCATGCCTTGTCATTTGTAACTTTCCGGTTTCAGAGTCGAATTGCTGCCGAAGTGTCTACTCGCTGTAAAACGTTGTTATATCAATCAGAAAGACAGTTTAAAGTTAATAGCAAGCTGAATCACCTCAATACGTTTGTTTCCGCCTCTCGTATTGAGCAAAAACCCTTCTGAACGACTCGTTAAGGTCGCACAACGATCCTACAAGTGGTATCAGAGCTCAGGAGGAAGAGTTCTTACCGATTCAGCTCCAAATTCTGATTTCTACACCTTCTTTTTCAAAATTAACAAAATTTCACGGTTAAAATGGTTTGAATTTCACACATTATATGCGAAACTGTGTTTTAACAAAGCCTTGAAAGTTTCAGACCTAAAATTGAACTATAACCTAGTTAATTGGACAAAAATCTGATCGACATGATGATGTCAGCAGTATTTCGCACGGAATAGATCCTTCATTTCGCACGAAATCAGCTTATAGTGTGAGCTATTTCATACGAAATCACTATTTCGTACCAAAGTGTCCTTATTTCGTGTGAAAGTCTGCTATTTCGCACGAATTCAGCTTAAAGTTGGTTTATTTCGCACGAAAAACCGTATTTCGTGTGAAAATATTTCATTTCGTACGAAAGCATCTCATTTCATGTGAATCATTTCGTTTGAAGTCATTTTGCAGGTCATTTCGCTTGAAGGATCATATCGCTTGAAAGTGTATTTCGCTTGGGTTGTTATTTCGTTTGAAACTGTCTGATTTTGTGAAACTTGTTACCGAATCATGGAAGAGGAATTTTATAACGCGTTCGCTACTGCCCCAACTACTCCGGCTACCATTGCTCAAAGCATGAACATGGAAAATGAGACTGGAACTTTGCAAAAACCCCCCGAAGCTTATGGGCATTGAGGAATATTATGGTTGGAAAGACCAGTTTGAAAACTGGGTTCAAGCAATTCATTTGAGGTCGTGGGAGTGTATTGAGAAAAAGTATGTTAAACCTCATACAGATATGGGAGTTATCAAAACTATTTCTGAATTTTCGGACAAAGAAAGAGACATGTATAAAGCAGAAAAGATGATGATCAGTTTACTCCAGCAAGCTATTAAAGAAGACATCTTCATATTACTTCAACATGATAATACTTCACGTTCAATTTGGGAAGCACTTCGTGTTAAATTTGAGGGAAGTGAGAAGATGATCCGGAATAAGAAATCATTGTTAAAGAAAGAATTTGATTTGTTTACAAGTTTGCCGGGTGAAAATACCAAGAAACTGATTGAAAGATATTGTCACTTAGTTCGTTCAATGTCTTTGTTAGAGATAACTAAAGAACGAGAAGAATGGGTCGACAAATTGGTTGATGCTTTACCTCAAAAAGAATGGGGTACATTTTTGATGATATTAAAGAATACTGGAGAATATGATGGTTTGAAAATTTCTCAGTTCATCGAAAAGATTGAAGGTCAAGATCTTGAACAGCAAAAGATTGCTAGAATGAATAATCCGAGTGGCCAACAAGACATCAAGATGTATTACAAAGGGAGTGTTCCGGATGTTGAAGCTAGTCCAAAGATCCAAACTGCTTTTAGTGCAGAAAACTCATCTGGATCAGTAAATCAAAGTTCAAACAGCAGCAGTGGATTTTCCTCATATCCAAGTGTTAATCCGAAGGTTTCAACCTCGAGTCATCAGTTTCAAAGCTCAAACAGCAGTAATGGTCATGTGTTACATTGCAACATCGCATTGCATCTTAAGAATGGTCAAAATTTCTCTGAAGTGGTCGCTAAAGGTCACATGTCATTACTTGCTACTGTGTTAGAATCTTATGAAGGATTGGTTGCAGGAAGGATCGGAAATCCTATGCTGACGAAAGAGGATTACGATCAGATCGATGCAGAAGAAATGGAACTTATGGATATTAAATGGTGTTTAGCCAGTGTTTTGAGGAGAGCTGAAAATTTTAAGTTGATTACAGGGAGAGATGATTTCAGAGATGCTAATGTTTCTACTTTGGGTTTTGATAAATCTAAAGTTACTTGTTTTCGATGCAGGGAGAAAGGACATTTCAAGAGGGAATGTACCAATCGAGAAGCAAGTGGAGCAACGAATCCATTCGGTAGTAATGATTATTATCGGAAAGCCATATATCAACAAGTTGCTCATCAACCGTATCAACAACAAGAACCACAAACTGCACATGCCAAGAAAGCAATCGAAGAATCAAATAAAAAAACGTATTTTGGTATAATAGATCAAGATGATGAAAAAGTAGCAGAAGGTTTTAGCTGGGATAAATACATTCCGCCTGATTCAAAAGTAGTAGCTCTCATTGCACAAATAGTTCAAGAACCAGATTTGATGAAGGAATTGATGAAAGTATTTGCCAGTGATGAGAGAAGTCAAGATGGAGAGTTTGTTTCTTCATATGATAGTTCAGATAGTACTCAAGTGTTTGATGAATCATCATCTGAAAGTGATGATGAAGAAGAAACACAAATAAATATTGGAAAATCTGTATTATCTCCTGAAAGTTTTCAATTTATTTTGCAGATAGAGTGGAAAAGTTAAAGGAGAAAAGTGCAGCAAAGGAACAGAAAAAGATGAAGAGTAAAGGTGTTGCTCAGGAAAAGATGTCTGAACAAAGTGAAGAAGTTAAAGTTGCTGAGAAAGTGGTTGAAGCTGAAAAGGTGTTTGAAGCTGAGAAAGTGGTTGAAGTTGAGAAGATAGTCGAAGTTGAAAAGATTATCGAAGTTGAAAAGATTGTTGAAGTCATCAAACCTTGTCTAAAGTGTTTGGAGTCATGTAAGCAGTGTGAAGAGAAAGAAAAGAAGTTGAGTGAGCAAGATAAGATGAAAGAAAACTTATTGTTCAATCTCAACTATTTGAAAGAATCGTATGATGCGTTGAATAGAACAGTAACTGGTCTACAAAAGACAAATTCTGAAAGAGAAGATGCTTTAACAATGATGAATGCTGTGATGATGACGAAACAGAAGGCCATTAATCATTACATTGAAGAATGTGCTAAGTTGAAGCAGGAGTTGGAAACAGAAAAGATTGAAAATGAAAGAATCAGACGATTGCTGCAAAGTTATTCTAGTTCTGATTATTTGATTGGTCGAATTTATCCAACTGTTGCAGGTTTTGAAGCTTTTCAAGACAAGAAATCGAAAGAAAAGGATACTGGTAAGAAACAAAGTGCAAATTATAATAAGTGTCCGCCTCCGATTTGGGAAGGTTATTCTCCCAGAAAACCGAATGAGGAGCAAGTTAAAAAGGCTGTCAATATAAAGTTAAAGTCAGAAACAACTGATGATTTACCAGAAAACATTGACGTCACATTCACATGGTCTGACACTGATCATGAGTCTGAGTTAATAAAGAAAGTGGTCGATCAGGTGTTGGATAAGGATGATGAGTCAGAGTCAAAGTCTGAGTCAGAAACCTCGAGTTCGTCAGTCAAAAGTTCAAAATCGTCGGTGAAACGGGTTTACAATAAAGAATTCCTGTTATCAAAATCTAATTTGAATGACGAACCAATCAAAGTGGCATATACTTTGAATGATTCAGACAAATTATATTCTGATGAGGAATTTCCAATAAGAGGTGTTAAAACTGAAATAATTAAAAAGATTTTCAAACTAACAGAAATTAATCTTTCTGAAATAAAAGATGTAAATCTTTCTGAAAATCCTAAACCTTACACCTCAAGAGTTCAACAATGTTTAAACAAGAAAAAGGGTTACAGTTCTGGTTCAGGTTATCGAAAGAAACCAAACCACAACAGTAATTTCAAAAAGAAAGGTCTTGGATTTATTCCACCTGAAAACCATAAAAATAAGATTTTTTCTAAAACAAAAACAGTATTTGTTTCAGGGACAAGTGCTGAGGAAGAAGAAAAGAGCTCATTCTGGAAGCAATCGAACAAAGAGTTCCTTGCAGAAAAACAGAAACATGGGAAAAATGGAGTTCATCAGAGAAAAGAAACAAGAACCTGTTACATATGTCAAGAAGTTGGTCACATAGCCTGGAATTATCCAAAGGCAACCAACACAAAACAGGAAGTTGTTTCTAAACTGAAAGAAAAAGTTGTTAATAAAGCTGAACCACCAACTGAAAAATTTAAAGTTTTCAAAAATTCAACGTATGAAGTTGGTGAATGTTCAAAAAGGTTTTATAAGAGAAGGGTGAATCTTGATAACCAAAAGTGGGTTGTTAAGAAATCGGATGTGAAATCTGGCGATGAATCTGATTCCACAAAGTCAGAGGAGCCACAAATTGAGATAAAATTGGAAACATCAGTACCGCCAATGGATGATGTCAACTTTCCACCATTGCGGGCTGACAATTTTAAACAAAAAGTTGGTAAATTGGAGATCTCGAATCAATTCTATTCTGAGAATAAAGAATTTGATGTCGAAAAGGTTTTTAATGGAAATGTGAAAAAGATTTTTGGGAAAATGGTCGAGGGGAAGGTAAAAGGGGTTAAAGATTTTTATGAATCAAAGAAGGCAACGTATACCCCAAGTGAAGAAGAGGAGGTCACATCCAAGTTTGGTCAGGCTTGGATGTCTGTTTTTCATATGTAAAAATCCTGACTTGCCGGAGCTCCCAAGTTGGTAATCGTGGAGCATGAATCGGCATTTTTCTTGAGAATTTCACGAAAGTGATTTCGACCTACAAGTGGTAGTTTTCTTAAAATTGTTATATTTTGATTTTCAAGTGGTATGATTGGTAAGTAAACCGTCAAGTGGTTGGAAAAGGGTTTTAATCTACAAGTGGTTAATCAAGGTCATTAAGTTGAACTTGAGTTAACTTTCATACATATGGTTGAGAAAACAAAGTGATGAATGAACCCCGATTTTACAAGTGTTTTCAACAAATCTAATTTTCCGAGAAAAAAACATTTGATTAAAACAAACTTAAGTGTTTTGAAATCATAATGGGAAAATAGTTTGTTGTCAGGGGGAATTCTGATTGTTTATGCCAAGTGGATGGCGATTTGAAGCAATTCACAACAGTTGTCACTTTATTTGTACAGTTTGTTTTCAATTTTCTTTAAAAGGTTTTGAATTTTAGGGGGAGTAAGAAATTTTAGAAAATCCAAAAACATTAGAAAATTTGAAAAAGCCAAAAACATGATAAAATCAAAAATGAGTTTTGTTGTAAAAAGAGGAAATGATAGTACATCAGTGGACATTCACAGCATGCTAAAGAATTGGAAGGTTAAAATGTGATAAACGGTCTCACTGATGATATGCCAGTAGGTTTTTACACATTTAGTAGATTGTGTCGAGATATAAACCTAAATTTCAAACTTACTTATCTCGTGGGGAACATCTCTCGGATATATGGGTAACCCCCGAAATCTTGTTTGAAAGATCCCTCTTTCTGAGATACTAGGTCTTTATGCTCAGTGATATCTGGGGTATTATTTCGGGACTTCTGATTTTGCGGAAGCAATGGCCTAGTCCCCGTATAATACCTTTCGCTTGCTTGAAATATAGCACTACCCTCAGCATAAAAAATGATGAAACATTGAAAAATGCTAATCATGTGCTGTTGAAGAAAAGATTCTCTAAAAGGGAACACACCTAAAGTCGAAGCCATCATCTCTCTGATTTTGCGGAAGCAATAGCCTGAGCTCTCATGGCCCTCGCATTTAATCCTTTACAGATATCATCTAGGTATACTCACCTGTAAGACTGAATATTGGGATCTGGATACATGAGTATATTCTGAGGTGGTACACTCGAATAAGTTCAAGTGCTTAAAACATTAATTCGTATCTCGGAACAGTAGAAATTTGTGTGAAAATTTAAGTGGATCAGTATACTGACAATCTAAGTGAATTGTTTAGAACTGAAAATGTTTAAAGCTTAATGGTGTTGGTGAGTTGTCTCATAATCTGATATGATCCTCTTACACAAACTCACAAAAATATTGTCTGTAAATATTTCTTTACTGCAATTCTTTAATTTCAAAATTCAAAAAGATTTTCAGTGTGTTTTAGCATAAATTTTGAAAATTCAAAAAGATTTTCGACAACTGATGATGAAAAGCTGTTTTTCAAAATTCCGAGTGCTAAACATGATGAATAGGTTTGGGAAAGTGTGTGTGAAAAGATTCTCTTACATGTGGTCATTCGAATTTATAAATGATAAATCATTTTAGATAATATGATCAATTGATGGTTTGAAATTGAATCTACATGTGGTAAGCAGAGATTAAATTTGTCAAACTTTAAATTTGAAATTTGTGAAATTTATTTCTGGGTTAAGAATGTACATGTTAGCCAGGTTTTGATACCTGAACTATGTAAAAGCCAGAGCATGATCTTGGAACATAAGATAAGCCAGATTACGATCCGAGCACAATTCAAGGGGGAGTCTGCTAACAAAGGGGAATTTGAAGATTGTATAGCCAAGTTCAGATCCTGATGTTCATGCAAGCTGATGATGCTGATGAACTTAAGGAATCAAGAAATCTGATCAAGAGAATTAGAGAGAGATTAGAGCCAGGTCGAGATCCTGGAGATGAAAAGAGACAGAATTGAGGATGTTTTACATTGTTAGATACTTTGGAAAAGTTCGAGAAGACTGATAAAGACTGAAGATTTAAGACTTGACACTGAAGACTTCGTCAACATCCGAGGGGGAGTCTGTTGGTGCATACGTCTGTCGACTTCGTCTTGTATCGAGTCTTGCATTAGATTGTATAGATCAGGGCACGCAAAACGAGGAATGTGGGAGTGAGGTTATTTCGCATGAAATAGCAAACAGCTATTTCGTACGAAATCAGTTAGTCATTTCGCACGAAATGACTATTTCGTGTGAAATTGATTTCGTACCAACTGTTTCGTGCGAAATAGGCCAGCCTATAAATACTTGTCATGCCTTGTCATTTGTAACTTTCCGGTTTCAGAGTCAAACTGCTGCCGAAGTGTCTACTCACTGTAAAACGTTGTTATATCAATCAGAAAGACAGTTTAAAGTGAATTGCAAGCTGAATCACCTCAATACGTTTGTTTCCGCCTCTCGTATTGAGCAAAAACCCTTCTGAATGACTCGTTAAGGTCGCACAATGATCCTACATGTAGGCTCCAGCCATTCTTTGTTGATAGCTAGCCAATCTTATCCTTGCTAAATCCCTTAGTTCCTCTATGGTATCCAGATCTTGAACAAAGTTTTCAGCATTTCCTTCAGGATCACGGATGCTTGTTCTTGCAGTAGGGACTACAATCTCTGTAGGGATCACAGATTCAGCTCCAAACACCAAAGAAAATGGAGTTTGACCGGTAGCATTCTTGGGAGTTGTTCTATCATCTAGGGTTGTTCACGAGCCGAGCCGAACCAAGCGGACCTTTGCTCGTGCTTGGCTCGTTTATAAACCGAACCGAGCGGAGCGGCTCATTTAAAACCGAGCCTCAAATCAATCGAGCATTTTTCGAGCAATAAAAATTTCGAGCGAGCGTCGAGCGAAATTCGAGCGATTTGGACAATCGTGTCACCCGATTTAAATTTGCTGAGAGAGATAGTGACAATGTTGGGTCTCAAGTTTTTATGTCTTTAAAAATATGCACATTTAGTGGCACAATATTTTTCTTATTAATAACAATGTTGTGGCCGACGAGGCGATAATCATATTGCACGAACATTTACGTTAAGAGTAGGAGACGATCGACTTAGGGTAACGACATGAAACATTGAGGCAATGAACAAACTATCTTTTATCGGTTTAGGGTTTAACTTTTAGTTTTAATATTAATTTTTTTATTAGCGTGGTTGGGCTAGTACGTATAGATATAGTTGTAAATTTGTATATCGTTTACCAAAATCTAATAGAGTGGTACATATACAACTATAGATTTAATTTGTATTTAAGTATATATGTATGTGTAAGTGTGTATATATATAGGTGTGTGTGTATTATGTATAATAATTTGAGCCGAACCGAGCAGAGCGGCTCGTTTACAACCGAGCGTCAAATCGAACGAGCATTTTCCGAGCTGTTTTCGAACGAGTGTCGAGCGAGCGGCGAGCGGCGAGCGATTTGAACGGCCCTACTATCAGCCCATAATACATAAGGTAGTTCTTCTGCCTATTTCCCTTTCTTGGATCCAAGCTTCTTCTTTAAGTTGTTAATGATGATTTTGTTGGATGATTCTGCTTGACCATTAGCTTGTGGGTGGACTGGTGTTGATGTTATCATCCTAATCCCCCAGCTATCACAAAAGTTAGTAGTTCGGCTCCCAATGAATTGGGATCCATTATCACAAACAATTTCAGAAGGAATGCCAAATCTAGTAATAATGTTTCTTTTGATAAAGGATATAACTTCTTTCTCCCTGACTTGTGCAAAGGCTTCAGCTTCTATCCACTTGGAGAAGTAATCAGTCATAGCTAACATGAATACTTTTCCTCCTGGTGCCTTAGGAAGTTTACCAACTATGTCCATTCCCCATCTCATGAATGGCCAGGAAGAGGATATAGGATGCAGAAGCTCCACTGGTTGATGAAGGATATTGCTATGTCTTTGGCAAGCATCACATTTCCTTGCATATTACACAGCATCCTTCTTCATTGTAGGCCAATAATATCCTGTTCTGAGGATCCTTGAGAATAGTGCTCTGCCGCTAGTGTGTTTCCCACAATCTCCTTCATGAAAATCCTTCAAAACTTCTTGAATTTCTGGGTCCTCGATGCACCTTAGATATGGACCTGCAAGAGATCGTTTATATAAGATGTTATTTAGTAATGTAAATTGAGATACCTTGACTTTGAGAGCTCTAGGATTTTCTCCAGCGGGAATCTCTCCATGTTGTATATATCTCAGGATTGGAAGGATCCAGGATCCAGGATCCTGAATTTGATTATGAATCATCATTAGGTATGATTGCAGAATCCTCCAGTATCTCCATGGCTATGTTATCCTCAATAGCAGGGGTTAGGATGTGGATGATGGGTATCTTAACATCCTCTGGAATCTTCAGAGATGATCCAAGATTAGCTAAGGCATCAGCTTCTGCATTTTCTTCCCTGGGTACCTGTGTCAAACTATAAGAAGCAAAGGAGTCTGCCAATTTCTGGACTATCTCAAGATATTTGATTAGCCTTTCACCTTTGACAGCATAAGAACCATTGTAATGTTTAGTAATTAACAAAGAATCTACATGTACCTCAAGATACCTGATCCTCATATGCTTGGCAATTTGCAAACCTGCTATTAAGGCTTCATATTCAGCCTCATTATTAGTGGTTTGGAACTCACAAGCAATTGATTGGGGTATAATGTCCCCCTATGGTGATTTTAGTAGTATGCCTAGTCCATTTCCCTTGATATTTGAAGCTCCATCTGTGAAGAGTATCCAAGGATCCTTAGTCTCTTCAAGTTGTTGATTCTTCAATTCAGCTTTCTTTTGTAGATCACTACCGAAATCAGTCACAAAGTCAGCTAAGGCTTGGGATTTAATAGCAGTTCTCGGTTCATATTTGATGTCATATGCACTGAGCTTGACTGCCCATTTTGCCATCCTTCCTGACATTTCAGGTTTCCTGAGAACATTCTTGATGGGAAAGTTAGTCTTAACAATAATAGGATGAGTTTCAAAATAATGACCTAATTTAGTAGATGCCATGATTAAAGCAAGAATAAGTTTTTCTAAATGAGAGTACCTTGACTCAGCATCAAGTAGACTTTTACTTACATAGTATACAGGATGTTGAGTACCTTCATGATCCTTAACAAGGACCGCACATACTGCTTTAGAAGAAAGTGCTAAGTATAAGGATAATGTTTCTCCGTTTTCTGGTTTCATTAAAGCTGGAGCTGAGGATAGGTAATCCTTGAGGGCATTCTCATGCTTTTCAGTCCACTCAAACTTTTTATTCTTTCTCAGAATATCATAGAATTCTTTGCATTTCTCTGATGACTTTGAGATGAATCTGTTCAAGGCTGCAATCCTCCCTGTCAATCTTTGCACATCCTTAGCATTGGCAGGAGACTTGATGTTCACAATGTCCTTAATTTGTTCTGGACTTGCCTCTATCCCCCTTTTTGTCACCATGTAACCTAAGAATTTACCAGCTTTCACTCCAAAGTGGCACTTGGAAGGATTCAATTTCATGTTGTATCTATCAAGAATATCAAATGCTTCTTCCAAATCCTGAAGGTGATCCTTAGCTCTTTTGGACTTAACCACCATATCATCAATATAGACTTCCATTGTGTGTCCAATCTGTTCTTTAAACATCATATTTACTAGCCTTTGGTATGTAGCACCTGCATTTCTTAGTCCAAAGGGCATAGCAATATAACAATAGATCCCAGTAGGGGTCATAAAAGCAGTATCCTCTTGATCAGATGGTTCCATCTGAATTTGTTGGAATCCAGATGAAGCATCCATAAAAGTCAACAACTTGTGACCCGCTGTAGCATCTACCATGGAGTCAATGTGGGGTAATGGGAAAGGATCCTTGGAACATGCCTTGTTTAAATCAGTAAAGTCAACGCATACCCTCCACTTTCCATTCTTTTTCTAAACAACTGCCACATTAGCTAACCATCTTGCATACTTAACCTCTCTAATCATACCTACCTTGAGTAATTTGTCTACCTCTTCTTGGATAATGGCATTTCTTTCAGGTGTAAACTTCATTCTTTTCTGATGTATTGGCTTGAAGGACCTGTCAATACCAAGTTTGTGAGTAATAACATCTTTAGAAATACCTGTCATGTCTTCATGTTTCCAAGCAAAGGTAGCTTTTCTTCTTCTCAAGAAGGATATTAGATTCTGTTCAATACTGTCAAGGATCCCGGATCCGATGAAGATCTTGGATTCAGGATCCTCCGGGTTCAGCATAATATTTTTGACATCCTGCTCTCTTGCCTCCAGGACATCCCTTGGAGGATGCTTTAATTGTTATGCCTCCCTAGGTCTTAAGGCTGGCTTCATTGATGATGTATAGCAATTTTTGGCTTCTTGCTGATCACTCTCAATTTTCACCACACCCCATGGAGTAGGGAGCTTCACACATTGATGATATGTAGATGGGACTGCTTTCATATCATGTATCCATGGCCTGCCAAGGATAACATTACAACATGATAAGCAATCGATAACACAAAATTTTTGAAAGGAATTAACTCCCTCTATGTAAATAGAAAGTTTGATATTCCCACAAGAACTGATGATCTTGGGATAATTTCCGATTCAGGGATGTTCATTTTCTTGAGGACATTGTTATGGGTGAAATTCTGAGCCCATATCCTGAGAAATATATTGGGTTATATCTTGGTTATATGATATCTGTTCACATCCGGGATGCTGATTCAGGATATTGGTAACATCCTGAATGGTATCCTCAGGATCACTAACGGATTATGTGCAGGTACGCGGGTTAGAAGCTAGCAACGTTCACAAGGACTCATTCCGCGGGAGACTCGGTCCAAGTCGTTCAAATAAAGACGTTGAAGCCGCATTACTCGGTCTACAACGTTAACAATGGAATATTCGGAGCATCCCATATTTATAGGAATTTTCGTTTGTAATTCGTTACTATAAATAGGTGGGTATATCATATCGAATAGGACATCACATGAACACTCACTACACTCTTACACTGGTTCTCTAGCAATTTTCACTTTCGCACAAAAGCGTTGTAACACTTAGCGATCCGGTCAATATCCTGCACTGTATCCTGAAGTTTAAAGCAATAAGAAGAACAAGGCAGTTGCGATTGTCAGCTCCCGAGGTTTTATGCCAGCGATCTAGATTGATCAAGGGCTTTCCTCGTTTATCTCGTGTCACCCCCTTTACTTTTTGCTCATTGTTTGATCGTAGATACAGCTCAATATCCTGAGCCGTATCCTGAATACTGTTTTTCCAAACAACTTAACCAGCATATTTTCAACACACTTTTTAGCACACTACCTCACTTAACTAATTTGATCACTTAATTGCTTCGGTAATTTTTGACCAAAACAATTTGGCGCCCACCGTGGGGCAAGTGGTGCTCTCTTTACTAAAAATCTTTGTGAAATCGTTAATCGGTTTTCTGTTTTCAAAACTTTTTGCCACATTGTTTACAATGGCCTCAAGATCAAACATGAGCTCCTCCACTGTGTCTGCTACAACTTCTGCTACTACTGGTCCGGTGCTTCCACCACCTCCTCCAAGGATGCAATCTTCTTCACAACCTCAGGATATTATCCCTACTCGGAGTATTCAGGGATCTGCTCCCATTTTAGCTTCTAATGATGAAATTCTAACCTTATTTGGAAGTGTGCAGGAACAAATGAGGCAGCAACAGGAAACAAACCAAATGCTGTTGAGGGAAATACAACTCCTGAAGTCTGGCTCGAGCAGATCTGCTGAGGATATCGTCACTCCATTACAACCCAGAACTTTGAACTTCAGTTCGGCTGTGTACACTGAGGATAATAGGGGGAATATTGTGCCCAGCCTTCCTCAGAATCATACTCCTGAAATACCCTCCTCGGTCAGGATGTCAACCATGAGGAGCTCAGGATATGCTTCAGGATATGGGCAGAATCCTCAGACGGGTAACATGTCAAATAATAATAATACTCATGCTGCTAACAATAGTGGATCTTTGCAGGATACAGGTGTAACATCAGCATTTACTAGGGAGCTTCAGAAGTTGAAGGACATGATATCCAGTGTACCTGGAGTGGTCCAGCCAATCCCGGAAGTGTCTCAAGACAGCCACAGGATATCTCGCTTTGCATATCCTATCTGTGATGCTGAGATTCCAAAGAGATTTCAAACCCCCAACATGAAGCTTTATGATGGAACTACGGATCCTGAAGAGCATATTGCCCAGTATAGGGAAAGAATGGAGATTAACCCTATCCCTCCAGAGCTCAAGGAAGCATGCTTATGCAAGGGTTTTGGTTCTACCTTAACAGGATCAGCCTTGAAATGGCTCCTAAATGTTCCTCCTCATTCGATTACATCATTTGCTCACCTAGTGAATTTATTTAATAGTCAGTTTTCTTGTAGTAGAAGCTTTGAAAAACTAACAAGTGACCTCTACAGGATAATACAGGGGCCTCAAGAATCCCTAAGGGATTATGTGAACAAGTTCAGCCGGGAATCTTTAGACATTCCGCATCTTGATGTTGCAACAGCTGTGCAAGCTTTCAAGATGGGGCTGCAAAAAGATTCTCAATTTTACCAAGACCTTGTAATGAACCCATGCAGGAACTTGGATGAAGCTCGAAACAGGGCCCTAAGATATATTCGATTGGAGGATGACAGAAAGATGCAAGAGAGGATGAACTCATCCAACACCTATGAGTCAACTAACAGGAAGTCGGAATCCTCATTTAAGCCATATTGCTCTAAGCCATATGGTAGAAATGAAAACAAGAAAGTGAATGCTATCGAAGACGAGGATCCTGAAGAATATCCTGAATTATCTGAATATTGCTTTTCTGTTAACATTCCTGAATTGATGTATGCCATGCAGGGTTTAGGAGACAAGGCTAGGTGGCCTCGAAAGAATCAACAAAAAGCCGATTGGAAAGATAAGTCAAAATGGTGTGCCTTCCACGAAGATTTCGGACATGTGACTGAGGATTGCATTGCTCTAAGGAAAGAAATAAGCTATCTTCTAAGCAAGGGATATCTGAAAGATCTCTTAGGAAGAAAGAAGAATAAGGGTCAGGATACTGAGAAGGATCCTGAGCGAGCAGCATCACCTCCCGCGGATGCCAAGATAATCAACTTTATTTCGGGAGGATCCGACATTTGTGGGACTTCGTATTCGGCGGCGAAGAGACATGCAAAAGAAGCTAAGGCCGAAAGGGGAGACAAACCTGTCAGGATGACTACCCTCACAACTGACAAAGTGATCACATTTGATGCTGATGACAGGGATACTGTCCAGGATCCTCACCATGATGCTCTGGTAATAACATTATATGTGGCTAACCATTTTGTACGCAGGATATTGGTTGATAATGGCAGCTCCGTCAACATAATCCAACTAGAGACTCTGAAGAGAATGAATGTATCTCCGATGGATATCACTTCGAAGTCCACCGTGCTTGTTGGGTTCAGTGGAGAGGCTAGGAACACAGTGGGAGAGATAAAGTTACCAGTATATGTTGAAGGAGTCAACTCGATACAACGTTTCTGTGTGATGGATTCTCTATCCTGCTATAACATCATACTGGGAAGACCATGGATTCACGATATGAAGGCTGTGCCATCAACATATCACCAATGCATCAAGATCCCTACCCCTTGGGGGGTTGTCAAGGTTGATAGTGATCAGCAGGAGGCGAAAGAATGCTACTCATCCTCGATGAAATCCTCGACCAAGCCTAGTACAGTGTAGCAATTAAAGATGCGGGCCCAGGATATCGTGGAGGATTCGGAGCAGGATGTGAAGAAAATTATCCTGGATCAGGATAATCCTGATATCTCGGTGCTCGTAGGAACCAATATCCCTCAGGATATTGAAGAGCAGTTAACTAACTTTTTGAAATGCAGGATGTCAACGTTTGCATGGAAGCATGAGGATATGACAGGTATATCCAAAGACATTATCACTCACAAGCTTGGAATTGACAGATCATTCAAGCCTGTTCAGCAAAAAAGAAGGAAATTTACTCATGAGCGGAATACGATTATCCAAGAGGAAGTTGAAAGATTGTTGAAGTCCAGGATGATCAGAGAAGTTAAATTTCCAAGATGGCTAGCAAACGTAGTCGTGGTACAGAAGAAAAATGGGAAATGGAGAGTCTGTGTAGACTACACAGACTTGAACAAGGCTTGTCCTAAAGACCCATTTCCTCTTCCTCACATTGATGCAATGGTGGATGCTACTGCCGGGCATGAAATGTTGACCTTCATGGATGCATCCTCAGGATTTCAGTAGATTCAAATGGAACCTTCTGACCAGGAGGATACTGCCTTCATGACACCAACAGGTATTTATTGTTATACGGCTATGCCTTTTGGTTTGAAAAATGCAGGTGCAACATACCGGAGATTGGTAAATATGATGTTCAAAGACAAGCTGGGGGACACCATGGAGGTATACATTGACGATATGGTGGTAAAATCAAGGAAAGCTCAGAATCACCTCCAGGATATTAAAGGAGCATTTGATATCCTGGATCAATATAACGTGAAGCTAAATCTTGCTAAGTGTCATTTTAGAGTGGGGGCAGGAAAATTTCTAGGATATATGGTAACCAAAAGAGGAATAGAGGTGAGCCCGGAGCAGATTAAAGCCATCTTGGATATTAAATCACCCTCAAATATGAAAGATGTTCAACGATTAACAGGGAGAGTGGCAGCATTAAACATATTTATTTCAAGATCCTCAGAGAAATGCAAAGAGTTTTATGATATCCTGAAGAAGAACAAGAAATTCGAATGGGGTGAGAAGCATGAAGCAGCCCTGCAGGATTTGAAGCAATATCTTTCAACTGCACCTCTACTGATGAAGCCTGAGAATGGTGAACCACTATCCCTATACCTCGCAGTATCAGGGAATGCTGTAAGTGCCGTCCTTGTAAAGGATCATGAAGGTCAGCAATATCCTGTTTATTATGTTAGTAAAAGTTTGTTAAATGCTGAAACTAGGTATTCTCATTTAGAAAAATTGATACTAGCATTAGTTATGGCATCAACGAAGCTTAGACATTACTTTGAGACACATAGGATTCATGTTAAAACAAATTATCCTGTAAAAAATGTGCTTAGGAAACCAGAGATGTCAGGCAGGATGGCCAAGTGGTCAGTAAAGTTGAGTGCTTATGATTTAGTATATGAACCTAGAAATGCCATAAAGTCTCAGGCTTTAGCTGACTTTGTGGCTAATTTCAGTAGTGACATTCAGGATGAGGTAGACCTAGAAGTCCAACAGTTAGGTGAATCCTCAGGATCCTGGATGTTATATACTGATGGTGCATCTAATGTAAGAGGAGTAGGATTGGGAATACTACTAAAATCGCCACAGGGGGACATATTACCCCAGGCTATTAGGTGTGAATTCCCTGCTACTAATAACGAAGTAGAGTATGAGGCTTTAATTGCAGGATTAGAGTTGGCTAAGAATATGAGTATCAAGAATTTGCAAGTATATGTTGACTCCTTGTTAATTACTAACCAGTTTAATGGATCCTATGCAGTTAAGGGTGAGAAATTAATCGAATACCTCGATATTCTCAAAAAATTAGCAGGATATTTTGATGTTTTTACACTTGAACAGGTACCAAGGGAGGATAATGCTGAAACAGATGCCTTAGCAAATCTGGGATCATCGATCAGGATACCAGAAGGGACCCAAATACCAATATTACATATCTTGTATCCTGCAACGAATCCTCAGGATAAAGAAGTAGCGGGTATTCAGGATCCTGGAGCAGAGTATCCTGAAAAGGATCCTAAATCCTGGACGGCTCCAATCATGAGATATCTCAAGGAAGGACATATCCCCGGAGATGAAAATCCTAAGGCATTTAGGATGAAGGTATCACGATTCACTATTATAAATAATGTTTTATACAAGAAATCTCTTGCAGGACCGTATTTGAGGTGCTTGGAGGATCCTGAAGCCAAAGAAGTACTTCAGGATATACATGAAGGGGATTGTGGTAACCACACTGGGGGCAGGTCATTGTTCTCGAAAGTATTAAGGACAGGATATTATTGGCCAACGATGAGGAAAGATGCTGCAGAATATGCTCGAAGGTGTGATGCATGTCAAAGGCATAGTAACATACTACATCAACCAGCTGAACCACTATATCCTGTAGCTTCCCCTTGGCCATTCATGAAATGGGGGATGGATATAGTAGGGAAGTTACCAAAAGCTCCGGGAGGAAAAGTCTTTATGCTAGCAATGATGGATTATTTCTCTAAGTGGGTTGAAGCTGAAGCATTTGTTCAAGTTAGAGACCAAGAAGTAGTATCCTTCATAAAGAGGAATATCTTGACCAGGTTTGGGCTACCAGCTGAAATCATTTGTGATAATGGGTCCCAGTTTATAAGCAAGAGGACTACTGACTTTTGCAAGAGTTGGGGAATCAAAATGATCACGTCTACTCCGGTACATCCTCAAGCGAATGGACAAGCTGAATCCTCAAACAAGATAATTGTCAATAACTTAAAGAAGAGACTTGGAGCCAAAAAAGGAAGGTGGGCAGAAGAATTACCCTTTGTTTTGTGGGCTGATAGGACAACGGTAAAGAATGCAACCGGCCAAACCTCATTTTCCTTGGTATTTGGAGCAGAAGCAGTGATTCCAACGGAAATGGCGATACCTACTGCAAGATCTATCCTACAGGATCCTGAGCAGAATCCTGAAGCCTTATGTCGAGATTTGGATACTATAGATGAAAAAAGAGATGCAACAAGGCTAAGGATGGCAGCATATCAACAAAGAATATCCAGAGCATATAACAAGAATATAAGGACTAGGAGATTTCAAGTTGGTGATTGGGTGCTAAGAAAGGCTTTTCAAAATACCACTAATCCTGCAGATGGCAAGCTAGCTCCAAAATGGGAAGGACCATATGAAGTTGAGTCAGAAGCAGGGAAAGGAGCATATAGACTCAAGAATATGGAAGGGGATATGCTACCGAGATCCTGGAATGCAATACACTTAAAGCTCTATTTCAAGTAAGAATAGAATTTAATTTCTATCTCAGAATGGTATGTATTCTATCTCTTTTAAATATATTTGTGTATTATCTTGAACCCAATACTGACTTAAGCAACGGAGGGGTGTTAGCCAAGCTAACACCCACCTTAGTTTACAGTTGTTTTGCAGCATATGTTTCAGGATATAGCTCCAGGATATGCACTCAGGATAAATCGAAAGATTAGAGGATTGGCCCCCTCTCTCACGTTTAAGGGATCCTGATCCCTTCAAAGGTTTAAAGGTATTCACCTTTCTTTCGAATTGGGTTTAAACACCTCGCCTGGAGCGCAAGTTATCTAGGTATAGTTCAAGGTAGCGGGACCAGTTCATGTAAAAGTGGCTGACTATTTCGTTACTGTTGGCTATATCCTGGATCCTGAAGGTATATGAGGATTGATCACCCTCTCTCACGAAAGGGTATTTTCATACTCTCTAAGGTTTAAAGGTTTTCACCTTTCTAAGATTTGGAGTTTATACACTCTCGCCTGTAGCGCATGAAACTCAGGGTTTATCCCCAGGATATCAGGGTTTATCCCCAGGATATTAAGGGTTTATCCCCAGTATGCTAAGGATTCATTTCAGGATATCAAGGGTTTTGCCTCGGGGTGTTTGGAATTTATTCAAGCCAAAGTGTGAATACATTTGCATTTCTGTGTCATACACAGGGGACATACATTATACTATTCAAAGGATGGATCCAAGTTTGTAAGTATGCACTGGGGACATTCCTAAGGTTGAAGATTGGAATTGACTCTCTAAGAGTCTTTGGTATGATCTCTCCTTTTTTCAAATGACTTAAGTTTTCTAAGTTATATGACAATATCCTGACCAGGATATCTCTTAGGATACTTGTCAGGATATTCTTAGAATGTGTTCCCATAATATTCCCAAGAATGTTCAAACAAAACAGTTTTCATAAGTAAAATTTGTGCCCTAATAACAACAATGGTAAGGCCAAAAGAAAAGTTATATTATTAACATAGCAAAAGTTTGTGCTTTTGGTTTCATCTCAAACCGAGATCCATCCACCAAAAGCACAATTAGTCTTTAAACATATTTACCTAACAGTTGAAGGTTTCATCTCAAACCGAGACCCATCCACCTCCAACTGTTGTATTGTTCAAAAAGCGTGCAGGAAATGTAAATTGTTCAGGTGCAGAAAAAGTAAATTGTTTTGGGGATTACAAACCAACATTCAAATTTAAAAAGGTGGGCTCCGGCCTTGGCACGTATATCCATCATTGCCCACCTGAATGCCCTCACACAGCGGCATCTTCTCCAACCTTCTCTGCCTTTTCAGCTTCAGCATCCTGAGCAGCATCCTCACCAGCATCCTCTCCAGCATCCTTCTTATCTCCAGCCTTGTCTACCACCTCTGCTGACTTAGAGGATTCTCCGGCTTCAGCAGGAAGTGGCACAGCTTAGCCTCCAAGCTCCTTCAGCTTGGCCACCCAGGATTCAACCGGCCAGGATGGGCATACAAGGCCTGTCTCCTTGGCCTCGTAGTCCATCTTGATGCGAGCTTGTAGCAGGGAGACGATAGCAGAGGCTTTGATTCCTTCCCGGAAAGAAACCATGGCCTGTTCGTGATCCATTTGGACAGTGGCAAGTTTGAGCTCAGCATCTTGGGTGACCTTCTTCAGCATGCCCTCGTAGTGCCGGGTTTTTGCTTCAGCAATGGCACCTTGGTCGGCAACGGTACTTTCAAGCTGTTTAATCCTGGCTCCATGGAGTACAACAGTACCACAGGCATCATTGTACAGGTGGAGCAAATGCTGGAGGCCCTGCACATCAAATTCAGTTATGAGTCAGAATATATTAACCAGGATATCCTGTCAGGATATCCTATCAGGATATATGTGCAGGATATTACCTTGTTGAGGAAGGATGTCATTGGCTCTAAGGAGTCAGAAAAGCTGAGTTCATCGTAGGAGAACCCTTCTGGACCTGGAACACTGACTTCAGGACCTTTCCTCTTTTTTGCTGTGGAAGCACGAGTCCTCAGATTAGCCTTAGGAGCCGGGAGCGACTTGGAGCTGGTGGCAGCAGGTGTCTCTTTCTTGACCGTGACTGGAGTAGGGTAGCTGTCAAGTTCTTCAAGGTCTAGGTAGACTGGAACCTTGCTGGAGTCTGCATACAGGGAGTAAAATTTTTCCTAAGTATATCAAATAAAGACATGTATGTACAGGATATTTTGTAGGATCCTTACCAGACATGTTTGCACTAGAAAGAGGACTTGGAGATGGTGGAGACGGGTTGAAACTTCTTTCAGCCTCTGGAAGGAGTCTGATGGCGTCAATCCTTTTCTTTGAATCAACAAGGGGAGGTGCAATCTTCCTAAAATCAGCTGCGTGCACAACAGAAAAAAGAAAGTTGATCAGTTCAGGATATGGAACAGGATAAGAGGCAGGATCATCCTTAAACCCTAAATCCTACCCTTTTTCAACCATTTCACCGGATATTCCGTTCCACCAGGGATTGAGTCTCTTTTTACAAAGAAGAACTTAGATTGCCAATTATCCTCATTCCTGGTGGCACGAAGTATCAGCGGGTCGCCGGAGCTGGAATAAAACAAAAATCTACATGATCCGTGGCATCTAAGCCGGTAAGCTAAGGGGAGATCATGAACAGAAAGATCAGGGATGTGGTTTTTCTTGATGTGGTCAAGAACGGACAGAACACGCCAAAGCATCGGCATTGTTTGGCTAAAAGAGATTTTTGTAATGTTGAAGAATTCGGTGATAAAGTCTGGAAAGGGGAACTGTAACCCTAAGGTGAAGGGAAAGGCACTAAAGCACAACCACTCATTGGAGACCATATCCGACTGGATTTCCCGGTCGAACGGCCGGAATACCGTTCCTTTCGGAAAGATACCGGAGGATTTGAGAGCCGACAAGTGGGCACTATCAAAAGAGCATATCTCTTTCTCCGGTTCTTGGAGAAGATTCTGCTGGATAAATGTGGGAGCTGAATCACCGGAACTGGATCTTGTCTGTCTTGGCATTTGATCGCCTGAATTTTTGACCGGAAAAGGAGGATGGAGATGAAGATTAGAGAGAGAATGTTTACCTTTTTCCTTATCGGTAGTGATTAAAAAAGAGATGGGGATGAGAAGATATAGGGTGCAATGAGTAAATATAGGCTAAGTAAGTTGCAAATGGTCACATCATGGGTCTTATCTCTTAATTGCCTCGATCTCTGTGAAAAATGTAACCGTTAGTGGTGAGGATACTAAACGGTAACATTTTTGGGGATAATTGTTATGGGTGAAATTCTGAGCCCATATCCTGAGAAATATCTTGGGTTATATCTTGGTTATATGATATCTGTTCACATCCGGGATGCTGATTCAGGATATTGGTAACATCCTGAATGGTATCCTCAGGATCACTAACGGATTATGTGCAGGTACGCAGGTTAGAAGCTAGCAACGTTCACAAGGACTCATTCCGCGGGAGACTCGGTCCAAGTCGTTCAAATAAAGACGTTGAAGCCGCATTACTCGGTCTACAACGTTAACAATGGAATATTCGGAGCATCCCATATTTATAGGAATTTTCGTTTGTAATTCGTTACTATAAATAGGTGGGTATATCAGATCGAATAGGACATCACATGAACACTCACTACACTATTACACTTGTTCTCTAGCAATTTTCACTTTCGCACAAAAGCGTTGTAACACTTAGCGATCTGGTCAATATCCTGCACTGTATCCTGAAGTTTAAAGCAATAAGAAAAACAGGGCAGCTGCGATTGTCAGCTCCCGAGGTTTTATACCGGCGATCTAGATTGATCAAGGGCTTTCCTCGTATATCTCGTGTCACCCCCTTTACTTTTTGCTCATTGTTTGATCGTAGATACAGCTCAATATCCTGAGCCGTATCCTGAATATTGTTTTTCCAAACAACTTAACCAGCATATTTTCAACACACTTTTTAGCACACTACCTCACTTAACTAATTTGATCACTTAATTGTTTCGGTAATTTTTGACCAAAACAGACATCGAGTTGGATAACGTTCACTGAGCTTCCCCCATCTATGAGAATCATGCGAACAAAATGGTTAGAAATAAATAACGTAATAACAAGACCATCATGATGAGGATCCTGAATATCCACACGGTCATCCTCATCAAAGGATATGACTTTCTCCTGTGTAAGGATGGAGGTTCGAATAGGTCTATCCCCATTCTCCATCTTTGTTGCTTTCGCATGACTCTTAGCTGCTGAAAAGGAAGTGCCACATATATCTGATCCACCAGAGATAAAGTTGATAATTTGGGCATCAGCTAGAGGAGCAGGAGCCCTTTCTGGAATTTTTCAGGATCCTGGATCCTTGATTTCTTCCTTCCAAATAGCTCCTTCAAGTATCCTTTGCTTAAGAGGTAACCAATCTCTTTCCTGAGTGCTATACATTCATCGGTGAGATGACCAAAATCTTCATGATAGGCACACCATTTCGATTTGTCTTTTGTGGCGGCTAGCTTATCATTCTTTCTAGGTCACCTAGCATTATCACCTAAATTCTACATAGCAAGGATTAGTTCATTATTATCAACAGCAAAGCAATACTCAGAAATAGGAGGATAATCTTCATCATCTTCCTCTTGCTCCACAGCATGCACATTTTGATTGTCACACTTGTTGTATGATTTGGATTTATTGTTCCTGAAATAGGATCCTTGTTTTTCCTACTTTGAGGATCCTAACAGTCTTTCTTAGATCCTTTTATCATCCTCTAAACGGATGAACCTAAGGGCCCTGGTTCTCACTTCATCAAGGTTCCTGCAAGGTGTCATAACTAGATCATCATAGAATTGTGAATCCTTGAGCAAACCCATTTTAAAAGCTTCCACAGCTGTTGCAATATCTAAGTTGGGAATCTATAAGGATTCTCTACTGAATTTAGTTATGTAATCCCTTAGCGATTCATTATGACCTTGAGTTACCTTATATAAATCACTAGTTAATCGTTCAAATCTCCTACTACATGAAAATTGGCTATTGAACAAGTTAACTAGATTAGCAAACAAAGTAATAGAGTAAGGGGGAAGACTTAGTAGCCATTTAAGAGCCGATCCTGTTAGTGTGGATCCAAAACCCTTGCAAAGACATGCTTCCTTTAACCTTTCTGGAATGGGGTTGATCTCCATTCTCTCCCTATATTGGGTTACGTGCTCTTCTGGATAAGTTGTGCCATCATAGAGCTTCATATTTGGTGTTTGAAACCTCTTTGGTATATCTGCATCACATATAGGTGGTGCAAAGCGAGATATCATGTGGGATGAGGATCCTTGAACATGCGATGAGGATCCTTGAACATGCGATGAGGATCTTTGAACCTGCGATGAGTATCTTGGGTACTGAAAGTAGGATCCTTGAACTGACTACATCCCCATATATCCTCCTGAACTAGAGAAGGATCCTTGATGTTGGAATGAGGATCCTTGAGGCTGAAGAGAGGATCCTGAAGGTTGGATGTAGGATCCTTGAGCCTGTGTCATTGCCGATGATCCATAGTGCATACTTGATGATCTTCCATAGTGTTGGACACCTGATGCTGTGGAATGCTGGACAGTTGTAGCTGGAGTGCCGAAATCCAGTAATCTAGGCACCAATGGAGAGTGATCCTCCGTGGAACTCTTCAATTTCTTGATTTCATCAATCTCACGAAGGATCATGTCATTAGTTTTGTCCTGTTGCTGCATGTAATCCTTCATCTTCAAAATCAAAGAATAAAGATCATTGTTAGTCGGACTAGAAGAAACAACAGTAGTTGCTTTTGTGAAAACGGGGGTATGTTTCCTCGCAGCATTCTCAGCATTCTTCTGGGATCCAGAAGGAACAGCAGCCAAAGGTGGAATGCCCTGTGAAGAAGTGATCGCCGGGATGGAGCTTGAAGTGTTCTTTCCATGAGAAACCATGTGGTTGAAGGTAATGGATAGAAATGAATGAAATGAACAAGATTTTTCAAGAATGAAGCACCGATTGCATCACGGTGGGCGCCAAACTGTTTTGGTCAAAAATCACACAAGGATAATGTAACCAAATCTGATTTTTGTGAGGTTAAGTGCTTGGTTATTGGACAATGAGAAAATGAATTGCTTGACGAATGTGAAGATGAACACAACGATTTTTTACGAGGAAAAGCCCTTGATCGCTAGCAGATCGTCGGCATAAAAACCTCGGATAGTGAAAACTATCACTATCAACTATATTGAACGAAAAAGATTACAAATTTGGATGTTGATCAAGTGTGGTACAATGATTGAATGCTATGTGTGTTGTGAAAGCTTCTGATTCGTGATGTATGAGAGTGTGTGTGTGTGTGTATGAAGATGATAACTGCCCTATAACAGTTGATCAACCCCCTTAAATAAGCTAACACACAAGTCCTATTTTCTAGGAAGACCATGTCCACTTCCATGAGTATTAGTGGAAATAGCACATGCAGCATAAAAAACGAATATTCCCCGAAATTCCAGCTGAGAGTTAGTCCACTACGTCCATTATCTGCATATAAACGTTAAAAACGTGAAAATTGTTAAAAACATAAACAATAGTAAGGATCCTGGATCCTCAGACTCCCTGCATTATCCGTTAAGGATTCGTGATCCATGCCCAATCTCAGGATAGATGATCCTTAGCATAAAATCCATGCCCTAACACTTATACTAATATTATACTCATGATACTCATATTTATACTCACGTTCATGCATTTTATGACTATGATCGTATTCATGTTCATACTCATACGTTTTATGCTCATGCCTATATTCATATTCATATTCATATTCATACGTATACGTTTATGATTATTATTCATACTTATTATAACACCTCGTAAAAATACGATCAATATAATGAAGACATGTGTCATGAGCTTTAAACGTGTAATAGATTGATCTTGAAGGACTAACGTTGTCAAACAATGTAAATATGTGAATAAAAGGATCCAAAGTGTCAACATGCCTAACTTGTACTTCTGATTGACCTCACACGATGTTCGTATTCTTTAAAGAATAAATTAACGAACATTGGAAGTCGTTTGTGCTTAAAATAAGGATCTTGTGAAACATAAGGGTTAAAAGTGTCAACATGTTGAAAGATACCTCTGAATGACCTTTAACGAACCCAAAAACATTGTAAATAAATTAATATTTCGTTCACAAGAATATTAGATATTGATTTTATGAAGTTCCGATGAATACAAGACGTTTCGGGTGATCGTACAACTAACCGGAAGCTTAACGGAGTTAGTATATGACTCAAGGTCCTTAAAAGTTAACTTTAGGGGTCCAAATTGCAATAAATGAGAGTTTTATAAAGTTTAAATGGACCAGGGACCAAAAGTGCAACAACTGAAACATTTTTCCCGGTTTTGGAGTTTGTCGCGGGCCACGTAAAGGTTAATCAAACCTTACGCGGGCCGCGTAGAAGTTGCCAGCTCCAATTCTTTGGACATTTGCCTGTTACAGCAGGTTGCACCGCCTTAATTTACCATTTTTCGATCCCAGGGGCTGCACCAACGGTTTTTCATGCATAGGGACACTTGTAATGCATCAGGGATCATGTGTAGACTTTGTTGTAAGGATCTTATGCAATTTAAAGTCCTATATAAGAGCTCTAAGTTGCAACCATTGTTCTTGCTCATTTCAAACTCAATTCTAAACCTTCTCTGGAGCTCTCTGGACCTAAAGCAAGTTTCCTTCAACTCATAATTCGTGCTTAGGACTATTATTAGGAGCCCGGTAAAAGCTACTTGCACTCACCAATTGTTAAACGGCTGAGATAAATATTATATTTTGCTCAGGTAAATACTTTTAACTTATTTTCCGTTATACGGGCTTGGGATACGGTATTATAATACCGCTTGGTCGGGTATGTGGATTTTAAATCGGATTGTGATTAATATAAATTGCATAACCCTTTTAATATGTTTTGTTTGGTATATGGCCCTTGGGGGGTTAATGACCGTGTCCTGGATATCCTCGGCTCATTCATTTAAATGGCCACGACTTAAGCATGGGGTGTAGGCATACACCTGACAGTTGCGTATGTATAAAAGTATCCCGCAATAAGGTATTCCTTGGGGGCATTATACTTGTGGTGTGTCAGTTAATCTTGTCCGGCTCTTCTAACCAGACCTGACGGACGACAAACATGTAAAACTGTATACAAGATTATTTTTAAATAATGGTCCCAAGTTATAAAAGATTATTTGTGCCTTGTGCATCTAAATCAATTTTCTTAAACATTTTCAAAATGAGTCGGTTAATTGTATTTACCAGTGTAAACTGACGTATTTTCCAAAAGGTTAAGTGCAGGTACTAAGCGAAATAGGTCGGCTACTCCAAGAGTGATTAAATAAAGAGCCTTGCAAGCTTGGTCACTTAAAAATCTGTTGATCAATGTTTCTTTTATTTGGATCCGCCTGTGGATTCGTTTTACATACCGTTTGTAATACTTATGATACTTTCATTTGGTTTGTAATATATTTTACTTAAGACTTCCGCTATGCATTTAAACTGTGATTATTGACCATGATGATATCAACTACGTCACAATACTCCCCACCGGACCCACCGGTAATATGTGAAAATATCGGGGTGTGACAGGTTGGTATCAGAGCCAACATTGAGTGAATTAAACACTAGCCTTTTGTGTTTAATCTCAATGACACAGTTGCACATTCCTCGACTTTCGAGTCTAGAAAAGGAACTTAGGACTAATCCAAATTTATTTTATTTTGTCCTTTATTGTTTTCTTTGTTCTTTTATTTGTTTTGACAGGAACAAGAAGATGTCGCCGCGTATGAGAGGAAGAGGATGAGGGAAGGGTCCTATCATGGGAAACGATCATGAAGCCGGGCCTTCGCACCGACGTACACCATCAATCAACCTCAGCTCTGATCCTCAAGAGGATTGGAGAACCTACCTGGAACCCGCGAGGCTTTCAGTCTCGTTAAGCTCATCACCCTCCTACTTAAACTCTTTCGGACCTCAGTCCGAAAATGAACCCCATAACTCCTACCATTCTTTCATACCCCTTCAATGCTCCAACTCTCACCACTCCTTCAACGACCCTACCCCTAACTTTCAAAGCCGGTTCAACCCGGCAAACCAAGTTGATGAACCAATGGGATATAACCCGTTGGGACCGGAGGACCATTTCCCGATGGACATGGATGAAGATCCGGAACCCGCTCAACCGCCAACCGGGACGCCGACACACCCCATCGAGATATCTGATGGGTCGTCTTTTCATGGATCACCTTATCGTGGTCCCGACAGCTATGAGGCGAGGTTTGCCCAATACGACTGGGTATTTACTCCTTCCTACAACCAACCACAACAGCAGCAGCAGGATCCTTCTGAGGATTCATGCTATGTGGCGGTCACGCCACCGCCACCACCACCAGTACAGCAACCGCCTCCGGAGCAACCGGGGCGAAGAAGATCAGGCGCACGGATGTCCGTGCGAGGAGGGCATTTTCATTTTAGCACCCCTCAGCATTCAAGTGGCAGTCACTACCCGCCACTACATGAAGACCCACAGATGGGTGGGCCTTCAAACCCTGTTTCCGAGGTGGACTCTGCGCCAGTCGCTCCACCACCAGTGGGTTATAGTAACCTAATCCCTACTTACGCCGGTTCCGCGGCGTATAACCCTTTCGAACAGCCTGCCTACCCGGGGTATAACTACTACAATGCCGCCGATGTTGACCCATACCTTGTAGCAGCCAACTAAAATGCTCTTCAATACCCGATACCTCCTCAACCTCCGATTCAGCAGCAGCCGCAGCCGCCACGGTTTTCCCCACCGGAACAGGAAGAAATCCTCCAGAGGCTGAACCGGGTGGAACAAGAAGTTCGTGAAGAGCGTAGAAACCACCAGGGATTTCTCAAGGGTCTGGCAAGCTTAATAAAAGGGAAGAAGAAGAGTGATCATTAAGCCCCTATTTATATTGTTGTATTTCCTTTTAGTCCCTGCGTGGACAATTTATTTATGTACCTAGTCCCTGCGAGGACTTGTATTTTCAGTTTAGCCCCTGCGTGGGCAAGTTATTTCTATTAAAGTCCCGTTTAGGGCAATATTGTACTCCTTTAAATTATTAATGGAATGTTTGAATTTAAAATTTTCATTTTGTCAATATATGCATAAATATAATAAATAAAATCCAAAATATATCATTCTTTTTTAAATAATCTGCCTTTAAATATTAAATAAGAATCTTAAAAAGGTATAACCTAGCCTGCATGTCATTATAGACATGGCCATAATGGTAAAACCTATTTAAAAAGATTCAAATCCTTGTTAACATCTGAAAACATGTTAACACTCCTGGCAGATGTGATTCGTTAAAGTCACACATGTCATCCTTATATTGGATTCTTTCCAAAATCCTTATTCTAGCTTAATAATCCTTAAATCATGGATTCAAATCATCAATTAAGATGATCGTATATTAAACATCCATTAGTGATGTAATGCCTACGGGCCATATTCATTGTCATATAAGACAAAAAGACAGTTGTAGTCTACGACTCCCTGTCAAGAAAGGGTAATGAACTATGTTCAAGCCTTAATGCCTTGATTCTCTGAAATCATGGCTTATGATTTAAAAATGTCCTTGTGACTAGGCCTTTTGTGCCACTGATAATACCCTTATTGTTTTATAATTAGGATAAATTATAATGAAAATCCTAAATAAATATGATTAACAAATTAACCAAATATGCTCTATGTTTACCATGGTTAATAAATCATCAAGAAATGATGATCCCATTATAGACTCCTGAATAAATTATTGTCAATATTTTATGTAGCAATTCAAGCTACATGGCGGGCTTAGATGAAGTCAACAGTCACCCGAGGGAGAACCATGATACTACCCGAATTAACATAGCGGGTGCAGAACTGCAGGCATTGATAGACAATGCCGTTACTCGAGCTCTAGACAGACGAGATGATGAATCAAGTAGTACTCGCAGCAGGACCTTATCAGTACAACGTGCAAAATCACACCCTAAGACTCACTCTGAGGCTCATAGTAAGCCACCTTCTAAACATCATGAGTCAAAGAAGGATGATGCTCAACACTCCTTAAATCAGCATAGTGTTCCATCCAAGAAGATTGTATTTGATCAAGAGCCACGTGTTAGGGGTTGTTCCTATAAGTATTTTGTCTCCTGCAAGCCTAGAGACTTCACGGGAGAAAAAGGAGCCGTCGATTGTATGACCTGGCTCGACGAGATGGACACTGTGGTGGATATTAGTGGTTGCGCCGAGCAAGATATAGTGAAGTTTGTGTCGCAATCGTTTAAGGGAGAAGCTCTAGCATGGTGGAGATCGTTAATTCAAGCTACTGGGAAGATCCCGCTTTACAACATGACTTGGGATCAATTTGTTGCTTTAATCAAAGATACTTTCTGTCCTCAACATGAGGTTGAAAAGATTGAGACTGATTTCCTGACATTGGTTATGAGGAACTTGGACTGTCAGGCGTATCTCACGAGCTTCAATACCATGTCTAGATTGGTTCCATACTTGGTTACACCAGAGTCGAAACGTATAGCTCATTTCATAGGAGGTTTGGCTCCAGAGATTAAAGCTAGTGTGAAAGCCTCTCGACCTACTACCTTTAGGTCTGTAGCTGATTTGTCACTATCTCTTACCTTTGATGCAGTCAGGCAGAGATCGCTTAGGCATTCAGACGAGGGAAAGAGGAAATGTGAGGATGAAAACTTACGTCGTTCAGACAAAAAGCACAAAGGGAACCATGAGAACAAGAGGAGTTCAGGGTTTAACAAGGGTAACCAAACAACAGATGAGAAGCCTAGATGCAAGACCTGTCAGAAACGTCATTTTGGAAAATGCAGGTTTGAATTAAAGTCATAGTCGCTATCAAGGCCTATTGGATGTGGAATCTGCAAGTCCAAAGAACACAAGACTTTGGATTGCAAGAAGTTGAAAGACGTGACCTGTTACGGTTGCAACGAGAAAGGGCACATCAAGTCTAATTGCCCTAAATATGCAAAGAAACCGGAGGAAGTGAAGAAGACCAATGCTAGGGTCTTTAGAATGGATGCCAAGGAGGCAGTGCAGGATGATAACGTGATAACATGTACCTTTCTTATAAATGATGTTTATGCAAGGGTATTATTTGATTCGGGTGCGGATAAATCGTTTGTGGATAGTAAATTTTGTAAGTTATTAAATCTGCCTGTTAGAACCCTAAGCCTAAAATACGAAGTAGAGTTAGCTGATGGAACCATAGAATCTGCTTCAACAGTGTTAGATGGATGTTTTATATCCATTAGGAACCACTCCTTTCCGTTTTCCTTGCTTCCTTTGAAATTAGCCGGTTTCGACATAGTGATTGGTATGGATTGGTTGTCTCACAACCAAGCCCAGATCGTTTGTGATAAGAAGCAAGTGGTTGTCAGGACTCCTTACAGTGAGCCTTTAACAATTCAAGGAGATACTAAATATGGATTGCCTAAGCAAGTGTCCATGCTTAAGGCATCAAGGTGTACGAAGTAGGGTTGTGTCATCTATATGGCACAGGTGACTATTGACGAACCAAAGCCCAAGATCGAAGATCTACCTGTCATTTCTGAATATCCCGAAGTATTCCCTGAAGAACTACCTGGTTTACCACCAGATAGGCAAGTAGAGTTCAGAATTGACATCATTCCTGGAGCCGCACCTGTTGCGAGAGCACCTTACAGATTAGCACCAACTGAGATGAAGGAGCTGAGAACTCAACTGGATGATTTATTGGCAAAGGGATTTATTAGACCTAGCTCATCTCCTTGGGGAGCACCAATTCTATTTGTGAAGAAGAAGGATGGATCTATGCGCCTATGCATCGATTATCGAGAACTAAACAAGGTCACAATCAAAAATAGATATCCGTTGCCCAGGATCGATGATCTGTTCGATCAACTGCAAGGGGCAAGTTATTTCTCTAAAATTGATTTAAGATCGGGTTACCATCAACTAAAGGTCAAAGATGAAGATGTGCATAAAACCACGTTTAGGACTCGATACGGTCATTACGAGTTCTTAGTGATGCCTTTTGGGCTCACTAATGCACCAGCAGCGTTCATGGATCTCATGAATCGCGTGTGCAAACCCTACTTGGACAAGTTTGTCATCGTTTTTATTGATGACATACTTATATATTCAAAGAGCCAAGCTGATCATGAAAAGCATCTTCGATGTATTCTTGAACTTCTACAACAAGAGAAACTTTATGCTAAGTTCTCTAAATGCGAATTCTGGCTTCGTGAAGTCCAATTTCTTGGACATGTGGTTAGTGAACGCGGAATCCAGGTAGATCCCGCCAAGGTTGAAGCCATCATGAATTGGCAAGAGCCGAAAACGCCCATAGAGATTCACAGCTTTTTGGGATTGGCAGGATATTATAGGCGTTTTATTGAAAATTTCTCAAGGATTGCTGCACCCCTAACTTCGTTGACTCGCAAGAATATAAAGTTTGACTGGGGGCTGAAGCAACAAGAATCCTTTGATATTCTTAAGCAGAAGCTAAGCAATGCACCGTGTTGACATTGCCTGAAGGGATTGAAGAGTTTGTGGTGTATTGTGATGCATCGCACACAGGCATGGGATGTGTACTTATGCAGAAAGGCAAGGTTATTGCCTATGCTTCCCGACAATTAAAAGTACATGAAATGAATTACACCACCCACGACTTGGAGTTGGGTGCGGTTGTGTTTGCTCTAAAACTTTGGAGACATTATTTATATGGTACCAAGTGTGTGATCTACTCTGACCATAAGAGCCTTCAGCATCTGTTTAATCAGAAGGATCTGAATATGAGACAGCGCCGATGGATGGAGACGCTGAATGATTATGATTGTGAGATCCGATACCATCCGGGCAAGGCGAATATAGTTGCCGATGCCTTGAGTAGAAAGGAAAGGGTTAAACCCATCAGAATCAATGCCAAGAGCATCGAATTAAAGAACAGCTTAAATGAAAGATTGTTAGCCACGCAGAAGGAAGCTGTATTATAAGCTAACTATCCAAATGAAAAGCTGGGAATCACTGCTGAACAGTTATCATATGGCAAGGATGGAATCCTAAGATTGAATGGACGAATATGGGTTCCAATTTATGGAAGACTTCAAGAATTGATTCTACAAGAAGCACATAGCTCCAAATACTCTGTTCATCCTGGCTGTGATAAGATGTACCAGGATCTAAAGGTAAATTATTGGTGGATAGGCTTGAAGAAGTCTATAGCCACTTATGTGGCCAAATATTTGACGTGCGCACAAGTTAAAGCAGAGCACCAGAAGCCGTCAGGTTTGCTGCAACAGCCTGAACTTCCCACCTAGAAGTGGGAAATGGTAACCATGGATTTTATCACGAAGTTGCCAAAAACAAAGCAAGGAAATGATACTATTTGGGTTATAGTGGATAGATTGACTAAGTCAGCCCACTTCCTACCTGTTAAGGAAACACGTAGCTCAGATAAGTTAGCTCAGCTATACGTGGACGAGATTGTATCTCTCCACGGAGTGCCAGTGTCTATCATCTCTGAAAGGGACACGAGATATACATCGCATTTTTGGAAAAGTTTTCAGCAATCCCTAGGCACTCGATTGAATTTCAGCACTACGTATCATCCCCAGACGGATGGTCAAAGCGAGCATACTATACAAACACTCGAAGATATGCTACGAGCCTGTGTTATCGACTTAGGAGGAAGTTGGGATGATCATCTTCCATTAATAGAGTTCTAATATAACAATAGCTATCATTCCAGTATTCAAGCTGCACCTTTTGAAGCTTTGTATGGAAGAAAATGTAGAACGCCCGTTTATTGGGTAGAAGTTGGAGATGTCTAACTAACAGGACCTGATATAGTCCTGGAGACGACAGATAAGATTGTGCAGATACAAGATCGTCTCAAAGCTGCCAGGGATAGGCAGAAGAGCTACGCAGATAAAAGGCGTAAACCTCTAAAGTTCGAGGTTGGTGACAAGGTGTTACTTAAGGTATCACCATGGAAAGGAGTAATGCGATTTGGTAAGAAAGGCAAGTTGAGCCCCAGATACATAGGACCATTCGAGATTATCGAATGTGTTGGAACAGTGGCTTACAAATTAAACCTGCCAGAGGAGCTCAGTGGAATCCATAATGTGTTCCACATTTGCAACTTGAAGAAATGCCTAGCCGATGAATCGCTAGCCATGTCACATAAAGATGTGCATATTGATGAGAGCTTAAAGTTTGTTGAAAAACCTTTGTCGATCGAGGATCGACAGGTTAAGAAGCTTCGAAAGAAGCATGTACCAATTGTAAAGGTTAAATGGGATGCCCGCAGAGGTCCCGAATACACATGGGAGGTTGAATCCACAATGAAACAGAAGTACCCTCATTTATTTCAGTAAATCTCGAGGTCAAGATTTCTTTTAAGGGGGGTGAGGATGTAACACCTCGTAAAAACACGATCAATATAATGAAGACACATGTCATGAGCTTTAAACGTGTAATAGATTGATCTTGAAGGACTAACGTTGTCAAACAATGTAAATATGTGAATAAAAGGATCCAAAGTGTCAACATGCCTAACTTGTGCCTCTGATTGACATCACACGACGTTCGTATTCTTTAAAGAATAAATTAACGAACATTGGAAGTCGTTTGTGCTTAAAATACGGATCTTGTGAAACATAAGGGTTAAAAGTGCCAACATGTTGAAAGATACCTCTGAATGACCTTTAACGAACCCAAAAACATTGTAAATAAATTAATATTTCGTTCACAAGAATATTAGATATTGATTTTATGAAGTTTCGATGAATACAAGACGTTTCGGGTGATCGTACAACTAACCGGAAGCTTAACGGAGTTAGTATATGACTCAAGGTCCTTAAAGGTTAACTTTAGGGGTCCAAATTGCAATAAATGAGAGTTTTATAAAGTTTAAATGGACCAGGGACCAAAAGTGCAAAAATTGAAACATTTTTCCCGGTTTTGGAGTTTGTAGTGGGCCACGTAAAGGTTAATCAAACCTTACGCGGGCCGCGTAGAAGTTGCCAGCTCCAATTCTTTGGACATTTTCCTGTTACAGCAGGTTGCACCACCTTAATTTACCATTTTTCGATCCCAGGGGCTGCACCAACGGTTTCTCATGCATAGGGACACTTGTAATGCATCACGGATCATGTGTAGACTTTGTTGTAAGGATCTTATGCAATTTAAAGTCCTATATAAGAGCTCTAAGTTGCAACCATTGTTCTTGCTCATTTCAAACTCAATTCTAAACCTTCTCTGGAGCTCTCTAGACCTAAAGCAAGTTTCCTTCAACTCATAATTCGTGCTTAGGACTATTATTAGGAGCCCGGTAAAAGCTACTTGCACTCACCAATTGTTAAACGGCTGAGATAAATATTATATTTTGCTCAGGTAAATACTTTTAACTTATTTTCCGTTATACGGGCTTGGGATACGGTATTATAATACCGCTTGGTCGGGTATGTGGATTTTAAATCGGATTGTGATTAATATAAATTGCATAACCCTTTTAATCTGTTTTGTTTGGTATATGGCCCTTGGGGGGTTAATGACCGTGTCCTGGATATCCTCGGCTCATTCATTAAAATGGCCACGACTTAAGCACGGGGTGTAGGCATACACCTGACAGTTGCGTATGTATAAAAGTATCCCGCAATAAGGTATTCCTTGTGGGCATTATACTTGTGGTGTGTCAGTTAATCTTGTCCGGCTCTTCTAACCGGCCCTGACGGACGACAAACATGTAAAACTGTATACAAGATTATTTTTAAATAATGGTCCCAAGTTATAAAAGATTATTTGTGCCTTGTGCCTCTAAATCAATTTTCTTAAACATTTTCAAAATGAGTCGGTTAATTGTATTTACCAGTGTAAACTGACGTATTTTCCAAAAGGTTAAGTGCAGGTACTAAGCGAAATAAGGCCAGCTATTCCAAGAGTGATTAAATAAAGAGCCTTGCAAGCTTGGTCACTTAAAAATCTGTTGATCAATGTTTCTTTTATTTGGATCCGCCTGTGGATTCGTTTTACATACCGTTTGTAATACTTATGATACTTTCATTCGGTTTGTAATATATTTTACTTAAGACTTCCGCTATGCATTTAAACTGTGATTATTGACTATGATGATATCAACTACGTCACAATACTCCCTACCGGGCCCACTGGTAATACGTGGAAATATCGGGGTGTCACACTTATACTCATATTTGTATTCATATACTCATGTTCATAACGATACGTTTTATGCTCATACTTACTCTCATATTCCTACTCGTACTTATACGATTTGTGTTTATACTCACCTGTGTATTCATACTTAAACTTATACTTATACTCGTAGTTTAACCATGCTCAAAATTTACACATTCGCACCCATGCGCAAGCGAAACCCGAGGGATTTTCTTACGTGGGTCTCGTGCTTATTTGAACACAAACATACTTATAAACTACATTCTTTCATGTACGCAATTTTAATTTTTTTTAATCTATGTATACCTTAATTCATACGCAACTAGTACAAGCTATACGGATCATGCCACGATCAGTATAATCGCGGGTGCACACGGGATTATAGTGATAGGCGTATGAGAACCATAGAGTGTACTACTGTGTATAGTAAGACCCGGAACGTAACATGACACCGAATACGAAACGGACGTAACATGGTTGAAACATGGTGGATACGCCGCTGGTACTTCCTATATATAAGTGTTTTCACCATGTTACCAAACTTTCGTAAGACGTGCCATGATAAATTTGGTGTTTCGCAGACCATATTGCGGACCTAATATACGAACTTTAACAACTCGCAAACGCCTCGCTAAATGCGCAATATCTGATTATCCACGATGAGACCTCGTTTTTAACACATCGTTTTCGTTTATCCAATGCTTATGCCATTCCTATACTCGCATTCGTCTATGTAACACCTCGTAAAATCACGACCAATGATGTGTTGACACATGTACTAAACCCTAATGAAGTCAAACGTTGACTATTAAGGACTAAGTTTGCGAAAAAAAAAATTGAATATGAAAGGACTGAAAGTGTCAACATACTTCAACTAAGCCTCTGAATGACCTTACACGGTATCCGTATTTGCAAAAGAGCCACTTGTGGGTCGAGATGAGGCGTTTGCGTTATTAATTGAATGTTTGTGCGGCGAAGGGTTAAAAGCGTCAACATGTTTAATTATACCTCTGAGTGACCTTTTAACAAACCCGAAGTGTTATGATGTTTGATCATATTCTTGAGAATACATAATATTGGCCATTTAGGGCTTTGACGCGATAAAATGATAATACGCGAAAGTTTGTGCGTTAAAGGGGCCAAAAGCGTCAATATCTAAAACTACACCTTTGAGCGACCATTTAAGCGAACTGGAGTGTCGTAATGTTCAATCATACTCTTGAGAATGCTTGTTATTGACCTTGAAAGGCTTTGATTCCGTTATATGATAATATGCGCAAGTTGCGGAAACAAGGGTTAAAAGCGTCAATTGTAGAAACAAGTACATTCGGGTGATCTTTTGACGAACCGGGATGAACCGGGAGCCTTACGATAATTTTTCACACTCCCATGTATGCCTAATATTGGCTAAGCATACCTTTTTACAAGTTACAAGACGATACGTGAGAGTTCGGAAGTACAGGGGCCAAACTTGACAACAGATGAAAGTCATAATATACTGACCAGGTCCTTACGGACCGTATACAAGGGACCATATGGTCCGTATACATGTGCCAGATACGAAAAATCCTTGTTCACCACTCCAAGCAACTTTAAAACCATCAACTTGATTCTAGGGGCTTGTATCCGGTTTGTATTATGTGTGGGGGCACTTGGCATGATCCTAGAAGCCTCCATAACACCTGGCAATCATCCATAGATCCTTCAAACTCTATAAATAGATGAACTTGTTCATTCTTACAACTTGCACCTTTCTCAAAATTCTTCTATCTCTCTTTTTGGAGTATCCTAGCTATTGGGAAACTCCAAATCAAGTTATTTGCATCTAATGATCACTTTGTAAGTGTTCCTTTCAGTTACTTTTCATTTAGTAGGCTTGTAAAGCCGAAAAGTCAAGCGTTTACGATAAACGCTTTGACTTTTAGCTAGACCTTAAACGGTCAAGCCATTGTTCGCAGCGAACATGGCTACGTGATTGTAATTAGGTAGGTGTTAATCCCTCAAAAGGGAACCTCCTAAGAATCACGTTTGTTTGGTCAATTGACGAGTCAACATAATATTGTTTTAAAAAGTCAACGGGTCAGTTTTTGAAATAATTGCGATATGAGTTTAGAAGTATTCTAAAATACGTTTTATCATTTAAACAACTTGTTAATAATTATTAGAACCTGTGTAAACATGTTCGGCTCGTCAATTCCAATTTTAGGGACGGTTCGCAACCGAAAGTCGCGAAGTTTGACTTCTGCGTTGACTTTTGATTATGAACCAAATTAGATTAGTTTGCTACTGATTTTAGGTTCCATTATGATCGTAATATAATGTAGCATAACCCTATAAGGTTATATTACACGATCATACTAGAAATTTGAGTTTTTGCACATGTTCCGTTATTATGTCGTATTTGACCGTTATGCCCTTTTAGCAAAAATAAGGTTTTAGACACCAATAAGTTTTCAAACAACTTAGGTACTGATATGACAACTTTTTTAACATATTTTGATGTTATGAAACGGATCATAAACTGAGTTTGCGCTTAATGTCGTAATTTATGCTTAAAATTGACCAAAACGCCCTTTAAGCGCATAGATTAGTTTTAAGCATAATTTTTCATACCGAACTCATTGCCTACTGATGTAATATCATAATTAGGATAATTTGGGATGTCCATTCAGTTTACAGACTGAGCTTACGCATATGTTCTTGAATTACGTCCTTAAATGACGACAATGCACTTTTTGCACCTAAAATGATTTAAAAACATAATTTTCATACAAAACCTTTTTACTACTGATATGTTACATTAATTAACATATTTGGATCATATAAACCTGGTCATGACGTTGGTTTTCCTTAAACATCGTGCATATCGACATTTAACGATTTTAACGCCGTTTCGGCGCGTAGTATGGTTTTAAACCATAACTACCAATCAAGACTTGATACCTATTGATTTTATAAATCATTTTAAATATTTTTTTTACAGTAGGTATATTGTATAAACTCAGATTCCCAAATTAGTCTTCAAAACTATATGTGAAATTACCAAAATGCCCCTACAGAGCATAGTTTGATTTTAAACTATAAAACACACATATGTTTGATATCATACTGATATTATATCATAAATAAAGTGTTTTCAAAGAATTTTAATGATCGTAACATCAGATTGTATACAAGTTTATCTTATACGTCGTAAAATGACCAAAACGCCCTTATGAGGCATAGTTTGATTTTAAAACCTTAACGGGCATACAAGTTGATATCCTACTGATATTATAACTTGTTTAAAGTATATTGGCATATGGAACTTGTTCATGACTTATCCGGTTACTCGTTATCGCTTATACGCGTACGATTAGGCTTACGTAACTAGTTTACGTAAGTTTACCGAAACGAGTTAAACCTTATCATTTTTACTTCAAAATACAGAATGTATTCAATTTACCCATATTATACAAGTCTTCATACTTGTTGGGTCTAAATTACATTCCATTCCGGTCATCGCTTAATCTAGCGTATCGTACCGTTCTAATACTTTAAGTTAGCCGGTTTAAGTCTATGACCTAAATGAGACCCATTAGCATTCTAAATTGTTATATATTACCATCATTCCAGACTAGAGCCTCCCGGTAAAAGCTATCTGCATTTAGTTAGATTGGATACGGCTGAGTTATATAAATTTTGCTGTGAATCAAGTAGTAGCTCAGGTAAATACTTTTAACTTATTTTCCCTTATACGGGCTTGGGATACGGTAAAATATTACCGCTTGGTCGGGTATGGGATCATTTAATCGGATTGTGATTAATAAATTCACATAACCCGTTTTAATCTGTTTTGTTTGATAACATAAACATTGGGGGTTAATACGACCGTGTCCTGGATATCCTCGGCTCATTTCATTTGTAAATGGCCACGACCTAAGCACGGGGTGTAGACATACACCTGTCAGTTGCGATATGGTTTACTATTCCCCAAAAAGGGAATAGGGTTTGATAAACTCCTCTGTGGGTTTCCCGAAAAGGGATAAGTGGTGTGTCGGTTAATCATATCTCGGTTTCTATACCGGGCCCTAAATGTACGACAAACGTGTAAATCTGTATACAAGATTATTAATATAATTTTCCCAAGTGATAAAAGAATTTTCGTGCCTTGTGCACTTAAACCAATTTTCATAAACATTTTCAAACGAGTCGGTTAATTGTATTTACCAGTGTAAACTGACGTATTTTCAAAAGACTAAGTGACAGGTACTATACGCATATGGGCTGGGAGCTACTTGGTGTCAATAAAGGATCTTGAAAATCCTTAGGATGCCCTAAAGTCTGCTAAACTTCATTTTGTACATGTTATAATGATCCGCCTGTGGATTTAATATTGCAAGCTCGTATGTAATTATCCTTTCGGTATTTTCAGACAATTGGGTTTGTAATAATAATTTATATTCCAAGACTTCCGCTGTGCTATTCTGTGTATGTTTGACTACGACAATACCAGTCTTACGTCACGATACTCCCCACCGGGCTGAGCAGTAAATATCGGGGTGTGACAGTCTATTAGAGTCAATCGTTCCCTTTTATACCCCCATTATTCTCCTTTATCCTTCGTCTTTTATACGAACCCCGCTTGCAATCAAGTCTGTTTAAACATTCGAAACCTAAAATACTTCCTTGCTTTAAACTATCTTCCATTCTTACTTACGTGTAAACACACTTAGTTGGCTAACTCTTCTTCGTAGTTACCAATTCTTCTTCGTAGTTACCAACTCTTCTTCGTTCTCAATTAAACTTTATATTTGAACGTTACTTTCATTTCAATCTAAGAAACACGAATCGCACTATCTTCGCAATATAAAACAAATAATAATAATCTCTCGTGAACAAACTAAATTTACGATACTTTCATTTTACATGTTACAGTATGTGAAAACTCATGTTATGCTATGTGAAATTATTTGAAAACTATATGCTATGTGACGAATTCATGAAAACAATTTTCTTAAACAAACATTATGATCAAGTCTCATCTATTTTCTCTTTTGAATCTTTAGATGTCATCTTTTCAAAAGTCTTCCTCTTAGATTTCGAGAACGAAATCTTCTAAAGTAGGGGAGACTATAACATCCGTCAAATTTGATTCCCAAAATCCGACTCGTTTTGAAATTTTAGATCCTAATTTTTGAAACCTCAGAAAATTTTCATGAATTAGACTACCATTGAAACATTTTTCTCTTTTTTTTTTATTTTAATTATTAAAATAGTTATTTATTTATTTAGTTAATTAGTTAATCATTTGCAAAGTAAATTTTCTTTTATGTTATTTTAAACTAGTTAATGGAGTTAAAACCTAGTTAATTCAGTCAGTTAAATTTCAGGGACTATTTATGTAAATCTTGAATGTATAAAGGTTCTTAAAAATAGAAATAAAAATAAAAAGGTGGAGATCCACCGATTCTAGGAACCAACACAAGCCTCAAACACCACCCCAACACTGCTTCCATTTAATCAAGTTTAGCTTTCCAATAAATAAAAGGTCTAAATGCAGTTCGACAGGAATTTTAAAAGTTGCCGCCCAAAATAAATACTGAGCAACCTGTATTCGGAAACTTCGAACCAATTTGGAGTGTGTATATATAATGGGTTATTACCTCCTGTTTCGAAAAAACACACATCCCATCATTTTCATTTCTTTTTTTTCTACACCTCTCGACACCTTCATACACCTCTCACACTCACCGGAGACGTCACTGGAGTTTAGAGGTCTCGCCGAAACTGAACGGAGACGTACGGAGATCACGTCGCCGGCACAACATTCCTAGTTCACGCCATTATCTGTTTCGGAATCATACCTGCAACCTCGGAACTCGAAGTCGCCGGAGTTGGAGGTCTCGCCGGAACCGGAGTCACGACGCAACTGTTTCGGTATATGTTCTTTTGTTTCCAGTCCCTTTTATTCTTGTTCTAAATATACGACAATATACTTATAGAATTCCTAGACTCCGACTCGAAGACAGACGACATCGGCACCTCACCGGAGGACCTACAACTCGTCGGATTCACTAGGACGATGCCAGAGAATATTAAGAGTCACGTCGCACGCCTTCGGTATATTTTGTTTACTGTTAATTTAAATCCTTCGTCGTTTGCGTTAGTATATATATAAGAAGCCGATTGATCATGATTAATGGGGAAACTGAGATTCTGTTAAATGCTTGTTGTTCAATGTAGAAGATGACTATGTTCAAATAAGTTAAACAAGAAAAAAAGAAAAAAAAAGAAGGGTCATGCTAGCTGCACACGCCCAAAATTATTTTCACACCCCAAAGCGCCGCGCTATGGCCAAAGCGCGGCGCTTCGATCGACAATACGTGCTTCGATTGACGTTTGAAACATTCGATACTGTTTGACAGACATAAAGCTAATCATGATGTTTTGTCGTTAACCCTAAGCGCCGCGCTGTGGCCATAGCGCGGCGCTTCGACCCCAAATTTCACCCTTTTCCCCTTTTAAAAGCAACCTGTGAGACATACATTTCGATCACACACTGTCTTCGATATACATTTTGCCTTCATTTCAGATCCGTTGTGTTTCTTCTCAAAATAACGCGCGGTTTTGCTGTATTAGTTACATCTCTTGAAAAAACGATGTCGTGGTTAAACAACTATATTTTCGGTCAATATTCTGACGAGACAGTTGTTCCTGATTCTTACGAGGGGACCGCTATTTCTGACTCGTATGAGAAACCGGTCTCGTCCAACTTGAGGGAGGCAGAGGTTGTATCTGGCATTCATTATCGTGATAACACGGTGACGCTGGATTTGAATACCCCTGTGGAGGACCCTTACGCACAACAAGGTTATTCGAATTTCGGTTACGGTGGCGAGTACAGCTTTGTACAGCAGGAGTGTGGTCCAAACGACAGTTACGGTTGTCAACAGAGCTTACAAGGTTATTCGAATTTCGGTTACGGTGGCGAGCACAACTTTGAACATCAAGTATATTCGGACCTCGGTGACGATGGTGAGCCGGGGGATGTGTCTGTTGACGAGGAAGGCTGTTACCCGGTTAGGTTTTCGTTTGATACGACGCAGACCTTTTCGTCACGTAAAGAGTTGGTGCGTTGGGTACAAGACACGGCAAAAGACAACGGTTACCTCATTGTGACTAAGAGGTCGAATAAAAGAGGAGAGAATTACAAGATTTGGTTTCAATGTACTTTTGGTGGGGAGCATAAGAGTATAGCTACACAGAGGAAAACGGGTAGCAAGAAAATAGGCTGCCCGTTCGAGATGATCGGGTTTTCGGAATCATCCGGAAGTGTTTGGAGGATCGAGGTGACGAAGGCGAAGCATAACCACACTCCTATTGAAAACTTAGAGGGTCACGCGTATGCGAGAAGGCTTTCTTCGGAGGATACAAAACTGGTTAAGGAGCTGGCAGAGCAAGACATTCCCAACCAAAGTATCTGGCGAACGCTGACAAAAAACAATCCGGCTAGAAAGCTTATTCCGAAAGATATACACAACGCTGTTCAGAAGATCAACGCCGAAAAAAATGTCGGTAAGTCTCCGATGCAAAAACTTGAAAGCATTCTTCTCGAAAAAAATTACACATATTACATGCGCACGAATGAGATATCAAACGAAGTTGAAGATGTCTTCTTTGTTCACGAAAGATCATTCAATATGTGGTGTGCCTTCCCGCATGTGCTAATGATTGACGCCACCTACAAAACGAACATGTACAACCTGCCATTTGTTCAGGTCGTAGGCATGACGTCGACAAACAAATCGTTTACGGCTGCTTGTGCGGTAATTTCCGCTGAGAAGTCAGAGAACTACCTATGGGTGTTGCAGAGGATCAAGTCTATGCTGGTAGGATGTATGGAACCGCGCGTGATTTTAACAGACAGGGATTTTGCGCTGATGAACGCGTGTGAACAAGTTTTTCCAAAAGCGCATAAGTATCTTTGTCGGTTCCATATTCAACAAAATATTAATAAGAACAGCAAGAAGAAATTCTCTGACAAGGAATGGAAAGAATTCGTACGTACATTTTCGTTATTGTGCGAGTCTACGACCGAGGAAATATACAGGTATAACTTGGAAAACCTTGAAGCACAGCTGAAAGAAGATGACCGTGAACGTAGGTATTTCTTACATAATTATGTTCAAATTTTATATAATAACAAAAACTGACTATTTACGTTTTTTTTAATTTTAGAGGTTTTTGATTATATGAAGAAATCCTGGTTGGATCCGTACCGTGAAAAGTTTGTATCATGCTGGATTAACAAAACTATCAACTTTCACCAAACTACGACCAACAGGGTTGAGGGCATGCATGCAACACTAAAAAGTCACTTTCCAAGTCATCGCAACACACTGGATAAACTTGTACTGTATGTTGATCATGTTGTTGATAGACAATACACCGAGATTAGTACAAGCTTTGAAACAAGCCTCCGAAAAGTGATGACGCACCACAAGAAGCAGCCCATGCTTGCATATATTCTCAGAAAGGTTTCAATATATGCGATTGAGCTTTTGAGTAGGGAACTAAAACGTAAGGAAGACGGGTTGAGAGCCTACGGTGCAAGCTGTGGTTGCCAACTTTTTACCAGCTGTGGTTTGCCATGTGCCTGTCGTTTGGAAAAGTTGGAAAATAAAGGTAATTAATATCTTTGACCTTTCTCGTTATGATTCTGCCACCTAATTTGTTTTCATCCACAGGTCAGCAACTCCGGATCACACACATAGACGTGTTCTGGAAGAAGCTTAACTTCAAGCCTGCAAAGAAAAACATAGAGGATATCGATGTAGACGCGGAATTTGAAAAATTGAAACAAAAGATCGATCCAACACCCCCTCAAGTGAAAAGGAGCTTCTTTGAAAAGTTTCAGCAAATCCTCAATCCAGGGAACAATAACAAAAAACCTCCTGCTGTTCTGAAGAAAACTCGTGGTCGCCCAACATTGAAAACGCAGGAAGAAAGAAAGGTTGAAGCCGCTAGAAAAAGCTCGTACATTCCGTCGGAAGAAACTTGGGTCGGGGCCTCAGATGATCTTCCCCGTCACAGCTCGTACATATCACTCGAAGATTCTAGAAGACAAAAGAATACCAAACCGATCAACCTGCACCCTGATTTCCCGATGATCAAGCTCGGTCCTAAGACGGATATAGTGATCCGCAACTACGCATCTCAGATTCCCGAAGTGATCCATCCATACATCGTTAGAATAAAGGACGTGAAACCAGATGGTCATTGTGGGTTTCGATCGGTGGCTGTTGGGTTAGGAGTGAAACAGAATTCATATTTGATGATCCGGAAACAACTTATAAAGGAGTTACGTAGGAACGAATCGCTTTGGAGGCAGTTTTTCGATCCGGAAAACATAGGACATTATGATGCGCTGCTTAGACGGATCAATTTCAAGGGGGTGGGACGAGCAGATATCGAAAATTACATGACGATGCCTGAGACGGGGTTTCTTATTGCCCAACGATACGGTGTGATTGTTCACAGCTTCGACATGCGTGGGAGCTGTACAATTTTCCCTCTGCTGGGCGGGCCAAACGAAGCTGAGGAACCTCACCTGGTGGTTGCGGTTGTGTTCGTCGACCATGGGCATTTCATACACGTAGAGCTTAGAGGTTGTTATCCAATGCCTCCCCCAAACCCACTCTGGACAGCACACAGAACAGATCGGGCAGCAGCCTGGCATACATTGTACAGGGATCAGATCAACGCGTACGAAATGCTTACGTATCGTGCCCCTGACCTTAATGTAACCCCATATGTTCACGATGTAGGTTAAATGTGTTTAATAATAATCACGTTTGTGCTTGTTCAATATATGCGTTACATCACGTTAAAAACCGAATGTCACCGACACGACCCAATCAGATTCAATACGCACTTATACGACCCAAAATGACCATATACATCATAATACTACAATTAATGAAAAAATACGTCATGTTCATGTGCGGTAGGCGGCTGATACACATAACACCTCTCACAGGAGTACTTGTGCTTTCAAACCCAAATGATACGATATAACGGAATAAGACATCACACGTAACCGATTTGATCCAGAACTTGTAGTATACTCCATATATAATAAAAAATGATGTATAGTGGAAAAAACGTAAAATTTAGACTATTATCGACGCGTTTGTGAATTAAAAACAATTTTTAAAAATTTAAAAAAGGCCCAAAGCGCCCCGCTATGGCCAAAGCGGGGCGCTTTGCCCTTCAATAAGAACAGAAGCGCCCCGCTATGGCCAAAGCGGGGCGCTTTGGTCCCTCGTTATACCTGAAGCGGAGCGCATTCTCCCCCATTTCACACAAAACACACACAAAAGGTGCGATTTACACACACTTGAGCCGGAGATCAACGTTTTCAAGCTTTCAACCGCTAAAAGGTAAGATCGAACTTCATTTATTGTTCTGGTTCAAGTTATGTGTTTGATTTTGTTTGATTTGGGCAGATTACATGTTGCTGGTGGGGCTGTTCTTCATCACGAAGAACCAAAGCGCCGCGCCGAGGCCAAAGCGCGGCGCTTTGGTTCATGTTTATTTTTTTTTTAATATTATTTGTTTAATATTATTTGTTTAATATTGTTTGTTTATTATTTAAATTATATTTAATATTATTTGTTTATTATTTAAATTTTATAAATAATATTATTTGTTTATTATTTAAATTTTATAAATAATATTATTTGTTTATTATTTTATATTTAATATTATTTGTTTATTATTTTATATTTAATATTATTTGTTTATTATTTATATTTAATATTATTTGTTTATTATTTTATATTTAATATTATTTGTTTATTTCAACGTGCAGGGATGGATTCCTCGGATGATGAGATTGAGCATATGGAGGTTGAGGGAGAGGTGGGAGATGAGGGAGAGCAGGGAGAGCCGGCATGTCCGTACCTGCGGTTTCCGGCGGGGTCACGGGCGAGGAGGAGATGCGCGAGGTTGCGCGCCATCCCCATTGGGGAGCATGTAGGGATAGATTGGGGCCTGCTGGATGAGTTGGGAGAGGCCGCGCGGGCGCGTGAGATAGTTGGACTAGATACTCCTTGGTCGCGCCTATTTGAGTTAGCGATGGAGGACTCGTACCCTGAGCTTACGTGGGAGTTTCTTTCCACGTTTACATACGCGCCGCATCCGGCGGATTACGTGGAGGACCCGGATTTTCCAGTCCACGAGGTTACATTCCGTCTCGCCGGTCAGGAGTTTCAGATGAGTGTGCGGCAGTTTGTTGTGCATACAGGTTTGTTTAAATAATATTATTTATTATTTTATATTTAATATCATTTGTTTATTTAATGTTATTTGTTTATTTAATATTATTTGTTTATTATTATTATTTATTTATTTAATGTTATTTGTTTATTTAATGTTATTTGTTTATTTAATATCATTTGTTTATTTAATATTATTTGTTTATACAGGTTTGTACACAGAGGCCGAGCTTGATACTGATTTATATACGCAGGCGGTTACGATGATGGACAGGCAGACGCTTATCAGTTTCTGGAGGTCCATTTCCATTAGACCCTTTGGGAAATCCTGGCAAAAGGCCACCTCCATTAGAGACCCCTTGTTCCGATACTTGCAGCATGTTATCGCGGCAACTATCGTGCCGCGGGGTGCCAGCAGGGAGAAGGTCAACCTCAGTGACCTTTTCTTTCTATACTGCCTACTGCGGGGCCAGCCCTGCAATCTAGCAGCCTGCCTGGCAGATTACTTTGCCACCGCATACCACCGGCAGCTCCGCGGGTGGGTGCACACTGGCTCATTCATCACCGCCATCGCACGCTCGCTCGGGATCGTGCTCGAGGGAGATCCGCTGCTGTCCGATCCGGTCCCGTCTACCAGGTTGGGCCGCGCGTCAGTTTCTAGCATGCAGATCACCCGTCGCTTTGATGTTGGTCTGAGGTTTAGGGGCATGGACGGGCAGATTTGGCAGCCGGAGCCGGTGCCGGAGGTCATCCCGGTTGTTATTGAGTTGAGGCCTGGAGTGTTGGCCCCTCCTGCTGAGCAGGCGGCCGCTCGGCAGGCTCAGCTACAGGCTCTGGGACTCGATGAGTTCCCGGGCCAGCCTCAGGCTGAGGCTCAGGCTCAGCCTCAGGCTCAGCCTGTATTAGAGGATCCGGCTCAGGAGGAGCATATCGAGGAGATCCCGGTACCACCAGTTCAGCCAGCTCCTGAGCCGCCACAGTACCCGCAGCACGTTTACGCTGACCTGCCTCCGGTAGCGCGTGAGGTGGCTCGGGACTTCGACCGGCGCCTCAGACGCCAGGCCGCACGCCAGGACTGGATCATCGAGACGCTCGTTTCTCTACGAGAGGTCGCTGGGTTGCCTCCACTTCCCCTCCCACCGTCCCCACCGCACGAGGATTAGTATCTTAGTTTGTTTGTATAGTGTTTTGTTATGTATTATGCAGTCAGTTGTACCTTTTTGTTTTGTATGTACAAACTGATATATATATATATATATATATATATTGCAGTTAATCTTCTATTTACATCACGTTGGTTTTGGATTGTTTACGTTTAATTCTTATGGTTTTCTGTACAATTTATTTAACGTGTTCGTTTAATTTAACAAAATAAACTAGGTTAACAGTTTATAAAGACGCACTTATATTATATACGTTCTATAAAAATAATGACGTAAAAAACGTAATTATAAAACAACGTATTATAAAGGCCACCCATTATAAAACTCAAATACAATTTTTTCCTCCAAAAAACACTACCAAACTAACCCACATCTCACCTATTTCAAAAAAAAATCAACACAAATTCCAGCCAATGCTTTTTGTCTTTTTGCACACTCAAAGCGCCCCGCTTTGGCCATAGCGGGGCGCTTTGGCCAAAGTCAACAGATAAGGACTGACAAAGTCAGTCCTTGTCTGTTGACCTTGGCCAAAGCGCCCCGCTATGGCCAAAGCGGGGCGCTTCGAGTGTGCAAAAAGACTAATGCCGTGTGCGAATAGACCAGGCCAAAAAGAAAGATATGTACGACTTGAAGTCTGATATTGACTTTGTTACTAAACTGTTGAGAACAGTACTACACTTTATCTTAGATAAAAGGTTAAGAAAGGCATGCATTAGTTTTGATCATTTTTTTATAAATATTCTTTTTCTTAATTTTTCTTATTTTATTCGATATGAATATCATTAAGTTTTTCCTTTTACTCTTAAAAATTAATCAACAGAAATATGTATCATTTTAATTCTTTCCCACTTATAATAAAACCCATTATAAAAAACGGATTTATTTTTGATTCGTGTTCTTTTATAACAAAACCTATCAATTTATAATTTATCAATTATATTTTTTTAAAAAGCAATAAATTTTATATATACGAATTATTAATTCGTAATCATAAATATTAGAAATTCTTGATTTATTTATGAATAACAACTAGATCGCTTATGTTGCATTTTAAATCTCTAGGATAACCATCACGTTCGTTCTCTTGGACTTTCTCCATCGTTACTCGTGTGTTAATTCAAGGAATTCTCATACACAACCAATGTGAGTATACTCGAACCCATTTTTACTTTTAAACACTTTTGGGTGCAACATGTATTCCATATAAAAACGCGAAACACTTGAAACTACTTGAATCACTCTCTATCCATGTTAGAACATGAAACTATATGATGCTTGTTAATCTTGTATGTTATGTAAACTTTTCGTGTCTATATGCTCATTAACTTCGTACAAGTCTGCCTTAACAATTATAGCGCTATAGGAGTAATGCACCCGCCCACGAGTCTTGGGGTATTGTTAAGTTAAACATGTTAACCCCCCGTTATTCTTTGGGATAGGCTATATTAACGCATTGGATTCTTGGGTTTGAACATATAGCTTACACCGTTTCAACATACTAGTAACTTGCATATTGTTATTCATGTTGGATATGAGACTTTAAACGATTTTTATTCTATATTATGCTATGTAACAAAACTTGTATAATCGCCAACTTTTGTTGATATATTTTAATATATGTTGCAGGTTGATTGATGAGATGATGTTGAGAAGAAATGCAATTTAGGTGGACTTAGATACACACCTAGATTAATTTATCATTTTGATATTATGTTTGTTTTGAAACAATTGTTGTCTTTTATTTGAATTTTGTATGACAATTTAGTATTGAAATGTAATTCGAATTTAATTTATATTGTCACATAGTGTTATGAAGTTTTGAGCAATTTGTTCGTTTCATTCCGATGTTTCCGCCATCGGTTGAGGTGTGACATATTCCCCCATTATGAAATAAATAGATTCATTTCTTTGAATACCATATACATAACCCGGTGGGCTGAGAACCAATAATTCACAACTCAAATGAATCACAATTACATAACATTGCGAAGAAGAAATCCTTTAAGTTTGAGCCAATTTACAAACGTTGTCCTATAACTAATGAAATTACACTGGTTGTCATTTATGTTACTATTTCTGAGTAGGCGACGTCCCAGTTATTTTTTCATGAGGGCATAATGGTCATTTTCCCTTAATAACTAAAACATAATAATAATAATAATAATAATAATAATAATAATAATATATTAACAACAAAATAAGTCCCCCCACTCTCCACTCCTTGTTATTATCTAGTTAAAATTGCAATTTCAGTTTATTTATGTTTTGATCAAAAATTACCGAAGCAATTAAGTGATCAAATTAGTTTAGTGAGGTAGTGTGCTAGTGATACTTGTGGAAAATATGTTGGTTTATTAGTTTGCAAAAACAGTTTCAGGATATAGTCTCAGGATATGAAACTATGTCAATAATCAAACAATGAGCTGAAAAAGTAAAATGGACACAGAATATACGAGGAAAGCCCTTGATCAATTTAGATCTTCGGCACAAAACCTCAGGAGCTGACAATCGTCGGCTGCCTTGTTCTTCTTATTACTTCAATAATCGTGATACAGTGCAGGATATGGCTCAGATCAATGCTAAGTGGTACAACGATTACAAGTGTTGAGTGTTTGTGCATAATGGAAAGAAAAAAGAAGTGTGAGTTTGAGAGCAGAAAATGAAGTGTGTGTTCCTATCGATCTGGCCTTCTATTTATAGTTACAATTAACGAACTAACTTTCCTATAAACTAGGGATACTCCGGAATATTCCCTTTCGAACGTTGGAGACCCCTTCTTCCGACTTCAACGTCCTTCTTCCAACTGATTGGAGCGAGTCTTCAGGAGAACAAGTCCACACGAATGTTGTAAGCTTGTAGCCATAACCTACACGTGAATAATTAGTAACCGCTAGGATACTGCATCAGGATGTTACCAATATCCTGATCCAGTATCCTGGTCGTAATCAGAAATAATAAAGTCAGGATATGATTCCAGGATATGGGTTCAGAAAACCACCCATAACAATTGTCCCCAAAATATATCTGTTAGAATTCCTAAATTCAAACGGATATATTTTAAACTCTTCATGTTAATTGAGGCAATTAAGACAAGAGGACAGTTGATGTGACAATGTGCAACTCCCCAAGCGATTTTTACTCATTGCCTATCTATCTCGCCCCTATATCTTCTCATTTCTTGTTTGATAATCAGCCATTCATCTCAAAATTTCCAGGTATCTCTTCTTCCTTTCTCTCTTTTGAAATTCTTTCTTTTTATCGCTTTTGATGGCCACAAGAACTCGATCCCATTCCGGCGAATCGACCTCACCTTTCGCTAATCAGAACCTGCTTAAACACCCTGAGAAGGAGGTATGTTCGTTCGATAATGCTGACATTGCCGCACTGAGGGCCTCCGGCACTTTCCCTGACGGAGCGGTGATCCGTCCGTTTGACCGTACCCTTCGGTCGGACGCATCATCCAAGGAGTGGATCTGTTTCTCGGCATACCCCTTTTCTCTTGGTCTCCGATATCCTTTTCCCGAATTCATCATGCAGTTTTTCCGTAACATTGTCCTTAGCTTTGCTCAAACAATGCCCATGGTCTGGAGAGTACTGATAGTGCTCAACCAAATCAAAACTCTCCATGTTCCTGACCTCTGCATCGAAGATATTCCCATAGCTTATCGTCTCCGATCTCACGGTTCCAGTCGTTTCTTGCTTTTTTCCACTTCCAATAATCCCCTTATTCTTAAAGTAACAAAAACTGAGGATGGATGGAAACGAAAATTTTTCTTCGTTAAGCGAGACACCATCGCTGAGGGTGATCACCTTCCGGTGAAGTGGTTGACCACCGGTAGGATTTAGGGTTTTAGGAATATCCCCAAATGTATCTTGAAGCCGTATCTCGAACTGATATCCTCCTTTTCTGTTTCTATGCAGCGAGCTTCAGAGAATTAGCTCCTCCCACTGAAGAGTCCGAAGAAAGAATCAAAGCAGTCTACCGATTGCCAGAAAGTGACAGAAGTTTCTCATCACACATTCCAAGCTCAAGCCAATACTCTTCCTTGAACACATCTGGTAAGGATTAATCATGCGGTACATGCTTATTTAATTATAAATTTAAATTACTAGCGAGAATTCTCCCTTTCGTGCAGAGCTGGTCAAGATGCCTCAAGTCTTTGATCTTGAAGAACTTGATAGCTACACTGCCCTTGTCCAAGTGAAGAAGGAACCCAGCAAGCCATCCACTGCTTCCAAACCTGCAGCCAGCTCCAAGGCAACAACAGTGCCCAAGCCCTCTCCTACCACAAAGACACGTGCCTCCAGCTCTCCTAACAGAAAAGAGACGGACTCCCCTGCTTCTTCTGAGACCTTTCCTTATGAGAACCACGGGTTTGTTGAATCCAATGGGTTCATGACCAATTTCCTTAACCAGGTACGTATCCTTATCCTGTATCCTGCACACATATGTTGTTTATATATGCTAACTAGATAGTATATGCTGATACCTGTATCCTTGGATTGTAGGGTCTTGAACGCCTGACGAGTCTCTATGAAGAAAGCCGTGGGTTGAACAAGATGCAGGAGGCTAAGCTGAAGAAGGCAGAGACCACCATTGCTGACCAAGGAGTAATAGCGGCCGCTAAGTCACAACATTATGAAGATAAGTTTAAAGTCGTGACTCAAGAAGCCCAGATTGTCATTGTTTTGGTCAAAAATCACACAAGGATAATGCAACCAAATCTGATTTTGTGAGGAATGATGCTTGGTTAATTGTATGAACGACAAGTATATGAAATCAATGATGAACACCGAGATTTATACGAGGAAAAAGCCCTTGATCTTTAGAAGATCTCCGGCATAAAAAACCTCGGGTGATGGAAACTACCGATCACCAACTATATTGCATAAAAAGATTACAACTTTGGAAGATATTGAGCTTGTTACAAGGAATTCTAGTGTGTGTGTGTTTGAGAGGGAATTGCAGAGGTATTGTGACAAAAAAAATTGTGTTCTATCAGCTCAATACCCCCTAAATAAGCTAACAAAAAGTCCTATTTTCAAGGAAGATCATGTCTACTCCATAACCGTTGTGAAAATAGCACATGTGGGGCATCTTGATGGAATATTCCCCTAAATTCCAGCTGAGAGTGAGTCCACTACGTCCATTATCTGCATATAAATATTAAAAACGTGACAATTGTTAGAAAGTATAAGTTCTGTTAAGGATCCTGGATCCTCAGACTCGTAATCCTCAGACTCGTGATCCTCAGACTCTGGATCCTCAGACTCTGGATCCTCAGACCATCTGCATCATCCATTAAGGATCCGTGATCCATGCCCAGTCTCAGGATAGATGATCCTTAGCATAAAATTCATGCCCTAACAATTGCCCCCAATATGGCAGTTGTGATAAGGATTCACAGCTGTCATATTTCCGTTAGAAGCGGATTAGCCGTTGCTGCTGGTAACTAGTTGTTACACTGCCTGTCATCACTGATAAGACCTGCTATAATCATCATTGCAAAATATAGAGTTAGAGATAACTCCTCAAGTGCCTTTACAGACAAGAAGATCCTTCTGTTTGTGGATAATGAATCCTTCTACACCGTTCGCTATTAACCTTCCTGCAATTTAATTTCTGCGTAGACACTTTAACCGTTAGATAGCCTTATCCGGCCTGGGTGGATGGTCCATGGTTTTGCTGGTGAAATCCAGGCCAGATGATTTTGATACATAATGAATGGGTAATAACATTAAACTTTTTTAGCTACAACTGTTGTTGTTTCTTTCCTCTTTATTTTTCATGTATGCTTTCTATTTTCAAAGATATCATCGCCAAATAATTGGAAAGTTATTGGAAATCTGATGATAATGTTAAACTTTTAACAGAAAACTTGAAGTGTTCATATAAATGTGGATCAATGATCCTTAACCAAAAAGGATAAGAGACAACTTACAGCTTAGAAAAAATTAGAATATAACATACCAGAGAATCGAAGTTAGGATTCTATATCCTTGTAAATTATTGCTGAATAAGCAAACTATGAAAAGTAAAGATTCTAGGATCAAGGATCCTTATCGTCAGAACTTGTATAACTTTAGAGCTCCAAGATCCTGTAAGAAAACAAACTTGGGACCAAGCCAAATAATTAGGAATGAACCCATAACAACTGGGGACAAGCCCAAATAAACTGGGGACAAGCCCAACAAACTGGGGACAAGCCCAAATAAACTGGGGACAAGCCCAACAAACTGGGGACAAGCCCAACTAACTGGGGACAAGCCCAAATAAACTGGGGATAAGCCCAACAAACTAGGGACAAGCCCAACAAACTGGGGACAAGCCCAACAAACTGGGGACAAGCCCAAATAAACAGATGTAAACTGGGGTCAAGCCCATATAACTTGTGTAAACTGGAGTATGGCCCTCACTGGCGACTATCCAAACTTGAGCGACATGAAAATGCCAAAACCTTAGCTAATGTGAAAACGTTAGAAACCTTATGAATGGATGTATGGTACGTCTACCATTATACCTAGGATCCTGAATACAGCCAGTACAATGAAATTGTCAGCCCCTAAAGCGAGTACTGGTCCCATTGCCATGCACTATACCAGGATCATCGTGTGCTACTGGCGAAACTGGGGACAGGCCCAAACTGGGGTCAAGCCCAAATAACTGGGGACAAGCCCAAATAACTGGGGACAAGCCCAACAAACTGGGGACAAGCCCATAAACTTTGGAGAGTTGGCCAACCACTTTGATCTTCTGTAAAATGATAACAACTCTGCAAAAGCTTAAACTTTGTGAAAATAGATGTTAACTGATTAACATCTTTGCCTTATGATAAGTAATAAGTATAAAATGAATGAAGATGAAAGTAATGTGTTACCAAATGTAGAATCATATATCCTTTGAGGATCCTGGATCCTTAATCAGAATACCGGTATTGCTGAGGATCCCTGATCCTTCTTACATAAAGTAATTTTTGAGATGAACAACATTCCAAGCTCTTGGTAAGAGGTCACCATCCATTGTCAACAAATGATATGCCCCCTTTCCTGCTTCAGCTTCAATTAAGTAGGGACCTGACATTCTTGTTGTATGCTCCAGCCATTCTTTGTCGATGAAGGATATTGCTGTGTCTTTGACAAGGATCACATTTCTTGGCATAATCCACAGCAGGCCAATAGTATCCTGTTCTAAGGATCCTTGAGAACAGTACTCTGCCCCCAGTGTGGTTTCCACAATCTCCTTCGTGAAAATCCTTTAAGACTTCTTGAATTTCTGGATCCTCAATGCATTTTAGATATGGACCTGCAAGAGATCGTTATATAACATGTTATTTAGTATTGTAAATTGAGATACATTGACTTTGAAAGCTCTAGGATTTTCTCCAGTATGAATCTCTCCATGTTGTATATATCTCATGACTGGAAGGGTCCATGATCTTGAATGAGATTGTGTATCATCACTAGGGATGATTGTAGAATCTTCCACTATCTTCATGGCTATGTGATCCTCAATTGTAGGAGTTAAAACATGGATGATGAGTATTTTCACATCCTCTAGAATCTTCAATGATGATCCAAGATTAGCTAGAGCGTCAGCTTCTACATTTTCTTCCCTGGGCACCTGTGATAAATTGAAAAAAGCAAAAGAATCTGCCAGTTTCCTGACTATTTCTAAGTACTTGATTAGTTTTTCACTTTTGACAGTGTGAGAACCGTTATAATGATTAGTAATTAATAGAGAATCTACATATACTTGAAGATACCTGATCCTCATATTGTTAGCTAATTGCAAACCTGCTATCAAGGCCTCATACTCTGCCTCATGATTAGTGGTTTGGAATTCACATGCAATGGATTGGGGTATAATGTCCCCTTGTGGCGATTTTGGTAGTGTGCTTTGTCTAGTTCCTTTAACATCTGAAGCTCCATCCGTGAGGAGTGTCTAAGGATCCTTGGTCTTCTCAAGTTGTTGGACTTCTAATTCAGCTTCCCTTTGTAGATCACTACTGAAATCAGCCACAAAGTCAGCTAAAGCTTGGGACTTGATGGCAGTCCTGGGTTCATACTTAATGTCATATGCAATAAGCTTGATTGCCCACTTTGCCATCCTACCTGACATTTGAAGTTTCCTGAGAACATTCTTGATAGGAAGGTTAGTTTTCACAATAATGGTGTGAGTTTCTAAATAATGTCTATGTTTAGCAGAAGCCATAATTAAATCAAGAATTAATTTCTCTAAATGAGAATACATGGCCTCAGCATCAAGTAGAATTTTACTTACATAGTATACCGGATGTTGAGAGCCTTTATGATCCTTAACTAGGATCACACTTACTGCTTCCGCTGAAATAGCTAAGTATAAGGATAACGATTCTCCATTTTCTGGTTTCATCAGGGCTGGTGCTGAGGATAGATAATCCTTAAGAACCTTGAGTGCAGCTTCATGCTTATCAGTCCACTCAAACTTGCCTTGAGCAATTTGTCTACCTCTTCTTGGATAATGGCATTCCTTTCAAGTGCAAACTTTCTCCTTTTTTGGTGTATTGGCTTGAAAGACCTGTCAATACCAAGTTTGTGAGTAATAACATTCTTAGATATACCTGTCATATCTTCATGTTTCCAAGCAAAGGTAGATTTTCTTCTTTCCAAGAAGGATACTAAATCCTGCTCAATACTGTCTAGGATCCCGGATCCTATAAAAATTTTGGATTCAGGATCCTCTGGGTTCAACAGAATATCCTTGACGTCTTGCTCTCTTGCCTCCATGACGTCTTGCTCCTTGGAGGCTGGCTTCATTGAAGAAGTGTAACAGTTCTTTGCCTCCTGCTAATCACTTTCTATCTTCACCATATCTCATAGAGTTGGGAGCTTGACACATTGATGATATGTTGAGGGGGACTGCCTTCATATCGTGTATCCATGGCCTGCCAAAGATAACATTACAGCAACATAAGCAATCAATAACATAGAATTTTTTTAGCATAATTCATTCCCTCTATATAGATAGGAAGTTTGATGTCCTCCAATGTAATCTTTGTCTCTCCACTGAATCCCACAAGGACAGATGATCTTGGGACGATATCAGATTCAAGGATGTTCACTCTTTTGAGGACATCCAACTGGATTATGTTCACTGAGCTTCTCCCATCAATGAGAATCCTGCAAATAAAATGGTTAGATATAAATAATGTAATAACCAAACTGTCATGATTAGGATCATGTATGTCGACACGGTCATCCCCATCAAAGTATATGACTTTTTCCTGGGTAAGGATGGAAGTTCGAACAGGTCTGTCCCTATTCTCCATCTTTGTTTCCTTTGCATGTCTCTTAGCTGCTGAGAACCTCCGAAGATGAAATGGATGATTTGAGCATCAGCTGGTGGAGGAAGAGCTTTTTCAGGATCCTTGATCCTTGACTTTTTCCTTCCAAGCAATTCCTTCAAGTATCCTTTGCTCAAAACATAACCTATCTCCTTCCTTAATGCTATGCACTCATCTGTGAGATAACCAGAATCCCCATGGTAAGCACACCATTTCGATTCATCTTTGGTGGCAGGCGGTTTGTCATTCTTCCTTGGCCACCTAACCTTGTCACCTAAACTCTTAATAGAAAGGATTAGTTCATTATTATCAGCATAAAAACAATATTCAGAAATAGGAGGATAATCCTCATCATCTTCCTCTTGTTCCACAGCATGCACATTCTGGTTGTCATGCTTGGAGTATTGCTTAGATCAGTTATCCTTGAGATAGGATCCTTATTTGTCTTGCTTTGAGGATCCTGACAATCTCTCGTGGATCCTTTTTTCATCCTCTAAACGAATGAACCTAAAGGCCCTGATCCTTTCCTCATCTAAGTTCCTGCAAGGGGTCATGACAAGATCATCATAGAAAATTGAATACCTAAGTAAACCCATTTTAAAGGCTTCTACAGCCGTAGCTATATCCAGGTTAGGGATATCTAAGGATTCTTTACTAAACTTAGTGATGTAATCTCTAAGTGATTCATTTTGACCTTGTGTTACCCTATATAGATCACTAGTTAATCGTTCAAATTTTCTACTACATGAAAATTGACTATTAAACAGATTAACTAGATTAGCAAATGGAGTAATAGAGTAAGGGGGAAGACTTAGCAGCCATTTAAGAGCAGATCCTGTGAGTGTGGATCCAAAACCCTTGAATAGACATGCTTCTTTTAACCTCTCAGGAATGGGATGATCTCCATTCTTTCCCTTGTGACTTCCATCTGGAATTTCAGGAATGGGCTTAACCACTCCTGGAATGCTGGATATCATATCTTTGAGTTTCTGCAATTCCTTAGCTATAGCTTGGTTGATTCCTGTATCCTGCACGAAGCCATGGTTAGCATTATAAGAAGTATTCAAAGTGTTACCTCCTAATGGATTCAAGGTTGGAATTCCAGATGTGAATCCATATTGACGGGATTCTGGTATAACTGAGGGACCAGAAGAAGCAATAGTCTGCATCGGTATAAAGTCTCCTAGATGAACATCTGAACTTTCGGGTTGCACACTCCTTAAGTATCCTTGATCCTGGAAGATGTTGGATCCTTGATGTGCTGTGAATGAAGGTCTTGGAGGATAATCCATGGATCCGGAAACCTGAGATGAGGATCCTTGAACCTGGAAGGAGGATCCTTGAACCTGAGAGGATCCTTGAACCTGAGAGGATCCTGGAACCTGAGAGGATCCTTGAACCTGAGAGGATCCTTGAACCTGAGAGGATCCTTGAACCTGAGATGATCCTTGAACCTGAGAGGATCCTTGAACCTGAGAGGATCCTTGAACCTGAGAGGATCCTTGAACTTGAGAGGATCCTTGAATTGGCTGCGTCCCCATGCATTCTCCTAAACTGGTGAAGAATCCCTGATGCTGAAATGAGGATCCTGAAGGCTGGAAAGAGGATCCTTGAGCCTGAGACATCATCGATGATCCAGAACGCATTCCTGTTGATCCACCCTAGTATTGGACATATGGAGCTGCAAACTATTGGGAAGTTATGACCGGAGTGTCGAAATTTAGCGACCTCAGCAGCAAAGGGGAGTGATCCTAAGCTGATTTTATCAATTTCGCGAAGGATCCTGCCATTAGTTTGGTCCTGTTGTTGCATGTATCCTCTCATCTGCAAAATCAAAGCGTAAAGATCACTGTTAGTAAGTGTAGAGGAAGAAACAACAGTTGGTTTTGTGAAAATGGGGGTTGTCTTCTTCGGAGCATTCTCAGCATTCTTCTGGAAAGCAGGGATAAGATGATGCAACGGTGGAATGCCCTGTGATGAGGTAACCGCTGACACGGAACTTGAAGAATTTTTTCCTTGAGAAGCCATGTGGTTGAAGGTGATGAACCGAAATGAACAAAATTTCTCAGAAATGAAGCACCAATTGCCCCACGGTGGGCGCCAAACTGTTTTGGTCAAAAATCACACAAGGATAATGCAACCAAATCTGATTTTGTGAGGAATGATGCTTGGTTAATTGAATGAACGACAAGTATATGAAATCAATGATGAACACCGAGATTTATACGAGGAAAAAGCCCTTGATCTTTAGAAGATCTCCGGCATAAAAAACCTCGGGTGATGGAAACTACCGATCACCAACTATATTGCATAAAAAGATTACAACTTTGGAAGATATTGAGCTTGTTACAAGGAATTCTAGTGTGTGTGTGTTTGAGAGGGAATTGCAGAGGTATTGTGACGAAAAAAATTGTGTTCTATCAGCTCAATACCCCCTAAATAAGCTAACAAAAAGTCCTATTTTCAAGTAAGATCATGTCTACTCCATAACCGTTGTGAAAATAGCACATGTGGGGCATCTTGATGGAATATTACCCTAAATTCCAGCTGAGAGTGAGTCCACTACGTCCATTATCTGCATATAAATATTAAAAACGTGACAATTGTTAGAAATTATAAGTTCTGTTAAGGATCCTGGATCCTCAGACTCGTGATCCTCAGACTCGTGATCCTCAGACTCTGGATCCTCAGACTCTGGATCCTCAGACCATCTGCATCATCCATTAAGGATCCGTGATCCATGCCCAGTCTCAGGATAGATGATCCTTAGCATAAAATTCATGCCCTAACAGTCATCAATATGGCCAACTAGGATGCTCAGGCCAAGCTGGATGCCGCCCAACTTCAATACGAGCAGGATATGAACTCCTACCGGGAGGGTCTCAAACGGTCCATTGTAATTTCCCTCATTCAAGCCAGGCTAAAGATGGCTTATGAAGCCAGAGCCATGGGCTTTGAATGCCCTTCCCGGAATGTCAATGCTTGGGAGGCGAAGTTGAAGGATCTTGGTGGCAATCCTGTAGAACATCCTGCTAAACCTGTGGTTGACGCGTCTTCCAAGGTGGCTGAAATGGCGGTGGATGCTGGTGGTGATGCTAAGAAGGATGCTGGGAAGGATCCTGGACCGGGTGCTGCTGAGGAATCGATGGTTGAAGAAGGTGCTGCCGTTTGAAGGCAGCGAAGTGGGCGATGATGGATGTTGATGCCTAGACCGGAGCCACTTTTTAGATTTGATGGTTTGTGGTTGTTGAACAATTTTACTTTTCTGCATGTTGAACAATTTTATTTTCCTGCACTTAGACAATATGATGGCCAAAGGTGGAGGGATCCTGAGTTTCAGGACGAAGCCTTCAACTGTTTTAGATAAATATGTTAAAAACTAGTTGTACTTTTGGTATGTTAATAAACTAACCTTTTGCTATGTTAATAAACTAACCTTTCTTGCCTTATCCATTTTTATTTATATTTTCCTTTGAAAATTATATTGTATGTGTTTGGTTCTAATTTTCATAAATTCCTTTATCTCTAATACCATACTTCAAATATTCCGACCAAATATCCTGGTCAGGATACTGCTATTGTGCTTAGTAACTTAATTAGAAACGTTTCATTAAAACTTTGTCAAACACAATTCTAAAAACTCAGGTTGTTTAGATAAGGCTTTTTTCGAAAAATGAAAAAGAGAGATCATACCATAAATACTTAGTGAATAGATTTCAACTTCCAACCTTTGAACCTTTTGCAACATTTCCATAAAGAATGTCCCCTGTCCGGAACACTTAGGAAATTGAGTTCAATTTCATCCTTCGATCTATTTACAAAGTATCAAGATGGATGTCCCCTGTGTATCAGTGCACAACGTACTTGAATACTTAGCAATTTCTTGATTTAGACAAGAATGTGCGTAAATACAAGCATAGTTGATGTCACATTTGTAAACAACTTTAGTATTACTGGGGATAAACCCTAAGTATCCTGGAGATAGATTCTTAACATTCTGGGGATAAACCCTAAGTATCCTGGGGATAATCCCATGTTTTCGTGCGCTACAGGCGGGAGTGTATAAACTCCAAGACTTAGAAAGGTGAATACCTTTAAACCTTAGAGAGTATGAAAATACCCTTTCGTGAGAGAGGGTGATCAATCCTCATATACCTTAAGGATCCAGGATATAGCCAATAATAACGAAATTGTCAGCCACGTTTACATGAACTGGTCCCGCTCTCTTGAACTATTCCTGGATAACTTGCGCTCCAGGCGGGGTATTTCAACCCAATTCGAGAGAAAGGTGAATACCTTTAAACCTTTGAAGGGATAGGGATCCCTTAAACGTGAGAGAGGGGGCCAATCCTCTAATCTTTCGATTTATCTTGAGCATATATCCTGGAGTAGTATCCTGAAGCATATTCTGCAAAACACCGTTAAACTAAGGTGGGTGTCAGCTTAGCTAACACCCCTCCGATGCTTAAGTCAGTATTGGGTTTCAAAGAATAATAAATTAAATAACCAAATTAAAAAGAAATAGAATTCATACAATCTTGGGTTAGAAATTAAATTCTAAACTCACTTGAAATAGGTTTAAGATGTATAGCATTCCAGGATCTTGGCAACATATCCCCCTCCATATTCTTGAGTCGGTATGCTCCTTTCCTAGATTCCGATTCAATTTTATAGGGTCCTTCCCATTTTGGAGCTAACTTTCCATCGGCAGGGTTGGTTGTATTCTGGAAGGCTTTTCTCAACACCCAATCTCCAACTTGAAATCTTCTAGTCCTTAAAATTTTTTATATGATTTGGATATCCTCTGTTGATATGCTGCCATCCTCAGCTTTGCTGCATCCCTTGTTTCATCAACAGTATCCAATTCTTGACATAAAGCTTCAGGATTTGTCTCAGGATCCTGGAGACTTGATCTTGCTGTAGGTATCACCATCTCCGTCGGGATCACTGCTTCTGCCCCAAACGCCAAAGAAAATGGGGTTTGCCCAGTAGCATTCTTCACCGTTGTCCTATCAGCCCATAGGACAAACGGTAATTCTTCTGCCCATCTTCCTTTTTTAGCACCTAACCTCTTCTTTAAGTTGTTGACAATTATCTTGTTCGAGGATTCTGCTTGTCCATTTGCTTGAGGATGCACTGGAGTTGATGTGTTCATCTTGATTCCCCAACTTTTGCAAAAATTAGTAGTTCTTTTTGTTTTGGTCAAAAATTACCTAAGCAATTAAGTGATCAAATTAGTTTTGTGAGGTAGTGTGCTAGTAATACTTTGTGAAAAATATGTTGGTTTGTTAGTTTGCGAAAACAGTTTCAGGATACGGCTCAGGATATCGAGCTGTATCTATAATCAAACAATGAGCAAAAATGTAAAGGTTGACACGTGATGTACGAGGAAAGCCCTTGATCAATCTAGATCTCCGGCATAAAACCTCGGGAGCTGACAATCGTCGGCTGCCTTGTTCTTCTTATTGCTTGAATAACAGGATACAATGCAGGATATGATACGGATCAACTAAGTGTTACAATGCGATTCGAGTACAAGTGTAAGTGTTTGTGAGTGGTTACAGGTGGTAGAGAGCTAGAGTGTACGAGTATTGTGTGTGTGAAAGTTGTGTCTACCTATAATCTGATCACCCCTTTATATAGTAAAAGGAAATAACTAACTATGCTAAAAATCCGGGATATTATGCTAAAAATCCGGGATACTGAGATTATTTCCTTTCTGAACGTTGCCAGGCTGTTTCCACTCGTTTTCCACGCGTTTACTAACTATAACTCTGGGATTTAAGCTTCCATAACCGTTACAAAATTAATATCTTTGACCAATCTTCGTAACTTTCCATAAAACACGCCAATCTTCAATGCGAACCGTTACAAGAGCTATTTTTCCGCCATCAACGTCCTTATCCTAACCAATTTGAGCAGGTCTTCAGGATGACTTGGTCTTCATGAACGTTAGTCCCTTGTAGCCAATGTATACAAGCAAATTGTTAGTAATAGTCAGGATACTGCCTCAGGATGTTACCAATATCCTGGTCCGGTATCCTGATCCGGTATCCTGATTATATAGAAAATCAAGATACAAAGTCAGGATATGGGCTCAGAATTTCACCCATAACAATTGTCCCAAAAAATATAACTGTTGGATATCATGATTCCAACGGATATATTTTTTAGTCATTCTATCATGCCTGGTAATGATATCTGTTTCGAACATTCCTTGAGGAGCTTGACAGCTACCCAAAGCCTGTCCTAATGAAAAACGAGCCATCTGTTGCCACCAGCTCTAATCCCTTTGCTGCTGCTACTGAAGGTTTCTCTTTTGATGACCTTGGCTTCATTGAATCCATCGAGCACATGACATCCTTCCCTAATAAGGTAAGTATCCAGATCCTGTATCCCGTACACATATACTGAACCTGTATCTTGGTTAGTTCGTCTGTATTTTGTAGGGTCTAAATCATCTAGTTTTCCTGCACTTAGAACAATTCTAATTTCCTGCAAGTAGAATAGTTTGATGACTGAAGATGGAGGGATCCTGTGTTTCCAGGATGAAGCCTTCAACTGTTTATGTAAATATGCTTTAAAAACTTAATTGTGTTCTTGGTGGATGGGTCTCTTTTTTGAGATGAAACCAAGAATACAATCCCTTGGACTAATAATAATAAACTGACCTTTTAGTCTTATTTTTATTTTGAAAGGTATGTTTCGAATATCCTGATCACATATCCTGGTCAGGATACTGATGAAATATTCAATACTTTTGATATCAAAATGTTAGACAAAACTTGGTTGAATATGACTTTTTTAGAAAACTTAGATCATTTAGATAAGGTTTTCGAGACTTGAAGAATAATAAATCATACCAGAAACACTTAGGCAATAATTTCCAACCTTAACCTTTGAATCCTTTGCAATGTCCCCGGCATGGATGTCCCCTGTCTGTGCAGGATATTGCATCAGTGCATGACATACTTGAGTATTTCTTCACTTAGTGATTAAACTTCGTAGCTTCTTATCCACAAAAGAACATGTGTAATCACAGCTTGTCATATCTTTACAATCTTGTTAAAAACTTTAGTTTTACTGGAGATAAACCCTTAATGTACTGGGGACAAACCCTTAGTATCCTGGGGAAAATCCCAAATTTTCGTGCGCTACAGGCGGGAGTGTATAAACTCCAAGACTTAGAAAGGTGAAAACCTTTAAACCTTAGAGAGTATGAAAATACCCTTTCGCGAGAGAGGGTGATCAATCCTCATATACCTTAAGGATCTAGGGTATAGCCAACAGTAACGAAATTGTCAGCCACTTTTACATGAACTGGTCCCGCCACCTTGAACTATCCCTGGATAACTTGCGCTCCAGGCGGGGTGTTTAAACCCAATTCGTGAGAAAGGTGAATACCTTTAAACCTGTGAAGGGATCAGGATCCCTTAAACGTGAGAGAGGGGGCCAATCCTCTAATCTTTCGAAGTATCCCGAGTGTGTATCCTGGAGCTATATCCCGAAGCATATTCTGCAAAACAACCTTAAACTAAGGTGGGTGTTAGCTTGGCTAACACCCCTCCGATGCTTAAGTTAGTATTGGGTTCAAATAAAATAAATTATATTTAAAAGAGACAGAATTCATACCATCTTGAGTTAGAAATTAAATTCTAAACTCACTTGAAATAGGCTTTGAGATGTATAGCATTCTAGGATCTTGGTAGTATATCCCCCTCCATATTCTTAAGCTGGTATGCTCCTTTTCCGGATTCCGATTCAATCTCATAGGGTCCTTCCCACTTTGGAGCCAACTTTCCATCAGCTGGATTCGTAGTATTCTGAAAAGCTTTCCTTAACACCCAATCTCCGACTTGGAACCTTCTAGTCCTTATATTCTTGTTATATGCTCTGGATATCCTCTGTTGATATGCCTCCATCCTTAGCTTTGCTGCATCTCTTGTCTCATCAATAGTATCCAGTTCTTGACATAAGATTTCAGGATTTGATTCAGGATCCCGTAGGCTTGATCTAGCTGTCGGTATCACCATTTCTGTCGGGATCACTGCTTCTGCCCCAAATACCAAAGAAAATGGGGTTTTCCCAGTAGCATTCTTCACAGTTGTTCTATCAGCCCATAGGACAAATGGTAGTTCTTCTACCCATCTTCCCTTCTTAGCTCCAAGTCTTTTCTTCAAATTGTTGACAATTATCTTGTTTGAGGATTCTGCTTGTCCATTTGCTTGAGGATGTACCGGTGTAGATGTGATCATTTTAATTCCCCAACTTTTGCAAAAATCAGTAGTTCTTTTGCTGATGAACTGAGAGCCATTGTCTCAAACTATCTCAGCTGGTACCCCAAATCTGGTCAGGATATTCCTCTTTATGAAGGATACCACTTCTTGATCCCTAACTTGAACAAAGGCCTCGGCTTCGACCCACTTGGAGAAATAATCTGTCATTGCCAGCATAAAAACCTTTCCTCCTGGAGCCTTTGGAAGTTTTCCCACTATGTCCATTCCCCATTTCATAAACGGCCAAGGGGATATGATAGGATATAATGGTTCTGCAGGCTGATGCAGGATGTTGCCGTGTCTTGGACATGCATCGCATTTTCGAGCATACTCCGCGGCATCCTTTCTCATGGTCGGCCAGTAATATCCTGTTCTCAACACCTTCGAGAATAGAGATCTGCCCCCAGTATGGTTGCCGCATTCTCCTTCGTGTATATCCTGAAGTACCTCCTTGGTTTCAGGATCTTCCAAGCACCTTAGGTATGGACCTGCAAGGGATTTCTTATACAAAATATTATTTATAATAGTAAAACGAGATACCTTCATCCTAAAAGCCTTAGGATTTGCATCCTTTGGGATATCTCCTTCTTGAAGATACTTCACAATTGGAGTCATCCAGGATTCAGGATCCTTCTCAGGATATCCATCACCAGGATCCTGGACACATGCTACTTCTTTATCCTGAGATTTAAAATGTTCCATTGTAGGATATAAGATGTGCACTATCGGTATCTGAGTTCCCTCCGGTATCCTGACAGTAGATCCTAAGTTTGCTAGAGCGTCAGCTTCAGCATTCTTTTCTCTTGGTACCTGTTCAAGTGTAAAAATTTCGAAATATCCTGCTAATTTTTTAACAATTTCAAGATATTCAGCTAACTTTTCACCTTTTACTGCATAAGATCCATTGAAATGGTTAGTAATTAACAGGGAATCAACATATACTTGTAAACATCTAATATTCATATTTTTAGCCAACTCTAATCCTGCTATCAGAGCTTCATACTCAGCTTCATTATTAGTGGCAGGAAACTCACATCTAATAGCCTGGGGTAATATGTCCCCCTGTGGCGATTTTAGTAGTATACCCAATCCTACACCTCTAACATTAGATGCACCATCAGTATATAATGTCCAAGATTCTATATTTTCTCCTAGTTGTTGTACTTCTAGGTCTACTTCATTTTGAATATCACTACTGAAATCAGCCACAAAGTTAGCTAAGGCCTGAGACTTTATGGCATTTCTAGGTTTATATATTAAATCATAGGCACTTAATTTTACTTACCACTTAGCCATCCTACCTGACATCTCGGGTTTCCTGAGCACATTTTTAACAGGATAGTTGGTTTTAACATGAATCCTATGTGTTTCAAAATAATGTCTAAGTTTCGTTGATGCCATAACTAGGGCTAATATCATTTTCTCTAAGTGGGAATACCTAGTTTCAGCATCTAATAAACTTTTACTAACATAATAAACAGGATACTGCTAACCTTCGTGATCCTTAACCAAAACAGCACTTACTGCATTCCCTGATACTGCAAGGTACAGGGATAATGGTTCACCATCCTCGGGCTTCATCATCAGAGGTGCGGTTAAAAGATATTGCTTTAATTCCTGTAAGGCTGCTTCATGCTTTTCTCCCCACTCAAACCTCTTATTCTTCTTCAGGATATCGTAGAATTCCTTGCACTTTTCCGAGGATCTTGAAATAAATCTGTTCAATGCTGCTACTCGGCCTGTTAACCGTTGAACATCCTTCATATTTGAAGGAGATTTGATATCCAAGATAGCTTTAATCTGTTCCGGGCTTGCTTCTATCCCCCTTTTAGTCACCATGTATCCTAAAAACTTTCCTGCCCCCACTCCAAAATGGCTCTTGGCAGGATTTAGTTTCATATTATACTGGTCCAGGATATCAAATGCTCCTTTAATATCCTGGAGATGATCCTCAGCCTTCTTGGATTTGACTACCATATCATCAATGTACACCTCCATGGTGTCCCCCAGTTTGTCTTTAAACATCATGTTCACCAATCTCTGGTACGTTACACCTGCATTTTTTAAACCAAACGACATAGCAGTATAACAGTAAATACCTGTTGGTGTCATGAAAGCAGTATCCTCCTGATCAGAGGGTTCCATTTGGATCTGCTGGAATCCTGAGGATGCATCCATAAAGGTTAACATCTCATGACCGGCAGTTGCATCCACCATTGAGTCTATATGAGGCAAAGGGAATGGGTCTTTAGGACATGCTTTGTTCAAGTCTGTGTAATCTACACAAACTCTCCATTTCCCATTCTTCTTTTGAACCACGACCACATTTGCTAGCCACTTGGGAAATTTGACTTCCCTAATCATCTTGGACTTCAATAGTCTTTCAACCTCTTCTTGAATAATTATGTTTCGTTCTGGAGCAAACTTCCTTCTCTTTTGCTGGACAGGCTTGAAAGACCTGTCAATTCCAAGCTTGTGAGTTATAATATCCTCATAAATACCTGTCATATCCTCATGCTTCCATGCGAATGTTGACATCCTGCATTTCAAAAAGTTAGTTAACTGATTTTCAATATCCTGAGGGATATTGGCTCCAACGAGCACCGAGATATCTGGATTATCCTGATCCAGGATAATTTTCTTTACATCCTGCTCTGAAGCCTCCACGATATCCTGGGCCCGCATCTTTAATTGCTATGCTGCTTTAGGCTTGGTTGAGGATTTCATCGAGGATGAGTAACATTCCTTTGCCTCCAGTTGATCACTTTCCACCTTGACAACCCCCCCCCCCCCAAGGAGTAGGGATCTTGATACACTGATGATAGGTTAATGGCATAGCTTTCATATCATGGATCCATGGCCTACCTAATATGATATTGTAGCAGGATAAGGAGTCCATGACACAGAAGCGTTGTATTGAGTTGACTCCTTCGACATAGACGGGCAGTTTTATCTCTCCAACAGTATTCTTTGCTTCTCCACTAAACCCTATAAGCACAGTGGACTTTGAGGTAATCTCCATCTCGGGGATGTTCATTCTCTTCAAGGTTTCCAATTGGATGATGTTGACTGAGCTGCCATTATCCACCAGTATCCTGCGTACAAAGTGATTAGCAACATATAAAGTTATTACCAGAGCATCATGATGAGGATCCTGGACAGTATCCCTGTCATCACTATCGAACGTGATCATTTTATCAGTCGTGAGGGTTGACATCCTGGTTGGCTTATCTCCCCTTTCTGCCTTAGCCTCCTTTGCATGTCTTTTGGCTGCAGAATAAGAAGTTCCGCAGATATCGGACCCTCCTTAGATAAAGTTAATTATCTTGGCGTCGGCGGGAGGTGATGCTGCTCGTTCAAGATCCTTCTCAATATCCTGACCCTTATTCTTCTTTCTGCCCAGAAGATCCTTCAGATATCCTTTGCTTAGTAGGTAGCTTATTTCTTTCCTCAGGGCAATGCAATCCTCAGTAACATGTCCGAAATCCTCATGGAAGGCACACCATTTGGACTTATCCTTCCAATCAGCTTTTTGTTGATTCTTCCGAGGCCACCTGGCTTTATCTCCCAAACCCTGCATAGCATACATTAGTTCAGGTATATTAACAAAAAAAACAATATTCTGACAATTCAGGATACTCCTCAGGATCCTCATTTTCAACAGCGTTCACTTTTTTGCTATCATTCCTGTCATATGGCTTAGAACGATATGGTTTGTATGAAGATTCTGATTTCCTGTTTGTTGACTCATATGTTGAGGATGCATTCATCCTCTCTTGCATTTTCTTATCATCTTCAAGCCTGATATATCGCAAAGCCCTGTTTCGAGCTTCTTCCAAGTTCCTGCAAGGATTCATCACAAGATCCTGATAAAACTGGGAATCCTTTTGTAGTCCCATCTTGAATGCTTGGACTGCTGTAGCAACATCAAGGTGTGGGATATCCAAGGATTCCCTGCTGAATTTGTTCTCATAATCCCTTAGGGATTCTTGAGGTCCCTGTGTCATCCTATAGAGGTCACTTGTTTGTTTTTCAAAGCTTCTACTGCAAGAAAACTGACTGTTAAACAAATTAACTAAATGAGCAAATGATGTAATTGAATGAGGTGGAACATTTAGAAGCCATTTCAAGGCTGATCCTGTTAGAGTAGAGCCGAAGCCCTTGCACAAGCATGCTTCCTTAAGTTCTGGCGGGATAGGGTTAATCTCCATCCTCTCCCTATACAGGGCAATATGCTCCTCAGGATCCGTCGTCCCATCATACAGCTTCATGTTAGGAGTCTGGAATCTCTTTGGGATTTCTGCATCACAAATGGGGTGAGCAAAGCGGGATATGTTGTGACTATCCCGGGATACTTCCGGTATAGGCTGCACTATCCCAGGCACACTTGATATCATATCCTTCAACTTTTGAAGCTCTCTCGTTATCACTGATGTCACACCTGTATCCTGCAATGATCCAAGATTATTAGTAACAGGGATACTGGTGTTAACAGACAAGTTACCAGCTTTGTGATTCTGGCTATATCCTGGGGCGCATCCTGGAGCATATCCTGGATCCCTAATAGTCGACATACTGGTCGAAGAGGGTATATCAGGAATATGACTCCGGGAATGGCTAGGCACAATATTCCCCATGTTATCCTCAGCATATACTGCAGAACTGAAGTTTAAAGCTCTTAGATGCAAGGGAGTGGCAGTATCCTCAGCGGGCCTGCTTGAGCTGGATTTCAAGAGTTGTATCTCTCTTATCAGCATTTGGTTAGTCTCCTATTGCTGCCTCATTTGTTCCTGTACACTACAAAATAAAGTTAGAATTTCTTCATTAGAGGCCAAAACAGGACCAGATCCCTGAATATTCTGAGTGGGAATAACATCCCGAGCCACATGAATTTCAGTTCCTTGTGAAGAGGCTTGCGATCTCGGAGGAGGTGGTGGAAGCATCGAACCAATTGTTGTAGAGGTTGTAGCAGACACGGTGGAAGAGCTCATGTTTGATCTCGAGGCCATTGAAAATAGTGTAGCAAAAATTTTTGAAAATAGAAAACCGATTAACGATTTTACAAAAGCTTTTAGTAGAAATAGCACCACTTGCCCCACGGTGGGCGCCAAATTGTTTTGGTCAAAAATTACCTAAGTAATTAAGTGATCAAATTAGTTTTGTGAGGTAGTGTGCTAGTAATACTTTGTGAAAAATATGTTGGTTTGTTAGTTTGCGAAAACAGTTTCAGGATACGGCTCAGGATATCGAGCTGTATCTATAATCAAACAATGAGCAAAAATGTAAAGGTTGACACGTGATGTACAAGGAAAGCCCTTGATCAATCTAGATCTCTGGCATAAAACCTTGGGAGCTGACAATCGTCGGCTGCCTTGTTCTTCTTATTGCTTGAATAACAGGATACAATGCAGGATATGATACGGATCAACTAAGTGTTACAATGCGATTCGAGTACAAGTGTAAGTGTTTGTGAGTGGTTACAGGTGGTAGAGAGCTAGAGTGTACGAGTATTGTGTGTGTGAAAGTTGTGTCTACCTATGATCCGATCACCCCTTTATATAGTAAAAGGAAATAACTAACTATGCTAAAAATCCGGGATATTATGCTAAAAATCCGGGATACTGAGATTATTTCCTTTCTGAACGTTGCCAGGCTGTTTCCACTCGTTTTCCACGCGTTTACTAACTATAACTCCGGGATTTAAGCTTCCATAACCGTTACAACATTAATATCTTTGACCAATCTTCGTAACTTTCCATAAAACACGCCAATCTTCAATGCTGACTGTTACAAGAGCTATTTTTCCGCCATCAATGTCCTTATCCTAACCAATTTGAGCAGGTCTTCAGGATGACTTGGTCTTCATGAACGTTAGTCCCTTGTAGCCAACGTATACAAGCAAATTGTTAGTAATAGTCAGGATACTGCCTCAGGATGTTACCAATATCCTGGTCTGGTATCCTGATCCGGTATCCTGATCATATAGAAAATCAAGATACAAAGTCAGGATATGGGCTCAGAATTTCACCCATAACACTTTTGCTGATGAACTGAGAGCCATTATTGTTTTGGTCAAAAATCAAGCAATGACAATGTAACCAAACTTTCTGTTGTAAGGTATGATGCTTGAATTGATGAACAACAATAAGGATCACTCTGGAATGTAATGAACAAGTGACACAGAGATTTATACGAGGAAAAAGCCCTTGATCAATGAATGATCTCCGGCATAAAAAACCTCGGGTGATGGAAACTACCGATCACCAACTCAAATTAAACAAGAAATGTATTACAACTTCGGATGATAGCGAGCTAAGTACAAGGATCACTATAGTGTATTGTGTGAAAAAAGTGTGTAATCACCAAGTGAGTTAACGAGAGCTGGTGAGAGCAGTTGTAAGAATGTGTGTGTAGCCAAAAATAGCCAAGTGTTTTCTAATTAGCTCGCTACCCCTTTAAAAATGGAAAATATCTATACTAACTAACATTCCGCAAATGGTGCAAGTCCTCCACGACTCCATAACGTCCATTTCTGGCCAAGCACGTGCGGAATAAACATAGAATATGCTCCAGGAATATCGCCAAGACCAAGTCCAAGCTAATACTCCAGCAAAACAATTTCGAATTCAAAGTAGACAACCGTTAGTACAAGGATCCTTATGATGATCCATGATCCTGATCCTGAAGTACTTCTGAGGATCACCAATTCAAACAGAAGTAAGGATCACTAAGCCCAACAGCGATTGAGGATCACTGATCATTTAGAAATCCACCCCTAACAATTGCCCCCAAAATATAAGGAGTAATTATGTAAATAAACGAGTTATATTTTTTTCTTATCCGCAATCAACCAACGGATAACTAGCCATTGTAATCGGACTAGCCGTTACGAACATGACGTCACTGAGATGACTATCCTGCAAAACCATTATTATAAATAGGAGTTAGGGATAGGGATCAATCAGCATTCAAATTCAAGAGAAACTCCCTTTAAATTCTCATCTGACGATCAAGCAGGTAACTCTTTTCCTTTTCTCCCTTTACGTTTTCTTTCTCTGTTCATCTTCTTCTCTATTGCTATGACAAAGATGATGCTAAGATCCTCACCGGCTAAGGATCACAAGAAGGACAGTCCTCTTAAGAGCCAGGGGATCATCAAAGATTTAGTGAATGAAAGATGTTGTTTCACTGACCCACAAATAGATAGAATCCGCCATTGTTTTCCGGCAAACACCGATTTCAAACCATTTGACCCCACCGCTCTAAGTGATTATGTTTCTGACACTTGGGTAGCCTTCCCGGTCACACTGTTCACAATAGGATACACATATCCTTTCCCTGAATTCACCCAGTCTTTCTTCCCCCTCACCGGCATCTCCTACATTTAAGCCATGCCAATGATCTGGAGGGTCTTATATACACTTAAGAGGATCATTGAGCAAGAAGGATTCGAGCTGGGAATGTCGGAATTGGCCGAAATGTATGATCTCACAACATTTGGATCCCACCGATATTTTTTCAAGCGTAAACCCAGTGAAGAACATCCCATCTTCAAAGCCACTAAGAATGATACTAACTGGAAACGGAGATTCTTCTTTGTCAGAAGGGATTCTCTTCCTGATGGAAAGGATCTGCCAAGAAAATGGAGCACCCATTGTAGGATAGAGGATCCTTAGAAGGATCATTGAGTAAGCTTGTTCCTGATGATGATTACTAACATGCTTTTGTTTCTTTTGTACAGCTATCACTGTTTCACATATTATACCCTCACCTGCCACCAAGGAAAGGCTCGCTACTTTCAGAAGACTTGATCCTGCAACAAGGTCATTCAAAGCAAATACCCAGGATTCTCAAGAGGTATCCTCAGGTCCTGTCACAATGTCAAGTAAGTATCCTATTTTTTGTGTAGTCAAATGTTTAAATAAATAGTTAAATAGAAGTAAGATAAGGATACTTATCTGTTTTGGGTGTGTAGGTGCCGGGAAATCTTCAAAGTCTGCATCCAAATTCAGTGTCACTGAGCTGGACACCGTCCGATCCAAGAAAAAGTCTACTGCTAGCCCCTCCGTCGTAATCCCCAAGGCTACCGCTTCAAAGGGAAGAGGTGGAAAGAAGAGAAAGACCTCTGAAGCTGACAACCTTCAAGGCTTACCTCTGATCTGTCACCAATTCCTCGAGTACTTTAATGATGTAAGGATCACTGATTCAGTTTAGTTATCCTATCCACTTGAGGATCACCTGACTCTAATCTTTGCATTGTCTTCTTTGTAGAAATTTGCTGAGATCGAGGATTATGTTGGGAATGTTGAGGAGCTTGAAGAGAAATACTCTGATCTCTAAAAGGTGGCGGTGCTCAAGGATCACAAGATTGCTTCCCTTGAAAAGGACCTCAATGATGCCAAAGCTCAGACAGCTGCAATCCTGATCAATGTTGATTATGAGAAGCACGAGATCACAGAGGATGCCAAGGTCTCCGCTGCCATTGCCATGTACAAGACCAAGCTACAGATGGCTCAAGAAGCTCAGGATCCTGCCTTTGATAGAAGCAGCTGGGGCGTGGAAGGCTAGAAGGCCAGGCTGGCTGAGTTGGAGGACGAGGATGAGGCTGATGAGGTTCTGGTAATCGAAGCTAGTGGCAGTGGCAAGGATCAGGTGAAGGATATGGGAGCTGAAGGAGATGGTGATGTAGCGAAGGCATAGGCTGCATGAATGGGCGATGAAGGACATTTCTAGACGTAGCCGGAGCCCATTTTTTAGTTTGGTTATGGTTTTTATTTTGATGATGTTTTGATGAACAATGGTTAGTCTGTACTTAAACAATAGTAATTAGGGTTGAGGATCATGGATGATCCTTTGAACAATAGGTAGGATTACAAATGGTGGAGGGATCCTCTGTTTGGGGGATGAAGCCATTGTGATCCTGCCGTCTTTTAATTCCTGCACTACCAAGACCCTTAGACAATGGACACCCTTTGCCAACCCATGTGGACGGGCCACGTTTTGCTGGTAGAAACGTGGGTTGGCAATTTTGACAACCTTAAAGGGTTTAATATTTTGTGAATAAAATAACCTTAACTTTTTGGCTTATCCTGTGTTGATATCTTTGTTGATATTTTACTTTCCAACTGTTGTGATGTTTATTTTGTTTAAACTTATCAAGTAAAGAAAAAACTTAATAAATATCCTCAAAAAGTTTAGGATATGATCAAAGATCACATATCCCACAATCGATAAGTTCTGAAAAGTAATATAGTTTAAGGATCATAAGTTTAGTTGTCAAAGGATAAGGGTCACTTAAATAAATAATGAATAAAATCAAAATAGTTAAGGATCATACATGAGGATCCAAGTTAGGATCCTATCCTATAACACTTATAATCAGGATAACCCAAAGGACAAACCTTAGCAGAAAGTAAGGATCAAGGATCCTTGGTCATTTAGCTTCAAAAACCTGAAATAGGATATAACTTGGGACTAAGCCAATATAAGATGAAAGTTAGTAACTGGGGATAAGCCCAACAATTCTGGGGACAAGCCCAATATACTGGGGACAAGCCCAAAGGATAACTGGGGACAAGCCCAAGGATAACTAGGGACAAGCCCAAGGATAACTGGGGACAAGCCCAAGGATAACTGGGGACAAGCCCAAGGATAACTGGGGACAAGCCCAAAGGATCGTGTGTAAACTGGAGTATGGCCCTCACTGGCGACTATCCAAACTTAGTGACATGAAAATGCCAAAACCTTAGCTAACGTGAAAACGTTAGAAACCTTAGGAACGGATGTATGGTACGTCTACCATTATACGTAGGATCCTGAATATAGCCAGTACAATGAAATTGTCAGCCCCTAAAGCGAGTACTGGTCCCATTGCCATGAACTATACCAGGATCATCGTGCGCTACTGGCGAAACTGGGGACAGGCCCAAACTGGGGACTAGCCCAAATAACTAGGGTCAAGCCCAAATAACTGGGGTCAAGCCCAAATAACTGGATACTTCTGTGGATACTCAATCCTTAGTTAAGGATACCTGAACCTTCAAAACTCAGACTCAAGTGAAAGGAGGATAAAGGATGCAGGATCCTTATCCTTATATAAGAGAATAAAAGAATGAAATAGTCTGAGATTAGAATGTTACCAAAATGAGGATCATCCGTTCTGTAAGGATCCTTCAAGGATACTGGTCAGGTAAGGATCATGGATCCTTGTCACATAAAGTATTTCTTCAAATGGACGACATTCCAAGCCCTTGGTAGCAAATCACCTTCCATTGTTAGCAATCGATATACCCCCTTTCCTGCTTCAGCTTCAATCAAATAGGGACCTTCCCATTTTGGTGCCAACTTTCCATCAGCAGGATTGGTGGTATTCTGAAATGCTTTCCTTAACACCATATCACCAACTTGGAACTTTCTGATCCTGACATTTTTGTTGTAAGCTCCAGCCATCCTTTGTTGATAACTGGCCATCCTTATTCTTGCCAAATCCCTGATTTCTTCTATAGTATCCAAGTCTTGAACCAAGTTTTCAGCATTTTCTTCAGGATCACGAATGCTTGTTCTTGCAGTTGGAACCACCATCTCTGTAGGGATCACTGATTCTGCCCCAAATACCAAAGAAAATGGAGTTTGGCCTGTAGCATTCTTAGGAGTTGTCCTATCAGCCCAAAGCACATAAGGTAGTTCTTCTGCCCATTTTCCTTTCTTGGATCCAAGCTTCTTCTTCAAATTATTGATGATGATCTTGTTGGATGATTCTGCCTGGCCATTAGCTTGTGGGTGGACTGGTGTTAATGTTATCATCTTAATCCCCCAGCTGTCACAAAAGTTAGTGGTTCTGTTTCCAATAAACTGGGATCCATTATCACAAATAATCTCAGAAGGGATACCAAATCTGGTAATAATATTTCTTTTAATAAAGGATATAACTTCCCTTTCTCTGACTTGAGCAAAGGCTTCAGCCTCTATCCACTTAGAGAAGTAATCAGTCATAGCAAGCATGAATACTTTTCCACCAGGTGCCTTAGGAAGCTTTCCAACTATATCCATTCCCCATCTCATGAATGGCCAGGAGGAGGATATAGGATGCAAGAGTTCTGCTGGTTGGTGAAGGATATTACTATGCCTCTGACAAGGATCACACTTCTTGGCATACTCCACAGCATCCTTCTTCATAGTGGGCCAATAGTATCCTGTCCTCAGGATCCTTGAGAATAATGCCCTGCCCCCAGTGTGGTTTCCACAATCTCCTTCATGGAAATCCTTTAAGACTTCTTGGATTTCAGGATCCTCAATGCATCTTAGATATGGTCCTTCAAGAGATCGTTTATACAACATATTATTCAATATTGTAAATTGAGATACCTTAGTTTTGAAAGCCCTTGGGTTTTCTCCTGTAGGAATTTCTCCATGTTGTATGTATCTCATAATTGGGAGGATCCATGATCCTGAATGAGATTGAGTATCATCACTAGGAATGACTGCAGAATCTTCTCCTATCTCCATAGCTACATGATCCTCGATAGCAGGGGTCAGGATATGGATAATAGGGATCTTGATATCCTCAGGAATCTTCAAAGATGATCCTAGATTAGCCAATGCATCAGCTTCTGCATTCTCTTCCCTTGGTACCTGTGTCAAACTAAAGGATACAAAAGAGAGTGCCAATTCTTTGACTATCTCCAAATATTTGATTAGCTTTTCACCTTTAACAGCATAGGATCCATTAAAGTGATTAGTGATCAGTAAAGAATCTACATGTACCTCAAGATACCTGATCCTCATATGCTTTGAAATTTGCAAACCAGCTATCAAGGCTTCATACTCAGCCTCATTGTTGGTAGTTTGAAATTCATAAGCTATGGAGTGGGGTATTATGTCCCCCTGTGGCGATTTTAGTAGTATTCCAAGCCCTGTTCCCTTTACATTAGAGGCTCCATCAGTGAAGAGTATCCAAGGATCCTTAGTTTCTTCAAGCTGTTGGACTTCTAACTCAGCTTCCTTTTGCAAATCACTACTAAAATCTGCCACAAAGTCAGCTAAGGCTTGGGATTTGATGGCAGTCCTTGGTTCATATCTTATATCATATGCACTCAGCTTCACTGCCCACTTAGCCATCCTTCCTGACATTTCAGGTTTCCTGAGAACATTCTTAATTGGGAAATTAGTTTTAACAATAATGGCATGAGTCTCAAAATAATGTCTTAATTTAGTAGATGCCATAATTAATGCAAGGATAAGTTTTTCTAAATGTGAATACCTGGATTCAGCATCAAGTAAGCTCTTACTTACATAATAAACAGGATGCTGTGTACCTTGGTGATCCTTAACAAGGACCGCACTTACTACTTTTGAGGATACCACCAAGTATAAGGATAACACATCTCCCTTTTCTGGTTTCATCAAGGCTGGGGCTGAGGATAGGTAATCCTTAAGAGCTTTAAGGGCACTTTCATACTTCTCAGTCCATTCAAATTTCTTGTTTTTCCTCAGGATGTCATAGAACTCCTTGCACTTTTCTGAGGATTTGGATATGAATCTGTTCAAGGCTGCGATCCTGCCTGTTAGTCTTTGCACATCCTTAGCATTGGCAGGAGATTTGATATTCACAATAGCCTTGATTTGCTCTGGACTTGCTTCAATGCCCCTCTTTGTCACCATATAGCCTAAGAATTTGCCTGCCTTAACACCAAAATGACACTTGGAAGGATTAAGTTTCATATTAAATTTATCAAGGATATCGAATGCTTCCTCCAAGTCTTTAAGGTGATCCTCAGCTTTCTTGGACTTAACCACCATGTCATCTATATAAACTTCCATAGTGTGTCCAATTTGTTCCTTGAACATCATATTGACTAGCCTTTGATAAGTAGCACCTGCATTCCTTAATCCAAATGGCATAGCAATATAACAGTATATACCAGTTGGGGTCATAAAGGCTGTATCCTCTTGATCATATGGTTCCATCTGAATTTGTTGAAATCCAGATGAAGCATCCATAAAAGTCAACAACTCATGACCCGCGGTAGCATCCACCATGGAGTCAATGTGGGGTAATGGGAAAGGATCCTTGGGACATGCCTTGTTCAAATCTGTAAAATCGACACATACCCTCCACTTTCCATTTTTCTTTTGAACAACAACCACATTGGCTAACCATCTTGGATACTTAACCTCTCTTATCATACCTGCCCGAAGTAGTTTATCTACCTCTTCCTGGATAATAGCATTCCTTTCAGGTGCAAACTTCCTCCTCTTTTGATGAATTGGCTTGAATGACCTGTCAATGCCAAGTTTATGAGTAATCACATCTTTAGATATACCTGTCATATCCTCGTGTTTCCAGGCAAAGGTGGATTTCCTTCTTTTAAGGAAGGATACTAGCTCCTGTTCAATATCGCTAAGGATCCCTGATCCTATGAAGATCTTGGATTCAGGATCATCAGTATCCATGAGGATTTCTTTCAAATCCTGTTCTCTTGCCTCCAAGACATCTCTTGAAGGATACTTTAATTGCTATTGCTCCCTTGGTCTTGAGGCTGGCTTCATTGATGAGGTATAGCAGTTTTTGGCCTCTTGTTGGTCACTCTCAATTTTCACCACTCCCCAAGGACTTGGAAGCTTTACACATTGATGATAAGTGGATGGTACTGCCTTCATGTCATGTATCCATGACCTGCCAAGGATAACATTACAACATGATAAACAATCTATAACACAAAACTTTTGATAAGAATGCAATCCTTCAATATAGATTGGGAGTTTGATGTACCCCAATGTATTCTTAGTTTCTCCACTGAATCCCACAAGTATTGAGGATCTTGGGATAATATCGGATTCTGGGATATTCATCTTCTTGAGAACATCCAGCTGAATGATGTTCACAGAGCTTCCTCCATCTATAAGGATCCTGCGAACAAAGTGGTTAGAAATAAATAATGTAATTACAAGACCATCATGATGAGGATCCTGGACGTCAACACGATCATCCTCATCGAAAGTTATGACTTTATCCTGGGTAACAACGGAGGTCCGGACAGGTCTGTCTCCATTATCCATCTTGGTTTCCTTAGCATGTCTTTTTGCTGCTGAAAAGGAGGTACCACAGATATCTGATCCACCGGATATGAAATTTATGACTTGTGCATCTGCTGGAGGAGCAGGAGCCCTTTCTGGGATCCTTTCAGGATCCTGGATCCTTGATTTCTTCCGTCCCAAGAGTTCCTTCAAATGCCCCTTGCTCAACAAGTAACCAATTTCCTTTCTAAGTGCAATACACTCTTCAGTGATATGCCCGAAATCCTCATGATATGCACACCACTTGGACTTATCCTTTGTAGCAGCTGGTTTATCACTTTTCCTTGGCCACCTAGCTTTCTCACCTAGATTCTTTCATTGGTTTTGTCCTGCTCTTGTGCATGATTCATCATCTGCAAAATCAGAGTATAAAGATCATTAGTAGTAGGATTAGTTGAAACAGAAGAAGTTGGTGGTTTTTGGAAAATGGGGGTTTGTTTCTTCGCAGCATTCTCAGCATTCTTCTGGGATCTAGAAGGTGGTGGAGGCAAAGGAGGAACGCCTTGTGAAGAATTGAATGAGGGCATCAAACTTGAAGTATTCTTCGCTGAGGAAGCCATCTGCTTGGTTGTAATGAACCGAAATGACCACAAAAATATGGATCTTTCAAGGAATGAAGCACCAATTGCCCCACTGTGGGCGCTAAACTGTTTTGGTCAAAAATCAAGCAATGACAATGTAACCAAACTTTCTGTTGTGAGGTATGATGCTTGAATTGATGAACAACAATAAGGATCACTCTGGAATGTAATGAACAAGTGACACAAAGATTTATACGAGGAAAAAGCCCTTGATCAATGAATGATCTCCGGCATAAAAAACCTCGGGTGATGGAAACTACCGATCACCAACTCAAATTAAACAAGAAATGTATTACAACTTCGGATGATAGCGAGCTAAGTACAAGGATCACTATAGTGTATTGTGTGAAAAAAGTGTGTAATCGCCAAGTGAGTTAACGAGAGCTGGTGAGAGCAGTTGTAAGAGTGTGTGTGTAGCCAAAAATAGCCAAGTGTTTTCTAATTAGCTCGCTACCCCTTTAAAAATGGAAAATATCTATACTAACTAACATTCCGCAAATGGTGCAAGTCCTCCACGACTCCATAACGTCCACTTCTGGCCAAGCACGTGCGGAATAAACATAGAATATGCTCCAGGAATATCGCCAAGACCAAGTCCAAGCTAATACTCCTGCAAAACAATTTCGAATTCAAAGTAGACAACCGTTAGTACAAGGATCCTTATGATGATCCATGATCCTGATCCTGAAGTACTTCTGAGGATCACCAATTCAAACAAAAGTAAGGATCACTAAGCCCAACAGCGATTGAGGATCACTGATCATTTAGAAATCCACCCCTAACAATTATCACAAATTATCTCAGCTGGTATCCCAAATCTTGTTAGGATATTTCTCTTTATGAAGGATACCGCTTCTTGATCCCTGACTTGGACAAAGGCTTCAGCTTCAACCCACTTGGAGAAATAATCTGTCATTGCCAGCATAAAAAATTTTCCTCCTGGAGCTTTTGGGAGTTTCCCCACTATATCTATACCCCATTTCATGAATGGCCAAGGGGATATGATAGGATATAATGGCCCAGCAGGCTGATGTAGTATATTGTTGTGCCTTTGACATGCATTGCATTTTCGAGCATATTCTGCAGCATCCTTTCTCATAGTCGGCCAGTAGTATCCCGTTCTTAACACCTTCGAGAACAACGACCTGCCCCCAGTATGGTTGCCATAATATCCTTCATGTATATCCTGGAGTACTTCCTTGGTTTCAGGATCCTCCAAGCACCTAAGGTATGGACCTGCAAGGGACTTCTTATACAAGACATTATCTATAATAGTGAAACAAGATACCTTCATCCTGAAAGCCTTAGGATTCTCCTCCTTTGGGATGTGTCCTTCTATGAGGTATTTCATAATTGGGGCTGTCCAGAATTCAGGATCCTCTTCAGGATACTCATCACCAGGATCCCGGACACTTGCTACCTCCTTATCCTGAGACTTTAAAAGTTCCATCGCAGGATACAGGATATGTAGTACTGGTATAGTGTTCCTTCCGGTATCCTGACTGCAGATCCTAGATTTTCCAGAGCATCTGCCTCAGTATTATCCTCTCTTGGTACCTGTTCAAGTGTAAAAGCTCCGAAATATCCTGTTATTTTTTTTTTTTGACAGTTTCAAGATATTCGATTAACCTTTCACCTTTGACTGCATAGGATCCATTGAAATGATTAGTAATCAACAAGGAATCAACATACACTTGTAAACATATAATATTCATATTCCTAGCCAATTCTAATCCTGCAATCAGAGCTTCATATTCTGCTTCATTATTAGTAGCAGGAAATTCACATCTAATAGCCTGGGGTAATATGTCCCCCTGTGGCGATTTTAGTAGTATACCTAATCCTACACCTCTTACATTAGATGCACCATCAGTATACAATGTCCAAGATTCTGAACTCTCACCTAGTTGTTGTAGTTCTATGTCTACTTCATTTTGAATGTCACTACTAAAATCAGCCACAAAGTCTGCTAAAGCCTGAGACTTTATAGCATTTCTAGGTTCATACACTAGGTCATATGCACTTAACTTTATGGACCATTTAGCCATCCTACTCGAGATCTCAGGTTTCCTAAGCACATTTTTAACAGGATAATTGGTTTTAACATGAATTCTATGTGTCTCAAAATAATGTCTAAGCTTAGTCGACGCCATTACTAGGGCTAATATCAATTTCTCTAAATGTGAATATCTAGTTTCAGCATCTAATAAACTTTTACTGACATAATAAGCAGGATATTGCTGACCTTCATGATCTTTTACCAGAACGGCACTTATTGCATTCCCTGATACTACAAGATACAGGGATAAGGGTTCACCATCCTCAGGCTTCATCAGCAAAGGTGCACTTGAAAGATATTGCTTTAATCCTTGTAGGGCTGCTTCATGTTTTTCTCCCCACTCGAATTTCTTATTCTTCTTCAGGATATCATAGAATTCCTTGCATTTCTCTGAGGATCTTGATATAAATCTATTCAATGCTGCTACTCTTCCTGTTAACCTTTGCACATCCGTCATGTTTGATGGTGATTTGATATCCAGGATAGCTTTAATTTGTTCTGGGCTTGCTTCTATTCCCCTCTTAGTCACCATATATCCTAGAAATTTTCCTGCCCCCACTCCGAAATGGCTCTTAGCAGGATTCAGCTTCATGTTATATTGGTCCAGGATATTGAATGCACATTCAAGATCATGGAGATGATCCTCCGCCTTCTTGGACTTTACCACCATGTCATCAATATACACCTCCATGGTGTCCCCCAATTTGTCTTTAAACATCATATTCACCAATCTCTGGTATGTTGCACCTGCATTTTTCAAACCGAAAGGCATGGCAGTATAACAATAAATACCTGTTGGTGTCATGAAACCTGTGTCCTCTTGATCGGATGGCTCCATTTGGATTTGTTGGAATCCTGAGGATGCAACCATAAAAGTCAGCATTTCATGACCTGCGGTTGCATCTACCATCGAATCTATATGAGGCAAGGGAAATGGGTCTTTAGGACAAGCTTTGTTGAGGTCGGTATAATCTACACAAACTCTCCATTTCCCATTCTTCTTTTGAACCACAACCACGTTTGTTAGCCACTTACGGAATTTGACTTCCCTAATCATTTTGGATTTCAATAATCTATCAACCTCTTCCTGAATGATTATATTTCTTTCTGGAGAAAATTTCTTCTCTTTTGCGGAACGGGCTTGAAAGACCTGACAATCCCAAGCTTGTGAGTTATAATATCTTTAGAAATACATGTCATGTCCTCATGTTTCCATGCGAACGTGGACATCCCGCATTTTAGAAAGTTAGTTAATTGGTTTTCAATATCCTGAGGGATATTAGTTCCTACGAGCATCGAGACATCTGGATTATCCTGATCCAGGATAATTTTCTTAACATCTTGTTCTGAGGCTTCCACGACATCCTGGGCTCGTATCTTTAATTGCTATCCTACTTTGGACTTTGTCGAAGCCTTCATCGAGGAGGAATAACATTCCTTTGCCTCCTGTTGATCACTTTCCACTTTAACTACTCCCCAAGGAGTAGGGATTGTGATGCACTGATGATAAGTTGACGGAACAGCCTTCATATCGAGAATCCACGACCTGCCCAATATAATATTGTAACAGGACAGTGAATCCATTACACAGAATTGTTGCATTGAATTCACCCCTTCAACATATACAGGTAGCTTTATTTCTCCCATAGTATTCATTGCCTCTCCACTGAACCCTACAAGTACAGTGGATTTTGAAGTGATCTCCATCTGGGGGATGTTCATTCTTTTCAGCGTTTCCAGCTGGATAATGTTGACAGAGCTGTCGTTATCCACCAGTATCATGCGTACAAAATGATTAGCAATATATAAAGTGATTACCAAACCATAGTGATGAGGATCCTAAATGTTATCCCGGTCATCACTATCAAATGTTATCACTTTATCGGTTGTAAGGGTTGTCATCCTGGTCGGCTTGTCTCCCCGCTCTGCCTTAGACTCCTTGGCATGTCTTTTTGTTGCAGAGTAAGAGGTTCCACATATGTCGGATCCTCCTAATATGAAGTTAATTATCTTGGCATCTGGAGGAGGTGATGCTGCTCGTTCATCATCCTTATCAGTATCCTGACCCTTATTCTTCTTTCTACCCAGAAGATCTTTCAAGTACCCCTTGCTTAACAGGTAGCTTATTTCTTTCCTCAGGGCTATGCAATCTTCTGTCACATGTCCAAAATCCTCATTGAAGGCACACCACTTGGATTTATCCTTCCAATCGGCCTTTTGCTGGTTTTTCTCGGCCACCTCGCTTTATCTCCGAAACCCTGCATAGCATACATCAGTTTTGGTATGTTAACAGAAAAACAATATTCTGACAACTCAGGATACTCTTCAGTATCCTCATCCTCAACAGCATTCACTTTCTTGCTGTCATTCCTGCCGTACGGCTTAGAGCGGTATGGCTTGTATGAGGATTTTGACTTCATGTTTGTTGATTCGTATGTCGAGGATGAATTCATCCTCTCTTGCATTTTCTTATTGTCTTCAATCCTAATGTATCTCAAAGCCCTGTTCCGAGCTTCATCCAGGTTCCTACAAGGATTCATCACAAGTTCCTGATAAAATTGATAATCCTTTTGCAATTCCATCTTGAATACCTGTACAGCCGTGGCAACATAATGGTGTGGAATATCCAAGGATTCCCTGCTAAACTTGTTTACATAATCCCTTAGGGATTCTTGAGGACCCTGAGTTATCCTGTAGAGATCACTGGTTAGTTTCTCGAAACTTCTACTGCAAGAAAACTGACTATTAAACAAGTTAACCAAATGAGCAAATGATGTAATTGAATGAGGTGGAACGTTTAAGAGCTATTTTAAGGCTGATCCTGTTAGAGTAGAGCCGAAGCCCTTGCAGAGGCATGCTTCCTTGAGATCTGGAGGAATATGGTTAATATCCATCCTTTCCCTATACTGAGTAATATGCTCCTCGGGATCCGTGGTTCCGTTATAAAGCTTCATATTGGGAGTTTGAAATATTTTTGGAATTTCAGCATCACATATAGGATATGCAAATCGGGATATCATGTGGCTATCCTGGGATACTTCCGGAATAGGTTACACAACCCTAGGCACACTGGATATCATATCCTTCAATTTCTGCAGCTCCCTAGAAAGTGCTAAGGTCACACGTGTATCCTGCAAAGATCCAAGATTGTTAGTAGCAAGAGTATTAATATTATTAGATACGTTACCAGTTTGAGGATTCTAGCCATCTCCCGGAGCATATCCTGGTCCCCTAACAGTTGATATCCTGGCTGTTGAGGGTATTTTATGTCACACCCTGACTTTTGCAGAAGCGTATTATGTGTGACTTGCTTAATATCATTGCATTCAATTTTAGCAAACAACTATATGATAGAAACCATGATGTTCATCCATTACTAAGTTTCAAAATATTACAAACCACATTGTTTAATACCAAACGTAGAATACGAGTTTAAAATACAAACCAACCAAATGTTTAAAGTTCGATAACGGACTTTGACAAAAGACATAAACAACACAAGGCTTTGATTCATGTATCTCATCAAAGATAGGATACACAATTCAAACCCTTCAAAATGGGATGACATCACTTCATGTAAACACATCTTGTAAACCTTAAACGCCAGCCAGATCCATCTCAATTTCCTGAAATATATGTAGTTTGAAAACATCAACAAAAGTTGAGCAAGTTCATGTGTTTTGTATGTGTGCATGAATAACCTTGTAAACATTTGTAGGTATGTAATTATAAACCGGTATGAAAACGTCTATGAACAGATCAATTAATGATTTGCAAGGTCATTAATATGTGTGCAACGGCGTAGGAAGACTCAAACCTAGCAGATTTTATACCGGGCTTCGTTCGCCTCTACTAATTTTCCATTAGCCAGTTCTATCGAGTACGAGACGTCTAACTTATTCGCAACTAAACCAAGTATATTCTTAAATTCTAGGGACACGAAGCTAAAATCGGCACCAGTATCAAACAACACAGATGCATATTGTTGATTAATATGGAACGTACCAGTAACCACGTTTGGATCCTGGCGTGCTTCCCTGGCGCCAATGCTAAAGACCCTTCCACGAGCTTGATTGTTCTTTGGGCAATCCTTCTTGAAGTGCCCCAAATCAGCACAACCAAAACATCCTTGGCCGCGTCCATTCCCATTACCGCCCTGGTTGTTGTTGTTGTAATTTCCTCCACAGTTTCCATTTCCCGCTTGATTCCCATTTCCATTTCTGTTTCCATTACCTCCTTGATTGTTATTTCCTCCTTGGTTTCTGTTTCCATAACCATTCCCACCACGGTTTCCATTACCATTACCACCCTGATTTCCATTTTCACGTCCTGTTCCATACCAACACATCTCCTTAGAATGCCCAATTTTCCCACACGATTCACACTTCCCATATCTGCATCAACCAGCATGATGAAATTGGCAGATGTCGCAGTTTGGTAGGGTACCCATGTACCCTTTTCCCTTATTTTTAGCATTTGTAGCGCCAGTCTGTGCCTCGGCTGGCGGATTAGTGTCTCTTCGCTTGTTGGCATTGTTGTTGTTGTTCGCTCGGGTGCCCTTCTTGAAATTAGTAAACTTCCTTTTGTTATCCCCTGATGACTCCACATGAGTCTCTTTCTTCTTCGTTTCAGAAATCGAGAACTTTCCCAGCCGAACTGCTTCCTCAGTAAGCGCCACACTTAAGTCAATAGCCTCAGAAATAGTTGGAGGCTTGGAAGCTGTCACCATGCTCAGAATCTGAGGTGCCAATCCCTAGATAAAACGCTTTATCCTTTTAAACTCTGGCTCCACCAGATAAGGAACAACCCTGGACAGATCATGGAATCGCTGAATATACTCTGCTACTTTCGGACCATCCATTTTAAGGTTCCAGAATTCCGTCTCCAACTTCTGAATCTTCGCTAGCGAGCAATACTTTTTGCGCATTAACTCCTTCAGTTCGTCCTATGTTAATACGTATGCAGCAGCCTCACCCAACGTCTGGACTTGAAGATTCCACCACGAAAGCGCTCCGTCTAGAAACAACCCAGAAATATACGTGACTCTTTGCTCTGGAGCACATTTGCTCATCCTCAATACAGAGTCAGTCTTCTCCACCCAGCGTGCCATCGAAATTAAGGGGCTTGCAGTCCAAGAATTGTTTGTAGGTATAGCCTGTAACACAAGCAGCACCTTTCACCGAAAGCATTAGCAAAGCACAATTGGAAATATCCAAACGAGTTGTAATGTGTCTTAGGTGACTTAACATTACCGGTTGGGGGGTTATTCCCAGAGGTACCACCGCTATGTTCGGAGCAGAGGGCCTCGTGCTGAGCGATAGCTTGTGAGATGCGCTCTTGCAGCTCTGCCTCAGTCCTTGGCAGTACATTGTCGTTATTGACGTTCCGATGAGGTGGCATTATTCTTCTAATAAGAAGATCGGATAGGTGACGTGATTGTCGTGGTCACGCAAATTTAATCCAATTACAACTAAATAGATAGCGGTAAGTGGGTATCGAACACACGGAGTTTGTGGAATGTGTGTTATCTAAATGTTTATCTAAGTTAACTAAGATTAAACTAAATGCAATAAAAATAAATTCAAGAATGGGTTTGATTGGTTGATTTTTAAAACTAAGATTAACTAATTAAATTGCAAAAGAAGAGTTTTGGTTGTAGACAAATTAGAGACGAGAGACCATCTTTAGTTTCCGGTTTGCTTCAACATTTGTGCTATCATTCACTAGAAAGAACTACATAGACATAGTTCATGTGCAACTACTTGTTGTGATAAAAGGGAACTAAGTACTCAGATTCCTAGAACGTGAGGTTGTTACCCGATGACCAATTGACCCTTACCCGATCCTAGTTCTACCCATGATATCTCGATTGCCAACGGCACCAAGAACGTATGGTTTCAAAATAGAATAAACATAAGCATCAACAATTTACAAACAAATAAGAACACACCATGATAAATAAAACATAAATTCAATTTACCATTCTAGAAATATGAAATCAAGCACAATTGTCTCTACAAACCTTCAACTAAAGATGACCATAAAGAGTTTAGCCATTCATGGCTTGAACAACCATCCCCCACCAAGTCTCCATCTTCCCCAAAGAAAATAAAAAATAAAAAAAAACCTAAAAAAAAAACAATCCTTAGAGAATGTCCCCTAGCTCCAACAAGTAGCCAAAATTCGTCTCTCCATGTTTTGTAACCGAAAAATAATGATTAGACACAATAAATCCCATCAAATTGGCCATTAAATGAATAGGTTACGTAATGATGATGATGTTGATTTAATAAAAACAATCTCTCTATAATCAATGTCTGCGATGATGCTCCTGTTGTTGAAATGATGTCTCACTTTTGTGTTGGAGATGTTGTTTCTCAAATACAACCTCAATTGCCGCCACCTATCCCAAAAGTGATGATGAGTTCAATGTTCAACCAATTAATGTCCACGTGAGAGTTGTTGGTTTCTCAAAGTTCCCTTGTGTTTTGTGGGGTCTCATATATTAGTGTAATTAATAAAGACTTCAAAACCTTGTATGCCATCTCAATAAGCTAGCCGCCAAAAACAAGTTCACCCGAGTGTGATGATGATATTGGCTGCGTGATGATGAAGTCCTCAAAAAGTCCAAGTCTGGCAACGTGATATGTCCCGGTTAACATTCATGGGTGTTCCGCTTCATCACCAAGCATACGAAATTCACCGGTTTAAGCCGATTAACCTATAACATCACAAATCTGCGTAGTTATCACATTCACGATACATAACCGTGTAAAATATGGGATATGCACGTATTTAGCTCATTTAAGGGTTGTCCTACGGACCACCCGTCACATCCCCACACTTACCCGTTGCTTGTCCCAAGAAACCGATTCAAAAACTATTTCAAAACCACAAGCGATCAACATGCAAACCAAGCTAAAATGTATCGTCCTTTTACTAACTTTCAATCATACCACAAGACACACCCCTCACAAAAACTCTCGGTGACAAGAAATATTAGCACATAATGCTAAACCACTCAATGCGTGTGTGTGTGTTTGTGCGACAATAAGCTTGTATAAAAATCAAGTCTCCTCCTATTGAGTATTTAGCATGCTTATGAATCAAAAGGACATTCGGGTTGTAACGGGGCTATGTGTAAAGGTAGGAAATAGTGGGAATGTGAAAGTAGCTCATTGATTCGACCCGGTTTTTATTTCTACTACAAAACAAAGCAAACATCAATTATATACACAACTTCTTCAACATTCTCAACTACTATTGCAACTAAATACCTTTTTTTTCATATTTTTCTCTTTCTCTTTTTTTTTTTTTCATTTCATTTTTTTTTTCATTTTTTTTCATAACACATCAAACTCAACAATATATACAAGAACATCAATACTACATACTAAATCTCCTAAACCGGGTCATCTCAAAAGGTAAAATTTTGTAGGAACTAAGTTTGGGTCACAACCGAATGGTATAAGGCTCAAACACGGTTTTCTAAAGACCAAACCCCCACCCCTCACAATACCAAGCTCATATATGTAACGTATGAGGTCCAACCCCTAATTCCCACACTCTCACACATCTAGACGAGGCTACCTAAAAGTCCCCTATCATTTTCAAAAGCATGCTAACTCTAGGATATAACAAGAATTCATACACAAGTTCTATTAACACAATACACACACCGCCACTCAAAACAAAGAAATATCTATAATAATCATATGTTGCTCAAACACTCACCAAGAAATGACTAGGAATGGGTATCGGTGTGTCAAGTGGAACAATATCAAGTTTTCAAATTTTTACAATTTTCGCTTGGCTTCACAAAAATTTTAAAATTCTCAAAAAAAATCCCCCTCATCCCCACACTTGGGATACATTGTCCCAATGTATGGTTTTGAGGGAAAGATCGCTTCTAACCAAAAACATTAGCTTTCGCTAATACTCTCAAATCCCAAATTTCTTTTTTTTTTTTAATTCTAATTATTAAAAACACCACCAATTCCTTCACAACCCATAAACTAAACACATCAAAACACCACCCAACCGCCCAACCAAAAACTTAAACATGAATATATACAAAGGTGCACAAGATAAGAACAAGACACGACCTGATTAGTAAATCAGCAGTGTTGGTAGTGATGCAGCTGCGGTAATCGAACCGGTTCAAAAACATCTCTTAGATTCGCTGATATCTCAACAGGGATGTTGCCAAACATCCCCACACTTGAATCATTGCATCCGCGAGGGTTGAAACGTAATAACCTGCCAAAACACAAACACAACACCAAAACAAAACCAAACAAAGCAAAACAAAACAAAACAAAACAAAACACAAATACAATACTCTACATCCTCGGGCTGCCTCCCGAGAGCGCTAAGTTTAAAGGTCTTCAGCCAGACCATACCTGATATGCGTTATGGTGGTCTTAATGCACACTTACCCGCAACATTTCCAACAAATGCCCAGAAATTTACATGCCATCTCCATAGATTTTTCAATATATTTGGCATGTTAAAGCTGCTCCTGCGGGCTTTGCTAGTCCACTTCAAGACATATACCTTAATGTCTGGTAGTTTCACCCTTCTCATCTTGTTCCTTGAACCCTCTTCCCCACACTTGTTAATTTGATTCATTGATATGGGAAGAGGTTCGGTACACATATCCATCTCATCAGCCTGCTCTACCTCATAATCTGCACACATCATCTGATCTACAAGTGACTCTTCATCAGATAAAGGACTCATTGGTGTGGTATTATCCTCCACAACCTCCTCCTTCATGTGAGAATAATCTCTAATATCGTCAGGTAATGGTGAGAGGCGTTCTTCTATCTCTATCTTCAATTTTAAAGTATTACACTTAGAAACTAAGCAGCTGATTCGGTCTTCATCGGACAGGTTGGGTGTTGCTAAATATTGCTCAAGTTTGGACAAAGTTACTTCCAATACAGCAAGCTCTTTTTCCTCCTCGGTCTCATAAACATAAACACCCTCGGGCTCAAATACTCTTCGGGATGATATTGTCGATATCCCTGATACGGTCTATAGATGCGCGCTTCCATCATCTTTTTATCCCAATACTTCGGGTTTTCCGAATACACCGTGCACACATCATAATCATAAGTGTGATCGCGACCGCAACAAAAACATAAACCATCCATCCTTGCCTCATTATAAACTTCCTCGTCCCGATCGTATCCATATGAATAATAGTCATCCTCCATTTCTGATTCATAATCATCAACGTATGATGGAGGTGGAAGCTGTGAAACATAAGACACCGGTTTTCCATGTGCCCTCCTGTAGTGAGCCTCGTGGCAACCAATACATGGATGTCGTGGACCCCCGCACAATCTACACGTAAATAAGCTGAAATTTGTGTAATGCCCTGTCATCCTGCACAACACAACTCAACTACCAAGTGTAAATCATGAACATAAAAGAAATCTTTTTGGTTTTTTTTTTTTTCAAACTAATACACAAGATAACACACGTTGCGCACTACTCCCCGGCAGCGGCGCCAAAATTTGACGAGATTGTCGTGGTCACGCAAATTTAATCCAATTACAACTAAATAGATAGCGGTAAGTGGGTATCGAACACATGGAGTTTGTGGAATATGTGTTATCTAAATGTTTATCTAAGTTAACTAAGATTAAACTAAATGCAATAAAAATAAATTCAAGAATGGGTTTGATTGGTTGATTTTTAAAACTAAGATTAACTAATTAAATTGCAAAAGAAGAGTTTTGGTTGTAGACAAATTAGAGACGAGAGACCATCTTTAGTTTCCGGTTTGCTTCAACATTTGTGCTATCATTCACTAGAAAGAACTACATAGACATAGTTCATGTGCAATTACTTGTTGTGATAAAAGGGAACTAAGTACTCAGATTCCTAGAACGTGAGGTTGTTACCCGATGACCAATTGACCCTTACCCAATCCTAGTTCTACCCATGATATCTCGATTGCCAACGGCACCAAGAACGTATGGTTTCAAAATAGAATAAACATAAGCATCAACAATTTACAAACAAATAAGAACACACCATGATAAATAAAACATAAATTCAATTTACCATTCTAGAAATATGAAATCAAGCACAATTGTCTCTACAAACCTTCAACTAAAGATGACCATAAAGAGTTTAGCCATTCATGGCTTGAACAACCATCCCCCACCAAGTCTCCATCTTCCCCAAAGAAAATAAAAAATCAAAAAAAACCTAAAAAAAAACAATCCTTAGAGAATGTCCCCTAGCTCCAACAAGTAGCCAAAATTCGTCTCTCCATGTTTTGTAACCGAAAAATAATGATTAGACACAATAAATCCCATCAAATTGGCCATTAAATGAATAGGTTACGTAATGATGATGATGATGATTTAATAAAAACAATCTCTCTATAATCAATGTCTGCGATGATGCTCCTGTTGTTGAAATGATGTCTCACTTTTGTGTTGGAGATGTTGTTTCTCAAATACAACCTCAATTGCCGCCACCTATCCCAAAAGTGATGATGAGTTCAATGTTCAACCAATTAATGTCCACGTGAGAGTTGTTGGTTTCTCAAAGTTCCCTTGTGTTTTGTGGGGTCTCATATATTAGTGTAATTAATATAGACTTCAAAACCTTGTATGCCATCTCAATAAGCTAGCCGCCAAAAACAAGTTCACCCGAGTGTGATGATGATATTGGCTGCGTGATGATGAAGTCCTCAAAAAGTCCAAGTCTGGCAACGTGATATGTCCCGGTTAACATTCATGGGTGTTCCGCTTCATCACCAAGCATACGAAATTCACCGGTTTAAGCCGATTAACCTGTAACATCACAAATCTGCGTAGTTATCACATTCACGATACATAACCGTGTAAAATATGGGATATGCAAGTATTTAGCTCATTTAAGGGTTGTCCTACGGACCACCCGTCAATAGGTCAGGCCTTATTTGTTAAATAAATAAATAAATAATTGTCTAGGAGTCGTATGTAGATATATATAAGCAATCATCACGATAAACAGTCGCACAATAACATAATCATAGCATAAGCATGTAAACCAATAATGTATTTAATGAGAACACGACTATTGAGCTTTCATTAATAACCAACCACAAGTTACATTGTTTTTCAAAGTGTATCATATCAAAAGAGATATAGGGTCACACTACCCCTGTCAAATAAGTCTGTCGATATACAAAAGCAATAATCAAAAAGTGGTCTTCAATGTCTTTTTAATCTCGGCTCAATTGTAGCGTTCTCACCAAAAGTAGTGTACCTATGTAAGACCAAAAACCTACGATACTGATGGTGGAGGAGGAGGAGGGAAGAAAAGCAAGCTGCGGACATGGGCGAGCTCCTCCTCGAGCTCATAAACACGACGAAGCAAAAAAGCTAATTTGTTGCTCGATGGTGGATTAAGCGGGCGTCAAAACCCGGAATAGGTGCGGGAGCAGCAGGTGGAGGTACAAATGAAGCTGATGATGAAGATGAAGGGACAAAAGTAGGATGAAAGGGACAGGGTGACCGTATAGCACCCTCACCGAACTCCAGCTCGAGGACTCTACGACTCAAAATCTCAAACTGCAACTGGAGTGACAAAAGTAACTCATCCCGAGTGTATCCAACGTGATACGAGGGATGGTAAGGGTCAGAGATAAGCATAGAGTATGGTGGAAACCACCTGAAAGGCTCATCCAATGAAGTTGGTGTAATCGGTGAAAAGTGAGGGATAGGAGGGAAATCTGCTGAAGCAAACGGATCAAAACTCGGGGGTTGTCCCGAGGTACCTTCCCCTGGTCGGGGAGCAGGGATCTCCTGTAGAAATACGATCGGAAGATCAGTACGATGAGCATCAGACAAAACGGGAGGTGGGGGAGAAACACTGACAGGTGGGGGTTGTGGTACATGTGGATCAACAAGTGGGATATCAAATGGTGCGGAAATCGGCTCAGATATAAGAGGTGCAATATCGGGTAAACCAAACGGAACAGGGTCAGGATCAGGAATATACTATGGGGTGTGAGGGGGTGTAGGGACTCGAACAGGGGATGACGGTGCAGCAAACATCGCATCGTCATCATCTAAATCGGTAGCATAGAGCTGAAGTCAGGGCCGACGAAGTCACAGACTCAAAGGAGTTTGCAACTGAATGTATGCTGGAGTCCGAAGATATCTCGATAACTTGTATGACAGGAGGAGGTACATCCAGTATAGCAACCTCGTCAACCTCCCTATCACCCTGCGCATCCGTTGGGGGGACCATCCAAAAACAAATCGACATCATCGTAAAAAAGATCATCGAAGGGCCAATCCTCAGGGGGAATGACCACTAATGGAACAGCGTCGAGGATAGGTGCAACAATATGCTCACCATCGGGGTGACCGATGATGAGGTGGTCATGGATAGGAGCAGGGAAATCAAAAAGATCCTCGACAGGAATGCCATCAGCTATAGGTGCGTCATCTCCAAAGTCCGGGAGAGCAAAGGGCTGAAAGTCATCGTCGTCGTCAGATAACATCTCTGGGTCGCTGTCAGTGTCCGAAGTCAAAACCTCTGGTATAGGCGCTACCTCGTCTTCAGAGACGATCTCCATCGGATCATGCTCCTCTGATAGACCGCTCTCGGATGAGGACATGTGTACCTGTAACATAACAATCATGACATGTGCACGTACGTTAACCACTAACACTCGGTGTATGTAAACAAAGACAGGTATCACTTAATCATGTGTTCACGTTACTCCTACGTGAGACTTTTATAACTTAACAAGTCTACCCCATGCAACCTAGACCGTTTGGCCAATGGTCCTTGCTCGTGTTTCTTATCTTTCCTTTGTAAAATGTTTGTTCCATGGATCTTGGCGTTTTGTAAATGCAATGAAAAATATTCTGTGAAAATATTTTCGTGAGAAAGCCCTAGTGATTGTAGTCTAGACTCGAGAAGGAATCCTAGTTCACTACAATCGAAGCTCTGATACCAAACTGTCACACCCTGACTTTTGCGGAAGCGTATTATGTGTGACTTGCTTAATATCATTGCATTCAATTTTAGCAAACAACTATATGATAGAAACCATGATGTTCATCAATTACTAAGTTTCAAAATATTACAAACCACATTGTTTAATACCAAACGTAGACTACGAGTTTAAAATACAAACCAACCAAATGTTTTAAGTTCCATAACGGACTTTGACAAAAGACATAAACAACACAAGGCTTTGATTCATGTATCTCATCAAAGATAGGATACACAATTCAAACCCTTCAAAATGGGATGACATCACTTCATGTAAACACATCTTGTAAACCTTAAACGCCCGCCAGATCCATCTCAATTTCCTGAAATACGTGTAGTTTGAAAACATTAACAAAAGTTGAGTGAGTTCATGTGTTTTGTATGTGTGCACGAATAACCTTGTAAACATTTGTAAGTATGTAATTGTAAACCGGTATGAAAGCGTCTATGAACAGATCAATTAATGATTTGCAAGGTCATTAATATGTGTGCAACGGCGTAGGAAGGCTCAAATCTAGCAGATTTTGTACCGGGCTTCCGGCTGGAAGACATAGTCACCACCTTCGGCCACTTCCGGCCCAGGGGTGGGGCTCGCAACACCCCAAATAGATCTATCACTCATGTCCCTCGGTCCTTATACGAGGATTAATGGTCTTAAGTGTGCGCCTACCCATTCACATGATCTAACAGTTCATTCCTTAGCTAACCATATCATTTGTAAATATTTGTAACATGTAATTTCACCCCCCGAAGTTATAAAACTGAAAACAGTTAAAAGAAAAGGGGGACATGAACTCACAATCTTGCGTCCTGCAATCTGGTGTAACTCAAAGATCCTGTCCCGAAGTCGTGCAACTACCTACACACGTGCTATGTTTTATTAGACGGCTAGGTCGTGTAACAACTCTTAGTCTTAGTTGTTATGACTTAAAATTCTTTGAGTTACGTCTTGTTGTACATTATATTATTCCAAAGTATATAATTATTGGTTAAAATAATAATATTTTAACTTAAATTATATTTATCAATTATTTGGAATATTTGTCAAAATAATATATGTTAACTTATTTGTTTTGTAATCCCTTCATAGATATTTCTCAAGGATGGGTATAATTATACTTGTGTATTTTGCCAAGTATTGGTGGCGTATTCCGGTGTGTATTTGTACGTATGAGAATACGTATTTTCTTGTATTTATTAAGTATTCTTATACTTAATTTTTGTGTTTAAAATTTCCAGAATATTATTTTTAATCAAATAAAGATTCACCAATTTATATTCTTAAAATATATGTATTTTAAGAAACTTTTATAGAAAATTATCTATAAACCTTCCTTGGCAAAAATAATTATATTTTCATATAAACCTCAAAATGATATATATTCAAGTTTAACTTAGAAAATATTTATAAATCCATTTTTCACCCAAAATAATATATTCTTACTTTGTTTAAGAAAATATATATTTTCTCCAAAAAATAATATATCTTCTAATTGTTCAAGAAAATATATATATATATATATATATATATATATATATATATATATATATATATATATATATATATATATATATATATATTTCTTTACTCAAAAATAATAAATTTTCTTCTTGATAAAATATGATATGTTTGTAATATTTGTAAAAATCATACTTTCCGTTCTTTCGGTTTCCAAAATACCGTTTAACTCGTTTGTCAATATATATATATATATATATATATATATATGAATTTAATTTCGGAATATATATAAGTGTAGTCCATATTCCTTGTTTGGTTTATCCAATATTTGGGTATAAATTTATATATTCATTTTCTTGGAATTCTTGGTAGTATTTTGTATTATAATTTGGGCATTTTGATGAGTTATATTATTTTCAAGTCCTAAAATAATATAACTAATACACATAATATACAAGTAGCACACAAATTGTGACTTCTAAATATATTTTCCTAAATATATACTTAGTCACTTTTATTTATCAAAAACCAACCTCCAGTATTTGTAATTTTTGTAACAAAAATTATGGCAAATTTTATAGGAAAACCCATGGTTAAAATTTACTTTTAAACACTTGTTTAAAAATATTTTTCTAAGTGTTTAAATTCTACAAAAATTTTGCCATAGTTTCCCCTTAAAAATGGAGGTTTCCATGCTTTCAAAGCATATCATTTTCTTTTAAAATCATCATCAATCATCAACAATTCATTCAAGACTTACCATGAGCCAAAATCATGCAATTTACACTACAACATGAACTTGAAGTTTTGTAAAAACTTGTAGTAACTTAGTATGTTATTTAGTAGGTTTAGTTACCCTTTAAAGCATGGTTCTTTGTTCATAAACCCCTTTCTTGTAAAATTTAGTCTTTTACAACTTAAGATGATTTTTTTAAAAATAATTCTTTTGTATTTTTCTTGTTACACACATGTTTCTAGCTTTGATTAAACACTTAAAACATGTTTATCTTCTTTAAAAATCATGATCTTGTAAATCTTGCAATTAACTTTAGTTTCTTGAGAAAATCATTTTTGAAATCATCCATTTACAAGTCTTGTAACATGTATTCATCATCATCATCATCATACACAAAAACAACTTCATTTTTCAAGTCCATGTTCACATAAAGGATGATCATTTTGGATTTTCACAAGTTTCATCCTCTCACTTGCTAGATCATGTGTTTAATCACAATCTAGCAAGCTTATGATGATCAACATCATAATCACAAGAAATCATTCATCAAGTATCACACATACACTAAAACAACATAGCTTCTTATGATTTTAAGCTTTATGTGAAAGATTATCTTCTTGTTTCTTCATGATCTTTATGTTTAACCACTTACATAATCTTTTAACCATCAAAATAAGAAGTAAAATCAAGTTATAAGAGTCTTACTACTAGCACAAGGCTAGGGAAGAATCAAAGATGAACAAGATGATGAACAAGGTGGATAAAAGCTCCAGAGAGTGGTCCTTCAAGCTCCAATGGCTCCAAGCTCCTTAACTTAGCTTCTTGCCCCTTAGAATCACCTTGGAATGCAAGAGATTGAAGTGAAGTGGTGGTGGTGTGGGTGGCGGTTCACGGCCGAGACCAAGGAAGAGAGGGAGGGGAGAGGAGAGGAGAGTTGAGTTTGAAGTGTGAAATGTGTTAATGTGAGGGTCTTGTGGTTTTTAAGAACAAGGTCTCCAACATATAATTATCTAATGGTTCATATGTCCCAAAAGAGATTAGCAAATCAAATAAACAAATGGGAAAAATCAAGGTGGGGTGGCCCACCTTGTAACCGTAAGAATGAGGGGGGGGGGGGGGGGTATGGTTACAATGTAATGGTAAGTTAGTTGATTTAGTTAGAATCTAAGTGTAAGAATTAGTGTTATATGTGTGTTATATGTTTATAAGACATGTTATGATGTTCGGTGACCATAACTAGTTCAGAAATGATAAAACACTACTTCTAGTAAAAATTTGGTGTTTCGGGTAGTGTCCGGTTGTTCGGTTGGTTACCGGTTCGTTAAGACTATACGAGTTGTATAGAAAAGGTAAAATGTCCAAATAGATTTCGTATAGAAAAGGTGTTTACGTGTGTTAATAGATGGAGCCTATTTTCAAAACTCAAATTTTTATTTTCTAGTATAGTACAATTTTGTACATTTATTTATTTTCATTCAAATCTCAAAATTTTATTTTCAAGCATAGTACAATTTTGTACATTTATTTGTTTTCATTATTAATCGTAAATGCATAAATCTTTATTTTTGCTAACTTTTGTTAAATTAGGGCTAGTTTCATGCACAATTTTAGCCATTTGATGGTTTTTAAATACGTGTATGCATTTTTAACTATGTTCTTATGACCTACAATATTTTTATTTTGTTTTTCAGTTTTCAATAGGTTGATCTCTAATACATAAACAAAACAAAAAAACAAATATAGAATTGGTTTAGTAATTTAGATTTCTCAGGGTATTATAATTCGGTAATTGTCTTTGTCTGGCTTCTTGGTCTTTAAGGGTGAAGGGGGTGCACCCCTCATGAGATGGGGAGAAAATTTTTACCTACCCAATCAGAATATGCCATGTCAATTCACCCCTCATACACTACTTTTGCACAAAAAACATAAGGGGTGGTTTCACACAAACCATTTTTTTTTAAATGCATGAATTGTTGAAAGAGAGTGGGGTCCACCATTACCCCATCTCCCTCCTCTTTCCCGGATGCGGCAACAACTCCCCGCATTCACACTTCACCGCGCGGTGTTTTCCTGTTGGCGTCACATCCCCTTGCGGCAAACAACCACCCCGCAAACCCTTGTCGCACCCACCCCTCTTACCCTAATGCATGGTTTAAAACTACTCATAGTGGTTATCATTCACATCATAGTAAATTGGTTAAATATACAAAGGTTGTTAAAAAATATTTTGGTCGTTGTTTTATTTATTGGTCGGTTGTCAGGCCGTCCATATTCCATAAGAGCAAGTAGAAACAAACGAGCCACTTAAAAAATGGGCCCTTGAACATTTAGTCTATACTAGTTTCTTTTATGTTGTGTGTTGCGGCGAAACCAAGCAAATGATAATGTAAAACAAACGTGATTGAAAAATAAAGCATGTTGTTTAGAAAGCTAAACCATTAAAACAGTTTAGTTTATCATTGTACCGTTTTATGCTATCATATAAATACTTTATTTTGAGTACAACTTCGTTTTTAACAAAACTTATAACGGAATGCCGAGGGAAATATCAAATACAACTACGTACCTAGTTTTTAGAAAAAAGTTATAAACATAAATTATTAAAAAAAAGTATCAAATTATTTGATAAATTAATATATGTTCTAAAAAAAGAAAAAAAAAGAATTATTAAAAAAATGGTAAAGGAAATATATTGTTTTAAAAATAAAAAAATAAAAATATGTTATTAAAAGTAAATATAATAATAATAAACTATTATAATATATTAAATAAAAATAATAAAAAGCTATATATTATTTTAAAAATAAAATTACTATTTAACGTCTTTCGTTAACTCTATATTTCAGCCATTTGATGGTTTTTAAATACGTGTATGCATTTTTAACTATGTTCTTATGACCTACAATATTTTTATTTTGTTTTTCTGTTTTCAATAGGTTGATCTCTAATACATAAACAAAACAAAAAAACAAATATAGAATTGGTTTACTAATTTAGATTTCTCAGGGTATTATAATTCGGTAATTGTCTTTGTCTGGCTTCTTGGTCTTTAACGGTGAAGGGGTGCACCCCTCATGAGATGGGAAGAAAATTTTTACCTACCCAATTAGAATATGCCATGTCAATTCACCCCTCATACACTACTTTTGCCCAAAAAATATAAGGGGTAGTTTCACACAAACCATTTTTTTTAAAAGAAAAAAAATGCATGAATTGTTGAAAGAGGGTGGGGTCCACCATTACCCCATCTCCCCCCTCTTCCCCGGATGCGGCAACAACTCCCCGCATTCACACTTCACCGCGCGGTGTTTTCCTGTTGGCGGCACATCCCCTTGCGGCAAACAACCACCCCGCAAACCCTTGCCGCACCCACCCCTCTTACCCTAATGCATGGTTTAAAACTACTCATAGTGGTTATCATTCACATCATAGTAATAAATTGGTTAAATATACAAAGGTTGTTAAAAAATATTTTGGTCGTTGTTTTATTTATTGGTCGGTTGTCAGGCCGTCCATATTCCATAAGAGCAAGTAGAAACAAACGAGCCACTTAAAAATGGGCCCTTGAACATTTAGTTTATACTAGTTTCTTTTACGTTGTGTGTTGCGGCGAAACCAAGCAAATGATAATGTAAAACAAACGTGATTGAAAAATAAAGCATGTTGTTTAGAAAGCTAAACCATTAAAACGGTTTAGTTTATCATTGTACCGTTTTATGATATCATATAAATACTTTATTTTGAGTACAAATTCGTTTTTAACAAAACTTATAACGGAATGCCGAGAGAAATATCAAATACAACTACGTACCTAAGTTTTTAGAAAAAAGTTATAAACATAAATTATTAAAAAAAAGTATCAAATTATTTGATAAATTAATATATATTCTAAAAAAAGAAAAAAAAAAGAATTATTAAAAAAATGGTAAAGGAAATATATGGTTTTAAAAATAAAAAAATAAAAAAAATGTTATTAAAAGTAAATATAATAATAATAAACTATTATAATATATTAAATAAAAATAATAAAAAGCTATTTATTATTTTAAAAATAAAATTACTATTTATCGTCTTTTGTTAACTCTATATATATAATGGGCTCATTTCTTTATACGACTCTAAACTAAAGGGTACATTTAGTTTATGCACGGCCCATTAATATCCCTACTTATATCTAGAGATGGGCATAATAACTGGTTCCAAACCCGACCCAGTAGACTCGACCTGGAACCAGTTACAGTTCCTACCCGCTTTATTGAAGAACCGGTTTCAGGTTCAAAAAACCCGTAGGTTCTTACCCGGTTCCACATTTTATAAAAAAATAGGTTCGTAACCGGTTCCTACCCGGAACCGGTTCCTTCGTAAAAATACAACCCGGTGCACTGAATTCTATCATTTATTGGTTTTGTTACCGTTGGAATCGAATTCTAACCGTTGCAAATCACCCATTTAATGCATTATTACCGTTGGAATCAATTCCTAGCCGTTGGAATCGACTCCAGTTAGTATAAATAGTGAACAAAATTCATTTGTTTTTCACACCATCTTCATCTTCTTCTTGATTCTTTTTCTGCTCAATAAGCTCTTGATTCATTTGATACTATGGCATCCAAGAATTCCAAAACCACCAATTCTCCATCCGTCAAAAGGGTCCTCAATCCGCTCCATATGTTGTTGGGACACTCACACATAATCGCAATATGGAGGTATGGTGCAATTGTGATTTGGTGGAAATGAGTGACGGTTCGCAAAAGGCTCAATGCAAACATTATGGAGCTTTGTTAAGCAAGGACTCCAATTCAACATTGACGAAACATATAAAGAACAAATATTGCAAGGCTTTGAAAGAAGTAACACACGGCCAAGTGCAACTATCTAAAGAAGGTTCAATATTCCGTTACGATCACATGTTAGCTCGGGATAGGATGACTAACTTGGTAATTCAACAATCATTGCCGTTTGGACACTTCGACAACCCTCTTTTAACTAAGGTTATTAGAGAGACGCTTTAACCACGCTACAAATATGTAAGTCGTCGTACTTTAAAACGCCATTGTTTAAATTAATGGGAAAATGCAAGAAAAGACATAATTGATTTTTTTAAAAATTTAAAAACTAGTGTTAACTTAACTAGTGATATGTGGTCGGCTCCACACGGTTTACCCGAATCGTATATTTGTGTCACCGCTCATTGGGTTGATCCCGATACGTGGCAAATGATGAAGCGTACGATTACGTTTGACGAGTTTCCTTCTCTTCATACCGGAGAAAACTTTCTTAAAATTATAAATGCCACAATCATTAAATATTGTTTAGAGGATAAAATAGTTTCTGTTATGAATTCATCCATTATGTAGTGACTATTCACATCTATAACTCCTATCTCTTTAGTGCATCCATTATATAGTGACTATCCACATCAATAACTCCTATCTTTTTAGTTACTATTGTACTAATGTAAGGGCCTATATATAATGGCGTTTGTATATGATGTTGAAATCAATCAATAAGAAATCCATCTTCCTTTCTCTCATTCTTCTCTATACATAGCTAATAGGTTCTAGTTATTACATAACACGTTATCAGCACGAGACTCTAAACACGGAGTTCTGGTAATTCACATCCAGGTCGTCATCAAAAATCAAAGTTCTCAAAAAAAAAATATTAGTCGGCGTGACTATCCTACAGGTAAGTTTTATTTTGATTCATGAGGTTTAGTAATTATTAATCTTGTATTACTTATTCGTATTAAATATTTGGATGATTAATTTATATTTTCAATTTCAAGCATCCAAAAATCATCATACATATTACCATAAAAATATTGAATAGAAATTTTTGAATATCATAAAAAAAATCTTTTGGATCAATATTGAAGATTTCAATCATTAATATTTAATTTAATTACTTTGAACAAATCAAAACGATGCTAACAAAAGCGATGGTTTCTGTAAAAAATTTTGTTGATATATTTAGTATTCTAATCAGAAAGAATTTGATACAATTTTTTTCAAAAGAAAAATATATATTTAGCATTCTAATCAGAAAGAATTTGATACAACTGTGTTGTATTTATTTATTAGTGTCAACTATAAGCATTTATTCTATTATTAAATTAATATTAATATATGGTGTAGCAAGATGAGTGGCTATTTGAAGATTCTAATATTATATATGATATCAAATATATCATACATACATCATCCGATTTATGAAAGTAATTTTGCAAATATGTATTTATTGTAATATCGTTAGCAACATATATTTTAATATTTCTGTAATATTATAATGTCTTTATATATTATGAACTTGAATCACGTTTTCTATTATTATATGAATATATTTTTATGGTGTTTAGTAGTAATACTGTTTTGTTGGTATGTTAATATACATTGTAAATATTATTAAATAATCTAATAATGATTATAAAAAAAATCATTTTTTATATATTCCTATGTAATGTGCATGATAATCTGTGGATGACATATAGTTGGGTTTCATCCAATTTATTTTCAGTTGTTCTATGATAATTGTTTTCTAAACAGTGATAGACTAATAGTTTGGGATTCTTAATTAATAGTTTGGGTTTAATACTATACGTGCATCATATATGTTTTCAAGCTCTCTTTTGACTTTATATGCATCTGAATAGATGTTATGTTTTATTAGTATTTATACAATTTATGATGAACTACCAAAATACAATTTGTATTAAAAGGTGATGTCTAATAGTTCTATTTGAAGATAATCGTTAGTGCAATTCTGTTAATGAATTTACAATAATGCACATGTTTATATGATAATATGTTATAATATGACAACTACTTAGTTAACTTTGTTGTATATCATTGTTATTCTAATCGTATAAGCCGTTTAGTTGCTATTAAATATTTAAATATGTAATTTGATTCTATGAAATATTTGTGTGGTAAAAGATATTATTTGCAAATTAACATGACACTAAAATTCTCAAGATGCCTGCTATATTTTCTTGAGCAACAAAATTTATTAGTGTAAGAAAGCTCATTTACAAGTAATAAAGATTCATATGTTATTATTTGACAGAGAAAGTTTATAGTAACATTTGTTTATGTTTTAAACTATAGTGACAAATATGTGTATATATGATATACTTGTGATTGGCTATATCATGTTACATTTATGCATAAATTACATACATTTTCTTGCAAGTGATGAAAACATAAATATCTTATTTTATAAAGTTTTTCTATAACTTGTTTTCTACTACGATATGTTATAACGTAGTGTATTATGTAAATTGACTCTACATCATACCTTAATTTTATATGCCATCATGCATCATGTAAATATTGTTGAATAAAACAACAAAACCAAATTTGTGGTTTATATTCTATCATAAAAAAGATAGGAGTTATTGATGTGGATAGTCACTACATAATGGATGCACTAAAGAAATAGGAGTTATAGATGTGAATAGTCACTACATAATGGATGAATTCATAACACTCCCCCTTGACTATCCACATGATGATATACTATTCTTTAATACGCTTGGTGATGCTGCCTCGTTAAAAACCTTGCTAGGAAAACCCAGTGGGACAAAACCTCAGCTAAGGGAAAAAGAGTCCAGCGCGTATTGTCTCCCCCTAATACTTCTAGATCAGGTATGTTGCCTCATTAAAAACCTTACTAAGAAAACCCAATGGGACAAAACTCAGTCAAGGGAACAAGAGTGCAAATTGAATAAGTCTCCCCCTCATTTTAACATGTATCCTTTAAGTGACGCGTGTCCATCTTCCTTGAAAGTTGAACAAAGCTTTTGTAGCCAATGATTTGTCGCTTGATCCCTTAATGTGCATGACTGTGTTTTGTTACATTCCTGCATCTACAAGACTAACCAAACTTGTTTTGATGGGTTAGTAAAATATAATCAAATATCATTTATATCTGAAATATTTCTTTGAACTCATTCCAATGTCTCTTCGCTTGACAAAGGTTATATCATGACAATAAGCTCAAGTGAAAGACATTATAACCATACATAGCTAGCAAAATATATTAGTGCACTTATGCATTTAACGATGGTACTTCTAGAATGAGAATCTCTACTTTGGTAGGAGATGATAATAGGCATTTCTTATAACAAATGACTTAACAACCTTTAACATACTTTAAGGTTCAACTATGTTCATCCTAAAATATCCATACATCATCTTCTAGATGTACTTCAGGGATTGGTAAAATATAATTACGTATATACTCGAACTGCAGTTCGAGTAATAGTTAGATCGTGCCAAGGTCATTCAAAAATTCTCCCTCTAAAAGCTCGACAATTTCTCTCGATGATGCCTAGACATCATTACTATAAATTGCGATTATAGTGAACTTTTAAAAGTAGAATGTTGATAGAACATGGCTAATTTAATCAAACTTATATCCCTCTTTATCTAAATATCTCGAGTTGTACAACACTCGTCTCGACTATTTAGTCCATACCTATTTTGTCAACTTCCTATAATACGTTCTTGAGGTTTTGACATCATTATTGCTTCTAGCATTATCAATCCATGAAGGAATTCTTTCCATCTTATCCAAATATGCATGTTCTTTCACTCTTTAGAATTTTTACTACATAAATTTGCCCATTTAACACATAGATATCTATATCATATGCAAAAATGTCATGAACACTTGCTTTTATCTCCAAAATCCATACTGTACCATGCGTGTACACTATTTATTGAGATATCACAATCACCGGGTATAAGTTTTCTATGTATGTTTCTTGGTGCACAAGTATTACATCGTTAAGATGTTTCAATTAACCTTTTAAGCACCCAATTGCTTTAGAAACTCATCATGAGTTCCAATTATATCCAACATGTAAAATAATCATAACCTATTCAAACCTGAATATATATAAATGATCACATTGTTCTCGAGAACTTACTTTACATGACCTATATAATTTAATCCTTCGAGACTTTCCTGTAAATTTTCAGTATCAAGTGATACATACATTCATAAGAAGAATATCAATTCTCTCTTTATATTACAAGACTAGTAAAATATTGGAATGTCAATGCATCCACCACTGGAGAATACGTATCCTCATAATTAATCATAGGTCTTTGAGAAAATTATTGTGCCACCAATTTTTCCTTATATCACTCAATTTGATTTTCACATAATTTGCATAAAAGACCCGTTTATATACAACATATTTCACAAATTCAGTTGTATGGACTGTTGGTCCGAAAACTTTCCATTTCATGAGAGAATTCAACTCTGCCTTATTCGCGTCTTTTCGCTTTTGGCCAATTATTTCTCATAGGCAGATCTTAAATTTTGATCCTTATCATTTTATCATTTCAAGCACTATTTTAAATACAAAAGTATAACGACGTCGATTTCAATTTGATTCCATATATATATTTAGACTTGATACAATTAACGAGATCTCTTTAATTTCAGGCACCTGAGTTTCTTCTGGAACCATCATGTCTAATGTCTCTTCAGGTGACCTTTTTAATATAACCTCGACTTGACCATCTTAATTAGTTGCTCCAACTTTCGAGGAATTTTATTATTGGAATCGACTAGTCTACCACGATTCAGACGTGCAATAGACTCATAACAAACATGTGGTTGTCCTTCTGGAACACCCATCTTTATTGGAGCATTAGCAGTTGGTATATGTGACATAGTCACCTTTTTAAGGTCAGTGTAATAGATTTGCTAATCTTTCTAATTGAGTTATCCTTTGAACTTCTGGTTCACACGTTTAGTTTTAAGGATCAATGATAATTCATACCAATTCATTTCTTTTCCAACTGCTTTTTATCTCCCCAGATGTTGAGAATGTTAATCCATTGAGATGGATATCAATTAATTGAGCCGTAAATAAATATCTCATGAAAGACTGTATTCGTTATCATATATTCCCAACCACCTTTTAAGGTCCTATCTTTGTGCGTAGTGGTGGATCAATTTCAATATATACCGCACAACCAAAATCTTAGAAGGGACATATTTAGTTCCTGACCAAAACCAACTATAATGGGGAGAAGCTATTAAACACGTTGGCTTGATGTGAATTAATGTTATTGCATGTAAAATTACATGTACTCATATATAATCATGAACTTGCACTCATGATTATTTGCTTTGCTGTCAATCATAGACGTTCAGTGATCGTCTTAACAAAAGCACTTATACAAATGTTTTTTTTTAAGAACTTAGGAATTAAATTCACCATTATTACCAAAATAAATGTGTAATCTGGAATATTGTGCTTGTTATCTCATTAGCTAAGTCACATATCACACAAACTTCAAGTTGTGAATTTGATAACCATTTAGACGATGCATCGATTTAAAACACTAAATGGTATCATGTTTGGATATGTGTATCCTTTAGTCACTTACAAAGTATTTAGGGATGCACAACCTCATTTATTTGGCAAATATAAATTTCCGTTGAGAGCAAACATTACATACAAATTATCAGCTTGAAGAATCTTCTACTTCTTCATTATGTTTCACATCATCATTGACTCGGTGTGGTCTAACCAGTCATGCCAATTAAGTAAATAATCATGATACATAAACTTTTAGTTTACGATCGTATGAGTAGTAGTTGCATTATGCGAGAGAACAACACGTTATCATTGCAAACTATTGTGTTATATAACTTTTATCATTTTTCACATTTTGTTCTCGTATAATCACTACCATAATTTGCCACTTATAGTGGTCAATCTCATTAAGACCATTATTGCAATTATGAACTTGGCTATCATATTATTCGGATATGGTCAATCTCATTATCAACTTGGCTATCATAACACTTCTGATGACCGATCTCATTATTATTATGATCGTCATTACAAATTTCTCAATTATGTCCATGATCACGATATTTTCAATGATCGTTATATAATCACATTCAATTCAGGGAATGAAGTAGAACCAGAACAAGTCTTATAGCTTTTCATTATACATCGGAGGTTTTATGGATCATACATGTTTTAGTTGCACTCGTGTTTGTTTAATACACGACATAAAATATGAGAGAACCGTATCTTATTATTTCAAACATTCATGTTATACATGTTTCATATATTATATTCTCGTATAATCACTTCCTTAGTGGGTCACTTCTTGTGGTCGATTTCAATATTAACATGGTTGATCTCACTATCAATATAAGATCATTATAGTTTTCTCATTTACCATGATCACGACCTTTATAACGATCATTGTATAATCACCACATAATTACCATGGTTGATCTCATTATTAACATGAGTATAATAACAAACTTTCATGGTGGCATCATTACAATTTCCTTTGGTCATGATCGTGACCTTTACACTGATCATCATCATATTCACTTTAAGCAATAGGATAGAATCCGAAAACATTCATGGATTCTCATTCTTTGTTCAGTCACATGGGTATGAAATCATTTTAAACTCACACTTTCTTAATGATATTGCTACTTCATGAGCATATCTCATATGTGACAAATGAACATCTTTTATCCAGTTTTTCATTAAAGACAAACTTCCTATCTTTTTAGTTACTATTGTACTAATGTAAGGGCCTATATATAATGGCATTTGTATATCATGTTGAAATCAATCAATAAGAAATCCATCTCCCATTCTCTCATTCTTCTCTATACATTGCTAATAGGTTCTAGTTGTTACATAACAGTTTCAATATCATTTGATAACGCTTCAAACAACACAACGGCGATCGATAAATTAAAATTAAAGTATAAACCGATTATTGATGGGGCGTTTTATCACACACATTGTGTTGCACATATTATTAATTTAGTTGTGCAAACAGGACTGCGGGATAAATATGTTTCGGATTTTATTAAAGCTTTTCGAATTATGCTAAAAGATGTTTTCAAAAGTGGAAAAGAAAGATATCAAGATTATAAAAAAAAAACTTTGTAAAGATGTTAATCAAAAAAGTTATTGGACCTAATTGGGACGTACCAACTCGTTGGAATTCTACTTGTCTTATGTTTGAAATGGCTTTAAAACAAATGGGCACATTAAAAACTTTTCATACATCACTAAGTGATGACTACCAAGTCGACCCTTTTTCCCGACACGGCTTGGGGAAACATTGAAACACTAAGTAGTTTTTTAAAAGTTTGAAAACCTCAACAACGAACATTTTCGGTGTTTATTATCCTACTAGTTCTATAGTTCTTTCGGAATTGTATATGGTCACTACCAATTTTAAAAATTTTGAAAATTCAAGTGACATGTTGAGGAACATGATGAAACCAATGATTGAAAAAGTTAAAAAATATTTTTTGGATTTACCACCTGTTTTTCTATGTGTCGCCGCTTTAAATCCAATTTTAAATGCCCCAGGTGTTGAAGTTTTAATTGAAGAAATATATGACAAGTTGAATATGCATGAGGAGGATCCAAGATTAAAAGATAAAATAAAAAAATTAACACTTATTTATCTAAAGTTTATGATCATTATTTAAACAAATATGTGGAAAAAATACTACTAATATGTTTGAGTCTCGATCGTCGGCCTCTAGTTGTACGACTACGATTGGAGACCCACTCATAACAATGTTGAATGTCGTTAGAGATGAAACGGCTAAACAACAAAGGGGTAACGCCCCATCAAGTGAACTCGGTAGATATAAAGAAACAAATTATTCGCGTACTATGACCACCGAAGAATATAAAAAGTTTGATATTTTGTCATGGTGGAAATCAAAATAATCGGAATTCCCGATTCTAGCCACCATGGCTCGTGATATACTGACGGTCCAAGCTTCCATCGTAGCTTCGAAAAGTGTGTTTTCTCTTAGTGGCAGGGTATTGTCCATACGAAGAACAAGACTAACACCGGAATCAATAGAGGTGGCAATTTGCTTAAAGGATCATTTGGATATCGTGGATCGTATTTAAGATAAAACAAGTCTAGAAGACGAAGTGGAATTAGAGAACACGATTGTTGATGAAGAGGAGGAAGAGGAAGTAGAAACTAAGGGTGGGGGGTATGGTTAATCAGTCTAGGGTATTTGAGTGATTCTCTACCCAATAATATTATGCCATGTCAACTCCCCATTCTACTCCCCATTTTGCACTCAATCACTAGGTATGGTTAATCACTCTAGGGTGTTTGAGTTATATATTTTTTATTTCTAGAAATTATTCATAAATAAATAAAACATATTTTAATGTAAATAAAGGTACTTTTAATTAAAAAACACATTATATAAAATTAAAATAAATAACATGACATTAAAATATAAAAATAAATTTAAAAAAAAAACTTAATTTAACTATTCGTCGTCGGAATCCGCCAAAAGGTGGGGTAAATCTTGTTCTCCAAGATGCTCCATAAGATCATATTTTAGTCTATAATGCGTATCTTCATCAATGAGCTCGTTATAAGCAGTGTCTTCGAAAACGGGCTCGACTAGAGGATCCCGAATATGTACCGGTGCAATCGCATTTCCGTCGTCTTTTAGAATCATATTATGCATAATAATGCACGCATATACGACCATCCTAATTTTTTAACACTCGTAGCACGCATCGGGCGATGAAGTATATGCCATTTTGCCTTTAAAACACCAAAAACCCGCTCCACGTCTTTTCTTGCCGTCTCGTGTTGCCTCTTGAACTTCTTTTCTTTCACAATGTGAGGATACAAAAATGATTTCACAAACACGGACCAAGTAGGGTAGATTCCATCAGTAAGATAGTATCCACGCTTGTACAAGTGGTTGTTCACGTAAAATGGGCATTTTGGTGCAGTTCCATTTCGTTCAGTAAGAAATAACGAAGATTGTTGGAGCACGTTGATGTCGTTTTATGAACCTGGTGGACCACAAAAAACATGCCAAATCCACAAATCCTGAGAGGCCACCGCTTCGAGCATAACTGTCGGGTGACTGTGATCCCCCCTCATATATTGACCCCGCAACTCCGTTGGATACATTCTCCAAACAAAATGTGTACAATCAAGACTACCCAACATCCCAGGAAGGTGATGTTTCTCCTCATGAGCTTGGTACAAGAGCGCAACGTCGTGGCTAGTAGGTCTACGTAAAAACTCGGAAGCGTATAAATTACATACCGTTTCGCAAAAATTTTATAGACTTTCTCGGGAAGTCCTTGCGGACATATTTAAATACTCGTCGAACTCGTCTGGAGCGTTACCGGTTGCTAGTTGCTTGATCGCCGAAGTAACTTTTTGCATCGGTGTAAAACTCTTCCTCATACTCGCATCCACGGTGTCTTGAAACCACGAGTTATTCGCTTGCACGCCACTCAAAATTTTAAAAACAACCTTTTCGACATATGAAACCTTTGACGAAAAACCTCTTCATTGAATACGGGCTCCTCGACAAAATAATCTCTCATAAGGTTTTCTTGACATTTCACTCGTTCTCGACGGACAAATTTCCTTTTTCTAGAAGTGCACGTGTCTTCCAGTTCAGCGGCTTCGTTAATAAGATTTTGGAAAAAATTAAACTACTATCGCTCGAGGAAGAATCATCGTCTTCACTAATATCAATTGGAATGAATAGCGGTGGTATATCATCCATTGAAAAAATAGAAGAAGTGAATTTTTTTAGAAAATATAGTTGGATTGAGAAGAAAATGGTGAAAAATGATGTTGAATGGTATTGTTTTTATAATGAAAAGTTGTATTTTTTTTTTTTTTTTTATAAAACGGCTAGTTTTTTTTAACGGTCAAATTTCATAAGCAGACCACTCAATCACATCGGTGACTACACACCGATTTACCTCACCGAAATAGCACTCACCGAAGGTATTCATCACCGCGGTGTGGTCACCGATCGGTGACTCCACTTCCCCGATTGAGTCCCCGAAACCATACCCCCCACCCTAATGATTCCGAAGACGATTGTACCGAAGTGGCCCAACCAAAGCGAGCCGCAAGTCAAATGGCCGCACCCGCGACAAGTAAACGCCCAAAGAAATAAACCGGTTACAATGCAATATGTTTGTATTTTCTTAATATGTTTGTATTTTTTTAATATGTAATTTTTTATTCAATTTAAGGTATTTTTTTAAGAAACGATTCCTACAGTAACATTGCAGCGGTTTTATTGACTTACCAGATGGAACCGGTTCTTCGGAGGAATCGGTTACAACCCTACCCGGAATCGATTAGTATCGATTCCAGTATTAATGGTCTAAAACCGGTTAGGAACCGGACCCGGTTCTTGCAAGAACCAGTTCCACCCACACTCATACAAGAACGGGGTCCGGTTAGGAACTGATTCCGGGTATAAAAAACACCCGATATGCCCATCTCTACTTATATCAATCCATCAGTGATCCATTATCAATACTGTAGTATGTAGAACACAACCTTATCTAAGGTTCTAAACCCTTCATGGAAACAATTATTACATGATGAAGTCGTAACAAATCTTTTAAAATATTTATATATTACCTGAAATTTAAATAGTATATTGTTATATTATTTATATTTAAAAGAATAAAAGAAGCATATTTTTTTAGAAGAAAAGAAAACGTTAAAGAGTTTTTGTTGAAACAAGAGTATTAGCTACTCAATATATGTTCTTTCATGAAATAGAGAAAAAATGATGCTTAAAGTCAGTCCAACCAGTGAAGACACCAATCATAGAAAAACTGGCCGGTCCGATCCGGTTTTAACAACATTGGGTCCAAAACCAATATTGTTTTTATTTGAGTAAACTTCGGTTTTGCTCCCTGTGGTTTGGTCGTTTTAATAGTTTTGCCCAAATCCTTTAAAAATAGTCATTTTACTCCTTGATCTATGAAGCTCATCTCTATTTCATTCACTGCCCCTAACGCCATCCAATTCCTCTGTTAAATCCTGGTCACATGCCCCTCACATGAGGGGCATTTTAGTCTTTCCCATTCTCTCTAAAAAGATATTTTATTATAATATATAATAAATTAATTATTTTCTATTATTTACTTAAATATGTATATATCATATTTTTTTTAGTATTTTAATTTTTAGAGAAAAATGCTCGGATAGTCCCTGTGGTTTCACCTTTTTTCACCTATAGTCCCTATCTTTCTAAAACTACTTGAATAGTCCCCAAGTTTTCAAGTTTTGTTCTCGGATAGTCCCTGGGTCTAACTTCAGTTTGTTTTCTCTGTTAAGTGACCCCATGTGCATATCACGTGAGGGGTATTTTGGTCAGTTTATTTGTTTCTAACATTTAAAAGTATGCCTGCACCCCTACTCCCTAATTGTCAGTTGTTTTCCCTCCCTCCCTAAGGCGAATCCGGCTCATCATCTTCCCCTAATCTCTTCACACAATCTAAACCCTAAATCTGATCGATTGATCATCAGAATCTTCCCACGAAAATGAAGGACGACGATCCTCAACATCCAAACAACAGCCGTCAGTGGAATTTCCGGTCCAATTCTGAGTATGTGAAGCAGTTTGTACCAGAGAGTGTTTACGGTATGTATCGTGAAAACCCTAGCTTCATTGTGCAAGAATGGTACAGGTTCAACAACATGCAATATAGACAAATAAAATGTTAAAACCCTAATTTTATACCCTAATGTGAGTTTAATGTATGTGCAGATGGTTTTGAGAACTTTTTCAGCATAAAACTTCTTTATGGTGGTGTGTTTACTCCGTCACCAGGAAGAAAATATGCTTTTGGTAAAGCTGCTTTTGTTGACTACTGCAACATTGAGGAATTTTCAGTGCATGAAATCGATGATGGTGAGAGATCTTCAACTATATGTTCCTGATGTGAAGTTGTATTACCATTTTAAGATTCCTGATTTAGATTTAGATGTTGGATTATGTCCTTTAGGTAATGATGGTGATGTTAGGCTTTTGGCCAAATATGTTGCAAAAAACAAAGTTATTAAGGTGGTTATAGAACATGGTGAAACCAAGGTTAAAAATTACTTTAGTCCTACACAAGCGTCGAAGGTGGTTATTCAAGAATTAGAAAATGAGGGGGGTGCTGTTAATACCATTCAAAGGCCTAGAAGAAAGAAACTTAGGGTATCAAAAAATCTCTTACTTCAATGGAATGATGTAACTGATGTAGATGGTTTAGAGGCTGTTGATAATGCAGGTAATGCAGAGGGTAATGCAGGTAATGTAGGTGGTGTAGAGGCTAATGTAGGTGGTGTAGAGGCTAATGTAGTTGTGGAGAATGCATCGTTCACTAACAGTTTTAGCTATGATTTTGACAATGCAAATTTCTCAACTGATTTTCCAGTAGATGGTGAGTCTAGGCAAGCGGAGGGTGATGAGTCTGAGGTTGGTCAGTCTAAGCAAGCTGAGGGTGGTTTGTCTGGGCATGATGAGGGTGGTGAGGCTGAGCATGATCAGGGTGGTGAGTCTGAGCATGATGAGGGTGGTGAGGCAACTGATGGTGCTGAGGCTGATGATGATGAATCATCTGAGGGTGATGATTCAGATGATAGTGACTTTGTAGAGGGGTTAGAGAGTATGGATGAGGCTGAGTATGACATGCAGGACTACCATGCAAATGTTGACAGGGGTGTGGAGTTTATGGGAGCTGAAGTAGAGTCTGTTGGCAACCATGATGTGGATACTAGTGATGACTTATTAGATGATGAAAATCTAAGTTATGAGTCTTTTGACAGCTTGACTGATGAGGAAATGGAAGATTTCGAAACTAGGAGAAGTTTGAAATTAAGAGAGTTGAGGAGGAAAAAGAGGGATGGACAATCAACATCCCAAGTGACCTTTTATGTTGGTTAGTTGTTTCCAACAGCCAAAGTGGCAAAAGACAAGATAAACAAACATGCAATTGAAACAAGGAGGTCACTGTCTTTTCTGAGAAATGATAAAAAAAGAATTAGGGTGGTTTGTGAGGGTAGATGTCCAATTTTCACATGTGGGACGAATCAAACTGGGCCCAGCCAAAGTGGGCCAGGTATCCATATACAATCTGAAAGTTGCAAAAAGGCAAGGAATCTTCTGCAAGTGGGACAAAAAGGGGTTTAAAAAGGGATTGGTAGAATGCAATGATAAAAGGAAGGGTAGGTTAAATAGTGTAGATTGTCCTTGGGTTTTGTACTTGTCAAGATTGAGTGATGAAGATGAGACTTGGGTGGTAAAGACTTACCAACCAGATCACAAGTGTCTCACATCCAGAAAAATACAACCTTTCAGTTCTACCTTCTTGGCTAAACAAGAGTTTGTGATGAATCAGATTGCAGGCAACCCTAATATTTCAGTAAGTAGGCTACAAGAAGAGCTTGGGAGGAAGTATGAGCTGTCCGTGTCACACCCCAACCGATGGCGGAATCATCGGGGCGCGGCACTAGGCGAATCAGATTGCTCAAGAGAATCCATAACAACTATATTGCGATAATATTTAATACATTCGTTATCCCATACTAACAAATAATACAATCACATAAGTTATCACAGATTTCTTGTTCTCTCGAACAATACAAATCCGACAACCTAGATTTTAGTTGAGTTTCTAGACCTCCTAGCTTGATTTGATATAGTCTGCGATCTAACCTGCAACATACGTTAAAATATTTGTCAATACAAAAGTATTGGCGAGTATACAGGTTTGATATGTATAGCTTAATAGATAAAAGTGTAGCGAATTTCCACATGCATAAACGTAACACACGACATATATACTCACAAAGCTGATACTACCAACTAAGTCCTCAATGCTCGAATATGCGATGGCAAACTAGACCCCGTCGGGCGCAATAGTACTATACTAGTCATGGTGGGACGTCGCGAGTATAAGCCCTAGCACATATGCAACTAGCATCACGTATATCTATGCATAACAGTTATTCGCAAGTGACAATTCGATTGATCGAGTAATTCGTTTGATAAGTTCGATTTGCTAGAAACATATGTTACACCCAAAATATGATTAAAAAGGGTTCAAGTATACTCACAGTGCGTATTAGCGGAAATACAGCTTGATAGGGTCGGTTGTAACACCTGTGCCTTCACGGCCATCAAACAAATACCAAACCAATGAAATATTATATTTCATACTTGGGATTTGTAAAAATATATGTGTATCGTTTACACATATCAACTCTTGTTCGATTTCAAGCTCTAAATCGCTTTCTGGAAGGTTATACGCGCACTAATGCGTAAATATAACCAGTTTAATCCAACGAACACTCCGGAATAGTGAAATAGGCTTAACATACCTTAAATAACCTTTACATAACTTAGATATAAGTTTTGGAAGGTTTGGTATGCCGAAATCAAGTTAATTCGCTTACAGGGACTAAAGTTGACAAACTGCGAAAGTATGCCAATTTGAACTGTAACAGACATTCCGGAACATGACCATAAGTTAAACATACCATAAATATCCTTTACATAGCTTAGAAATAGGCTTTGAGGTGTTCGGTATGCTAAAATAAACTTTTGTGTCATTCAGGGACTAAAAGCGTCAAAAAGTGCACAAGTTTGCATTTTCGCGCATAACTTACGTTCTGAATACATCCGGACATCCAAAAATTTATGTAAGCATGACTATATTATATTTTAGTGTTCGCCTTAAGAAAAATCCATTCGTCGCGTCATTTGGTTCGTTTTTCACGCTTATGCGCATTCCGTCGTAATTAAGCGAACATCGCGTTCGTACGGCTAAACGAACCGACATCCATCATATTTTTGAACATATTTTAAGTTCCCTATACTTTAACTTCATTTTAGAGCTTTGAAATGGGGTTAACGGGCCTTAAACGTGTCGAAAATGGGCTGATTTCACAACAGGGACCAAAACTGTAATTCTGCCAAACTTGTATGGCTACGATGCGTAGCCATATCTTGATACGATGCGCAAGGGTTCTGCAGAACAGATCAGATCGAACAGTCAGCAGATTACACCTGTTTTAACCACAACCACAAGCCCACAATTGCCTATTCAGCTGATAAGAACTCACATTTAGCCACCATAACTTTGCAACAAGTGTACGCACAAGATTGAGGCACGATATTCAACAAACGATCTTAACGGTGGACCGAATACTATAAATACCCCACCCCCATATGCTTTAAAACCCACAAGAATTCTGATTTGAGAGCTCTAAGTTGAAACCATTGTTTCATACCTGAGTTCTTAGATCGGGATTAGCATTCGGGGACCCTGGGTTAGTATTCTTTCGTTCTTTTCCTTATTTTATTGCTTTTCGAGTCAGAAAGTCAAACTTTGTTTGACTTTCAGCGTTGACCAGTAATGGTCAATGCGAAGTTCGTTTGAACTTCGCAACGTGAGTGTAATCACGTTGGTCATAGTCCCTTGGGACTATGCCCACTGATTACCACGTTGTCTAGGGTCGTAGGGTAGGCGATCTAATAAATCGCCTATACCTTCGAACCCGACCCAGTTTGGTCGATCATTAGGATCCGACCAAACACATTAGGTGACCATAGTAGGTAGGGAATAACCTTCCGAGGTTATATCCTATGGTCACATCGTTTGAGTAGTTGTATGATAGGTAGTTTATATGCCTTAGGTAAATTACCAGAATACCCTTTTCATGTATAATTGGTAATTAAGCATATGTAACCTAAACCTTTGTCACATAACTGATTATGTAACATGTTTAGGCATATAACACTTGTCATAGGACTAGTTAGGCGATCCGAACGCGTTTCACGCGAACGACGCGTTAAAGTAGCATAAGCTACCTAAACGGGTCGTAATGGGTCGTAAACAGTTATGTTAGGTTTCATTTAGTATGTAGGCTTTGTTAAACCATATCACACGAGTCTCCACACTCGTTTGGTTTACAAACCCTAATGCTACCCAGTCTTCCGATTTAGGTCCGGTTTATTAATGTAGTTACCTATATTAGGTGCCGTTTGATATTCCGCGATCTCTAGCACTGCTTGGTGGTTATCTTTAGACAACTGAGCAATCTCAAGTGAGTACATAGACCCCTCTTTTACTGTTTTCCAAACTGTTTTGGGGTGGAACACATGTGCCTACTTGTTACTTTCATGCTTTCCTGTTTTCACATCATATACATGCTATGTTCGTTAGTACATTATAGTACATGATTTCATTACATTTCATGCTAGGTGTGCCCATTTTGTGCATTACTTAGTACATCGTTTTACATGACATTTCACGCTATGTATGTTCATTTGATTACATACTTAGTGCATTGTTTTCACATGTTTACATTTTGGTATGACATTTGGTTTGTTTACATGGGACAATACATTCATTAACACCGATCATGCCGTTCGTTAGTAGGTAGTGGTACCATAGGAATTGACAACTCCCGTTCCGGACATCCCAGGGAAAGGGGACAGAAAGGAATGACCGAATTCGTTGACATTAAGACAGATAGACCTTTAATTTGTTTAAAGGGTTTATCACCACAGTCGCCAGGCTTGGATGTATGCATATTCACAATACCGCATAAATGTTCATATTAAATAGTTGCATGCATTTACACAAAACATAACTTTGATTTAAACCAAGTTTTATTTCAATACTTTGTTTTTGTGCATATGGTTTAGTTGAGACATTTCACTTGCCATACATGACATTTTGACATAGACATTTGACATGGATATTTGACATAGACATTTGACATGGATATTTGACATAGACATTTGACATAGACATTTTAACATGATTGACATTTGATCATGTAATTTACACAAAACATAACTTTGATTTAAACCAAGTTTTACTTCAATACTTTGTTTTGTGCATATGGTTTAGTTGAGACATTTCACTTGCCATACATGGATATTTGACATAGACATTTGACATGGATATTTGACATAGACATTTGACATGGATATTTGACATAGACATTTGACATGGATATTTGACATAGACATTTTGACATGATTTACATCTTGACATGAATACTTTGACATATTATTCAATACATTTGACAATTGATTTAAACATAGACATTTTACATTGTTTGGTTTGATTAAGTGATTAAGTAACGATGCGTGTGTAATATGATACAAGCATGGTGGATACGCCGCTGGTACTTCCTATATATAAGTGTTTGTATGGTATTACATGTCGTAACGTTATTTGAATCATTTCAGTTTGAGACATAGAACATTTCATACAAATAACATACTTTTCACAAGACATTGATTTATAAACAACTTATCTTATGCAAACATATTTTACTTGGTTATTCATTTAACCTTACATTTATTTATACTTATCATCTGAACTCATTATTTTTCAAATGATTTACAAGACAAAGCAAATAACAAGGTTCATGACTAAACATTTTCTCAAACATAAGTCATGAATCTTATTTTCACAAAACCTATGTATCTCACAGGCATTTTTATGCTGACGTACCTATTTTCACATGTGTTTTTCAGGAGTTGTTGCATAAGATGTTCAAGATACACATAGACAGACTTGGGCTTTAGTGACAATAAAAGATGCAAGACTAGTTAATTATGTTGTATTTCTTTGTTTGTTAAGACATTGTAACACTTTTAATCAATAAAACGAAACTTCTATTGCCATGGATTTGAAACAATTAATTCTGTTACAACACTCCCCGATATTTCCGCCACGTTTTGTATGTTCTACGTGGTCGGGGTGTGACATCGGTTGCGAGTGCGTCTGCGTTAGTCACTGAAGGATATAGTAAACGATGTATGGTCAAGAGAGAATAGCATCGAAAAGTTAGTTATCCGGTCGGTTGGTGCTCATCCGTTCGGATGGGCACATCCGATCGGATGACATATGGATCTGGGTTGAATTGCTATTCGATCGAATGGCTGTTGACTCGTTCGAATTGTCATCCGATCGAATAAGCGTTGACTCATTCGAATTGTCATCCGATCGAATTTGTGTTGACTTGTTCGAATTGTCATGTCTGTTTAACGTTCTGGTCAGTTGTTTTCGAGTGTTTTCGGAAGAAATACGATGCGGCCTCGTTGGGACGGTGTAATCTTGCATTAACCATTGGGATTCTATCAGTTCCGACCCGTTCTAACGGCCGGGAACCACCCCGTTCCATCAGATCCGGCCGCTCTTGACGTTTCCCATGGTTAACTCGAAATCGCACAGTTCCTTGGTTAAGTACATAGAATTAGGTGATATTTGTTATCAAAATATGTGGAAATCGTTCAGATCTGAGTCGTTTATGGTGGGATGAGGTCACAACTTGAAGTTCATATGAACTCTTGGTGACATCACCTTAAAACACCTCAAATCAGTAGATTTCACGGTTGGAAATTGAGTTTTGAAAGATAGGATGGTGTAGAATTGAGTGTAGATCGTAGAAGTACGAGTTTTAGGTTGAAATCTTACCGAAATCGTGAGGAATCGAGAGAAAAGGGTCTTGAAGCGTGTCTGGTCGAGTGGGAGCTGTCACATCACTTAAAAAGTGGTGTGACAGGCTATTTATAGGCAACAGAGAGGAGAAGGGAGTGACTGGGTCGAATGGCCATTCGTTCGGATAGCCCATCCGTTCGGATGGCCCATCCGTCCGGATGGCCACTCCGGCGCGGTGAGTTTCTCCGTTTTTAATCGTTCTGCTAGTTTTTGAAGTACGCGCTTTTTATAGTTGATTTATATTATTATATATATATATATATATATATATATATATATCACTAAGGGTCGTATTTACGTATCCATAATCCCAAGTTTCGGCATAACAATCGGTTTTCGTTTTGAGTATGCGATTATTAACGACGTTTCACAGCCATCAAGGAGGGCAGAATAGGTTCTCAATCAATGTCATCATGAACGTTACTGTGTGTTGTGCCACAATGACTGACGGGGTACCATTCACTCGTATTGTCATCATCGTCACGACGACTGGAGTTATAGCACTCACCCGAGAGTCTTTGTTAGCGTTAATTGTCTGCGTTTCGACACATCACGGCCACCGAGGAGGGTAGAATAGGTCCTTACTCAGTTTCATCGTGAGTGTTAGTGTTCGTGATGTGGTGTAGTGATATAATATTGCGAAAATATGCGATTTATCCTTCGAATAGTGATGTATGCGATATAGTTACATTATGATCCGAATCTCTGGTGCTAGGCGTAACGAGTATATCGAGTAGTAACAACGCACGAAAGTTCGGGTTGTTACAGTCTCCCCTACTTTAGGAAATTTCGTCCCGAAATTAATCCATTAGGTAGACTCCTGAGAGTTGAGCTTGTATGAGTAGCGATACAGCGAGTGATTTGATCGTGAGTTGACGAATGAGAGTGCTTTGAATAAGAGATCGATTGCGATAGCGAGAAAGCGACGTAACGACAAAGGTAATATCCCACGAGTTGGCGTTCCAAAAGTACCTCGAGTCGCGAAGAATTCGTAAGTTCGATGCGATTGAAATTTTAAAGAACTTTGAAAGGTTTCTCATAACGTAGGGTTAACTGAGTCGATTGTTAACTAACGTTGCAAGAAAGTTTTGTTTTTGATATTGTAAAAGGTTTTAAGGAAAAATTGGACTCATGAAAGCTCCCCGTGAACATGGAGTTAAGCTGATTCGATGTTACCTCCACATTGTGACGAATTTCACTTGTTCCATGGTTTTAATAAAAGTTTTATAAAAATCAGTTTTAACCGTTTGAAGAAGATAATTCAGCATCAAGCCCCACTTGGCACCTTCCCACGGAAGTTCGTTAATATGATTAAGACACTTATATATAGGAAGTACCAGCGGCGTATCCACCATGTTTTGCCCATATTACTTCCGTTTCGTGAAGCGGTGTCATGTGTGCCGATACGACATGGATAGAATTGCGCTTACTCGGCCCATTCGATAGAAAGTCAGACCGAGTATAAGATAGAATCAGATAAGTTAAGCCGGCGAGTTGAATTACGAATGTAGCTACAACAGCGTACGCGAGTAGCCTGATGACACGAAACGCTTATGTGTCGTGTCTTGGATAGGTGTCGAGCGGTAGACGATTAAGCGATTAGCGCGATGTCGATTAGATTCCACATTGAACCCGCATGGCACGTTTCCGCGAGAGTTTGCTAACTTGGTGAAACACCACGTTTAACCAGGCTAGTTTTGCCTCGTGAAGCAATGTCATGCGTGTTATTACCACATAGGTTGTACCAAACGAGCGAATAAGCGGTAGATTATACACGATAAGCGATAAGCGATTAGGTGATTAAGCGAATAACACAACACCAATAATGACGGTGACGATAAACGAATTACGATAGTCGGCATTTGTTGCGTTGCAAGCAATGGAAGTATGCGCGATTTATGCGGTTCGATTTGATTGATTTACATCACAGAGGTTAACTGACATCGGACCCCACATGGCCTTTTTCCACGAAAGCCCGCCGATATGACTAAAACACCTTGCTTTAATCATATGAGCTTCATCTCGTGAAGCGAGGTCATGTGTGCTAACTTAACACAAACACCACAGATAACGGTAGGCGACAGTGATAGATTGATACACAGCAAGCGATATAGGTTCACATAATAAGCGATAGAGATTGCGAGATACACATGACAAGCGATTGCGATTTGTCGAGTTTTGTTTCGAATAAGCTTAACGTTACGTTGCGACGCATCACGGTTATCGAGGAGGGTAGAATAGGTCCTCACTCAACAACATCGTGAGCGTTTATGTACTTGACGAGATTTGTTGTGACAGACTTTCGACCAGTCTTGCGTCGATGCAATTGCCCTGCGAGGTAGACTCCCCAGAGTCCATCGATGAGGTGATTGCATTGCGTTTGCAGACTTACGACAAGTCTCGCGATGATGCGATTCAGTTGTTACGCCTTGCGATTGAGTGTAGTGTGTTGAAAATAATCACAATAGTATAACAGGTCTAATAACGTTCAACTCCACATGGCGCTTTCTTCACGGAACTTCGGTAGTATGATAAAGCACACCTTGCTTGACCCCTACTACTTAGATCCCGTGGTTTGGTGTCATACTTCGTCGTAACGCTTATGGCACCTTAGAATTCGCTACGATCTCCGTGCACTGACCCAAATAATCCCGTGTGCACCCGTGATTAGTCGTTCCTTGCACGTCTATCGTACCTCGTTCTAAGAGTGTAGTGAGGGTAAAACACATTATGTCGTGATATAGTATATAGTATGTGTGTGAATCTAGTCTAAGTGCGACGACTTGAGAGCGAAAGAGAGCACGAGAACTAGGGTTAATGTTACGCATAGTGGCAACATCAAGTAATAGAGTGGATTCAAAACTTAGAAATTAACGTCGAAAATCGTTTCATTACAACCTCATCCTACACGTGCTAGATACTTGATGCTGAAGACTTTTGCCGGAGCTGCTATTGTTGTACTCAGGTTTGCGGTTAGATGCGGCAGTTGCGGGTGAAGTGACCGTAACAATTGCAGTTATTGCAATAGCGACAGTCAGCCCCAACTGGATGGTGATAGGTACACGAGTAACACTGAGGATGAGCTCCAGTGTAGGCTCGTTTTGGAAACATTGGAACTGTTCGAAGAGGTTTCGGTTGCAGCAGTTCGGTTGTTGATGAGCTCGGGCTTGAAACCTTTCGTTTGCGACTGGGTTTGTCGGTGTCTTGCGAAGAGGTGTCGTCGTTGGAGGATTCGTCTGTGGACTCACTTGCAGAATCTTTGGCCGAGTTGTCGGAAGATCCGTCGGCAGATTTGTCAGAAGAATCGGCAGCAGATTCGTCAGAAGAATCGTCAGCAAATTCGTCCAAAGAATCGTCAGCAGATTCATCAGGAGAATCGTTGACAGGATCGCCTGAAGAATTAGTGGCGATCGCTTGATAAGCTTGCTTGACAGGATTCTTTGAAAAGAACCCTTCCCTAAGTCGTTTGCTGTTGATTTCTGCGGCTAAGCGATAGGCTTCTTCGATGGTAGCAGGTCTTGCAGCTTCGACAAAACCACCCACACACTCAGGCAAGCCACGAGTGTACTTCGCGATGGCTTTCTCTGAAGTGCTGACTTGACTTGGGCAGATTATGCTAAGCTGTTTGAACCTTGCGGTGTAGCCAGCGTTGTCACTTTCGACTTGCTCGATTTTCCAGAATTCGTCTTCCAGCTTCTGAATTTCGTGAGGAGGACAGTACTCTTTCTTCATGAGCTCTTTCAGCTCTTCCCAAGAGAGAGCGTAAGCTGCGGAGATTCCACGTTTGTTACGTTCGGCGGTCCACCAGTCGAGTGCTTGTGATTGAAATACTCCGGTAGCACAAGTAGTACGGAAACTATCGGGACACCCACGTTGACGAAGGGTAACTTCGATAGAATCGAACCACTGGAGTAGTTGAGTCACACCTCCTTCACCCGTGAATTCCATCGGGTCACAGGCTTTGAAGTGTTTGTAAAGAAAAGCAGATTGCGGCGCTTCCGTCTTGGAGTCTTCCGAGGCTCGAGAGTTGCTGAGAGAGTGCACTCGAGCGGCAATTTGAGGAATAAGCTTAACCACTTCCTTAGTCACAAGTGATGCAATCCTCTTATCGGCGCTTCGTTTGGCTCTTCTCCTAGCTAATCGTCTCGAGGTAGAGTTGTTGGAAGGCATCTAGACAGGAAGAGACTTGGAATGAGATTCGATCATAATGATTTTTGAGTTTTTGCATTGCGATTGAGCGCGTTCAAAACTTGATGCGATAGTATATTAGTAGTGCGAATCACATAGGAGCCATATAGGAGACACAAAGTTCCTAAGTTCTCACATAATGACTTGTTCGTTTATACGTATATATATATTTATATAGAAGTAATTTGTAATCATACACATACAGGTCGATTTAGAGTAAGCGAGGACGCGTTGCGGTGAGATAGCGAGAGCGAAGGCGATCGATTATGCATTAGTTTTGTTGCGAACATTCGGGTTTCGTTTTAGATTGCGATGGCTGTGCGAATTGTGCGTTTATAAAGCAGGGAGTGAAAATCGTTAAATCGAGAAATCGATAAAGCGTAAAGTTTCAAAACGTAAATAGGTTCCAACCATTTGTAAGATCGGCGGTTCGTATGATAGAGTGCCTTGGGTGCTTAGGCGTCGACTACCCAAGGTAACCCAACTATACTCAACAAGTTCGAGCATGCGCGTTGGCCTAGAAGACTTCATGCTTTCACTGGGATGCAGCTCATGGCATTCATCTTCCTAGTCATTGCGTGGCTCGAGTTATCGTGATAGTCGAGTCCTTGGTGAGAGCTTTTGAAAACTAATTTTAGAGAGTGGAACGTCTTATTAAGGTACGGGTTTCACCCCTGACTTAACAGTTTCGTTCCTAATTGTGGTTATGCTCCTCGAATAAATTCGCGAGTTCCACTGGATTTTGAAATGGAGACTTTCGTCGAGATGTGGATGTCACTCCTAACTCGATGAAAGGTTCTCGTGCTAGAAAAATGCGCTGAGTGAGTAATCCTATCGAGAGTTCTTGGTTTTCACACCTGGTCTCGACTGGATCGCTCGGTTTCGTTATGCGAGTATTTTCGAAAACATGTGTATTGTGTCAGCCTTAGGAAAGGCTAAGTAGTATTCCGGCCTTAGGAAAGGTTCCTTCGTGTGAAACGGTAGTACGCGGTGTTCACACAAAGTTGTAGCTTTTAGCAATTTCGATCGAGAGTATCAAGTAGGCCCAATACAAACCGTACTGGTTCGTACGAGTCGGCCTGTTGGTACTTAGACTATAGACTAGGTCAATTCCTAAGACATCGACCCGGACTAGGTCGAGTCTTGCCTAATTCCCTGTAGTTATGGCTCTGATACCAATCTGTCACACCCCAACCGATGGCGGAATCATCGGGGCGCGGCACTAGGCGAATCAGATTGCTCAAGAGAATCCATAACAACTATATTGCGATAATATTTAATACATTCGTTATCCCATACTAACAAATAATACAATCACATAAGTTATCACAGATTTCTTGTTCTCTCGAACAATACAAATCCGACAACCTAGATTTTAGTTGAGTTTCTAGACCTCCTAGCTTGATTATAGTCTGCGATCTAACCTGCAACATACGTTAAAATATTTGTCAATACAAAAGTATTGGCGAGTATACAGGTTTGATATGTATAGCTTAATAGATAAAAGTGTAGCGAATTTCCACATGGATAAACGTAACACACGACATATATACTCACAAAGCTGATACTACCAACTAAGTCCTCGATGCTCGAATATGCGATGGCAAACTAGACCCCGTCGGGCGCAATAGTACTATACTAGTCATGGTGGGACGTCGTGAGTATAAGCCCTAGCACATATGCAACTAGCATCACGTATATCTATGCATAACAGTTATTCGCAAGTGACAATTCGATTGATTGAGTAATTCGTTTGATAAGTTCGATTTGCTAGAAACGTATGTTACACCCAAAATATGATTAAAAAGGGTTCAAGTATACTCACAGTGCGTATTAGCGGAAATACAGCTTGATAGGGTCGGTTGCGAGTGCGTCTGCGTTAGTCATTGAAGGATATAGTAAACGATGTATGGTCAAGCGAGAATAGCATCGAAAAGTTAGTTATCCGGTCGGTTGGTGCTCATCCGTTCGGATGGGCACATCCGATCGGATGACATATGGATCTGGGTCGAATTGCTATTTGATCGAATGGCTGTTGACTCGTTCGAATTGTCATCCGATCGAATAAGCGTTGACTCGTTCGAATTGTCATCCGATCGAATTTGTGTTGACTTGTTCGAATTGTCATGTCTGTTTAACGTTCTGGTCAGTTGTTTTTGAGTGTTTTCGGAAGAAATACGATGCGGCCTCGTTGGGATGGTGTAATCTTGCATTAACCATTGGGATTCTATCAATTCCGACCCGTTCTAACGGCCGGGAACCACCCCGTTCCATCAGATCCGGCCGCTCTTGACGGTTTCCCATGGTTAACTCGAAATTGCACAGTTCCTTGGTTAAATACATAGAATTAGGTGAGATTTGTTATCAAAATATGTGGAAATCGTTCAGATCTGAGTCGTTTATGGTGGGATGAGGTCACAACTTGAAGTTCATATGAACTCTTGGTGACATCACCTTAAAACACCTCAAATCAGTGGATTTCACGGTTGGAAATTGAGTTTTGAAAGATAGGATGGTGTAGAATTGAGTGTAGATCGTAGAAGTACGAGTTTTAGGTTGAAATCTTACCGGAATCGTGAGGAATCGAGAGAAAAGGGTCTTGAAGCGTGTCTGGTCGAGTGGGAGCTGTCACATCACTTAAACAGTGGTGTGACAGGCTATTTATAGGCAACAGAGAGGAGAAGGGAGTGACTGGGTCGAATGGCCATTCGTTCGGATGGCAATCCGTTCGGATGGCTCATCCGTCCGGATGGCCACTCCGGCGCGGTGAGTTTCTCCGTTTTTAATCGTTCTGCTAGTTTTTGAAGTACGCGCTTTTTATAGTTGATTTATATTATTATTACATATATATATATATATCACTAAGGGTCGTATTTACGTATCCATAATCCCAAGTTTCGGCATAACAATCGGTTTTCGTTTTGAGTATGCGATTATTAACGACGTTTCACAGCCATCAAGGAGGGCAGAATAGGTTCTCACTCAATGTCATCGTGAACGTTACTGTGTGTTGTGCCACAATGACTGACGGGGTACCATTCACTCGTATTGTCATCATCGTCACGAAGACTGGAGTTATAGCACTCACCCGAGAGTCTTTGTTAGCGTTAATTGTCTGCGTTTCGACACATCACGGCCACCGAGGAGGGTAGAATAGGTCCTTACTCAGTTTCATCGTGAGTGTTAGTGTTCGTGATGTGGTGTAGTGATAATATATTGCGAAAATATGCGATTTATCCTTCGAATAGTGATGTATGCGATATAGTTACATTATGATCCGAATCTCTGGTGCTAGGCGTAACGAGTATATCGAGTAGTAACAACGCACGAAAGTGCGGGTTGTTACAGTCCGTGTCAAAAATGAAGGTATAAACCCTAATTTCTGCTTGTGTTTATTCTCTTTAATTACAGACCATTAACTAAGTTTAAATTGATTACAGGCTTTCAGGACAAAGCTGAAGGCTACAAAGAAGATTGAAGGGGACTTCAAAGCTCAGTATGCAAGCCTCAGGGACTATGTCATGGAACTGCACAGGACCAATCCAGGTACAACAGTTAAATTTGTTGTTGAGCCTGAGTGTAACCCACATGCACCCACAAGGATCTTCAAGAGGATTTATGTTTGTCTGGGACCACTGAAAGAAGGGTTTAAAGAGTGTAGGAGGGAACTGTTGGGATTAGATGGGGCATTTATGAAAGGCCCCTACCCTGGGCAGATGCTAACTGCAGTTGGTTTAGATCCCAACAATGGCATTTATCCTTTAGCTTATGGAATTGTTGAGGCTGAGAACAAAGACTGCTGGATCTGGTTCCTACAGTGTATTAAAGATGACTTGGATCTTCCAGATAATGCAAATTTCACCTTCATTTCTGACAGGCAAAAGGTATGGTATTACATTCAGCAATTATCCTAAGTCTGTTTTTGTATGATTAATGTTTGAAATGTGATGAAACAGGGAATAATACCAGCCATAGCTCAGGTATTTCCAGCAGCTGAGCATAGATTTTGTGCAAGGCATATATGGCAGAACATGAAACTTCAATGGAGAGGAGATGCCTTCAAGGAGTGTCTTCAAAATGCATCCAAAGCTTATACAGTTCCAGATTTTGAAGCAAAAATGGAGGAGTTGAGGTTGTACAACATTGAAGCTTATAACTGGTTGGCAAGTATTCCACCCATTCACTGGAGCAGGTCTCATTTTACAGGTATATGCATATCAAAACTGTTGTGTTCATACCAAAAGTTATAACTGTTGTTTACTGCTGTTTATTGCTGTTTCCAAGATTATAACTGATGTTTACTGCTGTTTGTTGCTGTTTACTGTTGTTTATTGCTGTTTACTGTTGTTTATTGCTGTTTCCAACCTTATAACTGATGTTTACTGCTGTTTATTGCTGTCTTTGTTCATATATTGATCATTGAGTTTGGCAATTTGATATACAGGTAGGGCACAATCTGATGTGGTGCTGAACAACATGTGTGAAGTCTTGAATGCAAAGATAGTCAATGGTCGAGACAAGCCTATAATTTCTGCTTTGGAGTTTGTCAGAGAGTATTTAATTGACGTGTGCGTATATATACATAATTTTTGCAATGAATTACACACGATTGGGTTTTAAATTTATAAAAGTGATTATTACTTTTACATCAAAACACACACGAAAGAGGCAAGTGTACCCCGTCATATATGTAATAAAGTATCGGTAAGAACCAAGTATCGATCCAAGAAAATGGGCGGAGAATTAATACTAGACCTTTGTCACTAAACTACCGGTAAAAACATAGGTTTGGTTGATTTAAACTAAACTAAAGTAAACATAACCAAATACATAATAAAAACATAATATATAGTAGATAAAAAAGCCTTGCTAAATACACAACCACAGCATGTCAACTAAGTCAGTTTTGGCACTAGAAGCATTCGGTCAATATTCCAATTTAAGACAATTAGTATCCCTTTCGGGAATCCTAACATGACAATCATTCGGAAAGCTAAAACGATAAACACACTTTAACCACCTAAAATTGTTCTTTAACGTGCAATTGATAAATGTCTATGAAAATCTCTTAAAAATAAGTTAGTCAGCCGTTAGGATTATTCTAACCTCACTTAAACAAGGAAAGCGACACCGATAAACACAATGCAACCACCGAGATAAGCATAATCTAGATTAAATCACAACCGAGTTCATTTTACAAATCTTACACAATAATTCACTAAGATAGCAATTTTTGGCCTAAACTACTAACTAAGCTAACAAATCATGGCAAGAATTTATAACGACACCATCTAACCCGTTTAGGCCCTTACGTGACGGCAAGCTCTCTTGATTAACAATAATTACATTTTATTAAATCACTAACCATTTCTAGTATCATGATGCATACATTTAAACCAAGTTAAACTAGTTAACCAAATTCAAAGTTTACTAATACAAGATTAATTAAGCTTCATTTTTCAACTATCTTAACTAACCAAGCACCAATCATCCACCATAATTACTTATAATCAAGAATTCAATATCAATAACAAGGTTGCAAACTAATCATCAAAGATTAACATAGAAAATACTTCAAATGTCATTACAAACAAAGTTTAACAAACTAATGGTTATAATCTAGCAAGGGATTGTTGTGTTTTTGCCCAAAGGCTATAATAATACATAAATCATAATCTAAGTACTTGAAAGATTAACAAAAACTTGGAAAGATTAGAAAATCAAACCATAAACAAGTACTAGACTAAGGATCCGGGTAGTAATCGAGCTAATCGAGACAATGTGGCTTGAATCCGGGTGAAAGCTAATGCCTCCGGAGCCTGAAAATCGCCTGAGAGCTCTCCAAAAATCCAGAATATCGAGCAGAATGTTTCTGCTGTGTTTTTATACTTTTTGCTGTTGCACGGTCGTTCCAGGTATGGAACGACCGTTCACTTTATTCAATTATTGGAGATGGGTCACCATACTGCATACGTCATCGGATCGTTGACCAGATCTGAAATGGCACGACCGTTCCTGGTGTGGAACGGTCGTTCAGTTCCGGGCTTCATGTTGCACGCCAAGTCGCACCTACCGTTCAGTTCCGAGACTCTGTTGATTCACCGGAGACGCACGGTCGTTCCTCATATGGAACGACCGTTCTTCACCTAGTCGCTTGTTTCCCTGGAACGCCCAGCCGCACCGATCGTTCATTGCCGAGATGATCAGCGTTGTCAGAGATGCACGACCGTGCATCAGGTGGAACGGTCGTGCCACAGGCCCAGTTCAGAATCCTTAACAGAAAGTCCGCAGCTTTGTCGTTTTATCCGGAAAGTCCTCGTTTTTGCTATCATCTTGTCTGGAATGCAGTTTTAGGCCTGTAAACACAAATGTAGATAAATAAGTATCCGAACGACGGTTTTACGGCCAAAAACGCATAAAATAGGGGTAAAACGGGGGACTAAAATATGTGTAAATTAGAGTGTATCATTAATGCAGAGGATGTGAATGTTCTCAGGAAGATTCGGCAGACAAATGGTCCACTTACTCCTAGAGTTGCAAAGATTTTTGAAAACACAAAGAAATTAGCTGCAAATTATAATGTTAAGTGGAGTGGTGGGACAAAGTATCAAGTCAGTGGTAAGGTCACAGTGGATGGTGCTGCAACACATAAACAGTATGTTGTGGATGTTGTGGATAGGGTTTGCACTTGTAGAGAATGGGAAGTTTCAGGAATCCCTTGTAGGCATGCTGTGGCTGTCAATTGGGACATGGCAATGAATGGCCAAGAGGTTGGACCCCCGGAATCATGGGTTAATGAATGTTATTATCTTGAAACATGGAAGAGGGTTTACAGTCATACCATTGGTCCCATTAATGGCAGAGAATTGTGGCCAAAATCACAGGTTCCAACCAACCTAACCCCACCTCTGCACCATCGGCAGACCTAAGAAGAAAAGAAGGAAGGATGCTGTGGAGTTGCAGGATGAAGTTGAAAGGGCTTCACAAGCAAGAAACAAGAGAAACAAGGCTGCTGAAGCTGATAACGAGGAGGCTGTGGTTGGTGGCAAATTCACAAGAAAATGGAAGTCGGTGAAGTGTCAGAAATGTGGTGAAAAGGGCCACAACCAAAGAACTTGTGGAAGGACCAAAAAAGTTGTCGGGCAGAAGAAAGGGAGGAAAGGAACGAAGAAGAAAGATGGTAATCAAGCTACTGAGGCTGGTCAGGCAGGTCCAAGTGTTTAAGGGTTATGGTTCTTCGGGTTGTCGGGTTATGGTTTTTGGGTTGTCTTAAAACAATCATGCAGTCTTTTGTGTCTATTTAGCTTATTAAAACACTATGACAATTATCATGTATGGTTGGATGTTTAATGTTCAGTCGTTTAAGGTTTGTGGTTTAGTATTGTCTGTTTTACTTTCATGTTTGTGGTTTAAAGTTTGGACAGCTCATGTACAGGTTATTGTCTTCATTTGTAGGAACAGGTCATGCACAATTTCGTTTGTGCAATGTACATTTTGTAGGAACAGGTCATGCACAAACAGGTCATGCACAATTTCGTTTGTGCAATGTACATTTTGTAGGAACAGGTCATGCACAATTTCCTTTCGCGCATAAGATTCGACCAATATGTTTTGTACGATACACTTTGCACAATTCACTTTGCACAATACATAATTACTTCCAAACAACCTGCTGCTCATTGAATGCTAACCATATTTCACCAACCACATTTTTCCAACATTTAACACATAATTACTTCAAAACAACCAACTTCATTGAATGTTATCCATACATCAGATTTTCAAAAACATTACAACATCCTTCACATTTAACATATTACAATGCATTCAAGCCTTAACATACATCCAAAACACAAACCCTAAAACTATCAAAAGAACCATAATGATCTTGTTCTTCAGCCGATTCTTTTCCCGCATCTTGGGTAACTCAACATCAACTTGGTTTCTGTGTCTTAGAAGCCCTGGAATAATTGCCACTGCACGACTGCACATTGGTGGGTCCAACCACCCTATGAATCTTCCACAGTTGGGATTCTACAGAGATAGACGAACGGATCAAACTTTTTAAGCCCTAGACTATTAAAATCGGTAATAGTATACATTACCATGGTTGGACAGGAGTAGAATCGGCGACCATGGTTGAGATCAGTCCATGACGTAACTATGATTGCATCTTGGCCACAATTGCAGAGAACCATGAGGATGATGGAATCGAGGCTGCTGAGGAAGACGACCTGAGGAAGACGAACAGTGGAGAAGATGATGGAATCGATGCTGTTGGTGGTTAGGTTTGTGGGAAAAAGGGTCTTATTTAATAGGCAGGAGAAAAGAAACAAATAAACTTACCAAAATACCCCTCACGTGATATGCACATGAGGTCACTTAACAGAGAAAACAAACTGAAGTTAGACCCAGGGACTATCCGAGAACAAAACTTGAAAACTTGGGGACTATTCAAGTAGTTTTAGAAAGATAGGGACTATAGGTGAAAAAAGGTGAAACCACAGGGACTATCCGAGCATTTTTCTCTAATTTTTATGTTCATATCAGAAACCCCTCAAATCTCACCCTCTCTCTATCTTCAAACCACCCAACACCGTCACCGAACACCACTAGGCACCACACACCGACCACCACCATCTCCAAAATTGAAGTCCTAATCAACTCATCACCTCATTTTTTTCTCCTATTTTCACTTCACCTTTCTTTTCCTCTTTATCTTCTCAAGAAACCTCAAAAACATTTTAACATATATCACAAAAGTCTTACACAAAATCTTACCCAACATCAACCAAAATCCGCCGCCTCTTCGCCGGAGCCGCAACTCAACACTGTGGAGATGGCGGTTCAGATCTGCAAGTCAACTCTGTGGAGATGGCCTCTTCGCCGGAGCCGACAGTTTAGATAGAGAGAGAGAAAGGGAACGTTGTGATGTGGGGATGCTGGCGGTTCATATCTACAATGGTGTTAGTGGGGGTTTAGAGAGAGAGAGAGAGAGAGAGAGAGAGAGAGAGATGATTCAGAACTCTTATGGTGGTTATGGGGGTTTAGAGAAAGACATGGTTCAAATCTTCAAGCTTGCGACGTTGGTGGTGAGGTTTGTTGGCGGTGGCGGTGCTTGCTGCCGGTGTGGGGTTGGTGCAGGATGGTAATGTTGGTGGTGATTTTGTGGTGGAGTCTGATTATGGAGAGAGAGAGAGAGAGAGAGAGTAGAGAGAGAAGAGTGCGTATGTATGTGTGTTATTAATGTAATAATAAAATATCTTTTTAGGGAGGATAGGAAAAGACTAAAATGCTCCTTATGTGAGGGGCATGTGACCAGGATTTAACAGAGGAATTGGATGTCGTTAGGGGCGGGGAGTGAAATAGAAATGAACTTCATAGATCAGGGAGTAAAATGACTATTTTTAAAGGATTGGGGCAAAACCATTAAAACGACCAAACCACAGGGAGCAAAACGGAAGTTTACTCTTTTTATTTTGTTTGAAACAGGAATTAGGAGGCAGGATCTTGACTGTGAACAAGGCTGCTGCAAAAGGATCAAGACCAATGCGTGCAAAGCGCACACCCCCAAATTCCGGACCTTCATACACAATGTATGTCGGGAACCTACCATGGGACGTGGATGGTGAACGTCTTGAGCAGATTTTCAGGGAACACGGGAAGGTGGTCAATGCACAAATTGTTTACGATAGGAAAAGTGGCCGATCCCGTGGTTTTGGGTTTGTGTCAATGTCATCCGAAAGTGAAATGAATGATGCTATTGAGAATCTTGATGGATAGGCATTGCAATAATTACTTTCTTGACCTTTTGGGAATTTACCATTTCACCCCGAAGCTCACACTTTAATACCACGTGTTTTTGTTGGCCGCAGAGTCTGGGTGGGAGAGCGATCAGGGTGAATGTAGCGGATGAGAGACCGAGACGTGGTGGTTTCTGACTGACAAGAACTTAATTGATCTTTTTCAGAGTGGTATTTGTGTCTTTTTGCAGGGTTTACAATGGGTAATAGCTTTGTGTAGGGCATATAGAGTGTAGATGTCAAAATCCGACTCCAATAACCACGTTTGTAGAGTGTGAGCCGGTATAGTTCGATTAATGAACGACTATTATATTCTGGTCCGTATTCATCATTCATCGAGACGTGGCTCGTATCAATTACTTGAAACTTATATATTGAAAGTAGGCCATATCATTATGACAAATTTCTATAATAATATTGTGTACTTCAACAATAGGTATTAATGTTGAAGATAACAATAGAAGAAGAGGGGGGCTTTCTATATACAATAAACTCATCAACCCGAACCAATACAAAAGAACACATTTACTATGTCTGAAAGTTTGTACAGAAAAGTAGCATAAGTTTACTGAAAATCTGAAACGTAAACATTATCATTGACGGACCTGACTGTGCTATCGCCTATCAGTAGCCACGCAGCTGGGCTTCCCTACTAGTGAGGGGAACATAGCGTACTGAAGTCTCGGTACACACTTTCACAGAACCATCCTTATTCTTATCAACGACTTTCAATTCCTGAAATGTGTTCCCAACTGGAATCACCAACCTCCCCCCTGGTTTTAATTGATCAATAAGTGGTTTTGGGATTTCTGGTGCTGCTGCACCTACATGAATAGCATCATAAGGTGCAAACTCTGGCCACCCTTCTCTGCCATCTGTCGTCATAAATATAAATTTCATAAATCATTACTCGAAAGATGAAAAAAAAAAAACTATAAATCCACAAATGTAAGTGCCATGACTCACCACCAACATGCAAAGCGAGAGACCCGTCTTTGAGTAACGGACCAGCTGCACTTTTTTCAACATTCTTGATTGACATTTCAACCAGCTCTGGAATATGGTCAACGCCAATTGTACGACCCTGCGGGCCAACCAAAAGTGCAAAACATGCGGTCAAGTACCCGGTTCCTACAAAGGTTCAATAAGGCAACAATAAGTGAGAAGAAACCAACCAGATTCGACGTATGATATAAATCAATCAAAATGACTCATTCAGGTTCATAAGTATGTACAACCAGTGACAAGAAATAAAAGTAAGAAATACCTGAACCGACATCTAAAGCATGCATCCCAGGCTGTAAATTTTTCTCCAACAACTGAAGGCAAGTAGCATGCATATGAGGTGCAGAAATGGTGGCATTAAAACCTATAGGCATGGGACTGTCTTCATAGGCTAGGGATCCATCGGGTGCAAACAATGCCCTGTCGACACTCTCCATAGCTTCAGCTACTTTCTTTGACTGAATGATTCCGTAACGCTGCAACTGCTCCACCATGGCTTTATTCTTACTGATGCTACTTCCTGCCCAGAATTGCTGTTGTATGCAAACATAAAACAATATTGAGCTAAAAAGTAACGCACGATTCCATGACATTACCTGCCCAAATTTAATGTCAGCCAGCAATATCGAAGACACCGACATAAAAAGAAGTCTTTTAACACATATTTTACACATTCGTTCATCATGTCATAATGCTAACAAACAGATTTCAGAGCTCACTCGCCACCTTATGCTTCTTAATGTTATTGATCATAGGCTAATATTCTGTTAATGACACATGGTATTTGATAAAAAGAAGGTATACATTTTTGATTGTATGCCCATAGTTGTCAATAGCGGTCGCTATAGCGAATAGCGTAGTGTATAGGTTAGCGGGATTCTATTTTTTATTTTTAAATATAAATAACGATTAAATATAGCTATAATATAGCTGGATTTTAGGTTTTTTTAAATATATATGTAAAACAAGGTATATATACCAGGATATTTTGATATAATATACAGGGTGGAGATACAATAGGAAGTTTATTTGGCTAGGAAGGCTAGGAAGTGATCTTGACCATCCATTAAGTTAATCAAAGGCTAAGATTAAATCAGGGAAATTGAAAGGAAGAAAAGAGGCGCGTGAGTTTGTACAAGGGCATTCTAGTCAATCCAAGCCAATAGTTTCTCTCTCCTCCAATTCCCCCCCATTTTTTAAACGTTAATAACTCTTTCATACGACATTATTTTTTTATAAAAATTGCACCAAAAAAACGAGCGTTTTTTAATCTTTAAAACGAGTATACTATTGCTATATTTAAAAAAAAAAAATTTAAACCCAGTTGTGTAAAACGCAATAGAAGAACCACCAGTTACGTAAAACGCAATGAAAAAAAAACCCTAAAAATGACATTTTTCTAAAACGCAATGCACCAAAAACACAAAGAAATGACTTATTTGTAAAATGCAATGGCCAGAAAACACAAAGAAATGTCTTATTTCTAAAACGCAATAGACTGAAAACACATAAAAAAGTGTTTTACCTAAAACGCAATGCACAAAAAACACAAAGAAATGTCTTATTTGTAAAACGCAATGGCCAGAAAACACAAAGAAATGTTTTATTTGTAAAACGCAATGGCAGAAAACACTTAAAAATGTCTCATTTCTAAAACGCAATGACCTAAAAAAACAAAAGAAAGTGTTCTCTGTAAAACGCAATGGACTGAAAACACCTAAAAATGTGTTTTACCTAAAACGCAATGACTAAAGATACTTAAAAATGTGTTTTCTAAAACGCAATAGCCAGAAAACACATAAAACTCTCTTATTTCTAAAACGCAATGGACACATAAAACTGTTTCTGAACTGTTTGTGAATTGTCTGTGAACTGTCTGAATTGTCTACGAATTACTGTCTTCGAAATGAGCCAATTTCTGGAAAATTAATTTTTCTGATGCGTTTTTAGTACAGCAATTTCTGCCGCCCCTGGGACCCCGCTACCAGGGGCTGCCGCCCCCGGACCCCCGCCAAGATCGTAAAACGCAATGACTAAATAAAAACCCAGATCGTGAAATTGAAATTAAAGAATTTCTTACATGGATCGAAGCCGGTTTCTTCATCAATTGACGAAATTTGAAATGATAGAAACACTTATCAGCGATTGAATCGAACAAATCGAGTGATTATCTTCAAAATCACCAGAAAAAACGAGATTTTGAATGAAATTAAACTGGGTTTTCTTCGAAAAAAGCTGAAGAACACGTTGATCGGGTGGTTGAATCATTGATTGATGACGAAAATCACACTATAATGTAGTGATTATTGAGATAGTAAGTGAAGAAAAGGTTGGAGATGGTGGGTTTTGAAAATGGTGGGTTTTGAAGTAACTGGGGAGAAGAAGGAAGAAGAAATGATGAGATTGACTAAAATACCCTTTCTCTTTATTTTAAAATTTGCCACATGTCATAATCCTATGGCTTCCTATCCTTCCTAGCCAAAATTAACTTCCTATTTGATCTTTTCCCATAATATACATATAAAAAAATTAAAACTTTTTTATAGTGTATCAGTGTCTGCTATTTATTGTCATTCGCTATGTAACATATAGCCTATATAAATAGCAAACACACTGATACACTATTAAAAAAATATGCCTATATGATATAGGCATCTTATCGCTATTTGTCGCTATTCGCCGTTAACAACTATGTGTATGCCTAATTAGTAATTACCCCTAAAACACACAATTTCCGAAAGGAATATTCAAATACCATGGCAAAAAAACAGGCGCATAACATACTGTGCACTAGAACCACACTATATACAACTATAATTCTATAAAGTACACATAATAGAAAACATCAAACAAAACTAAGCGATAATCAAAAGCACCAAAACAGAATAATAAATTATTAAGAAGATTACCTTCATTATACGAAACGAAGAAAATTAGCAAGGAGATGAAGAGGTTGTCACGATAACGGTGCACGGTGACGGATCCGGCTACGGGAAACGGCGTTGAAGAGATAACGAAGGGAGAGGACGGTGGTTTAACGAGGGCCATGCCGGAATCGACATTTTTATTCTTCACTTTTCTTTTCTGTAGAAACTTCCAAATTCTAATACTTGCCTGTATGACACGCGCCCACCTATTCTGGATTACAATTGGCTTTTTGGCTGGGTGGACACAAAACCGAAATAACCGAGCGCTAACACAAATAACTGAAAAAACCGGATTGAAATAAAAAGTGTGTATTATTGGCACACCTTGGGGATTAAATTGACACCCTCAATCTATATAATGCGTATTGAGGTGGGTTCAAACTTCTATGTCTGCCAAAAGCTGCCATTGTCCCCTACCAAAAAGTAATACGCATCGTATAGGCCTATACGATGCGTATTGAGAGTGTCGATTTAATTTTTTAATTTTTGCAAGGTAGGTTCCTGTCACGCGGTAGCTTTCCGTCACGCGAACGAAAAAGTAATAACGAAGATGAACATTGTATTTATCACGAAAGTACTGAACAACCGAGATAACAGCTCTGGTTTTATCAGCGGCATTTTGGAACAGGAGAGTTGAAAAAACTGAAATTGGAATTGATCTTGGAACAACATACTCTTGTTACCATATGGCGCGTGATAAAAGCGCTTCTCTAGACAAACTGGGATTATGTTCCGCAAATTGGGAAGCACATATTTGCATCAAGATTTACGCCTGATGTCCATGTTTGATCACATTTGACTTCATCGAAGCTGTAGAATGAGATCCTTCACTGTTGGGTTATGATCTTTCAACCCCATTTTCCCTAAATTTATCGATTATGTTTTTCAACAGGGATGTAATGCAATGATTCCTCTCAATTGAATAGACCGACACTTGTTTCATAGGACTCACTTGAATCGTCTCGGATGTAATAACAGTACGTTTTGCATCCGTGCCTGCTTGAATTGCAGAAAGCAAAGGATAACGAAGATGAACATTGTATTTATCACGAAAGTACTGAACAACCGAGATAACAGCTCCGGTTTCATCAGCGGCATTGAGAACAGGATAGTTGAAAAAACTGCAATTGGAATTGATCTTGGAACAACATACTCTTGTTACCATATTCTTGGTTCAATACCAACTCATCTTTAGTAGTGTTTGTTTGAGAACCTGATTCAGATACACAACGGTCTCTTTGCTTCGTCCACTAGAACTATTTGTGTATGCATTCTTTTGGTAGTTAACAACGCTAATTAGAAAACAATCTGTAAAATTAATCATATCGATTGCTACAACAGGATGGATGTGACACACACAGATAGATAAGCTGTCACAGTTGTCAAATTCGTTGCGTGCATTCATATTGTTTAGACAACAAACGGATAATAAACGGATTGTTGGACTTCTTGTTCCAAATGCAACTGTGAATATTGAATGTGCAAACTGAAACATCTTAACACGATATAATTGCAAGACTGTTTGTCGGGCTTCCAATGCTCACACAGGGTGATAAACAACGTTGATACGAACACATGCCAACTGATTCAAATTTAAACAATGCACGCCTCAACTGAGATAACGGACATCCATCAAGATTTACGTCTGATGTCTAAGTTTGATCACATTTTGACTTCATCTACATGTGTTTTGAAATAGGCTTTGTTCTTGGTTTAATGAAGTTACTCGTAACATCTAGTTATATTCAGATTTAAACAGTACACGCCTCAACTGAGATAACGGACATCCATCAAGCTCAAAAAGAAAACTTGTGTTTCCCATAGTCACAAACGATTGCGGTTTGTATTTCGCATAGCCACCGTTTCCGTAGTAAAAAACGGTTGCGGTTTGCACATTCAATCTTCAATACTTCATTAAAATACCACTAGTAGAAGAACCCGACACGTCTTCATGTTACGGAGAATGTTCTCGAAATTGAAGGAAAATGAAAAGATTTGTTGAAATCGAAGAAAAGATTCATCTTTCAACCCCATTTTCCCTAAATTTATCGATTATGTTTTTCAACAGGGATGTAATGCAATGATTCCTCTCAATTGAATAAACCGACACTTGCTTCATAGGACTCACTTGAATCGTCTCGGATGTAATAACAGTACGTTTAGCCACCGTTTGTATTTCACATAGCCACCGTTTCGGTAGTCAAAAAAGGTTGCGGTTTGCAGATTCAATCTTCATTGCTTCATTAAATTAACAAGGCAGTCTCTTTGCTTCGTCCACTAGAACTATTTGTGTATGCATTCTGTTGGTACTGAACAACAGAATCAGGTTCACAAAACAAGGATCGTTCTAATAGATTAAAGAGAATAAACCCTCGTTTCTTCATCTTCATCTTCAAGAACAATGATGAACAGATTGGTCATGCGTCGATGCCGGTGGCTAGAAGAGACATAATCGTGGTGGATTACGGTGGTTTTGGTCTAGGGTTATCAGAGAGAGAAAATGAAGCTGTTATTTCAGATATTTCTGTTGATCCACAAATTCCAACAAATTGTGTCTGTCTGAACCAACCGAAATCCACAAATTCCAACAGTTTCTCCGTCGCTAATTTCTCCACTCACTGTGAAATCGAACAGTTTCTTCGTAGATTCCGTCCGGTTTCAAAGCCGGTTGAGGATTACGAGTGTTCTAGACTCGTTCAAACTATGTGACATGTGTCTATTCCAGTGGTCCCGGTACTATTTGTGTATGCATTCTTTTGGAGAACTTATCGTGTGTTGCAGTTTGGAAAGATGGCCGAATAGAGATTTGAATAACAAACTGTGGAGAACTTGTTTGCGTTATCCATCAACATAAGCTAAAATACTCTAAAATTAACAAGGCGGTCTCTTTGTTGCGTACTAATTATTGAAAAGATTTGTTGAAATCGAAGAAAAGAGTGAAAAGATGAATTGAGGCGTACATTAGGAACAAGAAGTCCAACAATCCGTTCATTATATGTTGTTGTCTAAAACAATATGAATGCACGCAACGAATTTGACAACTTTGGGTATATTCGAAACCAACTAAAATACGTTGGGTATATTCGAAACCAACTAAAATACGTTACAATACGTTAAAATACGTTAAAATACGCTAAAATACGTTAAAATAAGCTAAAATACCTTAAAATACGTTGAAATACGCTAACTTACGTTACAATACGTTAAAATACCCTAAAATATGTTACAATACGCTAACTTACGTTACAATACGTTAAAATACGCTAAAATACGCTAAAATACCCTAAAATAGGTTAAAATAAGCTAAAATACGTTAGAATACGCTCAAATATGTCAAAAATACTATTAAATACGCAACAATATGTTAGAATACGTCAAAATACGCAAAAAATATGTCAAAGTACGCGACTAACGATATTTCCACACACGTATACATATAATACGGCACTATGGAGTACAAGTGGATTTCAAACAAAACTGTACATAATCATAGAATACGATATTCGCACGCAACCGAACGGCACCGAAACGACTTATGTTGAAGGTATACGTAATAAAACGACAAAATATGCGAAAGTTCGGCAAAAAACGAGACGTATACGCGTCGAACCGAGGGAAACACGATAACACTAAATTTGAAATAATGCCATATACGATCGTATAGGCCTATGTTGTATCGTATATCAGCTTAATACGAATCGTATAGGCCTATACGATTCGTATTAAACTTTGAATTTTCTCAAAAATACCCCTGAATTTATCAGAAAACCAGGGGTATTTCAGTAAAATCATCGATTAATACACATCGTATAGGCCTATACGATGCGTATTGAACTATAAATTTCTCAAAAATGTTTTTCAAATCAAGGGTTCCATCATTACAACCACTTGTTTTCAACAGGGATGTAATGCAATGATTCCTCTCAATTGAATAGACAGACACTTGCTTCATAGGACTCACTTGAATCATCTCGGAAGTACTGAACAACAGAAATAACAGCTTCGGTTTCATCAGCTGCATCATTTACCATCGAATGCATCCTTATTTTTGTTAATCGCACAAACAAGCATGCCTTTAACGAGTCTAGAACACTCGTAATCCTCAACCGGCTTTGAAATCAGACGGAATCTATGAAGAAACTGTTCGATTTCACGGTGAGTGGAGAAATTAGCGACGGAGAAACTGTTGGAATTTGTGGATTTCGGTTGGTTCAGAAACTTAACAAGAGAAGCAACTAAAAAAGCGGTGAACGGTATTTAACATACACACCGAATTCGAAGATCCTTGCATTAGACACAATTTATTGGAATTTGTGGATTTCGGTTGGTTCAGATCTCTATTCGGTCATCTTTCCTCTCAATTGAATAGACAGACACTTGCTTCATAGGACTTACTTGAATCAAACAGGCATGCCTCAAACACTTAACATTTTTAGAAGTTTTCAATAAAATTTCATTCTGCTGTGAACTTATTCTCTATGAAATGTCTCACTTAACAAGATAAGCAACTAAAAAAACGGTGAATGGTATTTAACGTACACACCGCATTCGAAGATCCTTGCATTAGACACAATTTGTTGGAATTTGTGGATTTCGGTTGGTTCAGATCTCTATTCGGTCATCTTTCCTCACAATTTGGATCTCTATTCGGTCATCAAACAGGCATGCCTTGAAGTACTGAATCAACAGAAATAACTGAAATAACACCTTCGGAATCTATTAACCCACAATTTGTTGGAATTTGTAGACAGACACTTGCTTCATAGGACTCACTTGAATCGTCTCGGAAGTACTGAACACCAGAAGGATTAAATATTGGCAGTTAGCTCGAAGAAGTTTCTCTCAATCAGGTGTTCCAATAGATTCTCCCTTTTAACAATGTCTTGTTAATTGTTGGAAATTTGTGGATTTCAGTTGGTTCAGAGAGACACAATTTGTTTTCAATGGGGATGTAATGCAATGATTCCTCTCAATTGAATAGACAGACACTTGCTTCATATGACTCACTTGAATCGTCTCGGAAGTACTGAACAACAGAAGGATGAGATATCGGTAGTTACGAGATTATTCAAGAATTAGAAAAGGAGAAAATACGGAACGGCAAGGGTAGTATGAGTCTGAGTCCATTGTGGTTCGTGTTAGGTTTGTATTTCCCATAGCCACCGTTTCCGTAGTAAAAAACGGTTGCGGTTTTCCACATTCAATCTTCATTGCTTCATTATAATTAATAATGCGGTCTCGATTGAAGATGTAATTGCAAGACTGTTTGTCGGGCTTCCAATGCTCACACAGGGTGATAAAAAACGCTGATATTGAGCGGATTATTGAACCAAGAAAGTCATTGGACCGCCGCAGATGAAGTCAAATGTGATCAAACTTAGACATCAGACGTAAATCTTGAAGAAACGGAACATAATCCCAGATTGTCTAAAAGAAGCGCTTTTATCATGTGTGATCCAGAGGTCGGTCTCGGGTGGGCATAAGATCTGTGGGCCCTATTGTCGGATTATTGAACCAAGAAAGTCATTGGACTGCCGTAGATGAAGTCAAATGTGATCAAACTTTGACATCAGACGTAAATCTTGAAGAAACGGAACATAATCCCAGATTGTCTAAAAGAAGCGCTTTTATCATGTGTGATCCAGAGGTCGGTCTTGGGTGGGCATAAAATCCGTGGGCCCTATTGTCGGATTATTGAACCAAGAAAGTCATTGGACTGCCGCAGATGAAGTCAAATGTGATCAAACTTGGACATCAGACGTAAATCTTGAAGAAACGGAACATAATCCCAGATTGTCTAAAGAAGCGCTTTTATCATGTGTGATCCAGAGGTCGGTCTCGGGTGGGCATAAGATCCGTGGGCCCTATTGTCGGATTATTGAACCAAGATAGTCATTGGACTGCCGTAGATGAAGTCAAATGTGATCAAACTTGGACATCAGACGTAAATCTTGAAGAAACGGAACATAATCCCAGATTTTCTAAAGAAGCGCTTTTATCATGTGTGATCCAGAGGTCGATCTCGGGTGAGTTGTGGTTGATTTATAGGAGGAGGTTATGAAACGAATATATGTTTATGCGAATTTAAAAGACAATACTGACAGAGGTGCTGGTCTTTTCTCCCACTGTGCAAACTTGAAAAATCTCAACATAACACATCTAATATGACACATGATAAAAGCGCTTCTTTAGACAATCTGGGATTATGTTCCGCAAATTGGGAACCACATATTCGTGTGTAAAAGCTTGGAAAGATGACCAACTGCTCGAAATCCCTTTCATTTCTCGGGTTCGCATTCGACACAACACAACAAAAAATAAATTCAAAAAAACAGTGGCCTGATACGCATCATATAGGCCTATACGATGCGTATCAAGCCCGCCGCCAGACATAACCTGCACCTGTCAGTCTGCCATGTTTTTTACTTTAATTCAATACGCATCGTATAGGCCTATACGATGCGTATTGAATTGAAAAAGTGTGTAGATAGACAAAGGGGTGTGCCATTAGAAAACCCCAATAAAAATCGATGGTTCGTTTTTTGGATTTTTAATAAACAAAAATTTTGATTAGTTTTCTGATAACTATTTTCAATTACTGAAAAACCCGAACTGAACCAATAAGTTATAATACTAGGCCTAGTCCATATAATTTTATGTTTAAGGGGCTGTTTGGCAACATCTGAATGGTTAAGTGCTGAACCAGTAAAAGGTCTGAATCATTAAGTGCTGAACCAGTAAGAGATCTGAACCATTAAGAGCCTGTATAATGCTTAACCATTCAGAGGCAAATGTCAGAACCATTCAGACATCTGCTCGTGAAACAAACAGTCTGAACCAGTAAGAGGTGTGAACCATTAAGAGTCTCATTAAGAGGTAAACAAACAGCCGCTAAGTTTAATTTGTTTAAGTGTTTAACTCATGCTAGTAGAAATTATTAAGTTTAGAGTAAATTACAAGTTTTCCTTTTATGTTAATACCAATTTGCAAACGTTGTCCTTTGGCGTAAAATTTGACAGGTTTTGTACTTAATGTTTCAAAATCTTGCATGTTCTCTCCTTTAGGCCAAACCTAGTTAATTTTTTAGTTAAATTTGATTACACAAAGGTAACTTAGTCTTTTTACCCATTGATAAAATATATTTTAACAAAAACAAATTCATATTTAAAAAACTAACAAAAACAAAAGCTGATAAGTTCTCAACTCCCTTATCACCACTACGAACCCACCAGCCACCACCACCCCAACCTGTCACCACTCACCACCACCGCCACCATAAGCATCCATCTACAACCACCACCATCGTTTATACACAAAACCCCCAAATCACCAACCACCACTGCACCAACCAAAACCCACCATCCCTTCGTTCACCGTCACCACCCCCAAATCACCAAACACCACTACACCGAAACGCCACCGCCATAGCCCCACCGTTCACCCCCAAACCACCATCCCTCATTCCCTCAATTCACACCAGCGCCGCACACCACCGTCGAATACCCCTGCTGCACACCAGCACCGAACACCCCTCCCATGCTTCACAGCCGAACACCACCATCCCTCTGTTTACCGTCACCACCGTTGCACACATCGCCACCACTCCTACTTATACACCACCGCCAAGAAGAATCTGCTGATTGTTTCGTCGATTTGGTTGTTGGAGAAGGGTTTATGAAGGTGGACAATTGGATTGGACGATTGAAAAGATGATAATGGAGATGGAGTTTTTTTATTTTTGAAGGAGAGAGAGAGAGATAATTTAGAGAAAGAAAGAGTGTTGAGGGGGAGAGAAAGTTATTGGGTCTATACATGCATTTTTTTTATTTTTTTATTAAATGAGTAAAATTACAATAGTACCCTCATGTGCCTTGCACATGATATAACTTAATAGAAAAATTTAACGGAGTTTGGCCTAAAGGATAGAACGTGCTAGATTTTGAAACATTAAGTACATAACTTGTCAAGTTTTGGGCCAAAGGACAGCGCCTACAAATTGGTGTAAACATAAAGGACAAAACTTGTAATTTACTCTTAATTTTATTTTTGAATGTTAAGTACTTATAATAAAAACACGAACATGTTTATTTATAATTGAAATGATTTATTTATTGCCTATAACAAATAACAAAATTTAACATAAATATTAAATAATCTTCAAAGTATTATAAAAGAAAATCTATTAATAAAAACTTTGAAGAAGCATAAAAATATATTAGAAAGTTAGGTTTATGTTAACAATATTAATTAAAAAGGTTGAATATAATAACTTACATGTAAACATATAAGAAAGATTCTTAAATTATAAATTATACTTTTTACTTTTTGAATCTTACATAATTTTGTTCCAAAAACCAAAAAACGAACCGAAGCGGTGTAAAAACCGAAACCGAACGGTTTTCAAAAACTGAAAACCGACATTTCGATTTTGTGTTTGCCCAAAAACCGTACCAAACTAAACCATGCACACCCCTACTTTTTGGACCGATAAAGCAACCCTCTAGATGCAAAAGCCAGCCTGTAGAGATTTAATTCTGTTATATCAAATGTCCTATAGACTTGTATAGATTGTATTGTACGATATAATTATCCATTGTCTTGTACAATACAAACCTATAATTGTACATTTCATAGAGGAGTCACAATCAGGAGCTAACAACAACCTCAACAATGATGATTGTATATGTTGATGTATATAATGCAACTTGCCATGGGATTTTAAGAAATGTAATTAGTATACTAAAAGTTGTAAACACCATATCTCGACCATTGGAGATTTATAGTGTTGACTATGTTGTCGTTATTTTCTCGAATAATAACAGTTTGAGTAGAGCTAGATTATATCTTTATACAAAGTTTTTGTTCGTACGTAAACAAGTGGAGGAAAATAACCAAAAGCAGATAATGAATTGATTAAATAAAAAAAAGAACTCTTATACATTGGTTAAAAAACAAAGTAAATAAGAAAACGTCATTTTAAGTAACAATCTTTTCCGGTCAATCACCACCGGCAATGGCCACCGTCGGTCACTTCTTTCTCATCCTCTTCTTCACTCTCAACCTATTGGTTCAAGCCAGATTGAATCTCCAAACTACCGACCATGAAGCTCTCTTATCAATCCAGAACAACTTGGGTATCACCACCGGCTCCACCAGCATTTGCAACGCTGCCGGAATATTCTGTGAACCGAGAATCTCCAACAACACCAACGTCCTCCGTGTCACACGCATAGTCTTCAAACACCGCCGCCTGAGAGGCTCCATCTCTCCGGCGATCGGAAAACTCTCTGAGCTCAAAGAGCTTTCTGTACCTAACAACCACCTTGTCAACCAAATCCCAGTTCAAATCACCAACTGCCAGAAACTTGAAGTTTTAAACCTTAAGAGCAATAGATTTTCCGGCAAAGTCCCGACCGGTTTATCCTCCCTCGTACGTCTCCGGATCCTAGATCTGTCCTCCAATAAGTTCACCGGTAAACTACCCGCCTCATTGCAGTCGTTCAGAAACCTCCGGTTCTTCAACATCTCCGACAATAGTTTTCTGGACAAACTGGAATCTCCATCCAAGGAGGACAAAAAAGCTGTGCTAAATAACTATGTCTTGGCCGAGTCTAAATCAACTACAAAAGAAGGTAACAACTCTGACAATCTCCCAGCTCCAGCACTATCTCCAGCATTTGAGCTAATTCATAAACATAAAAACAAGAAGAAGAGAGTCATACGTTGAATCCTAGAGTTTTCATTTGGAATACTAGCCATAATTATATGTGGGACGATCTTCTATGTCCTCTTTAATTTGGTTATGAAGATGATAGGCAAGAAACAAGAATTCGGCCCAGCGATCTTTAGTGGCCTGATAAAAGCCAAAGACCTGGCATTCTTGGAGAAAGATGACGAAGTAGCATCGCTTCAGATCATCGGAAATGGTGGGTGTGGAGTAGTCTACAAAGCTGAATTACAAGAAAGCGGAGTCAAAGCAATTGCAATAAAGAAGGTAATAGGGACCCAAAAAAATGTTGCAGAGCTCATGGAAGAAGATGCTGAGCTACTCAGCATAAAAATGCAACAAATCAGTTCAGAAATAGCAACCGTTGGCCAAATCAGACACCCTAACTTACTTCCGTTACTAGCTCATGTTTCCCGGCCACATTGTCATTACCTAGTTTACGAATTCATGAAAAATGGTAGTTTACAAGATGTATTACAAGAAGTTAAAGATGGCATCCGAGAATTAGATTGGCTGACTAGACACAGGATCGCACTAGGAGTAGCCATTGGGCTCGAGTATCTTCACACGACTCTCTCTCCTCGTGTAGTCCATAGAGATTTAAAGCCCGTGAATGTTCTTATTGATGATAACATAGAAGCCCGTATAACTGATTTTGGGCTTGCAAAAGCCATCCCAGATGTTGACACCCATATTCAGACTTTCCATTTTGCTGGAACTCTAGGATACATGGCACCTGAGTATTATGAAACGAGGGAAGTTACAGAAAAGTGTGATATTTATAGTTTTGGGGTGTTGTTGGCCACTTTGGTAATGGGGAAGCTTCCAACAGATGATTTTTTCAAATATACTTATGAGATGGGTTTGGTGATATGGATGAGAAATTTGATGAGTTGTGACTCTGAGGATCAAAAAAAATTAATCGATCCGAAACTGATGGGAAACGGGTATGAGGAACAAATGATTCTTGTTCTTAAGGTTGCTTGCTTTTGTACGCTAGATAATCCTAAAGAGAGGCCGGATAGTAAGGATGCTAGATTGATGTTGGCTCATATCCACCCTGAAAATGTAAGTTTGTGAATTTGGAATGAAGATGCATGACAAATATGATACTTTCCATGTTGAGTGTTATGTGTCTAATGAAATTTTTTTTTGTTCCTTGTACGTCTACTATCCTCTATCCCAATGTTCATATGGGAATATGTAACATACTTTTTATCATTTGAATCTTCTGTTTTTAAGGAATTCATATAAGAATTCCCTTTGCTTGTTCAATCCGTTTGGATGATAATGGTCTTATGCATCTAGTTATATCATTTTACTTATGCGCCTGTCGACCTGTGTTAAATTATTAATTTAAAATATAGATGTAGGGTTAAGGTGAGGTTTAAAAGAAGAATATATATGAGACTGAAGTTCATCACTATACAAAGAGTGTGTTTCCGTTTCAATTTCTTTGGAGCTTCTCCAGTGGTAAAATCCGGTCACCCACATGGTGCATAGGTGGCATCCGTTTCAGACGCATTGGAGGAAGCATCTAAAAATGGAAAAAATGCAGGGGCGTCTGGATTCCCAAACTCCTCCTAATCCCTTGAAACCCAACTTCAGAACTCGCTTGCCGAAAGGAACTATTAGAATGTATATTCTAATAGGAACAAGATATTGTCGACAGCAGCAGCGGAAAAAAAAATAGAGAGAGCTGACCATGGTATACTTTTTTGGTGGTTGGTAACGAATATAGAGACGAGAGGCCACTAAGAAAGGTGAGGCCCCCTACTGTTGTCGAGAACAAACACAGTGATTGGGGTTTGAATTGTATTGAGAATTGTATTGAACAACCTTTAGGGTTACAAAGAAGGGTGTTTATATAGAACACCAAGTTACACAATAGCCCCTACACTACGACACACTATTTACTTTCTGACACTCCCCCTCAAGTTGAGTAGTGGGATCACTAATACTTAACTTGCTCAAGCAGCTACTAAACATGTTCCCGTTAACAGCTTTTGTAAGAATATCTGCGAGTTGATCTTTTGACGATACATATGGGAGCTCTATGATACCATCCTCCAATTTCTCCTTGATGAAGTGTCGATCTACCTCCACATGTTTTGTTCGATCATGTTGGACTGGATTTTCTGAGATCTGTATAGCAGCTTTATTGTCGCACATGATTTTGGTTGCTGTAGTAGGAAGAAAGCCAATCTCAGTTAGGAGTTTACGAATCCACAGAATCTCGGCTAGGCCACATGCAACCCCTCGGAATTCGGCTTCTGCACTAGATAGAGCGACTACCTTTTGTTTTTTACTTCTCCAGGTAACTAGATTTCCTCCGACCATGGTGAAGTATCCTGAGGTTGACCTTCTCGTTCCTTTATCCCCTGCCCAGTCGGCGTCTGTATAAGCTTGGATTTCTAAGTGCCCATTTGATTTAAACAGTATACCATGACCTATTGTTCCCTTGAGATACCTGATGATTCTTAATACCGCTTCCATGTGACTCGTTTGGGGCTGGTGCATAAACTGACTCACCACTCCTACTGCATATGCTATATCTGGACGAGTGTGGGAGAGGTATATTAGTTTTCCCACCATTCGTTGATATCTCTCCTTATCTGCTAGTTCGGCTCCATCTTCCATGTGTAGGCTGTGATTAACCACCATTAGGGTGTCCGCCGGTTTGCACTCAATCATTCCGGTTTCAGCTAGCAGATCAAGGATATATTTCTTCTGACAGATAAAAATCCCTTGTTTAGATCTCAGAACTTCAATTCCAAGAAAATACTTCAATCTCCCCAGGTCTTTCATCTCGAACTTCGAAAAAAGTTTATCTCTTAGCATTGACATTTCTTCTTCATCGTTTCCCGTAAGTATCATGTCATCAACGTAGATAATTAAGCAGGTCACAAGACTGCCCCTACGTTTCAAAAATAGGGTATGATCAGAGTTGCTTTGTTTGAAGCCATATTTCTTCATAGCAAGGGTAAACCTCCCAAACCAAGCTCTAGGAGACTACTTAAGCCCATACAGAGACTTCTTTAACCGACATATTTCTCCAGCCTTGAAATTCTCATTGAATCCCGGTGGAGCATCCATATAGACCTCCTCGTTCAGTTCTCCGTGAAAAAAAGGCATTTTTTACATCAAATTGATGAAGAGGCCAACCTTGATTGGCAGCTATTGAAAAAAGAACTCTGATTGTATCGATTTTGGTTACTGGGGAGAAGGTTTCAGGGTAGTCAATTCCATAAGTCTGAGTATAACCCTTTGCAACCAGCCTTGCTAATTTGTATCTTTCAATCGTGCCATCAGGCCTGTGTTTGACTGAAAACACCCACCGACATCCCACTGGTTTCTTTCCTGGTGGTAGAGTGCATTTCTCCCACGTGTTATTCTTCTTAAGTGCTTCCATTTCGGTCTCCATGGCCTTCTTCCATTCTTTAGATTTCAAGGCTTCCTGTGTTGTAGATGGCATTTGTTCAGAGCACAAGGCAGCAGCAAATGCTTTAGCTTCCTTAGAAAAATTTCCAGTGGCAATGTTTACCACAGGATACCTGGACTTTGGAGCCACCTTTTCTGGAGAGTATCTCTTAGGGGGAACTCCTCTATTTTCTCTTGGAGGGAGAGAGTATCTTCCGGTTGTCTCTGTTGCACCTGGTTCAACATGTTCAACAACTGGTTCCACTTCTTCAACAACTGGTTCAAGTTGTTCAGCATTTGGTTCAACATGTTCTGTAGGTTCTGTTGTTGTCGGTTCTGTGTGTTCCCCTGTTGTCTCATAGTTATAAGACATAGTACATTCAGAGTTCTCAATATTTCTTACCTCTGGTATCACGTTGGATGGACTTTCTTCAGTGGTATTGTGCTCCGCAGATTGTGTGGCTGTGTTTGAAGGACTCGAAGTGCTGTGATGGTTTTCTGTTGTTACTTCTTCAGATGAGGGAAGTTGAGTTAGCCAACTCAGAGTGTCTCTACTTTCATTCTCCCCCTGACCACTGAGTTGGGTGTCATAAAAGTATTTCGTTTCAAGAAAGTCAACATTCATTGTGGTGAACATTTGATGAGTTTTTGGATTATAACACCGATAACCTATTTGATCGATCCCATAACCGACAAATACACATTTCTCAGCACATGGGCCAAGCTTGTTTCGATTAGTTTTGGGTATGTGGACAAATGCTGTACACCCGAAGATTCGAGGTTCAAGTGTAAGAGGATGGGGAATACTGACAGACTTAGACAGACAATCTAAGGGAGTCTTAAATTTAAGAGCTTTTGTGGGAAGCCGATTTAGGAGATACACAGAGGTTGCAACTACCTCTGGCCAGAGAGATTTAGGTACCTGAGATTCAATTAAAAGGGCTCGAGTCATTTCAAGAATAATACGGTTTTTCCGTTCGGAAACACCGTTTTGTTCGGGGGTATGAGAACAAGAGGTTTGATGAATTAATCCTTTGGTTTTAAAGAATTGTTTCATGGATGTATTGACAAATTCCCCCCCCCCCCCATTGTCGGATCGGAGGATTTGGATTTAAGTTTGGAACTGCGTTTGAATCATAGAAAAAAACGTGATAAATTTCTCGTAAACTTCAGCTTTGTTTTTTAAAAAAATTGTCATGCGAGTGCAATCATCCACGAATAGTATAAAGTACCGAAGAACCTGCCCCCCCCCCCCCCATCACAGGAGCAGGACCCCACACATCAGAATGAATTAGTGAAAAGGGTGAAGCAACTTTCGTATTGCTAGGTTTGAATGGTTGTCGATGGCTTTTAGCACGAAAACAGGTTTCACAATCTGTTTTTCCATTTGAAGGGAAGAGTTTTGGAAACAAAAGGTGCGCATAACCACTGGATGGGTGTCCTAAACGTCTATGCCATAGCCAGGCTTCCCGGTTTTCGGTTCCATGTGCCAACATCACAGTACCCTGTTGAGCCACTTCATCCACATAGTACAATCCGTGGCGCTCAGTACCACGTCCAATAATCACACCCGTCCTGATATCCTGTAGGAGGCAGAAAGTAGGGTGCATTAGTACCGTGCAATTTAATTCTTTGGTAATATGACTAATTGAGAGCAATTTGTGTGATAATGACGGAACATAGAGGCAATTTGATAATTTCATAGTTGGTGAAATTTCAATTACTCCTCCTCCTTTCACTTGCATCGTTCCGTTGTTTGCTGTATGGATTTGAGTTTTTTGAGGTTGGGTCATTGAGCGTATGTCCAACGGTTCAAACGTCATGGTGTCAGTGGCACCAGAATCAAATATCCAAGAACTATTTTTTCCATGATTGATTTCCATTTTTTTTTCAATCAATTTTTTTTTGATCTAGCGTATTTATCAACTACGCTAGATACTTGATCTCACGTTCAAGATTAAAAAAAAACTGCCCAATTTCGCTGGAAGCCAGTAAACACGACGTCAAAAGTAACGTTATTAAACGAATAACTAACCCAGCGTATTTATCAAATACGCTGGACACTTGAACTCGCGTTCAAGATTTAAAATCGCCGGATACACTGAAACCGCCTAAACACGGTATCTTACCGGCGTATTTATCAAATACGCCGGGCCACTTGAACTCGCGTTCAAGATTTAAGTTCACTAGGGTTTGGGTTGTATTGTTGGGCTTGAGATAAACAAATCCACTTCACGGCCTATTTATCAAATCCACTTCAATTTGTAAAATCAGCTGGTGGCGAATTTTATCAAATCCACTGCTGAACAATCACTGCCTTTCACTCTCGTCTTTCTCTCTGTTCAACATAAAAGATGTTTCTTCTTGATCGTGTCTTGTTTGCGGGACAGAATCGTTGGAAACATTTGATGTTTCCAACAATCGGCTGGCAGTAATTGCTAGTACTCTTAGGGTTTTTGTGCGGCAGCGGCGGAACTGGTTTGATTGGAGCTATGCAGCGCTACTGATTTTCCGGGACGGTGGGAACAGATCGGCGGTGGGAACTTTTAGGGTTTTGTGTGGCGGCAGCGCTACTAGTTTGATATCGGCGGCTGCTGCTGTTGTTGTTTGATGGATTGAAAAGAAACTGCAGGTTCGATTTCGGAACCTTGATTTTGATTTTGGTTTTGCTTTTTTTTCTGGTTTGAGGTTGGATTGTAGATGATGAGCAAAGTGTTCAAGAATCAACACTGCTCTAATGCCATGTTGTCTAGTATAGAGAACAAACACAGTGATTGGGGTTTGAATTGTATTGAGAATTGTATTGAACAACCTTTAGGGGGCGTTTGGTTCACATGAATTCAATGGAATTTAAGGGAATTGGAATTTGAATTCCATCTCTTAAGTTGTTTGGTTCACAGGATTTGATGAAATTGGAATCCCAATTCCAATTCCATTGTTAACCAAACATATGAAGATTGGAATTGGGATTCCAATTCCATCAAATTCTGTGAACCAAACAACTTAAGAGATGGAATTCAAATTCCAATTCCCTTAAATTCCATTGAATTCATGTGAACCAAACGCCCCCTTAGGGTTACAAAGAAGGGTGTTTATATAGAACACCAAGTTACACAATAGCCCCTACACTACGACACACTATTTACTTTCCGACACCTGCCACATAGAGTCGAGTACTCAGCATAATATCGATACCAAGAGTTTGAAGAAGAATTTAGATGTTGAAGATAAAGATAGAACCAGTGACAAGAAATAAAAAATAAGAAATACCTGAACCGACATCTAAAGCATGCATCCCAGGCTGTAAATTATTCTCCAACAACTGAAGGCAAGTAGCATGCATATGAGGTGCAAAAATGGTGGCATTAAAACCTATAGGCATATGGGACTGTCTTCATAGGCTACGGATCCATCAGGCACAAACAATGCCATGTCGACACTCTCCATAGCTTCAGCTACTTTCTTTGACTGAATGATTCCGTAGCGCTGCAACTGCTCCACCATGCCTTTATTCTTAGGGGGGACGGGGCGCCCCGTGATAGCCCCTCCACCACGCGTGGAACACAATTCAACACCGCCGCCACCACTTTTGAACACATGTTGATTTTAAAACGCGTCAATTGTTTCATGCGTGAAGAAATTGAGGAAGTTGAGGGAAATTGTTGGGTTGTGAGGGAAATTGTTGGGTTGTGAGGGAAATTGTTGGGTGTGGTGAGTGATGGGCATTTCCACTAAAATCCATCATTAGTGATGGAATAATGCTTGATGACATGGCGGAACTTGATTGGAAGTTGTGAATGATGAGTGAGTGATGAGTGATGGGCGCCCCTACCCCTTACTGATGCAACTTCCTGCCCAGAATTGCTGTTGTATGCAAACATAAAACAATATTGATCTAAATATTAACACACGATTCCACGCATTACCTGCTCAAATTGAATGTGAGCCAGCAATATCAAAGACATTGACATATAATAAAGTCTTTTAACGCATATTTTTTAGATTCATCTATTATGTCATAATCTAACAAACAGATTTTAGAGCTCACTCATCACCTCATGCTTCTTAATGTTATGGATCATAGGCTAATATTCTCTTAATGACACATGGTATCTGATTTAAAGAAGCTAATCATTACCCAGAACTGAAAACTAGAACAGTACAAACAATATAAATTTTGAATGATTAAATAAGCATTTCAATTATACTTGGATTATGTAAATCTTGTTATTAACAAGATTAGTTACATAATTTCTAGCTAAACTTAGACACAGCTACCTTACAGCTTATAAAGATTAGAGCTTATCCAAAATCCAATAGGCTTTATGACACGCCCACCTATGCTGGATTTTTCCAATGGGCTAATTGGGCCTGTAAGACGACCCGGTAGATTCAAATCCCACTGTAAACTTTAAAGCAGTCTCAGGCCCTCAGCCCAACAAAAAACGTGATTCTTAGAGACTCAAACAACAAACCCAAAAAAATATGTGTAAAGATCCGGTTTTTAATGATTATATTTAGGGTGTGAATTATGGAAGGCAGGGGTTCATACAAGCCAAGTCGAGCCCAAGTTTGTTTAACTTATGAAAATTCGAGCTCAAGTTTGACTCGTAGGTAGTTTTCAAGCTCAAGCTTGGCTCGAGGTCATTTTATTTATTATTTATTAATTAATTTATACTAACTATAATTATTATTACTTAAATATATAATTAATGTATCAATTAAAAATTATATAAACAGTGGGCTCGTTTAGGCTCGCGAACTAGCTCAAGCTCGATAAGCAGAGCTCGGGCTTGTGAACGTTTACTATATAAGCTTGTTTTTAGTCTCGGGCTTGGCTCGTTTCGAGCTTTTTTTTTGTCACAAACATGATATTCATCCCAGATCTAACCACAACTCATGAACAAGTACCCAAACCAAGATTTATTAACCCTGAATCTTCAAACAGTTCACAAATACAATAACAGACTCTCTGAACAATGATAAGAGGTTATCAAAGGAGATAATCTCTAGACAACAAGAAGCTAACAACTCTAAGATCAGATTCAATCATGACTTTATAAGTTATTCTTAAGAGATTCAATATAGATGAAATCGTGAAAGCGGGCCTTTTATTTCCTTTTTCCACGTAAGAATTCGTCGTCCGATTAAATCTGCTTGTTCCTGGATGCTCCATAGCAATCCATCGCTATTCCTTTCCTCCATCAAGAAAGGTTATGATGCAGACAGTGGCGGATCTAGAAAAAAATGTTAAGGGGTAACGTTTCCAAAAAAATGGGTAACGAAATAAAAAAAATGTCATTTTTTTTTCAAAATCTACACTATCACCCGGACGTCAAGGGGTAGCGGGTGCTACCCTATTTAAGGGCTATGTCCGCCCCTGGATGCAGATTGATCCTCAAGATTAGCACGGGAATATTCATAGAGAATTGCCAGCATGCATTTTCTTTATTTATCACATGTTAGTTAATTGTTGCATTAGTGGGTAGTTAGTGGAGCATGGTAGGGAGTTGTTACATGCATATCTCCAAGAAATAAGGAACATGGGCATGATGTGCTCATAACCATTGCATATTTATATCCCTGTAATTTGTTTTGAAGATATCCAGAAAATCGTTCCAAAAACTCTTGTCTTCTCTTTATAGTTCTAGGAGTGTTTGTCTGCTAAAACAAGGCTCCCATCATTTTGGTGCTTTCATTCACGAATCACCTCCACCATGCCACTATGTCGCAACCCACCCGGCTCCGATGATTTTCCTCCATCCATCACGGATCAACTGAGCCAACTGATCCAAATCACCACCACGGCCGCTACCACGGCTGCCTCCAGGGTAATATCATCTACTACCACAATTACTTTCTTTCTCTAAACCTATCTCATGCAGGGGCGGATCTAGAGCTATTTAGGGGGTTCCTAGGAACCCGTTCGGTTTATAATTAATAGTGTTAATATCTATAGAAAATTCTGAAGGAACCTTTTAATATTTTGTAAAGGAACCTTGTAAACAAATTGATAAACTGGCCTGTTGGTAAGAATGTGCGCTAATTAACTTGAGGTCTCGTGTTCGAGTCAGGTCGTGCCCCTTTTTCCCTTGTTTTTTAGCGTTTTTCTTTTCTTTCAAATTTACCTATAGTCTTAAAGTACAAAGTCGGTGGCTACGGCCACCGACAATGCACTCGAAATTACCATTTTGTCCGATAATTTAATTCTTTTAATATCCACTAATTTGATTCAAGCCCAACTATACAACTTCCCTTTGTCGTGACCTGCATGCATGTGGAGTTGTTCTTTTTGGGTCAAATAGTTGGCGGCCCAATTGATGTTGATGTTGTCCAAGGAATTAAGAAATCCAACTAAATTTTGCATCTGATCCCCTGGACCGCACTTTGTGTCCTTTGGCCCAATTCTCTTTTTGGATACAACTTGGATTATACATATATTTATTTATTATATTCTATTCTCTTAAAATAGAAATCACCGAACACTACATTATCTTACAAAATAAAAATCTGCATTAATTACTACTAATGGCAACATATGTTTGACAAGGGAACTTCTAATTCCATAATTCAGAGGCGGCGTATAAAAAAATATAATTTTCATATGGATTACAACTATTTATATACGACTTAGTATACAAGATATTCCGTATTTTTTGATATTTCAAAATACCCATATTCTATTCTATACTCTCTTAAAATAGAAAGTCGGTGGCAAAAGCCACCGACCACTACTAAGTTATATAATTTACATTTCTGTTACACACTCAAATGTATTCCTATAATAGTTGGTTGTGTGCTTTGGTTGAGTGTTGGAATGACCTATGTTCGATCCATGTTGTTTGCAAATAATTTTCTTTTTTCTTTTTTTTCCACCGCCCACCACTAAGTAATATAGTTTACATTTATAATAGTTGGTTGTCTGCTTTGGTTGAGTGTTGGAAGGATCTATGTTCGATCCATGTTGTTTGCAAATATTTTTTTTTTCTTTTTGAATTTCATTATAAATTTTTATGTTAAACTACTTTCTTTAAACTATATTACGTATCGTTCCTTTACGTTAAAAAAACTATTTTAACGTACATCTTGGTATAAATTTGAGTTTTCTACGTTTCGACGTAAACATTTTTAATAAAAATCGAGTGGGGTTAAATATAATACCTTTCCGTTAAAAAAATCATTTTACGTGCGTATTTTTACGTTCCTGTCGGGCTAAATTCGAGTTATTCTACATTTCGGCGTAAATTTTTTGGAAAACAAGTCACGTAAAATATAATATGTTTTTATACTTATTTTATGATTGTTAATTGCTTCGTAAATTTTGTTCTTAATCGAGTGAAATTTAATTGTGGTTTTTTCCTTTTTTAAAAGCTCTAATTAATATCTTTTTGTTACACGTATATGTTTTTCCTCTATACCAGCTATGTTTTCTATGTATGAGTCGAGTCACCTATAATACGTTATAATTGTACGTTATACATTCGATTTATTTTACTTGACTTTACATTTTTATCCAATCGCAATGCTTATGTGGGTTACATTAAGTTTAATCGGATACGTCGAAAGACACGTTTTTGTGTGGTTCACGCAACACATAACATTTGAACTAATTCATTCGATGTTTACGATATTCGAAATGTGCGATGTACCCGCGCCGCAACGCGCGCGGGCAATATTACTAGTTTTAACTCAAAATCGAATTAGAATTAGGGTTTACTTGCTGCCCTTCCCCCTTTCCTGTTGTTTATTCTCAAACCCAAACATTTCCTTTTCTTTAAAATTTTAACTCAAAATCGAATTAGAATTAGGGTTTACTTGCCGCCCTTCCCCCTTTCCTGTTGTTTATTCTCAAACCCAAACACAAACATGTCTGATGTCTCCACTCTCCTGCCACCAGCCCACCACACGCCGTCGGCGGAGCCACTCCAGCCTCCACGACTCAGTCACGCAACCCCTTTGCCTTCCCTTAGTCACTCTCTTCAGCACTTAAGGTTCGTTTAAACCCTATTGTTGATTTCAATGGTAGTATAGTAAGCTTCTTTCTTTTTTACTTCATGTTAGTTAAACTATGATGGAGTTCAGATTATAAAAATTTATAAATCTAAAACAGAAAAGAACTGCTGCAATTTGATTTGAGGTTCAAAATGGGTAAAAATTTTAACGCCCAGAGAGAAACAAGAACAAGCTTTATTAACACCAGCAAACAATTTGATTGGATTGTTTCCCATTATTGGAGTGATACAATTATAATGTTAAAAGAATAATCAAAGAAATTTCTTAATATACTAACAGACTGAGTAACTACATTATGTTTCTTGGGATGTAAAAAAAACAAGAATTTTGGCCTAGATATTCTTCTCATTCTCCCATTTTGATATGCCATCCCCTTTAAAGCTGGTTCTTTTTTAACTTTTCATAAACTCAAATTGATAACTAGACTTAAACCATAATTGGTGTTGTAGTCACATTGTTAAGGGATGTTTTTTTTTTTAATTCGTAAAAATCATCTTATTTATGTTATTTGTTTTTAAATTTATCATGATGATGATTGTGTCGTATTTTTATTACGTGATAAACCTTACCTGACCCGAACCGTCGAACCAACCCGTAAATTTTTATGTTCAGACATATGGTATTAGAACATTTAGAAAAGTGAACCCTTTGGGAAAAATTTCTGGATCCGCTACTGATCTCATGAATACTTTCTCGCGCGATAACCTCATTCCTGTCAAGAGTCTAGGGGTGAGCAAGTTTAGGTCCGGACCGAAAATAACCGAGAACCGAACCGAAAATATACCCAACCCGACCCGAACCCAAGTACCTAGGTATTTAGATCGGTTCCAATTTTTCATATAAAATAGGGTCGGGTCGGGTCGGTTCTCGGTTCTTTTCATGGTGAAACCCGACTTGGACCTATGGACCGGAACCGACCCTATATTTAGGGTAGTGAATCGGTTCTGTATTTTATGTTTGATCGGTTCTCGGGTCGGGTCGGGTCGGGTAATGGTCGGGTCGGGTTTTTCCTTTTGCTCACCCCTACAAGAGTCCTAACAGTATTCTGTTTTGTAGGTCACCAGTTCTCATTATCGTTGTGAAGATTGACCGACAGAGAACACGTTTCTTCAGAAGCCTTGTTCACCATCAATCACCGTACCGCTCGTTGTATTCTTCATCGTCTTCTTCTTCTTCATCTTCTACTATTGACGCACATGAAAAGCAAGCTGCAATAGAGGTAGTGTCTGATATTCTACGGGAAAACGGAGTTTCAGAGGAGGAAGCTATAGAATTCGCTATGAAATCACCCGAGTATGTGGAAATGTTGATGGATAGCGTTCATGATGTGGACGGCCTCTTCCAATCCAACAGCAGCTCTTTTAATGTTAGTGATGAGATTTTTTTAGAATTTAAGAACAATCTTAATTAGTTTGTTGGGTTTTGAATTTGGGTTAAGTTATTGTTAGGCTCCTAATTGTAAGAAGCGTAAGAAGGATTTATAGAGTGATAAGTGTCCAATAACCTAAAACCTGTCATGTCTACTTGAATCAGCATAATCATCACTTGTTCATAATCTTTACCCATTATCATTAGATTGGATTAAAAGGATGATGATTATGACTATGATGATGAATGAAAGTAAAGTTTTTTTGTTGAAGGATGTGGAAACAAAGAAATTTCTGAGTTTGAAATTTTACTGAATGCTTTATAAATGCAAATAAGACGTTTACATATAAACTATAATACATACCCGAAAGTAGAATCACCTTACAAATTAACAAAACATCAAAAAAATCTATAGTTACATGAATTTTATCTCATTTGGAAGTTCAAAGTCCTGAGGAAGTAGGCATAAAGCAAGGCGAAGAACACGCAAAAACCGACAAGAACTGCAGCAACGGGACCCATGAAATCCAATTCAAAACCATAGTAGTCATTGATAAATGCTGCCATGGTTGTGTTACCTGTCTGCCCAAGCACAAATATTTCGTTATTCGCGTCATGATATTGTGAAACAATGCACCCGTACACAGTCCACGCCATTGGGCAGATCCAGTAATACCAAATCCACCATCCTGGAATTTTCTGAAAATTCAACAAGTCAAAGTTAGTCAACTCTTCTTTCTAAAACAAAAGTTTTTTGTAAACAAATACAAGTTTGGTTCTTACGGGTTGTGGGATATAAAACCCTGAAAAGATATTGAAAAGTAGGTAAAACCCTGCGGCGAATATGGCTGCTATTGTCTCATTTGGTGTGACGGAAACAGTCATCATTCCAAAGTATGTGAAGTATAGAAACGAAAAGAAGTTGAGGAAGAAGGACCAGAAGAACTTATCAGCTGTCCACTCGAACGACACCATGGAATACACAATCACGGAGTAATATACCGTTTGAGCAAATACATATGGTATCTCCACAATCACCTGATTCCAAATTCAATAATAAGTTTCTTTAAAATATGTAAAGAGTAAAATGCCATTTTCGTCTCTAAGGTTTGGCCAGTTTTGCGACTTTCGTTCAAAGGTTTGTTTTTTTTGGATCTAGCTTGTTAACTCCATCCATTTTTCTCCAAAAGGTTTAAAATCTTGCCATTTTCATCTAGCTTGTTAACTGCATCCATTTTTCTCTGTTAAGTTAGGGGTATTTTTGTCTTTTATGTTAACTTAAAGGGCAATTCGGTCTTTTAAATACTCGTACGTTATGCTATATGTTCGTACATATAGTGAAAAACCAACCTGTGCCATGGCGTATGGTAATGAAGAGTACATCCCCGCTGCTCTTTCTCGATAAAAGACAGTTCTTTCTGTTGCAACAACGGGCTGCACGGTCTGGGAGTTGTTAATACCGACGAAAAATATAGCAGAATACATGGCGCCAATGACTGCGCTCAGATCACCACTGCTGGACCTGAAAATTTAACCAAAAATCAGTTATATTCTTATAATTATGGATCAAGATTCTGGTGAGGCAAGACTTACTTTTTGTTGCCAATTTTCCAAAATACGGTCCCGACCATTATTGCACAAAGCAAGGTGAAGCAGAAACGAACAAGGTTATAATCCGGATTTCGCCAGTAACTCCACCACATTTTCCATATACATGACTTGAATTGTCCCCATGAAGATTGAGCATATTGTGTATCAAAGTGAAGATCTTTAGCTTCTGGAGGAGGTACACTTAACTCCTTCAATAAAGCCTTGTTCCTCCTGTAATTGTCATATTAATTAATAACTAATTTATTTATAAATAAATAACACTATAGTTTTTAACTTTTTATTGATTATATGTGAATGACTTACTGATGCAAAGATGATGCAGTGAAATGTTCAGCAAAATCGATACCGAGCCTCATCTCTGCAGCCCCCGAGCTCACTTCCAACATCCATGTTGCCGGATTGTATTTTGGGGTTATCTTCGGAACCCCATCAACCGCCTGATAAATGCACAAAACTATTATTAACTTCATCAAAAAAGAAAAAAATTTAGTCATTGTTCAAGTAAAACACATGCCTCAAAATACTCAATGATTTGTTGAGAATTTCTCCCGAGGGGACCGGAATAGATAACTTGACCCCCTCTTTTCAATAGTAACAACTCATCAAAGGATTCAAAGATATCAATGCTAGGTTGATGAATGGTGCAAACAACGGTTCTTCCAGTATCTACAGTGTTTCTTACGGCTCTCATAACAATGGCTGCGGCTCTTGCATCAAGCCCGGAAGTTGGTTCATCCATGAAAATAATAGAAGGATTAGCAACAAGTTCTACCGCAATTGTTAGCCTTTTTCTTTGTTCTGTTGATAATCCGCTAACTCCTGGAAGTCCCACTATTGCGTCCTTGATGTTTTCTAGTTCAACTAGCTCCATTACTTCATTCACAAATAACTGAAAACATCAAAGCAAAGTATTATCAGTATATTTATTATTTGATCTTGGTATTGTTTTGATTGATTAATAATATCAATGGTATTTTACTATTTTACCATTTTGTCTTCCTTGCTAACTTCTTTTGGGAGACGGAGGAAAGCTGAGTAGATCAAAGATTCGTGAATGGTGATTGTAGGAGAGTGGATATCGGTTTGTTCACAGTATCCAGAAACTCTAGCGAACGTTTCTTGTTTCTTTGGAAATCCCGATATTCTAATATCGCCTTCAATATAACCACCTGTCTTTCTTCCTGCTAAGACGTCCATTAAAGTCGTTTTTCCAGCACCACTAACTCCCATCAATGCAGTTAGGACTCCAGGTCGAAAAGCACCAGTTACATTACGAAGTAATTGCAACCTGTTATCCGTCACACCTTGTTCTCTCATTTCCTGTTACAAAAAGTAACAAAAAATTAGTATATAATATATACACACGCTAGCGCGTGTAAACTTATAACATTTTAGTGAAAATAAGGAGCTTACACTAGGCATGTCGACATAATAATTCATCTCGTCGAATGACATGGCGAGTGGAGTAAACGGAAGAACCATCCCTTTCTTAGACGCGCCATTAGCATTAGAAATAGAACTAAACTGTCGCATTTCCTTACGTCCCTCTACAACATAATATTATAGTTAGAACATCTGGTTATCATTTTTGTGTAAACCGTGAAGTATAAACTAGTAAGTTTCTAGAACCGGTTTTCATACTTGAACCGTCTAGTTCAACATCATGACCATCCATGGCTGCAGCTTCAGCCTTCGAGATGATTGCTTGTGGTTTTCCAGGTGCTGGTTAGTAAATATAAGAATCACTAATGTTAGTTATTGAAGATACATATATAAGTCTTAACTCTTAAGAACTATTTTATAACAGTCAACTAACTTACCTTCTAAATACATAAGAGACACAGTGAATAGAACATTGAAAAGAACTACAAAACCAGCAAGAGCACCAGCACCAATCCAGTACGAGCTTTCTGAAGTTGGGATGTCCAAACTCTTTAACACGGCGAAGCCTAAGTTTGTTGAATTGTCGGTACTCTGCGAAGAAAAGTGAAATTTTAAATATGTTCCTATTTTGTAAGAATAAAAGGGAATTTGGTTATAAGGACATACATTTTGGCTGGTCCACCTAGAGTCAAGGAACTCGTTGATGGTGATGGCTTTGAAGATGTACGACAACGGTGATAGCCAATACGCCCATTCCCACCAGTTTGGAATTTGTGTTTTCGGTAGAATGAAACCGCCCAACAAAAATATAAGTAAAAGTACAACGGATCCACCCGTGTTAGCAATAGTCATCGTCTTACAAACGCCCGCAATCAGCCTAAACAGTCCCGCTGCCACGTTCTGGATTAGGAAAACCAACAAGAGATGCTTGAAGAACCTGAACATGAAGCATATGTTATTAGTATATATTAGCATACAATGTTCTAAAATTTAGTTAAATAATAATATCAAAATTAGTTACCTGCCAGCATCAGGGGCAAAATCGACACCCCAGTATAGAAGAACGGTCCACATAATACTTTCGATCATAGACATGGGAATTCGAAGCAAGAAAGCCGGTAATGTGAAAGCCCATGGAGGGTGGAACATGAGGTCGCGTTGTTTGTAAACAACGGGAAGTCTCATGACAGTGAACGACAGATCAGCAAGCCCGTTAAACATGTTAATAAGCATACTGCATAATAGCGCACCAACGTAAATGGATCCGTCTATCTCGTTCCTTGTGTGCATTTCGGTCCTTAGATACAAAGTCGTGCAAATAAATGATATAAACACGATCTGTATAGTTCTGAAAACGTAGACAGGAGCGTTTCTTTTCATCAGAAGCACTTCTTTATCCCATGAGGCCTTAAGGAGCTCCATTTTGGGTACCAAGTACTTCTTATACACTAAAGCAGCCTTGTGGCTTTGGTTCTTGTCGTATGGGACTGATAACTCGCGTTGCAGCTTCTCTCCTATGTGAAAACTCTTGAACCGTTGACTAAACTCACTCACCGGGATGTATCTATATGCTCTGTGTCTATCTGCCCAATATTGCTCTTGGTCCTTTTTAGATGTCACCTATTATCAACACTCAAAAATTTGAGTAAATCGTACATAGTACATAATCAAATAAAGCAACTTATTGCTTTTACCTCTTGTAAGAAGTCAGCGGTACCCTTTCTCTCTGGACATTTGAATCCACAACTCTCGAAGAACTCAACAATGTTCTCTCGTGGGCCCAAATACACGATCTGGCCCTCGGATAGTAAGATGATGTCGTCAAAAAGATCAAACGTCTCGGGGGCAGGTTGTAGTAGGGACATGAAGATTGTGTTGTCCGTGAGGTGTGCTACTTGTTGCATACATTTTACTATCTGAAACGTTGTCGAGCTGTCTAGACCTGTTGATATTTCGTCCATAAACAACGTTTTTGCTGGTCCGACAAGCATTTCTCCTGTGGTTACACGCTTCTTCTGTCCTCCAGAGATTCCTCGTCTCATTTGGTCTCCGACAAAGGTGTCACGACAGACATCAAGCCCCAAAATCTGATTTTAGGTGTACCAAAGATATTAACATAATCATATTATGATTTTTGAAATTTGTATAAGAAAGTTAAAAGAGTCATGCATACTCTGAGAGTGTAGTAAGTTATCAGACTGCTCTGATCTCCTTCAATGGCGGTTGCCTTCATGAAAAGATCAACTTCGGCTTCCGGAAAGATCCCTGCTTCTTTTTCTCTTCTTGCAAGGTCAGTTAACATTTCTGTATTTCATTATATATAGTTAGTTATAACTATGTAAGTCATATGTTTTTATTTCAAGAATTAACATAAAGTTGCCATCTCGACAAATTCAGTTAAGTTGGTTAAGTTAGTTATACCTAAACGAGATCCAACGCCTTGGCATCTTGCTGAAAAGTCAAGAGTTTCTTTAACTGTCATTTCTCCTGCATGAATATCCATCTGGCTAATGTAAGCCGCAGTCCTTCGAGGTTCGAATTCATTGAGCTTATGACCGTTGTAACTAATCTCTCCATCAACTCTTAACGCGGGATCTAACCTTCCCGCCAAAGCCAATAAAAGCGTTGTCTTACCAGAAGACGGTGGCCCCAAAAGAAGCGCCATCCTGCAACATTTGCAAAACATGTTTTTATGATGTGTACACATAGAAAAAGTTAACAGCAAAATGATAAGATCTTAAATGTTGGAACATACCTTCCAGGTTTGATGATCCCAGAAGCGTCTTTGAGAATGCGGAGTTTTGCTTTCTCGGTGAAACTGATGCCGATAGAAGCTAGAAGAGATTCGACGATATTTCTGGCTGCATTTATCAGCGTTGGAAGCGCTCTGTCTCCGACGTGACAATCGGCTTCCACCGACAAATTTTTAAACCGAACTTCTACTGTTGGAAGGGAGATTCCAACCCTGAAATTATTTAGTTTGATAATGTGTTTATTAGTAATCAGGTGTTGACTTAAACAATCCCATAACTGACTCTACTCTGTCAATGATTAGAACCTTAACAGTAATTAAGAAATGTTCAGCTCATTCAGTATGAAATTTTGATAAACAACTAAAACAAAACAGTTATCAAACTTATCAAATTTTATTGATGTTTTAAAAACATCAACAGCTCTACTGATTTACTGGTATGATCAGTTGGGCCTTAGTAACAAGATTCTGTAATTTATAATTTAATATTAAAAAAATATAAATATACTATAATTAAATCCAACATAGATAGGAAAAAAGTTATTAGACTGTCCGCAATACAACGGCCTGCATTTACTACATGCATCCTAGTCATCACTGCCACATCAGCTTTTAACCCATTCTTCCCACATGCATTCTCTCTCCTCTTTTTAACTCCAACTCATCCTTTCCACATGCATCCTCTCTCTTTCACATCACCATTTCTTTTTCCAACCCATTAGTTTTTAAAGGACCCACCTTCACCTTCTCTCTCCTGCGTGTAGGTGCACTTCCCTAAGTGCAAACCCCTTACTTTATTGTCCACCCCAATGCATCCTTCATAAGTGCACACGCCACGTCATTAAGTGCAACCCCCAAATGGAAGCATTGGAGGCAGTCTTAAATAAATAAGTTCTTTTAATCATTATGAGTCAATTATATTATAAGGCTGTTGGGTATGGTGACGGGATGAAGACGGGGGGCGGGATGGGGTGTGCCGGGCGTCGTCGAGAAGAAAGAAAGGGGGCCCACCGGTTTGCTCCGTCGCGAACGGCGAAGAAAGGACGAAGAGGACGGGACGGAGGGGGGGGGGGGGGGCGGCGTGGAGGGACGATGGGGACGTGGCGTCGCCGGGTGAAGACGGGGGTGGGGGACGGACCATACCCAGTAGCCTAAACAGTTACACATATAAATCACAAATAAGAATTATGATTAGGTATATAAGTTGATAATTACAGATTTGGTTTATAGCAAATGTTTTGAAAATAAAGTCAACTTATCCCCGCCCTCACACCTGTTGGAAATTCCACGCCCCTCCTTGGCCCAGGGCCGGGTTGTTAGCGTCCCACGTACCACGCCCCTCCGTACTTGGCTTGTATTCGCATCACACAATGTTTGGTCTAACTTATTTATAACAAATATGATAAGATGTGACAATACTGGTTTTAAGGTTACAAAATATGAGATATAATAATAAAAAATAAAAATAAAAACATTTATTTATTAGTAAAGTAAATAGATGTTGAGTTGACTTGACCAATTTAAAATTCAACTCCAATAATTGCATCCTAAAATATTTTCATCATAAAATTTTTACACCTAGATACCATCAAAAAAATTAAACACACTTTTTTACGGGGTGCAAGCACCATACCACCGTGAATTAAACTATTTCAAAACAAAAACTTACTTGTCAACCCGATCTCTAAACTTCCTTAAAAAAACCTCATTATCCTCTTCCGCAACTTTAAAAATCTGATCAATAAAACTTTGTCGCGCCTGCGGATCAAGATCTCGGACATCTAGCAACATCTGTTCACCAACCATCTGCTGCTGATCCGCTGGAACATACGACTTAAAAATGGTCGTTCGTAACCGATTATACGTAGGCAGTTTCTCCAAAGCGGCCCATCGTAACGCCTCTTCGTCTTCCATCGAATGACGACTACTTCGGCCATCGTGACTAGCACCGCCACCCGTAGCAAACACATCCTCCATCCGCCAACTGCCGGATGCTCTACTGCTACCTCTACTTATGCTTCTTCCTAAACTCTGGCTAATGTTCATTTTCTGATCTTTGTCCATTTTTGAAACCACAATGTGTGTGTTATTCAGGGTTCTCAATCGTTTAAATATATAGAAATGGATGTGGGACCGCCTACATAAATATCTTTTCTCGTATTGGAGAAAATTGTAAATATAGACTTGTAAGCATTCTCATCCAATCCATCAAATTATACATACATTCCACTAAAAAACAACTCCTATATCAATATATTTTCACTAAAAACAAATATTTTTTCTCTCTCCTTTTCAATTAAATAATATTATCATCACATTTTTCTCTTTCCTTCACTCACAACCACTTTCAATATATATTAAAAAAATTATACTGGGTGAACAGTGTCCCCCCAAATATACAGATGAACAGTAACATTTTCTCTTTCCTCCACTCACAACCACTTTTTATACCCTTTACAATATAAAAACTCACCCTCACAAGTTTTGATGGATTGGATGAGAATGCTCTAACGTACGACATGGACCATAGGATTGCGTTTAACTGTTGCTTATTTGTTTTATTATATATACTAGCAGGATACCTGCGTGATGCGACAGAGTGACATATCGTATCCGGTACTCGTTTTTTGTAGTTTTTTCTTATTCATATAATATTTATTGGAACATAATTGTGATAAATATAAATAAAAAACGAAGTAATCGGGTAATTCATTCCATTGTGTTGTGCATGTTTCGGTCGATCGGTTATTATCCTCAAACGAAGCCGAAACCAAAGTAATTTGTTAGTCTATTTTATTAACCAATCGATTTTCGGTTAATCACTTCAGTTGATTCGGTTAGATTGACGGTTTTTGGTTTGGTTCATTTAATTTCAGTTAACAGCCAAAACCAAAATTGGGCTAAAACTTTTGCTTAAAAATATATGAAATTGAAGTATAAATACATAAAATGATAGTGTAAATATATGAAATGGAGATATAAAATATGAAACATATGAACTGGAGGTATAAAAGCTAGAAATATATGAAAATATGAATGATTCGGTTTGGTTCAGATAATTTTGGCTAAACGAGAGTACAAAATAATTGATAACTGGTTTTTGGTTAACTTGGTGTTCAATTTTCAGATAATTCAGTTTTTGGTTGATTTCGGTTCGATTTCGTCTCTTTTCGATTTGGTTTAGGTTAACGATTTAGTTATTGCTCACCGATAACCGATTTTGGTTAATAACAAATAGGTGCGCGCGCGATGCGGCGGTAAACACAGACATTGTCATGGTGTGCATGATCAGGATGTCGCGTCCCGGTCAAAAATAATATTTATATACCCAAATTACCCTTAACTATGAGTTAGTAGTAGTAAGGGGTCGATCCACGAAGAGTTTGTGAATTGTGTATGGACTTGATTAATTAGGAGGTTTTGTCACAGTTTATGAAGCTTGCTATTTTTCGTTTTTGTTTGTTTGTTTGGAAAAAGGGATGTCGGATTGGACCGACACATTGAGTTGTAAAAATTACTAAACTTAATCAATTACAATTAATACTAACTTTGATTAATTAGTTGCATATGGTGATTAACGGATTAGTGTCACGTGGCTTAGGTGTCAAGAGCTATCGACGTTCAAGAACGGACATCAATGCACTTCTTGACCAGGAACATGTAAATCCTATCAATTGATAAGGTATAAGTGCACAAACTCATTTTGCAAAGTCAAATTTTATCATCACTCGACAATTCACAAATCCAATTCAAATGCATGACAATTATCGAAAGTTTCAAATGCTTAATACAACTTGTCACAAAATCAAATCTAAAACATAAAGTTGAAACCCTAGAAATCTTACAAAAACCTACACCGGGGTGAAACCCGAGGAGATTAGCCGCTCATGGTTAAAGGAGTACGATCAACAGATGATGGGCTCGAGTAATGATCCATGACCTTAATCCTTGGAGAGATAATGAAGATGATGGTTAGGGTTCGGAGGTAATTGTGGATTGGTGAAGATGAGGTTGTGATTGATGATGATGATGATGATGGTTAGGTTTTCAGAATTAGAGGATGATGATGGTGATCAATGGTGGATTAGAGATGGATTAGGGATGAAGGTGATAGTGTTTTTGGCTCCCAAACCCCCTTTGATAATCCCCCAAAACATGGTCAAAACACCCAAAATTGCAAATTCAGCGCAACACAAACCAGAGGGCGTCGACGATGCCCTCTCCTATGCACTTTTCTGCCGATGCACTATCTTACTGTTTAGGGTGTTTTCCAGGTGACGGAATGCGTCGCCGACGCCCCAAAAGGGCGTCGGCGACGAGATGTGCAATGCCACCTTCTCGTTTTGTTTGTTTCTTGCACCTGTTTGATCTCGGACGCTTCCCGATCCGTAAAGCTCCCGAATAGCTCCTTAAACTCCGTTAGACCTATAAAACACAATTCCAATCAAAATAGGCCATTCGAAACCAAAGTTAACGTAAAAACACAAACTTAATATGATAAATTAACGGTTTTCAACCGCGTATCAGTGCATTGTTCAGGTGGTTAGATTATTGTCTTTAACCGAAATCGATGTCATCGATTAGTCAATTTTATTAACCAATCCGTTTTCAGTTAGTTGGTTTGGTTTATTCAGTTAGATTGACAGTTGTTGGTTTGATTCATTTAATTTCGGTAAATAACCAAAACCAAACTTTTGCTAAAACTTTTGATTAGTAATACATGAAATTGATGTATATGTACATGAAATGGAGGTATAAATGCATAGAATGAGGTATAAATATGAAATACATGAACCGGAGGTATAAAGCTATAAATATATGTAAATAAAGGTTCGGTTTAGTTAATTTTGGTTAAATGAATGTACAAAAAAATCAAAAAACCGTTTTTGGTTAATTCGGGTTTCGGTTAATCAATTTTCAGTTAATTCAGTTTTTTGTTGATTTTGGTTCAGTTTCAGTTAACTGTTCAGTTATTACTCATCCTTAGACACTATTAATCACGTAATATATCAATTTTTTTATTAAAAAAGGCAAATTGGAAAATAATAATCTCATCTTTCTAAAATTGGCCGATAATAATCCCAAGTCAATTATTAGCCAATAATAATCCGACCTCGTCCAATTTTTTTGTAAAATAGTCTGCCGTTAAAATAAGCTTAACGGAGTTAAGTGTTTTTCCGAATTACAAACCGACGTTTTAGGGATTTTGATCAGAACGAGGATACGAGTCGATTGATGTAAAACTTACCTCGAAATTGTGTTCGAAATGGATTGAATTTTGTTAATTGGAAGTTAAACACCCGAATTGAAGCACCGTTTTCGTGGGTTGGGGGCAATATTTTGAGGTAAGTTTTACATCAATCGACTCGTATCCTCGTTCTGATCAAAAGCCCTAAAACATCGGTTTGTAATTCGGAAAAAAACTTAACTCCGTTAAGCTATTTTAACGGCGGACTATTTTACAAAAAAATTGGACGAGGTCGGATTATTATTGGCTAATAACTGACTTGGGATTATTATCTGCCAATTTCAGAAAGATGGCATTATTATTTTCCAATTTGCCTTAAAAAAACTATAGCAATACTATACTCAAATTAAAAATAATAAAATACTCATTTATATGGTGTGTAATTTAATAAAAAATATTAACGTACCAAAAAGTTATGACCCCTATTTTCTTTTTCTTTTTTTCATTTTTTTCATTTTTTGATTGTTTTACACATTTATATTTTATAGCTTCATACTGTTCTTTATCATTTGGTTAGTATACAAATTTTTTTTATCGCAACACGCGATGAGAGAATCCCATTTACTACTTTAAATGCTGACAAGGTAATGTATATATGTTCTGGAAACTAATGTCTAACCGGTCAATTAAAATTTTAATTTACAAAAAAGCCCTTCAAGCATTTAAAGTGCTGACAAGGTAATGTATATATGTTCTGGAAACTAATGTCACTTGATACGTAAGAGAGAGAAAGTCAAATTATATGAAAATGTTTTTTTTTTCGGACGGCAATTAGACTGTGGGGCAGGGGCGGACCCTATGTTGTAGGGTTCGTAGCACGGGCTACGGCTCAACTTTTTATCGGTAGTGTAAAATTTTAATTTTTTTTTCGGTTTTTATACCAAGGATACCCCTGAACAACTATGAGGACACTCCTAAAAAAGAGACTGTAAGCCCAAATCAATTGAAAATAATAAGCCCAAATCTCAATTGCCCAAAATGTTAGCCCAAATCATTTGAAGAATGTAAATAATAAGCCCAATTGCCTAATATGTTAGCCCAACATAATAAAAGATTGTAAATAATTGCCCAATTGCCTTGAAGTTTTAATGCACGACACGGCACAACTACGAGGATACCAATCAATTGAAAATAATAAGCCCAAATCCCAATTGCCCATTTCGTCACACTATAAGCGATGGTGATAAATTTGCAAACTTGAATGGAATAAGTGATCTTGTGCGTGTTATGGTTGAAACGGGAACACATAGTTCTTTTCATTCAGTTTATCGGGTAGTGAAGCTAGCTTTGCTTTTACCGGTTGCAACCGCAACCGTTGAAAGATGTTTTTCGAAATTGAAGCTTGTCAAGACGGATTTACGCAATCGAATGGGCCCAGAATTTTTGAACAACACTATGGTTTGTGAGGTCGAAAATGATTTTTACGTGAAGTAAAAGATGACGATGTGATGGAACGATTCCAAGCTATGAAAAAAGAAGAGGACAAATCTAGTAGGTATTTGTTTTAGTTTATTTATTTATTTATTGCCGTTTTTTTAATATTGTACGATTGCACGATGAAAAAAAAAATTTAGGATACCCCTGAGTTAATGTTCTAGTTCCGCCACTGCTGTGGGGTATGGGGCTTGGGTTGGGGCGTGGGTTGGCTGAAAACGCCCAAGCCACCACCCCGGGGGCTTGGGTTTGGGCGTGGCCCCTTTGGCGTGGGTTTGAAGCCGGGCGTGGGGCGGGCTAGCAAGGTGAAATGGCGGGCTCTCAATGGCCAAACCAAACTAGTCATTTCACATACCCCCATGTGTCAACTCATGCCCCCAACCCAAGCCCTACCATACCCCATGGGTGTGGGTTTTTTTTCCTATTACACGTGTCAACAAATGCCTCAACCCATGCCCCAACCCAGGCCCACCATACCCCACAGTCCTATGAAAATGTTTTAATGTAAGAGAGAGAAAGTCCAACTACAATTATGAAAATTTACTACATATACATTTAGTAGTTGAGGGAATAGTGTTGGACCATTTATTTTTAATTTAATTTTATTCTCATTTTAAAATTACGTTTTCGTCCTTCGTTTAAAATTACGTTTTTACTCCCAGCTAAAAAAAATATATAATTTTGCCCCAAACTCAAAACTACGCTTTTGCCCTCGGTTCAAAAACTCATTTTTAATTTTGTTCACATTTTAAAATTACAGTTTCGCCCTCCGTTTAAAATTACGTCTTTGCCCCCCAGTTCAAAATAAAATGTTGTTTTAACTTTACTACATATTTAGTAGTTGAGGGAATAGTGTTGGACCATTTATTTTTAATTTAATTTTATTCTCATTTTAAAATTACGTTTTCGTCATTCGTTTAAAATTACGTTTTTACTCCCAGCTCAAAAAAAATTATAATTTTGCCCCAAACTCAAAACTACGCTTTTGCCCTCGGTTCAAAAACTCATTTTTAATTTTGTTCCCAGTTTAAAATTACGGTTTCGCCCTCCGTTTAAAATTACGTCTTTGCCCCTCAGTTCAAAATAAAATGTTGTTTTAACTTGAGGGAATAGTGCCAGGCAGCTTGCCTGGCACTTCCCTATTGGACCAATCCATTTTTAATTTACTTTTATTCCCAGTTTAAAATTACGCTTTCGTCCTTCATTTAAAATTACGTTTTTGCCCCCAACTAAAAATAAAATTATAATTTTGCCCCTACCTCAAAATTACGCTTTTGCCCTCGGGTCAAAAACTCATTTTTAATTTTGTTCCCAGTTTAAAATTACGGTTTCGCCCTCCGTTTAAAATTACGTTTTTGCCCCCAGTTCAAAATAAAATGTTATTTTTTCTTCTAGCTCAAACTTACGATTCTGTCCTCAGCTCAAAATTACATTTTTGCCCACAGTTCAAGTATTTTCAAGTTGAGGGAATAGTGCCAGGCAGCTTGCCTGGCACTTCCCTATTGGACCAACCCATTTTTAATTTAATTTTATTATCAGTTTAAAATTACGCTTTCGTCCTTCGTTTAAAATTACGTTTTTGCCCCCATCTCAAAATAAAATTATAATTTTGCCCCTAGCTCAAAATTACACTTTTGCCCACAGTTCAAAATAAAATTATGTTTTCCCCCTAGCTCAAAATTATGATTTTGCTCTCAGTTTAAATTTATAATTTCGCCTCCAGTTCAAAATATAATTACGATTTTGCCCTCTATACAGACATATATGTTACGAGAGAGAAATATTCGGCTTATTGCCCCGCAACGCGGGCGGGGCAAAAACTAGTGTAATACAAAGCAAAAGTCATATTTTATAATTTTCTTGAACTCCAAAATTTTATTATAAAAGCTAGCATGAAACTAGCAAGGATACAACTAGCGTGTGTACGGTTTGATTAGTTTGATTTTTGGGCAAAATCAAAACCGAAATATCAGTTTTCGGTCTTTTAAAACCTTTTGGTTACGGTTTTTTCGGTTTCGGTTTCTACGTTGGTTCGGTTCGATTATTTTTTGGTTTTTTGAACAAAATTATGTAAGTTTCAAAAAATAAAAAGTATAATTTAAAACTTAAAAATCTCTCTTATATGTTTACATTTAAGTTATTATATTTAACCTTTTAATTAATATTGTTCACATAAACTAAACCTAACCTCCAAATCTATTTTTATATTTCTCCAAAGTTTTTTAAGACATTCTCTTTTATAATATTTTGAACTTCATTTATGTTTTATATTAAATTTGCTATTTCTTGTAGCCAATAAACAAATCATTTCAATTGTTAATGCTTTTTTTATAAAGTCTTAACATTCAAGAATAAAATTAATAATTTCTACTGGAATGGTTAAACATTTAAAGTACTTAAACTTAAACATAAAAATATATGAACTAGGCCTAGCATTGTAACTTATCGGTTCGATTCATTTTTTTTGGCTACTGAAAATGTTTATCCGAAAACCGAACTGAAATTTTTGGTTATTAAAAATCCTAAAACCAAACCGTCGGTTTTGTTTCGGTTCAGTTTTTTCGATATATTTCGGTTACGGTTCGGTTATTTTGGTTTTCTACTCACCCCTAGATACAACTAATCAGAGAATGAAAGTATGCCAAACATGTCATTCAGTGACAGATCTAGAAAAAAACGTTAAGGGGCAACGTTTCAAAAAATTCTTTTCTATAGAGGAGAACGCCAATTTTTTTCTAAAATTTATACTACTGTCGGAGCGTTAAGGGGGTTACCCCTATTCAAAGGCTATATCCGCCCCTGCCATTCTAGAGGTTTATAATTAATATTTTATTAATTTTACTAGGTTATAAACCCATGTATTATATAATGTTGTATAGTAGAAAAATAAAATTATAATAATATATAATAATCTTACTTACACTCGATTTAGAATACTAGAAAACTAATATTCCAATTATAGCCTTGAAAAAAACAATCACTTTCAAAACTAATATAAAACATGAACATTAGGCTGGAGGGTGTGAGGCGCCACCCCTCCGCCACATCGACAACTATAGCGCCCCCCTCCTATTTCGATCACACCGCCGGCGCCATAGCCGGGGCGCCATTGATGCCCCGCCATCGTGGTAACGAGCTTTAACGCGAATTCATGTGGGACCCATTAGTTTTAAACCAATCAAAATTTTTTTTTTTTTTAAATTTTGTTTAATAGGGGCTCCATCCACACCCTCCAAATTAAAGAGGGCTCCATGGTACACGTGGATCCTATGTGGCACCTATAAAGCCCCATAGAGCCCCATCCACACCCCATAGCCTTACAGAAAGGTCTGTTATTAAAATATTTTAATCCGAGGCATGCAAAAATAATGATAATGTTCAATAATTTCAAAAAAATATTCTTTCTTTCCTTAATTAAGTAATAAATTAATTTTCTAAAAATACATTAACATAATTAAATTTCAAAATTTAAACTTAATTAATTAAAATAAGAAAAATAAAAAAAATTGGTAAGAAATAATATGATGCACATGTGACGTTTTTGGAATCATTTATGGTAAGAAATAATATGATGCACATGTGATTTTTTTGGAATCATTTATTAAAATATTACACATATATTTTATTTTACTCTCTAAAATATAAAAACTTGTGGCTTAAGCTATTAGACATTTAGACCTCGTCTCCAACAACATTTAACCAAAATAAGATGTTGAAGAATTTCTAAATCTTGCATATACATGTTCGATAGTAAACAATATTGAATGTATACCTAAATACAAATGCTAGTTTTTAGATTCATAGCTGATTTCAAGCAGAGACTACAATTTGTGGACGATTTATATCATTTTCATCCTATATAAAATTCGTTGGATTTATATCATAAAGTTTGAAGTTTTAATAGATAAGTTTTTAATTCCGTCGTTTATGACAAATACTTTTTTGCAATTGTTTGAATACATTTGAGTTTTCGTTGTAATGTGAAACATGTATTGGCACCTAAGTCTTGTAATATCAAAACCGTTAACGATAAATTCAACTAAATTGTAACACCCCAAAAATATTTATTAAGAGAATAAGTTGAATTGAATTAAAAATTTAACTTAGTTGGTAAAATATGTTAAATAACTAGCTTAGTGATGATATATGCCTAAATAAAACAAATGCACAAACTAGAAGGGGGAAAGGTGAAAATTAAAAAAAAAAACAAAACAAAAGGATTAATAAAACGAAAACCCAAATTCACACATTCTGGTGTGTGGGAGTTCGACACATACTCAGTTAAAATCACTCAATTGATCAAGGAATTCAAGGCTAATCACTTGCATGATTCTAAATTTTCGGTCATCTACACATACTCAGTTAAGTGGTAAGTTAAATCTCTTGATTTGGTGAATTATAGGAAATGGGTTTCAACCCAATCATGTGTTCATGTTAAAATATGTGCAATTAGATGTAAGGGTTGCACTATAGGATAAGGTTTATGTGTGAATTTGATCATTTGAAAGACTAGTTGCATAAAACCATTTGATATGAAATATTAGAGATGTAGGATGATGAAAATTAGGAATGATCATGTGTAAATTTCGCATATGATGATGTTGTAGTACTTGAATCTTAGGCAAAATGATGTAGGATAAAAGAATGATATGAACTTGATTGATTATTGACGGGTTATGAGGCGAACTAGAAGGAATTGTACTTCAAAAGCTTATATGTAGTGTCCTACAAATGCGAAACCCGCCAAGTGCTCGATAAAATGCCTAAAAGAACATATTTGTGAAATTCGGAAGAAATTGTGATAAAGTTGCCATATGTTAGGCTATGAAAATAATGAAATGATATTTGAATGAACTAAAAGATGGAACGAATATGTTAATGTAGGCGTGAAGGAAGAAAGCTCAAGTGCTAGGAAAACGGAAAACACGCAAGATCGATGTATGTTATTTATGCATACTAAATTCTATTAGTAAATTGTTGTTTGTGCTAAAGCCATAAATTTGATAGTTGTGATAGATAAATAGTAAATGGTTTGATCCGTTGTGAATGAATTGCATGAAACGTAGATTTATAAATTAAATGTTTTATGACCGGTCCTTTATGGGAGAACCGGATAATGAGAAAATGAGTATGAAAGGAATAAGTTTGTTCGTCCTAAACGAATCGAATGAAAGTTATATTATGAATGATATTATCCGTTACTAACGGATAAGTTATGAATGAACGCAACCAACTCGATCCGTCGCTCACGGATTTGAGTGTATGTAAAAGATTGAAAGGAATGTATTCATTCGTTATAAACGAACTGAATGAAAGTTATGTATGAATGAAAAATGCTCGTTTCAACGGGATAAGAATGGCATGTTGTGACACTCTGGATTTTCCCGAACAACCTTCTTGTTTTAGTGTTTCGTGTACATATTATTAAATGAAAGTTCGTGAATTTATCTTAATTTGATCCTTGTATTAAGTATGTGTATTATATATATATATATAAGTACTAGGGAACCGAGACCACGACTCGAGACCACTCGGTCTCGAGTAAACAATAAAGTAGTGGGCCGGTTGGGCCTTGCACATCTCAACTCAAAACGCAAGGACCTGACTCGAGTGACCCAAGTCGGTTGGGCCGCAATCCCCTTGAAGCCCACTCGGAAACCCACTTAGGGTGCACCACCTTTTATAAGGACCAAAAACCCTCACACACTCTCCTTTACTCTCTCTCCCACTTCATCCTCACCCTCACACTCTCTCTCTCTAGAAAACCTTAAACACAACCTCTCATCTCTCTCTCTCTCTCGGATCAAACCGGCTAAAAGATCATTACTCGGGAACTTTCTTCACCGCTCCTCCATACACTCTCCATATCTAGCCGGTTAGTGCCCTATGGTTTGTTAAATCCTTGATGATTTAGAATACTTAATAATACCACTTTGTTGATCAAATGAATCGGTTAATGGATGTTTACTTTGAATGATTGAATGATGAATGAGATGTGAACTAATTGTGCTTTGAATGATAAATAATTGGTGATACTTATGACAATCCGATTCATGCTTGATAAAATAGGACAAACATTGTGTTTAATGGTGGTTTACAAGATTGTCTTGATATTTAGGATATTTGTCACATGATTCTTGTTCACAAATCTTATGTTATATGTTGAAGAATTGAGGATACATGCACATGCTTTGAATGTAGAGATGAATGATAAAACCCTAGTGATGAACTATATGAATATGTGATGAATGTGCTTGATGAACTATTTGAAGATCATTGAAAATATTTGAAATTGTTGGTGTTTGATCCGTTTTGATTTGGATTTAGACAAGGGAACATGTTTATATGATTTAATTGGATAGTACACAATTCCATGAACATGCAATTCTATTGGTTAGTACATCAGAAGTTCTAGAAGAACTTCATGTGCACGTATCCAGGGTTGCGAGTCGAGACCCCCGGTTGCGACTCGAGACCAACACGTGACAACTCGAGACCACAGCAGTTGCGACTCGAGACCTCGACCAAACAACTCAATCAAGGCAGACTTCAAGGACTCGGGACCGGCAAGGTCTCGACTCGAGACTTCACGATCTCGACTCGAGACGAGGTTGCGACTCATGCCGGCATCACTCGAGATCTCATGGTTGCGACTCGAGACCGCACGTTCTCGAGTCGAGACCACCTTGTCTCGACTGGGCTGCTTGCCTCCGTTATTGGGCCAAAAGTGTGTGGACTGTGCATACCGTTTTATTTGGACTCTGTGATGCTGTTAACTGTTAGTATGTTTGGATAGGCCCAATAACACTTATGATTTGTATGTTATGTGTTGACGGTTATTGTTTAACTGCTTGCGTATTAGAACAGGCTCGATAACTTGCTGGATATTTACATGTTATGCGTGCAATGTGTTAGCTATGTGTAGAATATACGTGATCTTTCGGTACCCAAACCTGACCTATACTGGTAACCATGTTAGGACGTGGTGACCAACGTACTTGACCAAGTAAACGGTCTGCCGAGCAACCCAAGGTGAGTTCACAACTAATAAAGCATGCGTTCCCGGTGGTTGGGAAACGGAAACTTAAACAACGCTATCCCCTCGTAAGGGATACAAACCTACTTCTCTCCCCTTAAATGGGACTTTTAATTAATTACTGTTTATACTGGATGCAACAAGCAACACTAAACAAAACTCTATCACACAAGTCCTCACTTCTTAATACCGGGTTATTAGTTGATAGCGCTATTTAGGTCTCACCAACCTCACACAGTGCCCGCGTATGGGATCGGGCGTGAACTAATGTACTCTGGCAACCGTCAATGATGATAGAACATTGACAAACGGGGCACTCTACGGAAACGTACGGATGAATAGTATTCGGTATTGTTAAAAACAGTTTAGTCGCTTACTTATGGGGTAGCTCCCCATCGCATGTATAAACGGATAAATTAACTGGTGAAACAAGTTTTTGGTAATTAAAAACTGGACAACTCGTGAACTCGCCAACATCTTTGTTGATACCCTACTGCATGCTTTGCAGGTACCCAGTGACTCAGGAGCTTGCAGCTTGGGAATGTGTAGTGGTCGTTTAGCCCGTGTGTGGGTTTTAAATAATCTGAACTATGAACCTTGTTTTGAACTGTTTGGTTTATGCTTCCGCTGTTTGCTTAAACTGTTATTTGAACTTAAAACCTTTGAAACTTCGAACTATAATGTTTACTAACTATTGTGGTTGGTGAACATCTTTACTATTGACCAATGCTCAGTATAATTGGTGGCTGGATCCTGGTCAGTCACGCCTCCAAGCGGTGGTATTCCGCACGTGAATTTTGGGGGTGTGACAGATTGGTATCAGAGCCATTGGTTATAGTGAACTCGGTTTTAAAAAGAAAGTCTTTTTGAGAAAAACCAGACTATAACCCGTGACTCATGACGACACTACACTCCAAGGGCAAGACTCAACATATTAGACCTCATGGCTCGGACTTGTGTTTACTTGCTTGTTTACTTTATGTGTTGTTCTACTATACATACTAGTGTGCCTAATTAGATAGATACACATCCCTCTTCTATCTCGTTCTCGCTACATTACGACATCACACTCATACTGTGTTTTCTGGTTATGAAGACAATGAGTGGACGCGGAAGAGGAAACGTTAACATGACACATGCTCAGTTCACTAACTTGCTCAACACGGTGGCTGCAGCTTTCGCAGCTCACCCTGGAGGTAAAACTCGTTACTTTAGGATGTTTAGATTCTACCCCCGCATCGTCTTTTCACCTCTAAGCCTACTCGATTTGCCTCTCACAATAGGTCAGCAAGCGCCTGCGCAACCACGTGTTTGTACTTTCAAAACCTTCATGGATGGCAAGCCTCTCCCTTTCAACGGCACTGAGGGTGCCATAGGCCTACTGCACTGGATTGAAAAGGCCGAAGCTGTCTTTGCTGTCTGCGAGTGTCCCCCTGCTAACTGGGTAAAGTTCGCAACTGGTACGCTTGAAGGAAACGCGCTTTCATGGTGGAAAGCACAGATTCAGATGCTTGGTGTCACACCCCGAAATTATCAGAGCTGGCGTGACTGGACTGGTATCTTCATTGCACAGCGGAAGCAAATAAGCATAGACTTCTAGAAACTGAACGCCTGCTAAGTACTCGAATCTCCAATTGTTCTCCTATTCCAACCGTGCCTTGTATTAGAAATGCAACCTGAGAAAGAACATGCGAGAAAAATCAACATAATGTTGAGCGAGTTCATAGTTTGTTCGTAAAAGATTTAAGATAAATCTTTTGAGTTGTGAAAGGTTTGAAGCAAATCTTTGGTACTGTGAAAGATTTGAAATAAATCTTTGGAATAACCGGTTTTTGAAGTAGTATTGAGAAAATGAATTTAAAAACCATTTTCTTGCGAAGTTATATGGAAACGTTGTGTTTGTAACACGTTATGTTCATAAAACCATGTTTTTGTAATGTTCGTGAAATCATCAATGCCCACCCTGACTTTGACCCGCATAATCTTATGCCTTAAATTTTGTAGAAAACATGGTATTTAATTTGTATGAACAAGTATGTTTCGTACGTATAAAATCCCTGGTATGTAGCAGTGTAAGAGGACTTGTGATCACCAATGGTTTGCAAGGCCATTAGCATGTTGTGAAATGCAAGTAGGAAAGACACAACCCTAGCCGATTTTTGCGTTGGGTACCAAGTCACTCCAGGTCCGTTCTGTTAGTCCTCCGAGAGGCCTGTTCTGTTGGACCGGGAGCTGGGCTCGCTACACCCAGATAGATCTACCGCTCGAGTCCCTCGGTGTTCTAACTACCCATTCACATGATCTAAAACCTCCTTACGTTAATCATACCGTGTATAAAAACGTCTGTAATCATTGTACATGTACTTTACCCCGGTTTCTAAGACTGATCCTTCCCAGCCACAAAGACTGGCTCCTCATTCTCTATATATTATCACCAATTGATCCGTCATTAGTCATGAAAATCATTCACATTTTGATACTACTCATTTGTTTTGTAAAAACCGGTATGTTTAGTATAAACCTTTCGTAAATCATTTGAGTTCCTCGAAATCCCTTCGTAATATGATTTAGAAATACGAGTTTTGTATTTGTTCTAAACTTTGTTTGCTTTTGCAAAACGTGCATGTCTTTCCACCCCGAAAACATTTATAAAAATGTAGAGCCGTAAAAAGTGGGGTTATGAACTCACCTGAATATTCCTGTGCAAAGCTAGCTAATTTACGACTTCGTGATGTCGTTTCCAAGAGTTGACTTGCTAGCGTGCATTCTACAATATTCCTAACACGGAATATCTAATAAGTTTCTAAAAGTGGTAACTAGTCTACGTGTCACCGAGCTCTACCGAATCGCTAATCGAACGATTCGAGTAAGTTATTAACTTAATGAAAATAATTAAGTTATACTTGTTAAGTCACGTTTAATGTCAGTAGCAGTTTAGTAAGTCTTGAAAAAGACTTAGTTTTCGAGAGACTTAGAAATATTTATATGAAAATATATAAATATATCGTTGAAATTGCGTTAGCCGTATCGAGTAGTCGTACGTGTACAAAAGAATATTTGTATGAAAATATCATATAACCAACTCGTATTATATATCACGTTTCGTATGATCTTTGTCAAAACATACGTATGTGCCGTTTAGGCGTATAAAATAAATATGAAAAGTTATATTTATTTTATAAAGAAATCGTCGAGTTGTTTTGTTTGTAAATAAATATAACCATATTTATTTTTGTAAAAGATTTCGCGTTGTACGACATTTAGAATAAATATATTCTATATTTTATTTTAGTAACACAATCGTAGTGTCGTTTGAGATACGAGATAAATATATGATCTATATTTATTTTGTAAAAGTATACGAGTTGACGACGTTCGAAATAAATATAACATTATATTTACTTGTAAAAGCGTTTGGAAATATCAAGGTTTGAAACATTATAGACTCGAATCCCATTAAGTGTCGTTTTTGAAACTATAATACGTGTCGTGTTTACGGATTTTTCTCGAAAAACGGGCAGAGTTTCCTCTGTTTTTGGACGCCCCCGACAACACAAGTTGTCGTTAAAAATCAATCAACATTCAAACAATGTAATCTAAATTCAATTATATGCAAACTTGTCAAATATATAACGAATGTAATTTATAATTAGTCGGTTTCGAGAGCTCGTTATCACGTGATACGTTAAAAGTATAAAACACGAAATAGTAACGCCGTTAAAATCTTTACCACTTCTTCGAGTCGAAAGTCGAGCTGACCGAGTCAACTCGCTGAGTTGACTGAGTTGACTCGGTTTGACCGAGTCAACTGAAACCGAAACTGAGCCGTCTGAACGAACCGCTTGACCCGAACCGAACCATCTGAGCTGACTCGCTGCTGTTGACCGAGTTGACTCGGTTGAGTTGACCGAGTCAACTTGCTGAGTTAACTGAGTCAACTGAGTTGACTCCCTGAGTTGACCGAATCGTATACAAAACTGACCCGGAACACTGAGTTGACTCGGTTTGACCGAGTTGAACTGAGTTGAGCCGGACACTAACCCGCACCGAATCTGCTGAATCCGAACCTGAAACCAACACCCGTTTCGACAGAAACCCCTGAACCAAATCACCATCATTAACAACAGCAGCAATATCATCGTCATCATCATCGATTTTCACAGAGAAGAAAATGGGAAGAAGGTTTACCGGAAATCTCGTCGAATCGAGACACAACCACCGCTTCGCTGCCACTGCCGTCACGCGCCGCCACGCGCCACCGTTTCTCTCTCTTGCGTCTCACTCTCTCTCCGCCTCTCTCTCTCTCACCGTATCTCTCTCCTTTCTCTGATTGTAGCCACCGCACCACCACCGGACAGTGGTGGTGGTGCTCCGATCGTGATTCGAAGAAGAAAGGGAGCAGGGGGGGGGGGGGGTGTCTTCGCCTGAAAGGTCCACCGGCAGCCGCCGGTTCCTGGTGGTTGTTCGCCGGACAGAAATCAGAGGGAGAGGGAGTGGAGGTGACCGAGAGATAGGTGTTGGGGTGTGATCGAGAGAGGTAACCGGCGCCGGAAATGGAGTTCCGGTGGCCGGAATTCAGCGAGAGAGAGAGGTAGAGAAGTTGTGGGTGAGTGTGTGTTGGTTTGTCTGTGTATTCGAGAGAGAGCTGGATGGATGGGTTTTATAACATTCAAGTGGTTATTAACCAATGTAATTTACTTTTATTCAGTGATTTAAGATCTAAAGAGATCTCAATAAGATTTTGTACAGATTTCCTAATATTTTTAGAGATCTGAAAAGATTTGTTAAGATTCGTCAAGATCTTATATTATGTGTAGGTTTAGTCTTGTGTTTTGGGCGTGGGCCCGGGGCCCACAAGCTCAATCCATGCGTAAGTGGCCCGTAATTCCTACGAGACCCGTTGTCAAATCCTGAACTCCGTTTTAACGTCAAGAATTAAAATACACAAAAATACGGTCGGTAGTTGACGTTTGCGTGTTCGTTCGTTGGTTGCGTAAAATCGCGAATAATGCCTCGTTTGCCGTTTCTGATCCGTTTTTCGATCCGGTTTCGACTGTAGTCGTTAAATTTTAGTTACGAAGCTAAAATACAACGTAAAAATTTAATATTTGTCGGCGTTGTCAATATCCTGTACGGTTTCAATCCGTTGCCGTTTAACGTTTCACAGGCTTCTCTGTAAACCACCGTTCGCGCACTGTAAAGTCGGATAAACGTTCCTGGGCACTCCAAAGGCCTATTTAAGTTAATTTGCACTGTAAACACTATTTATTATCGCGTTAATTACTTGTTAATCACGTAATTAGGTGCCGTAAATCGCGGGTTGTCACATTCTCCCCCTGTTACAGAAATTTCGTCCTCGAAATTTAGACTATGTTATCCCCTCAGAATTGTGTTATTCGCAGGTAAGTCCGAATAATAACAAAGTGAATGACCGCGTAATCGAAACAAGACTTATTCGCGTCATGTGAATTTAGTGACATTCCTCCACAATAGGAATCCCAACGGTTTAAAAGTAGTGTGTCTCAGTAATTGATGTCAAAGGAAACGAGACGTATAGGTACAGTCACTAATGTGACTAAGTTAACAGGGATCCAACAGGAACTTCGACCAATCGAATTCCATAAGTACGTTCACAATAAGTAACTGAGTTCTAGAAGCAATAACATCCACTGGATGAACTTAGAATCAACAATCTCAAATGTAATAGTTTGCATGGACGCTCGATCGTGATCAGCGCAAGCTGCAAGTTATACCGACACCACAAGGTGTCGCAATGAATGGAACAATTCAATAATAGGGGTGATCGAACAAGTATCACCTGTGTTTCGCATGAAACGTTCAACCATGATTAGCCCAAGCTATAAGTCTGTGCTGACACCACAAGGTGTCGCAGTGTTTCAAATAAGTCAATAATAGCGGTGATCAAACGAATCCACCGTGGTTGAAGTCAAATGAAAATTCAACGAAATAAATCTGAACGCTTGTTCCAAACAAACATCATAGGATTTTCAATTGAAATTTGAACATCAAGGAAACACTGTTTTCGATCGAAGGTGAAGAAGCAATGAATGTCGCAGAGCATTCGATCGATGTTGAAAGAACTGTTATGAGGTACACCGGAATATGAAATGAATTTGTGTACCATTGTCTTAACACACTATTGTATTAAGACGGCTTTGATATAATAAACCGAAGTGGATTGGAAAACAATCAATAAATAAATATTTAGATCCGTGCATAAGATGCGTAAACGAGTTCAGCGCAAGCTGAAAATCACCATCACATGGTGTCGGAATCAACAATCAATTTAATGGAGTCGAATACCAAACAAGTTTACCACGACTCGGAACAAATGAAGTGTTCGTTAAAAATTGATTTGAATATGATGCTCCCAATACATCATATGGTGCCTCGAATCGAATAAGTGTAATGAGCAAGTTCAAACAATTGAACTTGGTTTTAGCGTAATCCGACAATAAGTATATGTATCGACAAGAAAACTTTCGGCATGGTTATAACGAAAAACCATGTATGTAACTTGTAAAGAAATGATCGTAATACAATGACCATTAAGAGGAGTAGAGATACGAAAATCTACTCAGTAAGCGTGAAATTCGAAATTTCAATAAAGGAAATTTGAGGACCTTACCTGGGGTTTCGTGTGACGACCAATTGTTAGGTGACATTACCATGGAATGTCGAACATAGCGTATTCGTCGTTAGTTAGGTGGGGGGGGGGGGGAAATGTGGAGACAATCGTCTTCTCCCTGGCGTGATTCGTGTCGTTGCAGGATCGCGTGACAAGTTGTCATTTCCTGATCGTTAGTTCTCCTGCTGACAGGAATCTAGCGTCGTTATTGAATTGCGCCATCGTGTCTTTTCAAAGGCCTCGCCTCGATAGTTGTATTTGTCGCACGTCAACCTCCGTTGATGTATAGCTTAAGTTTCACATAAACCTGTGCACTAGCGTTGTGTGCCGCGTAGAAAGTGATGTACCCCGACATCCGTTGACGTAGAAACTGAGCTCCATGTATTCTCGTGCGCTAGTGTTTTGTCTTGCGTAGAATGTGATGTACTCCGACATCCGTTGACGTAAAGATTGAGTTGCATATATTCTTGTGCACTCGTTTTGTTGTGCGTAGGCTGCCTGCTCGGGAAGTTAAAATATCACAGACAATATGGGTAATGTGTGCCCGAGTTAATATTCGCGGTTCCTACGTGATGGCTTTTAATAAACACACACATGCGCAAATAATCAATCATATCACCGAATGCACATGTTAGTCACCAATAAGCAATCAAGTAATTCCCCTAGTCCCACTGGTCTATCCTCCCAGCTTCTCAGACTGAACTTCCTAGTCACACTAGGCTATCCTCCCAGCCTCTCAGACTGACTGACTTCCTTTTCCGAAGGTCTTAAATGCATGTTTCCTAAACTCTCAGAGTGTTTGGTACTGTATGTAATTGTTTCGTGTACCGTGTGTAAAACACCACAATAGCGTGTGTTTGAAAACAAAATTTCTGACTGTTTGTGTTTCAGCAACGGTTGGAGACCATATTCGAGTACTAGGCGTTCTGTATGTATTCAACGTCTTAATAGTCTAAGTTCCCAGAGGGAAGTGAGGTTAGAGCCTAGGTATCACGACAGAAACCTAATTCGCTGTAACCTATAGCTCTGATACCAATCTGTCACACCCCGAAATTATCAGAGCTGGCGTGACTGGACTGGTATCTTCATTGCACAGCGGAAGCAAATAAGCATAGACTTCTAGAAACTGAACGCCTGCTAAGTACTCGAATCTCCAATTGTTCTCCTATTCCAACCGTGCCTTGTATTAGAAATGCAACCTGAGAAAGAACATGCGAGAAAAATCAACATAATGTTGAGCGAGTTCATAGTTTGTTCGTAAAAGATTTAAGATAAATCTTTTGAGTTGTGAAAGGTTTGAAGCAAATCTTTGGTACTGTGAAAGATTTGAAATAAATCTTTGGAATAACCGGTTTTTGAAGTAGTATTGAGAAAATGAATTTAAAAACCATTTTCTTGCGAAGTTATATGGAAACGTTGTGTTTGTAACACGTTATGTTCATAAAACCATGTTTTTGTAATGTTCGTGAAATCATCAATGCCCACCCTGACTTTGACCCGCATAATCTTATGCCTTAAATTTTGTAGAAAACATGGTATTTAATTTGTATGAACAAGTATGTTTCGTACGTATAAAATCCCTGGTATGTAGCAGTGTAAGAGGACTTGTGATCACCAATGGTTTGCAAGGCCATTAGCATGTTGTGAAATGCAAGTAGGAAAGACACAACCCTAGCCGATTTTTGCGTTGGGTACCAAGTCACTCCAGGTCCGTTCTGTTAGTCCTCCGAGAGGCCTGTTCTGTTGGACCGGGAGCTGGGCTCGCTACACCCAGATAGATCTACCGCTCGAGTCCCTCGGTGTTCTAACTACCCATTCACATGATCTAAAACCTCCTTACGTTAATCATACCGTGTATAAAAACGTCTGTAATCATTGTACATGTACTTTACCCCGGTTTCTAAGACTGATCCTTCCCAGCCACAAAGACTGGCTCCTCATTCTCTATATATTATCACCAATTGATCCGTCATTAGTCATGAAAATCATTCACATTTTGATACTACTCATTTGTTTTGTAAAAACCGGTATGTTTAGTATAAACCTTTCGTAAATCATTTGAGTTCCTCGAAATCCCTTCGTAATATGATTTAGAAATACGAGTTTTGTATTTGTTCTAAACTTTGTTTGCTTTTGCAAAACGTGCATGTCTTTCCACCCCGAAAACATTTATAAAAATGTAGAGCCGTAAAAAGTGGGGTTATGAACTCACCTGAATATTCCTGTGCAAAGCTAGCTAATTTACGACTTCGTGATGTCGTTTCCAAGAGTTGACTTGCTAGCGTGCATTCTACAATATTCCTAACACGGAATATCTAATAAGTTTCTAAAAGTGGTAACTAGTCTACGTGTCACCGAGCTCTACCGAATCGCTAATCGAACGATTCGAGTAAGTTATTAACTTAATGAAAATAATTAAGTTATACTTGTTAAGTCTCGTTTAATGTCAGTAGCAGTTTAGTAAGTCTTGAAAAAGACTTAGTTTTCGAGAGACTTAGAAATATTTATATGAAAATATATAAATATATCGTTGAAATTGCGTTAGCCGTATCGAGTAGTCGTACGTGTACAAAAGAATATTTGTATGAAAATATCATATAACCAACTCGTATTATATATCACGTTTCGTATGATCTTTGTCAAAACATACGTATGTGCCGTTTAGGCGTATAAAATAAATATGAAAAGTTATATTTATTTTATAAAGAAATCGTCGAGTTGTTTTGTTTGTAAATAAATATAACCATATTTATTTTTGTAAAAGATTTCGCGTTGTACGACATTTAGAATAAATATATTCTATATTTTATTTTAGTAACACAATCGTAGTGTCGTTTGAGATACGAGATAAATATATGATCTATATTTATTTTGTAAAAGTATACGAGTTGACGACGTTCGAAATAAATATAACATTATATTTACTTGTAAAAGCGTTTGGAAATATCAAGGTTTGAAACATTATAGACTCGAATCCCATTAAGTGTCGTTTTTGAAACTATAATACGTGTCGTGTTTACGGATTTTTCTCGAAAAACGGGCAGAGTTTCCTCTGTTTTTGGACGCCCCCGACAACACAAGTTGTCGTTAAAAATCAATCAACATTCAAACAATGTAATCTAAATTCAATTATATGCAAACTTGTCAAATATATAACGAATGTAATTTATAATTAGTCGGTTTCGAGAGCTCGTTATCACGTGATACGTTAAAAGTATAAAACACGAAATAGTAACGCCGTTAAAATCTTTACCACTTCTTCGAGTCGAAAGTCGAGCTGACCGAGTCAACTCGCTGAGTTGACTGAGTTTGACTGAGTTGACTCGGTTTGACCGAGTCAACTGAAACCGAAACTGAGCCGTCTGAACGAACCGCTTGACCCGAACCGAACCATCTGAGCTGACTCGCTGCTGTTGACCGAGTTGACTCGGTTGAGTTGACCGAGTCAACTTGCTGAGTTAACTGAGTCAACTGAGTTGACTCGCTGAGTTGACCGAATCGTATACAAAACTGACCCGGAACACTGAGTTGACTCGGTTTGACCGAGTTGAACTGAGTTGAGCCGGACACTAACCCGCACCGAATCTGCTGAATCCGAACCTGAAACCAACACCCGTTTCGACAGAAACCCCTGAACCAAATCACCATCATTAACAACAGCAGCAATATCATCGTCATCATCATCGATTTTCACAGAGAAGAAAATGGGAAGAAGGTTTACCGGAAATCTCGTCGAATCTAGACACAACCACCGCTTCGCTGCCACTGCCGCCACGCGCCGCCACGCGCCACCGTTTCTCTCTCTTGCGTCTCACTCTCTCTCCGCCTCTCTCTCTCTCACCGTATCTCTCTCCTTTCTCTGATTGTAGCCACCGCACCACCACCGGACAGTGGTGGTGGTGCTCCGATCGTGATTCGAAGAAGAAAGGGAGCAGGGGGGGGGGTGTCTTCGCCTGAAAGGTCCACCGGCAGCCGCCGGTTCCTGGTGGTTGTTCGCCGGACAGAAATCAGAGGGAGAGGGAGTGGAGGTGACCGAGAGATAGGTGTTGGGGTGTGATCGAGAGAGGTAACCGGCGCCGGAAATGGAGTTCCGGTGGCCGGAATTCAGCGAGAGAGAGAGGTAGAGAAGTTGTGGGTGAGTGTGTGTTGGTTTGTCTGTGTATTCGAGAGAGAGCTGGATGGATGGGTTTTATAACATTCAAGTGGTTATTAACCAATGTAATTTACTTTTATTCAGTGATTTAAGATCTAAAGAGATCTCAATAAGATTTTGTACAGATTTCCTAATATTTTTAGAGATCTGAAAAGATTTGTTAAGATTCGTCAAGATCTTATATTATGTGTAGGTTTAGTCTTGTGTTTTGGGCGTGGGCCCGGGGCCCACAAGCTCAATCCATGCGTAAGTGGCCCGTAATTCCTACGAGACCCGTTGTCAAATCCTGAACTCCGTTTTAACGTCAAGAATTAAAATACACAAAAATACGGTCGGTAGTTGACGTTTGCGTGTTCGTTCGTTGGTTGCGTAAAATCGCGAATAATGCCTCGTTTGCCGTTTCTGATCCGTTTTTCGATCCGGTTTCGACTGTAGTCGTTAAATTTTAGTTACGAAGCTAAAATACAACGTAAAAATTTAATATTTGTCGGCGTTGTCAATATCCTGTACGGTTTCAATCCGTTGCCGTTTAACGTTTCACAGGCTTCTCTGTAAACCACCGTTCGCGCACTGTAAAGTCGGATAAACGTTCCTGGGCACTCCAAAGGCCTATTTAAGTTAATTTGCACTGTAAACACTATTTATTATCGCGTTAATTACTTGTTAATCACGTAATTAGGTGCCGTAAATCGCGGGTTGTCACACTTGGTCTGGAAACTGCTAATGCTACTGCGTGGGAAGATTTCAAGGACATGATCAAAGAGGAGTACTGTCACAGGGATGACATCCACAAACTCGAGAACGAGTATTATGAGCTCAAGATGGTTGGATCAGAGATTGAGACCTACACCAAGCAGTCCAACGACTATGCTGCACTTTGCCCAAACATGTCCCGACCTATGTATCGAAGGATCGAATTGTACATCAAAGGTTTGGTCCCAGAAATCCGGAGCCATGTAACCTCAGCCAACCTCAATACCATACAGCCCGTGGTCCGTCTTGCTCACAAACTCACCAATCAGGCTGTGGAGGAGGGCAAGTTGCCCAAGAGGATCAGTGCTACTGTTGGAACTTCTAGCGATAACAAACGAAAGTGGGATGGAAGTCAGGGTAAGGATGCTAACCCCACTCAGGCCCCAGTTCAACAAAGGAAGACTGAAAGCAACAAGGGCCCTCAGCAACAGGGTGGCTATCGAGGAAACCACCCCAAGTGTAACAAATGTAACCGACACCACAGTGGGCCATGTGGCAAAAGTCAGTGTCAGCGATGCAACAAGATGGGGCATGAAGCCAAAGACTGTAGGAGCTAGCTCCCAGCTAGGCAGAATCAACAACAACCACAACAGCAACAAGGAAACAACCGTGGATGCTTCAAGTGTGGAGCAACGGGGCACATGCGAAAGGATTGCCCTGAACTGAATCAGAACAACAACAATCAGGGTGCTGGGAACAATAACAACAATGCTGGAAATGGTGCAAGAGGAAGGGCTTTTGTGATTGGAGCTGGGGAAGCTAGGAATGATCCCAACGTGGTGGCGGGTAAGTTCCTACTTAATGACCGTTATGTTTCCATATTATTTGATTCTGGAGTAGATGCTAGTTATGTATCCCTACGTATTAGTAAGAAGCTTAAGTCCACTCTTACGCCGCTAAGCTCTAAGCACATCGTTGAATTAGCTAATGGTAGAAACCTCGAGGCCTCGCACGTTATTCGTAACTGCAAACTAGAATTGTCTGGTCAGACCTTCTGTATCGATCTTTTCACCATCACTCTCGGAAGCTTCGACGTCGTCATTGGTATGGATTGGTTATCCAAGCATCGAGCTGAAATCCTCTACCAAGAGAAAGCCATTCGTATTCCCCGTCCTCCTGGCAAGCCCCTTATAGTTCAAGGCGATAAAAGCGGAGAAGTCACAGGCATCATTTCATTCTTAAAAGCCCAGAAGTGTATACAAAAGGGGCACACCGCTATCTTAGCACTTGTTGCCGACACGCAGAAAAAGGAAAATAGGATTGAAGATTTTCCAGTTGTACGCGACTATCCCGAGGTATTCCCTGAGGAATTACCCGGACTCCCTCCTCACCGTCAGGTCGAATTTCAAATCGAATTAGCTCCCGGAGCAGCACCTGTAGCTCGTGCGCCTTATCGTCTAGCTCCCGCAGAACTCAAGGAACTTTCTACTCAACTACAAGAACTACTGGACAAAGGTTTTATCCGTCCTAGCTCATCACCCTGGGGAGCCCCAGTGCTCTTTGTCAAAAAGAAGGATGGCACATTCCGAATGTGCATTGATTACCGCGAACTGAACAAAGTTACCATCAAGAATCGTTATCCACTTCCCCGTATCGACGACCTGTTCGACCAGCTGCAAGGGTCGAGCTATTATTCTAAGATCGATCTGCGATCGGGCTATCATCAGCTGAGAGTCCGCGATGAGGACATCTCTAAGACTTCCTTCAGAACCCGCTATGGTCACTACGAATTCCTTGTTATGCCTTTCGGAATGACCAACGCACCTGCGATCTTCACGGATCTCATGAACCGAGTGTGCAAACCCTACCTCGACAAGTTCGTAATTGTGTTTATTGACGACATCCTAATCTACTCAAAAAGTCAAGAGGAGCATGAACAACACCTGCGTCTTATTCTCGAACTCCTTCGCAATGAGCAACTGTACGCCAAATTCTCAAAATGCGATTTCTGGCTTAGAGAAGTCCATTTCCTTGGGCACATAGTCAATCAGGATGGGATTCACGTCGACCCCGCTAAGGTCGAATCCATTAAGAATTGGCCTATACCTAAGACTCCGACCGAAGTTCGCCAATTCTTGGGATTGGCAGGATACTATCGAAGATTTATCAAGGGATTTTCTAAGATCGCTCAACCACTTACGACCCTCACTCAGAAGGGTGTTGCTTACAAATGGAGTGATGCTCAGGAAGCTGCCTTTCAGGAACTAAAGAAGAACCTCTGTAGTGCTCCTATTCTTTCCTTACCTGAAGGTACCGACGACTTTGTAGTTTACTGCGACGCTTCTATTCAAGGACTTGGTTGCGTGTTGATGCAACGCGAGAAGGTCATTGCTTACGCTTCGCGACAACTCAAGATCCACGAACGGAACTACACGACACATGACTTAGAATTTGGAGCTGTGGTCTTCGCGCTCAAGATTTGGAGACACTACTTGTACGGTACCAAGTGCACGATTTACACTGATCACAAGAGTCTCCAGCACATAATGGAACAAAAGGAGTTGAATATGCGGCAACGCCGATGGGTCGAACTCCTAAATGACTACGAGTGTGCAATTAAATATCATCCAGGCAAGGCTAATGTAGTAGCCGATGCCCTCAGCAGAAAGGAGACCAAACCCAAGCGTGTTCGTGCCTTACAGCTCACTATCCACTCGAACCTCCCTAATCAGATCCGAAATGCTCAGGTTGAAGCATTGAAAGCCGAGAACATCAGGGCTGAGTCCCTACGAGGATCGAGACAACGTTTAGAACAAAAAGAAGACGGTGCTTACTACGTAGCCGGGCGCATATGGGTTCCCCTTTATGGAAATTTACGTGACCTCGTGATGGACGAAGCCCATAAGTCTCGTTATTCGGTACATCCGGGCTCAGATAAGATGTACCACGATTTAAGGACTACCTATTGGTGGCCTGGCATGAAGGCCCACATAGCAACTTATGTCAGAAAATGTTTGACTTGTGCAAGAGTCAAGGCTGAGTATCAGAAACCATCGGGCCTACTTCAACAACCTGAGATCCCGCAATGGAAATGGGAGCAAATTTCCATGGATTTTGTTACTGGCCTGCCTAGGTCTCAACGCGGAAATGACACCATTTGGGTAATAGTGGACCGATTAACTAAGTCTGCACACTTTTTGGCTATTAAAGAAACAGACAAGTTCTCTACCTTAGCAGAGGTATACTTAAAGGAAGTGGTTTCGAAGCACGGAGTGCCAACCTCTATTATTTCCGATCGAGACGCGCGTTTTACTTCTGAACTGTGGCAAGCTATGCACAAATCCTTTGGCTCACGTTTAGACATGAGCACCGCTTATCACCCACAAACGGATGGGCAATCTGAACGCACCATCCAAACCCTGGAAGACATGCTTAGGGCATGTGTGATCAATTTTGGCAAGAATTGGGAGAAACATCTGCCCTTAGTGGAATTCTCCTACAACAACAGCTACCACACCAGCATTCAGGCAGCACCCTTTGAGGCATTGTACGGTCGTAAATGCCGATCGCCTCTCTGCTGGGCGGAAGTTGGTGACAGCCAGATCACAGGACCAGAACTTGTGGTTGACACTACGGAAAGGATTGCCCAGATCAGACAACGCATGGCGGCAGCTCGTGACCGTCAGAAGAGTTACGCTGATAAGGATAGGAAACCGCTAGAGTTCCAGGTTGGTGACCGGGTTCTACTTAAAGTCTCACCGTGGAAGGGTGTGGTTCGTTTTGGAAAACGGGGCAAGCTTAATCCGCGATATGTCGGACCATTCGAAATTACCGAAAGGATCGGTAAGGTCGCTTACAGATTGAATCTGCCTGAAGAACTGAGCGCTGTGCACAACGTCTTTCACGTGTCTAATCTGAAGAAGTGTTTGTCAGATGAAACACTCATCATTCCTTTCAAGGAACTTACTATTGACGAACAGCTACACTTTACTGAGGAACCGATTGAGATCACGGATCGAGAGATCAAAACCCTCAAACGTAGCCAGATACCTCTCGTACGAGTTCGTTGGAACTCGCGCCGTGGCCCAGAATTCACCTGGGAGCGGGAAGACCAGATGAAGCGCAAGTATCCCCAGTTGTTCCCAAATGAAACTCCCAGCACTGAAGCTACAACCGAATTTCGGGACGAAATTCCAAACTAACGGGGGGATGATGTGACACCCCGTTGAAACGTTCTCACTTATACTAGCTTGACAGTGACTGCCTTAACTTTCGGGACGAAAGTTCTTAAAACTTGGGGATAATGTGACACTCTGGATTTTCCCGAACAACCTTCTTATTTTAGTGTTTCGTGTACATATTATTAAATGAAAGTTCGTGAATTTATCTTAATTTGATCCTTGTATTAAGTATGTGTATTATATATATATAAGTACTAGGGAACCGAGACCACGACTCGAGACCACTCGGTCTCGAGTAAACAATAAAGTAGTGGGCCGGTTGGGCCTTGCACATCTCAACTCAAAACGCAAGGACCTGACTCGAGTGACCCAAGTCGGTTGGGCTGCAATCCCCTTGAAGCCCACTCGGAAACCCACTTAGGGTGCACCACCTTTTATAAGGACCTAAAACCCTCACACACTCTCCTTTACTCTCTCTCCCACTTCATCCTCACCCTCACACTCTCTCTCTCTAGAAAACCTTAAACACAACCTCTCCTCTCTCTCTCTCTCTCTCGGATCAAACCGGCTAAAAGATCATTACTCGGGAACTTTCTTCACCGCTCCTCCATACACTCTCCATATCTAGCCGGTTAGTGCCCTATGGTTTGTTAAATCCTTGATGATTTAGAATACTTAATAATACCACTTTGTTGATCAAATGAATCGGTTAATGGATGTTTACTTTGAATGATTGAATGATGAATGAGATGTGAACTAATTGTGCTTTGAATGATAAATAATTGGTGATACTTATGACAATCCGATTCATGCTTGATAAAATAGGACAAACATTGTGTTTAATGGTGGTTTACAAGATTGTCTTGATATTTAGGATATTTGTCACATGATTCTTGTTCACAAATCTTATGTTATATGTTGAAGAATTGAGGATACATGCACATGCTTTGAATGTAGAGATGAATGATAAAACCCTAGTGATGAACTATATGAATATGATATGAATATGTGATGAATGTGCTTGATAAACTATTTGAAGATCATTGAAAATATTTGAAATTGTTGGTGTTTGATCCGTTTTGATTTGGATTTAGACAAGGGAACATGTTTATATGATTTAATTGGATAGTACACAATTCCATGAACATACAATTCTATTGGTTAGTACATCAGAAGTTCTAGAAGAACTTCATGTGCACGTATCCAGGGTTGCGAGTCGAGACCCCCGGTTGCGACTCGAGACCAACACGTGACAACTCGAGACCACAGCAGTTGCGACTCGAGACCTCGACCAAACAACTCAATCAAGGCAGACTTCAAGGACTCGGGACCGGCAAGGTCTCGACTCGAGACTTCACGATCTCGACTCGAGACGAGGTTGCGACTCATGCCGGCATCATTCGAGATCTCATGGTTGCGACTCGAGACCGCACGTTCTCGAGTCGAGACCACCTTGTCTCGACTGGGTTGCTTGCCTCCGTTATTGGGCCAAAAGTGTGTGGACTGTGCATACCGTTTTATTTGGACTCTGTGATGCTGTTAACTGTTAGTATGTTTGGATAGGCCCAATAACACTTATGATTTGTATGTTATGTGTTGACGGTTATTGTTTAACTGCTTGCGTATTAGAACAGGCTCGATAACTTGCTGGATATTTACATGTTATGCGTGCAATGTGTTAGCTATGTGTAGAATATACGTGATCTTTCGGTACCCAAACCTGACCTATACTGGTAACCATGTTAGGACGTGGTGACCAACGTACTTGACCAAGTAAACGGTCTGCCGAGCAACCCAAGGTGAGTTCACAACTAATAAAGCATGCGTTCCCGGTGGTTGGGAAACGGAAACTTAAACAACGCTATCCCCTCGTAAGGGATACAAACCTACTTCTCTCCCCTTAAATGGGACTTTTAATTAATTACTGTTTATACTGGATGCAACAAGCAACACTAAACAAAACTCTATCACATAAGTCCTCACTTCTTAATACCGGGTTATTAGTTGATAGCGCTATTTAGGTCTCACCAACCTCACACCGTGCCCGCGTATGGGATCGGGCGTGAACTAATGTACTCTGGCAACCGTCAATGATGATAGAACATTGACAAACGGGGCACTCTACGGAAACGTACGGATGAATAGTATTCGGTATTGTTAAAAACAGTTTAGTCGCTTACTTATGGGGTAGCTCCCCATCGCATGTATAAACGGATAAATTAACTGGTGAAACAAGTTTTTGGTAATTAAAAACTGGACAACTCGTGAACTCGCCAACATCTTTGTTGATACCCTACTGTATGCTTTGCAGGTACCCAGTGACTCAGGAGCTTGCAGCTTGGGAATGTGTAGTGGTCGTTTAGCCCGTGTGTGGGTTTTAAATAATCTGAACTATGAACCTTGTTTTGAACTGTTTGGTTTATGCTTCCGCTGTTTGCTTAAACTGTTATTTGAACTTAAAACCTTTGAAACTTCGAACTATAATGTTTACTAACTATTGTGGTTGGTGAACATCTTTACTATTGACCAATGCTCAGTATAATTGGTGGCTGGATCCTGGTCAGTCACGCCTCCAAGAGGTGGTATTCCGCACGTGGATTTTGGGGGTGTGACACATGTTATATCTCAATTTTGAGATAGTATGTTTGACCCGTTTCACAGGGTAAGAAGATGCACGTATGTGATGAATGTACGAAAGGGATTAACTTTGATTTACTAGTCTAGAAGTAACGTACTAACGAGTTTAAAATTTTGATGTAGGTAAATCCGCAACTTAGACGTGATGGCGAACTTGGAACGAACACACGCGTGAATCTTGTCTATATGCGTTTCCGCTATTTTGTGATGATGTTATGGTTAAAAGCTACTTTTGTTGTAATTAGGTTTTGAGTAGTAACTAGTCTTTTTAAGTCAACATGTTAAATCTTTTAAAAGATAATGTTGTCGTTGGTAGATATATAAACGTAATGCCATGGCGTTGTATGTCCTTTTGAAAGTGTCTTTAAATTTTTGTATTAAGGATTACTAAAATAGGGTTTGCTCTCGTTACGGACGGGTCATGCCCAAATTTTGTTAAAAATTTTTATGTTATTATTTTGTCTTTTGAATGTTAAAAATGAGGGCGTTATAAGTTGGTATCAGAGCCTAGGTTTGAGGGATTCAAGTATCAAGTGCTTGAACTCAAATCGAAAGCTCGTGCAAGTGTGTGTTCGTTCCGGAGCGCAATGCAAGTAAGTAAATTGTAAACTTTGTTCATACTTATAAATAGAAGTGGAAAAAGGGGAATTTTAGGCAAATTGCTTATAAACTGAATTTTTAAGTGTATAATGATGTTAAAAAGGTCCGTATTTAAATTACCAACGCGTAGGAAAAAGAATTACGTAAAACGGACCTGTAGATTGAAAGTTATGGGAGTTTTAAATTGATTTAGAGTAAAAACTAGAGCTGGGCAAAATGCAGGAACTTTTAACTGACCTGTTGGAAAACTGGTTCCCTCGCGCCACGTGACAGGGTCCTTGATGTGTGGCGCGACACGCGACAGTGCTCGCGGGCCGCGACAGAGTTAGAGCAATCTGTCGCGTGCCGCGAGAGACCCAAAAACGTTCAAAAATTTTTATTTTTGTTGTTTTGATTATGGGATTTTGTTAACCAGTTTTTAAGGTCTCATAATTAATGTTTAAGATAATTTTTATATTAAGAGTGATGAGGGAAAATATATACGAAGGGCAAAAAGGTAAATCATTGCGATCAAAGATTTTGATCTACACGATGCGACATGATCGTCGATGAAGATAATGCATGAAGTATGAAATGTAAAAAAATGAGTTAACTATGATGAAGGAGAGTATGAAAAGAAATTTAATAAATGAAATGAATGTTTTATGTAGATGGCGGACAATGTCAACGTGAATGATAATGTAGCGGCACGAAATGAATGACGATCGTAAGAGGTTGAGTTTGAAACGTATGATTATGAATAATGAATGAAGTAAATATAGATTAAAGTACTTTGATCCGTGAAAGAATATGATTTGTTAATAAATGAAAATGAAAATAATGAGATTAGTGGTAAAATAACTTGAAGAATGTGAGTTAGATGGAATTCGTATGAGAATTCGAATAAATGTATGCTTGATCAGAATTATGCATTAGAGGCTTGTACCTTGTGCTTGAATGGTGTGATAGTTATGTGTATTTAATGATTTGCTTTGTTATGATTAAGAGGTGAATATGTGCTAAATGTGAATCATACGAGCTTATTAGTAAAGGATATGTTAGAATTATGTTATATAGTTACCTTGAATAATATTTGCTATTTGTAGAATCATGAAACATTAGCATGTGAAAGTACGTGAATGTGAATGTATATGTGTATCGTTTAGAGGATCACGTAAATTGTATATGTCATACAATATGAGTATGAAATGCGTAGGATATTAATATTATAGCCTATCATATTTAGATGGATACATGTTCAAAAGTTTAAAGTGTGTAAGCAAGACAGTTGACTTTATGAAAGGCAACAATATAGGGATATCATGGAATGGCCATTACACACAAATGTTAAAGTAAAGAGTTAATGTGTTATGTATTAAGTGATTTACGTGTTATGCTTGATGATAGTTTAGTTGTATGGATTGAAAATGAGATAACTATTAATAAATGTCTCATTTATACGAAATTTGACTAACGAAAGTCAATTAACGTATGAATAGAAAGAAAGTGAATAGTTGTATGTATGCTCACATAAGCTAACAATGTTACGAATGTAATAATATGTAAGGATGGAAATCTTGTCAATTGACTCAAGCATGGATGGCAAACGGGGTAAGGGGAAGCAATGTGGCAAGCATGAACATGGACGCTAAACGTAAGTGATTTCGCAATTACTTCGAATTTATTTACATGAAGATGTATACGTGTTTGAATATTCGAAATCAAAGTGAAACATATAAATAAATGAGAAATGTTAAGGTACGTTTTGTTGAGATGGTTGGCATAATGTTAAACCGGTAAGACCTCATTATAGGGGTAAACCGGTCATAAATTTTGGTTGAGAAGTTTTAAGACGGAAATGAGAACTTGGTAATGTTGATGAGAGGTATGGAAAGAATATTAGTTAAGATGTTAACTAAAGACATTTTGTAAGTATGTTCGAATTGAAAGTAAATATAACGCGTACTAAAATACTTATATACAATAAGTACTAAGTGGTGATTGACTTTAAAAGGTTAAATTGCAGAAATCAGTAAATAATAATTATTTACAAATTTTGGAAGTATTACGTAAGAAATGCAATGTGTAATGTAGGATACTCATTAGTAAGGGATATGTGAGAGAACGTAGGTGAATTAACACCAAATACAGTGAATAAACAAATGGAAATGGTATATTAAGGGATGGTCATGTATTGACCGAAGCTCGAGAAAACACGAGAATCATCTCACTTATGTCCAGTCAAGCTAGTAAAAAGGGGGTCTAACGATTCTTAAAGGATCGGATCAAGTGTAAGAAAGAAAGATAAGAATGAAAAGTTTAAGCTTACGATTGAATGTGAATCAAACTTAAGAAAGAAGGGTGGGAACACCACTAGAAATAGGATGTAGAGTGTCGCGTCGAGACGCGCTACATGAATTAGGACATGGAATAAAGTGTTAGGACACAACACTTGAAGTTGAATGTGGAAGATTAATACGAAAACGTATCATAAAAAAATGAAAGGTTGGATCCGTAAGCAAACACGGATCAAACCAATAAGAATGAAAGGTAGTAAATTAAAAGTTTGAATCCGTAAGTAAAGACGGATTAAACAAGTAAGAATAAAAAGTAAGAACGGACCTCAAATGAGTAAATATTTTTAAAAGCGGACATTATCTAAGTTATGTTTTAAATCTTGCGCATATATATATATGTATGTATGTATATATGCAAATATGTTTGTATGCAAGAATGGTTGAAAGAAAAAAATGAATCATACGGGTCAAATGGAGATCGCCATTTGAACCCGGTATTTAATATTCGATTTGTCAAGTTTTATACTTATAGGTGAGCTTAATGTATGGGCATGCATTGTCACATATTGGAAAGAAATAATCGCCGCAAAGTATGAATAACGAGTCAAGGGATTTGACTCGCGCCAGGTATGTATAAAAAGGCTATATTTTTAATAGGAGCTTAGGGCTCGACTAGAGAGGGATGTGTCAGAATAGGATAACTGATACACATATGTAAAAATATATTTACAATTAGACTTCCGAAAAGTCAAACGAAGTAAAATGAAGTCCTTGCAAGTATGCAAGTATTAAAAAAAAGAGAAGGTACGAACGTGTACCTCGATACGTCCACGATAAGTAAGAGGTGTCAGTCTGACCTTGACCAACAAAATGAAAGGATTGTATGTAAGAAATGGAATGTATGATATGTTTTAGCATGTTCGTAAGAAATTTGTGTAAGAGACATAGGCGAACAAACACCATGTAGGACGCAATTATGAAAGGCTGTGTGCTAACCATTTATTTATAGACAAGAATGATGGAATTCTTAGTGAGATGATAGTAATAAAGCTGGTGGAAGGATGCTCACGAGTGGGAGCATATTTCATGAATGAATGAGACCAATTATGGTACGGAAGGTACATATAAAGAAGCGGATCGATCCGGCACACGGATAACTGATTTATGCAATGAAGGCGAGGTTAGTAAAATGTTTAATTTTTGATTGATGATTAAGAATCTGTAGATTTATTGGTAAGTGTGAACAAAATGAAAGGTAGGATAATTATGGTATGGTATGGTATGCAATAATCGACTTGTAATGGTCAGCGTAAGAAGGTATGTATGTCATTAAGAGAAAGATCTAAAGGCCTTAAATGAAAATTTGAACTGATTTGGTTAAGCGCTCGTATGAAGCTCGTGCACAACATACCTGGTTGGTATAATAAGTAGTTCATGCAAAGAGCTAATAATAAAGTGTTGCGAATGATTAAATTTGAGGCTAAACTCAAAGTTGTAATTAGTTCAAGTAACGGTAGAAACCGTAGAATGATGCTTTATACTCGTATTTAGTATGAAAAAGTAATTAGGAAGAGGGTAGCTTTGTTTTAGTACCACTAAGTCGTTAAATGTTTATAGTATGCGTATAATGATATGCTAAGCCCTCATATGAATAAGAAAGTAATTAGAAGAACGTTAGTAACGGGATGATGGGGTTTGCTCATGGTTACAATAATAAATTATATCGTGTATGATACATGAGTGGAATGAAATAAATCATTTATTTTTTTATTAGCAAATGTATGAATATGTTGAGCTTAATTAGAAAGATAGAAACAAGCTGTAAACATAGGCTTGTACGACCAATAGTATACATTTGGAATAAATTTCAATGAACGAAGCGCTAGTGATGATGTATGCTAGGAACTAGCATTATGAAATGAAAACGACACTAATAAGATCTCTGGATCAGATTCTGACTTATATGTGATTATGAAAGTAATTTACTTAATTTAAGAACGTAGGAACAATGCGTACACATATGTTCATCCATGAATGAAACTTTTGCCAAGATCCCGAATGCATTTATGTCGTAGTAAACATCGTGGATGAATAGATGAAAAAGTAAGAGTAGAATTGTTCTAGTTGGAATGAGAAAGGTTTCGGGGACGAAACCTCCTTTAAGGGGGTGTAGACTTGTAACACCCCAAAAATATTTATTAAGAGAATAAGTTGAATTGAATTAAAAATTTAACTTAGTTGGTAAAATGTGTTAAATAACTAGCTTAGTGATGATATATGCCTAAATAAAACAAATGCACAACTAGAAGGGGGAAAGGTGAAAATAAAAAAAAAAACAAAACAAAAGGATTAATAAAATTAAAACCCAAATTCACACACTCTGGTGTGTGACAGTTCGACCAGAATAAGGGAAAAATAAGGGAAACCCTTGTTCTTGCTAAAATCACTCAGTTGATCAAGGAATTCAAGGCTAATCACTTGCATGATTCTAAATTTTTGGTCATCTACACATACTCAGTAAAGTGGTAAGTTAAATCTCTTGATTTGGTGAATTATAGGAAATCGGTTTCAACCCAGTCATGTGTTGATGTTAAAATATGTGCAATTAGATGTAAGGGTTGCACTATAGGATAAGGTTTAAGTGTGAATTTGATCATTTGAAAGACTAGTTGCATAAAACCATTTGATATGAAATATTAGAGATGTAGGATGATGAAAATTAGGAATGATCATGTGTAAATTTGGCATATGATGATGTTGTAGTACTTGAATCTTAGGCAAAATGATGTAGGATAAAAGAATCATATGAACTTGAATGATTATTGACGGGTTATGAGGCGAACTAGAAGGAATTGTACTTCAAAAGCTTATATGTAGTGTCCTACAAATGCGAAACCCGCCAAGTGCTCGATAAAATGCCTAGAAGAACATATTTGTGAAATTCGGAAGAAATTGTGATAAAGTTGCCATATGTTAGGCTATGAAAATAATGAAATGATATTTGAATGAACTAAAAGATGGAACGAATATGTTAATGTAGGCGTGAAGAAAGAAAGCTCAAGTGCTAGGAAAACGGAAAACACGCAAGATCGAGGTATGTTATTTATGCATACTAAATTCTATTAGTAAATTGTTGTTTGTGCTAAAGCCATAAATTTGATAGTTGTGATAGATAAATAGTAAATGGTTTGATCCGTTGTGAATGAATTGCATGAAACGTAGATTTATAAATGAAATGTTTTATGACCGGTCCTTTATGGGAGAACCGGATAATGAGAAAATGAGTATGAAAGGAATAAGTTTGTTCGTCCTAAACGAACCGAATGAAAGTTATATTATGAATGATATTATCCGTTACTAACGGATAAGTTATGAATGAACGCAACCAACTCGATCCGTCGCTCACGGATTTGAGTGTATGTAAAAGATTGAAAGGAATGTATTCGTTCGTTATAAACGAACCGAATGAAAGTTATGTATGAATGAAAAATGCCCGTTTCAACGGGATAAGAATGGCATGTTATATCTCAATTTTGAGATAGTATGTTTGACCCGTTTCACGGGGTAAGAAGATGCACGTATGTGATGAATGTATGAAAAGGATTAACTTTGATTTACTAGTCTAGAAGTAACGTACTAACGAGTTTAAAATTTTGATGTAGGTAAATCCGCAACTTAGACGTGATGGCGAACTTGGAACGAACACACGCGTGAAACTTGTCTATATGCGCTTCCGCTATTTTGTGATGATGTTATGGTTAAAAGCTACTTTTGTTGTAATTAGTTTTTGAGTAGTAACTAGTCTTTTTAAGTCAACATGTTAAATCTTTTAAAAGATAAATGTTGTCGTTGGTAGATATATAAACGTAATGCCATGGCGTTGTATGTCCTTTTGAAAGTGTCTTTAAATTTTTGTATTAAGGATTACGAAAACAGGGTTTGCTCTCGTTACGGACGGGTCATGCCCAAATTATGTTAAATTTTTTTATGTTATTATTTTGTCTTTTGAATGTTAAAAATGAGGGCGTTATATAAATCAATCTGAAAATGTGTAGCAACCCTATGTTTTGCAATTTTAATTAAACTTGCATGGATTTAGGGATATTTTAATAGATATTTAATTAGTTATAAATAAATAGGACCAAAAGGTCTAAATTACCCCTTAACTAATTTTGTATTGGGGGACACTTGTCAATTATGTATTGGTTTTTACAGTTCTTACAAACATAAGTGTTTGTATTTGATCTCCAAAGTATCTATATCTATATACTATATAATAGAGTAAATCATTTGAGGAACACATAGATGATCTCAAATATTTTTTTCCCTGCCTAAATAAACATTCACACATAAGTTAGATAATTATCATTGAATATCTATTTAATTTACTAAATTAAATTTTAAATATGAAAAAGAATGATTCTTTACAAAATCATTAATCAAATTTTTATAAATGAGTCGATCGACTTTCCCAATTACGATAATAATATTAATTAATAATAAACAATAAGAAAGGGTAAGGGTAAGGGTGACTTATATATATTAGTTATTTTAATTTTTTAAACTTTTATTATATGACACAAGAACTTTATCTTTTATCATTTTTTTTATTTATACTAGCATATAAATCCGTGTATCACACATATTAAATATAAAAAAAATTAGATTGAATAATATTTTAATTTATTAGTGTTACAAACCCATGTATTACACATGTGTAAAATATCAAATAAATAACTTAATGTTGTTGGAAATTGAGCGTTATTTACTACGTAATAACTCAAGCCTATCTCGGTTTCCTTCTATGCCTTACCCCGATAGTGAATCAATATCTTTAGCAGACAATTGTTTAATAGCTGACGAGCTTTCATACGATGTAAGTGCTACTGGCGCTGAATTTAATAATCATTTAAGTAGTCTAACCAATGAGCAGCGTTTAGTTTTTGATGAGATAATTCAAGTCGTTGATTGTAGTAAGGGTGGTATGTTCTTCGTTTATGGTTATGGAGGTACTGGTAAAATGTTTTTGTGGAACACATTATCCGCATCCATCAGACGTAAAGGAGATATTGTATTAAACGTTGCATAAAGTGGAATTGCTTCTCTTTTGTTATCTGGTGGACGGACTACACATTCAAGGTTTCATATTCCTTTAAATTTAACAGGAGACTCAATGTGTCATATTAAACCAGATGATGAAGTTGCTGATTTATTGAGAAAAACGAAGTTGATAATTTAGGATGTAGCACCGATGATTCACAAACATGCTTTTGAAGCACTTGACCGAACAATGAAAGATATCTTCAAATCTGATGATTCAGTAAATTCGGAGATGAGTTTTAGAGGTAAAGTTATGGTGTTGGGTGGTGTTTTTAGACAAATACTTCCGGTTGTATCAAATGGTAGTAGATGAGAAATCGTTAATGCTTCAATCACTTCGTCCTATATTTGGAGTACTTGCAAGCTGCTTACCTTAACTATAACAACTCTCCTAGAACCCTTAACATAACCCTAAACGTTCCTAAATACACCCCGTACGCGAGAAACGAGCCCGAAATACTCTTGTACTTATTAAAATCAACAAAAAAACAAAATTTAAGAGTCCCTCGCGGGGCGCGACTGCCTTAAGCTTAGGCTGTCGCGGGCGGCGACTACCTTTGATTGTCGGACAAGTCATAGTGCCACGTGGCACGTGAAGCTAGACCGATGACTGGTCAAAGCTATAGTTGACACGCGGTTCCTCGCGGGCCGCGAAGGCCTTCTTTGCCTTCCTCGCGGGGCGCGAGCCACCCTAGTCCAGCCCTATAAATAGGAGATCGAGGTTCAGTTGTAACTCGTTCAAAATTCAGATTTCTTTCTCAATTTCTATATAGTAGAAGTAATACCCGGGCATAATACCTACAATAAAGCGAAGCTCTGCCTCGTTGTAAGTATTATAACCCCTGGTTACGTATTAGTTACTCTACCCGATTGATCTAGGGCTCCGTAACGCATGTCAAGGCTCTGCCTGACTCAGTCGTTGGAGTTCTGTCTCGGGGGTATGGGTAATGTAAATTGGGTTATCTTACTAACACGTGTGCATTGTTTAATTTTAATAGATTATAACCAGGAAGTCACCATAAAGAAGTAGTATCATCTAAAACAACAATGTGAGTACATCTATTTTTCTACCAAACTGTTATAACAAAACCTCAAATGTTTTGAATTACGATAACAGTGATTGAGTCTATGTATTCTACAATTACTGTCGGTATGTTGGAGTTTTGTATACATTACTTGTTACTATACTGTGAATAGTGATATGACCACAAGTCAGGATTGACATACCGTGGGTGGTAATTGGGTGGATATAAACATTGTAATCACCCTCAATACTATAAAATGATAAAAGATGTTTTGATTAAATTGGGATGCACTCGCCAGTATTTCTTGCTGATAAAACTTTTTTAAAACGCGTTTCAGGTAACAAAATGTGAAAGCCAAATAGAAGCCAGCTGGAGAACAATGAATGCTTGGAAAAGTGGCTATAAAATTTACCTAAACAAGAAAGAAGTTTTATTTCAATAAATTAGAGTTTATCCCTATAAACATATTATAATGGAAACTTGGGTTTTTCCCATGTATTTATTATTTATAAAAGTGTGGTATTTTAACTCTGATAAACTATTTCCTAACTACGGTCCTGATGTTAATTTCCGCTGCCAAATTGATAAACACCGATACCACTAATCTAGATCTCGTGACACCGCTCCCGAGGTACGGGTCGGGGGTTGCGATAGAGAGTGGTATCAGAGCTACAGCCACTGATTTAAGCCACAGAATTGTTCTGCTGACACCAATATTTTATCAATTATGTTAGGAAATAATCTATGTGATTATGTGTAAATATGCATATTATTGTTTTGTGTTATTTGACAATCTGTTAGTTTACAGTATGAGTGAGTAAGGTACGTCTGACGCTTACCGTCACCTAGGTAGTTCTCCCAAGAGTGAAGGAACCTCGTCACAGCCTACTCCTTCGGGGTATTTTGCTGACACAGAAGAGGGAATTTTCATCTTTAAAGCACAATCCGAAGAACCGTTCCCCCCGAAAAAGAGAGGATGGTTCAGTAGGGGAGCACATGAGAGGCGAAAGAGAATGAAAAAGTTACAACAACAAAGAGCGTTAGCAGCAACCAATAGGGAAGTAAATGCCCAAACTCAGGAGGCAGTTAATGGACAGTTGGCAAACTTTCATATGCTGGCCACCACTGCAGCAGATCCAAACCTTGATCAGATAGTTGCACCACAACCATTGCTATTATTTCCAACCTAACCAATGGAGATAGAACCTAACCCAGGAAACCAATTCCCCACACCAGCATTTGACCCTGATGAGATACCTAGAATCCCAGCACCTAATCCTCTAGCGTATGATCCATGGGAATATGATCATAGGGAATATCAAGAATTTTATCCTTAGGAAGAACCAATAGCACAGTACACCAACCTTAATCCTTTAGATCCGTATTGGAATGCTGATAAGTATGTTCAGGAAATATTAAATAACCCGTATCCATATGGAGAACCGATACCTCAGTATCCTGACCCAGTACCCGCACCACGACCACCCATGAGTGACAAAAATGTGCAGGAACTTCGCACATATGGTGAGGAATTAGTAGAAGAAGGAGAGGGAATAAGACAGATAGGAGAAAAGCTCGTGTGGAAATACGACGAGCGAGAAATGCAATTTTGGATGAACAACCCTTAGTAATAATATATATATATATATAAATGTGTGTAGTTTGAAAAAAAATCAACTAAAATAGATAACTAATATCTATCGATGCATAACTAGTAGTGTGTTTAAATTGCAGTTGCAGGATTGTAATATATATATATATATATATATATATATATATATATATATATATATATATATATACGGGGAAGGTTCAAATGAAAACCACTTTTATTGTGAAAACTCGAAAACTAACTAAAAAAAGCATAAAAAACACACCATTTTTTTTTTCAATTTTTTTATAAAAAGCGCAGGTTTTTTTATATAAAAAAAAATTTTCAAAAATTTTTTTTTTTAGTACACATGTGTAATAATACACATGTGTAGTACACATACACATGTGTAGTATTACACATGTGCACTACAAAAAAAAATTTATATATAAAAAGTGGCGAAAAATGGTATGCAAAAAAAAAAAAAATTTGGTATATTTTTTTGGCTTTTTTAATTAGTTTTCGAGTTTTCACAATAACTAGTGGTTTTCATTTGAACCTTCCCCATATATATATATATATATATATATATATATGAAAAGAGTAAAAGTCGCAATGTTTGACGTTTTTGATCAGTTTGTTTGTGTGATTGTTTGCATTAAATCTTATTTTATGATATTAATACCTTGATAAATTTTTGTAATCCAGATGGATAACGAAGTAAATAAGCAAAACCAGAATAATGATGATAATGGAAAACAAGTAGATAACAGTGCCATCCAACATATAGTAGCACAAGGAATTATAGATGCTATGCCATATATTATCAAAACTGTTAAAAAAACAGAAAATAATAAATCTGCAAGTGGAAGTAAACATCAACACACTGAACCCAGTCACAACGTGAATAATGGACCGCTAATCCAATTTCCTATTCCAAAAAGAAGAAGAACCATGTCATATGGTTGTTCTTTCAAAGAATTCTGGTCCTGTAAACCAATAGAATTCTCTGGCAATGAATGAGCCATTGCAGCTCTACGTTGGATAGAAAAGACAGAAGCAGTCTTAAAAATAAGCAAATGTGCAGATGAATATAAGATTATGTTTGCTTCTAATCTTTCTAAGAATGCAGCCTTAGAATGGTGGAATACTATTCTCCAGTCTAGAGGAAGTGATAAAATTTATAATATGGAATGGACTGATTTTAAGGAAATAGTCGAAAGGAAATTTTGTCCTGCTCATGAAAAAGAACAAATCGCTAATAAGTTCTTGAATCTTAAAATGACTGGAATAGACTGCAAGGGTTACATTACCATATTTTTCGAATATGCTAGAATAGTGCCAACCTTAGCTTCACCAGAACCAGTATTAATCTCCCGTTACATCTGATGATTAATTAGTGAAATCATGCATGTAGTCAAGGCAGCTAGACCACAAACCATAGAGGAAGCCGTAGAATTAGCCAATACCTTGACTGATGAATTGGTACGTACGCAAGAAGAAAACCAGAGGAAGAACCTAGCCCAAAGACTTACCCAAGAATTTCGTTATGGAACTACCTACCGTGGGAAAAGTACAGGTTCTACTTCTGCACCTTACTGTAAGTACTGCAAGAAGAAGCATTCAGGAAAATGCTCAATATACTGCAACTTCTGCAAAATGTCTGGACACAAGGAAGAAAACTGCAGGAAGAAACCCAGCAATAAGCAATGCTTCAACTGTGGAGAAAATGGGCATATCAAACCAAACTGTCCGAAACTAGCTCTAGCAACAAATAGCAAAACTACCAAGAATGCCCGAGCATTTGTTCTGACAGATGAAGAAGCCAAGATGATTCCGGATGTAATTGCCGGTACGTTTTTAGTTAATGATATTTTTGCTAAAGTATTATTTGACTCTGGTGCAAACCAAAGTTTTATTAATACTTCATTCTATAAATTTCTCAATCAACCATTAACTAAACTTCAACAAGAATGTCTGGTAGAAACGACAAATGGAGAATCCGTTAAGATCACTGAAATCTTGCATGGAGCAAGAATAGAAATTTTAAACCATAATTTTATTGCTACCCTTTATCCAATGAATCTGGATGGATTTGATGTTGTATTAGGAATGGACTGGTTAGTAGCCAATCACGCCAGTATTCTATGTGATCAAAAGTCAGTGCAAGTAAGTTCACCAAAGGGTGAAAAAGTCACAACTAAAGGAGAAAAGCCAACTAGGTCCACAAAATTCATCTTTGTGATGAAAACATCCAGCTATGCAAGGAAAGGATCACTAGTGTATATGATTTCCATAATCATTAACACTAAAGGAAAAGAATTAAAAGATATTCCTGTAGTATCTAAATTCTTAGATGTTTTTTCCAGAAGAGTTACCTGGATTACCACCAGATAGAGAGGTTGAATTCAGAATTCACCTAATACCAGGGACAACACTGATTACCAAGGCACCTTACCGTTTAGCACCAGCGGAGATGCAAGAACTGAAGAAACAGTTGGACGGACTTCTGGAGAAAGGTTTCATACAGCCGAGTTCATTGCCATGGGAGCACCAATCTTGTTTGTCAAGAAGAAGGATGGAACAATGCGTATGTGCATTGATTACCGAGAACTGAACAAGGTTACGATTAAAAATCGGTACCCACTACCGAGAATCGATGATCTGTTCGATCAACTTCAAGGAGCTTGATTCTTTTCTAAGATCGATTTACACTCATGATATCATCAATTGAAAGTACAGGAAGAGGACATTCCTAAAACTGCTTTCAGAACAAGGTATGGTCATTATGAATTTACAGTCATGCCATTTGGTTTAACAAATGCGCCAGCCACATTTATGGACATGATGAACAGAATATGTAAACCATATCTAGATAAATTCATAATTGTCTTTATAGATAATATTCTTATTTACTCTAAGAGTAAAGAGAATCATGCATAGCATTTGTTTATACTTTTAAATTTGCTGAGAAAAGAAAAGCTTTACGCTAAATTTTCAAAATGCGAATTTTGGTTAAAGGAAGTGCAATTCCTTGGACACCTGGTTAATCATGAAGGAATTCATGTAGATCCCACAAAAATCGAGGCGATTACTAAGTGGAAAGTCCCTGAATCACCGACGGAGGTGAGAAGTTTTCTTGGACTAGCAGGTTATTATAGACGTTTTATTCAGGATTTTTCTAGAATAGCCATTCCCTTAACGAAATTGACCTGCAAATCAATTAAGTTTGAATGGGGACCAAGACAGGAAGAAGCTTTTAGGATTCTAAAGCAAAAGTTAACCAATGCACCCATACTAGCATTACCAGAAGGAACTAAAGATTTGATAGTCTATTGTGACGCTTCTAAGTTAGGTTATGGATGTGTGTTAATGCAGCGTCAAAAGGTTACAGCCTATGCCTCTAGACAACTTAAAAATCATGAAGAGAATTATACGACCCATGATCTAGAGTTAGGAGCTATAATTTTTGCCCTTAAGATTTGGAGACATTATCTTTATGGTAGCAAGTTTACTATTTTCACCGATCATAAGAGTTTAAGATATGTTTTTGGGCAAAAGGAGTTAAATATGAGACAGAGACGCTGGATGGAGATCCTTAGTGATTATGATTGTGATATCCAGTATCATGCAGGAAAAGCTAATGTAGTAGCTGATGCTTTAAGTCGAAAGTATAATGAGAAGCCAAGACGAGTACGTTCTCTCAAATTAAATCTGCAGATAGATTTAAATGAGCAAATTAGAGAAATACAGGAAACAGTAATCAAGTACGATACTGAAAAATTAAAAGGAATGATTAAGGAGTTAGAACAAGGAACAAATGGAATTTGAAGATTCCATAAGAAAAGAATCTGGATACCCAAACAAGGAAACCTACACCACCGAATTTTAGAAGAAGCCCTTAAGTCTAAGTATACGATATAGCCTGGTAATGATAAAATGTATCAAGACTTAAGAAAGAATTTCTGGTGGATAGGAATGAAAAAGGATATAACAATCTATGTTGCTAAGTGTCTAACCTGTTCACAGGTTAAAGCTGAACATCAGAAACCCTCAGGTTTATTGTAGCTACTAGAAATACCTATATGGAAATGGAAATTGATAACAATGGACTTTGTTATTAAATTACCCAAGACCCGAAAAGGTAATGATGCAATCTGGGTGATTGTAGACAGATTAACCAAATCTGCTCATTTCTTACATATGAAGGAAATTTTCAGTATGGAACAATTAGCCAAGTTATATGTAAATGAAATAGTTTCATTACATGGAATTCCTTTATCTATTGTTTCTGATAGAGATAGTCATTTTACTTCTTATTTTTGGACTAGTTTCCAGAAAGCAATGGGAACCAAGTTAAAACTAAGCACAACCTATCATCCTCAAACGGACGGACAAAGCGAAAGGATAATTCAGACAATGGAGGATATGCTTAGAGCTTGTGTAATTGATTTCGGAGGAAATTGGGACAATCATTTACCATTATTAGAATTTTCCTACAATAACAGCTATCATACCAGTATCAATGCTGCACCATTTGAAGCACTCTATGGACGAAAGTGCCGAACTCCAGTCTGTTGGGCAGAAATTGAAGAAAAATAACTGTCTGGACCAGAGATAGTACAAGAAACAACGGACAAGATTATTCAAGTCAAGGAAAGACTGAAAGCAGCACGCAATCGTCAAAAGAGTTATGCTGATAACAGACAAAAACCATTGGAATTTCAGGTAGGAGATAAGGTATTATTAAAAGTATCTCCATGGAAAGTAGTGGTCAGATTTATTAAGAGGGGAAAGCTATGCCCCAGGTATGTCGGACCTTTTGAGATTATTAGAAGAATAGGACCAGGAGCTTACCAGCTACAACTGCCAGAGCAAATGGCAGGAATACATGATGTATTTCATGTATGTAATCTCAAGAAGTATTTAGCAGATGAATCATTAATGGTACCTCTTAAGGACATAGAGGTAAATGGGAAACTTAAATTTATAGAGAAACCGTTAAAGATTGAAGATAGAAAGATCAAGAATCCCAAACACAAGAGACTAGTTCTGGTCAAAGTAAAATGGGATTCCAAGAGAGGACCAGAATACATTTGGGAGCTTGAATCAGAAATGCCAAGGAAATATCCACACCTGTTCCAGTAGACCTCGAGGACGAGATCTAAAACAAGGTGGGGAGGATATAACAACTCTCCTAAAACCCTTAACATAACCCTAAACGTTCCTAAATACACCACGTACGCGAGAAACGACCCTGAAATACTCTTGTACTTATTAAAATCAACAAAAAAAAATTCAGGAGTCGCTCGCGGGGCGCGACTGCCTTAAGCTTAGGCTGTCGCAGGCCGCGACTACCTTTAATTGTCGGACAAGTCATAGTGCCACGTGGCACGTGACTCACCAAAGCTAGACGGATGACTGGTCAAAGCTATAGTTGACATGCGGTTCCTCGCGGGCCGCGAAGGCCTTCTTTGCCTTCCTCACGGGGCGCGAGCCGCCCTAGTCCAGCCCTATAAATAGGAGATCGAGGTTCAGTTGCAACTCGTTCAAAATTCAGTATTCTCTCTCAATTTCTATATAGTAGAAGTAATACCCGGGCATAATACCTACTATAAAGCGAAGCTCTGTCTCGTTGTAAGTATTATAACCTGTGGTTATGTATTAGTTACTCTACCCGATTGATCTAGGGCTCCGTAACGCATGTCAAGGCTCTGCCTGACTCAGTCATTGGAGTTCTGTCTTGGGGGTATGGCTAATGTAAATTGGGTTATCTTACTAACACGTGTGCATTGTTTAATTTTAATAGATTATAACCAGGAAGTCACCAGAAAGCAGTAGCATTATCTAAAACAGCAATGTGAGTACATCTATTTTTCTTCCAAACTGTTTTAACAAAACCTCAAATGTTTTAAATTACGATAAAAGTGATTGAGTCTATGTATTCTACAATTACTATCGGTATGTTGGGGTTTTGTATACATTACTTGTTACTATACTGTGAATAGTAACATGATCACAAGTCAGGATTGACAGTACCGTGGGTGGTAATTAGGTAGATATAAACATTGTAATCACTCTCAATACTGTAAAATGATAAAAGCTGTTTTGATTAAATTGGGATGCACTCCCCAGTATTTCTTGCTGATAAAACTTTTTAAAACGCGTTTCAGGTAACAAAATGTGAAAGCCAAATAGAAGCCAGCTGGAGAGCACTGAAGGCTTGGAAAAGTGGCTATAAAAGTAACCTAAACAAGAAAGAAGTTTTATTTCAATAAATTAAGGTTTATCCCTATAAACATATTATAATGGAAACTTGGGTTTTTCCCATGTATTTATTATTTATAAAAGTGTGGTATTTTAACTCTGATAAACTATTTCCTAACTACGGTCCTGATGTTAATTTCCGCTGCCAAATTGATAAACACCGATACCACTATTCTGGATCTCGCGACACCGCTCCCGAGGTAGGGGTCGGGGGTTGCGACATTAACGAAAAACATGAGGTTAACTATAGGAGCCAACACATCTGAAATAGAAGAGACTAATCTTTTGCAAACTGGTTGCTTCAGTTGGGCGAGGTAAAGATTGGTGATAGTGATGATTGTGAGGTCGTTATAGATATTCCTGAAGATCTTTTAATTAAGTGCTCTGTGGATCCTATGTCAGATTTGATCGACTTTGTATACCCTTCACTTCTTCAACTATAGAAAGATAAAGATTATTTTGCTGAAAGAGCTATATTGGCACCAACAAATGAAGTTGTACAAGAAATAAGTGAAAGATTGCTTGCTTTGTTTCCTGGTGAAGAAGTCGAGTATTTTGAGCTCTGATAGTATTTGTCAAACTGAGCAAGCAAAGAATCCATCACACGGTAAACTATATTCTCCCGATGTTCTCAATGGTCTTAAAATATATGGTTTGCCTAATCATTGATTAATCCTTAAAGTCGGTGTCCTTGTAATGTTGCTTCGAAATATTGATCAACAAAATGGTTTATGCAACGGTACAAGATTACGTATTACTGAACTTTACAAACGAGTTATAGAAGCTGAGATTATATCCAGATGAAACATAGGGATAAAAACGTATATTCCACGAATCAGTTTGACACCATCAGATAAAAGAAATTCTATCAAGTTTCAACGACAACAATTCCCTTTATCTGTATGTTTCACAATGACAATAAAAAAAAGTCAAGGACAATCTCTATCAAGGGTTGGATTGTATCTCAAATATCCAGTTTTCTCACATGGTCAACTTTATGTTGCATTATGAAGAGTCAAAAGCATAAGCGGTGTGAAGTTGATTATACTAGATAAAGATGAGAATGTAACAAATAAAACAACTAATGTGGTCTACAAGGAAGTTTTTTTCGGGATTTGAATAATTTTATTTTTTTTTGTCTTCCAATGTATGTGTTTTACATAGTATTAAATTTGAACATAAATAATTGGTTTTTGGTTGAAGCCGCGTTTTACGTGGGCATTAGCCTAGTAGACAATAAGAAAAGGTAAGAGTGGCCTTTGTATATTAGTTATTTTAATTTTTTAAACTTTTATATGTCACAAGAACTTTATCTTTTATCATTTTTTATTTATACTAGCATATAAATCCATGTATCACATGGATTAAATATAAAAAAAATTAAGTTGAATAATATTTTAATTTATTAGTGTTACAAACCCGTGTATTACATATGTGTAAAATATCAAAAAAAAAAAAAATGTAAATCATACTTCTATATAATCGTAATCACAAAGTTAAAAAAGTGTAATAATAGTATAATCCAATTATTGCGTTATTCCGATTAGTACTAAAATATGATGGTTTAGTAAAAAAGATCTAATTATTGTATTTTTCATTTTATGATAATATTTAATAAAATACATTGTATTTATCTAATAATATTAATTAAATAGTGCATCCTAATCTGGTTATTAACATATTTAAATTAAATTTATTATATTAGTAAGGATAAGGATTAAAAAAAATATTTTAAAATAAAATGTAAGTCTATATTGTAAGATTGAAGGAGAGAGTCACACGTTACAGTAATCCTATATTAAAATATAAATTAGATTTGATCCTTTGTTTGTAACTTTACCATTTTTATTAATAATTAAAGGTTTAAATTATTTTGTTTTAGAAATATATGTGGTTAATCTTAATGAGGTGTTATATTAACAAATAAAGTTATTATAATAATGGATAAATAATTAAATTGGAGATATTAATAATAATAATAGTTTTGTTATAGATAAAAATAAACTAACGATTAAAAGGCTTTTAAGTTTTAAAGGATATTAAAATCAAACACAAACATATTAAAAATATAATAACCCTTTATCGTATGTCATAGAGGCAAATATAATCTTGACCTCTAATCTGTAAAATCGGTATATTCAAGAGATAAAGTAACTCTTATATTTTTATCTCTATATCGAATAGTATACTTTATTAACCCAAGCATCATGGTATATCAATTTCTTTTGAGGAAGATGTGGTTTATTTAGAATTATTTATTAAGATGGATAATGGTTCTTATATTAATTTACTTATTATTAATATTATTATTATCATTATTGAGGTAACATAAAAAATTGTCACATGGCATTTTGATGACAATATTATTACTAAATTGATGGAGAGAATACCAAATAACATTAAGTAGATTCTTTTAGAGTTAATTGCCTGGATGGTCCCTGTGGTTTCACGTTTTTTCATCTTTAGTCCCCACCTTTTCAAAATAGCATGTTTGCTCCCTGTGGTTTGATTGTTTGTTACTCGGATAGTCCCCTGCGTGGATGACAGTTAGTTTGCTCAGTTAAGTTAGTGTGAAATTACTAAATTACCCTTAATATTAAAACATATTAAATAAAAATATAAATTGTGGGACCCACACATATATAAAAACAAAAACATAACCCATCAACAACCTCACCCTACCCCATCCCCTTCAACCTCCTCAACATCGCCGACAAAGAATTCCGTTCACCACCGCCGGCCACCGATTCCAACCAGCAAAGCAAAATGATTTTAATAATTCAAAACGATTTTAATAAGTTAGAACGTTGTGTATTTCGAATCTGATGACCAGAACGAAGATGAAGGTTCATCAGAGTCAGTCTCCGAGGGCGGAGTCACCGGGTCCGGCTTCAGGTCCGATTCCTCGGCTGTCAAGAAGAACGTCGTACAGTGGACCACTGACTCACAGCCAACAAACGCCACCATCCACCGCCCCACCTGCCTCCACTGCCCCCATTAGCCACCACTGTTCACCTTCTCCACCACCATTTAACAACACCACCAGGATTAATAACCCCAAATCATCTTCCCTCCCAACAACCCTTAGATCAAACCGATTATCCCCATCAAAATCACTATATTTCTACACATGGGTATCCAAAAATCTTTACAAAGTTGTAACTTTTGTTGTCTTAATCGCCACCATTGCCGTGTGTTCTTCCTCTGCAACGTCAGAGACTCGAATCGGAGATTCACTTGTTCTGTTTAAGTCACAGGTTCGTGACTCGAGACGTAGATTGTTATGCTCGGATCTGTATAATCGTTTGAAGATGGTGGTGTGGTGCGGGTAAGGTGGTGAGGCAGTGTAGCGGTGGTGGTGGTCGGAGATGCGAACAGGTTTGCGGTGGATATAGAGGTGGTTTGTGGTGGAGGTGGTGAGGCAATGCAGGAAAGAGAGGAAAGAGAGAGAAGGGGTGAGGGTGAGGCGGTGGTGGTTTGTTGTTGTAGATAAGACCGTGGGGTATGGTGGGGCGGGGGTTTGGGGCGTGGGTTTGGTGGGCTTCGCTGGGCTGACCCGCTGGGCTGTTTGTTTTAAAACAACAAATTTAATTTTTTTAATATTTTTAAATAAAGAAAATTACATAAAAAAAAATTCCTAACGTTTTTATTTGTTTTTTTTTTTATCTCTTCTCTCATCTCCAAGACTAGTTGCAACTCGTCACCCTGTAGGTGATCAATCGGCTGGGATAGAATTTTCAAATCATCCCGTCTTTGTTTCAGGGCATCTCTAGCGGCATCTCTAGCTTCTTTGCTCTTTCGTTGTTCTGCCCTTTGTTGTTGGAAGACGTTGAATGTATCTAACTTGCATGCAATGTCATCCAACTGATCGCTGTATATTCCCCTACGCGAGCCCGAACTCCCAGCTGAAGGCGATGCCGTACCAGATCTTGATTTTTGAACACGCCTTTTTGCGGCATCTCTTCCATACTCAAGCCGGTTTGGGCTTGACGAATCATCCAAAAGGTCCTAAAACTCTTGATCTCGTGCATCAGATTGGGCTTGGGACGAGGCCCTTGACCTTTTGGAAGACGTGTTACTTTCGCTACCACTGGGGATATTCGCCCACTATGGATGGAACTTACAAATCTCCCAACAATGCATGAAACGGAAGTCGGTCCCCGCATTTGATTTGAATTGAACAAATGCATTCGTCACAATGTAGGCTTCGGTTTCACCACTTTTTGGGTTTTGCTTTGCTTTATTTAAATAACCACTATATTTTGTAAGTTGGGTGCTTATCTCGCTCCACTTCGAGGATAAGCTATCGTTTTCACGATAAGCCTCTCTTCCCAATTCTTGATGGAATACTCTACTAACCGCTTCCCACAAATGGGTTCGATGTTGAGAATTTCCTATTTTAATAAAAACAAAATTTAATATATTACAAAGTTATATAAAAAATAACCATTAATAAAAACAAAGTTTAAGAATACCTATAGTTGCATGTTGAGATTGTTGAAACCAACCCCTCGCCAATGCAAGTTCTTCAGGAACGGTCCATTTTTGTTGTTTTCGTTTGACGGTTTCGAGTGCTTTATCCGCCTCGGTTTTTTTCTTATGGCTTCTCTTTTTGATGGGTTTCAATGCGGAAGGACCATCGTTGGGTGGTTGAGTTTCGGGGACGGTTTCGTTTTGTGAAAAGTCGATGGAGGTTGGTGAAAGGTTGATGGGCGTTTGTGTAAACGAGGTAGGTATCGAATCATCGGTGTGTGGGAAGTTAGTAAACAAACGATTCCCAATATACGATGCATAACTCGCTTCTTGGGGCATAGAAGAGTGTATGAAAAATGGACGAGGCATTGGACGATTGGGTGGTGAGCTAGGATTATTTTCTTGGAATGCATACGGGTTGTTCGGGTCATAAGCATGGTTATGAGGATGCATTTTTTCGTTTTGTAGAAGGAGAATTGAAGATGATTATAGAAGATGTGGTTGAATGTGGTAAAAAATGTGAGTTTTATAGTGAAAAAATAATATATTTTTTTTAAGATAGCCGTTGGCCAACGGCTAGCCCAACGGCTAGTTTGGTTTGTCCAATGAGAGCCCGCCATGTCAGCTTGGCCAGACCGCCCCACGCCCGGCTTGAAACCCAAGCCCCAAGGGTCACGTCCCAACCCAAGCCCACCCGGGGTGGTGGCTTGAGCGTTTTACCCCAACCCACGCCCCAACCCAAGCCCCATACCCTATGGTCTAAAGAACAGGAAAAAGATTAAAGAGAGAGAAGGGGTGAGAGTGAGGGTGGGGGTGGGGCCCATTTTTCTTTTAATATTTTTTATAACACTAAGGGTACTTTTGTCATTTCACATCCACTTAACTAAGATAATTAATTCTCATCCAAGTCAGGGACTATCCGAGTAACAAAATAACAAACCATAAGGAGCATACATGCTATTTCCAAAAGGTGGGGACTAAACGTGAAAAAACGTGAAACCACATGGACTATCCGGGCAATTAACTCATTCTTTTATTAGTATTAGAGCATTCACATTCAATCCATTAAAAATATATATATATTCCACTAAAAAACAACTCATATATCAATATATTTTCACTAAAAACAAATATTTTTTCTCTCTCCTTTTCAATATATATTACATTTTTCTCTCTCCTTCACTCACAACCACTTTCAATATATATTAAAAAATTATAGAGGGTGAACAGTGTCCCCCCAAATATACAGATGAACAGTAACAATTTATCTCTCCTCCACTCACAACCATTTTTTATACTCTTTATATTATAAAAACTTCACACACATAAATTGATGGCCTGGATGTGAATGCTCTTAGATGTAATCTTGTCTTTACTTTATTATATATTAATCAAAATTAATAATATGCCAAACGCATGTAATAATAAAATAAGCATGAATAATTTTTTATTTAAATAAATACAAGTAATAATAAAACCCATAAATAATAACATATAACAGTTTAATTTATTTTAATACTCTAACAATCTATAATCTATATTAACCTATATAAAACTAAAGTTAGACGTTTTTTACCAACTTGGTGTTTTATACCATGATTAGTAATGTATTTGGCATTTATGAAATAGACATTAAATGAATGTCATCGTAATGATATTAAATGAACGAAGAAAAGTCCTTTGGTTTGTAATTTTTTAAACAATTTAAACTAATAATAAATAAAAAAGTAAAATGTTACAATAATTAAATAGTACATCAAAGCCTATATCGTTTGAATATTAGCATTTTATTTAATTTGTTAATCAGTTCAATATTAACTAATAACTATATATTAACATTATTATTATTATTATTATTATTATTATTTTTTGTTGACTTCTGAGCTACAGTGAGTTTGACCCATCCTTTCTTTTTTTTTTTCTTTTTCTTTTTTAACATTAACATTTACATCCTTATAACTTTTTAAAAACTTTGTAAAATGTTAATTTGATCCATCTAGAGTTTTACGTGATTACGTTTATGTATATGTCGATATAAATTCAAATTGATTTACATTTCGACATACTTTTTTTTTTAAAAGCGAGTCATGTCCAATATAATACATTTTCATTAGACAGTATGTATTCGAGTACGTTACGTTTCATGAGTCATATCAAATATAATATTTTTTGGTGCTTATTTTTATCGATGTTTTAGTTGGTATACTTTTAGATGTTTATGTACGTGTCGGTATAAATTCAAGTTGATTTACGTTTCGACATTTTGATCCTACCCCCCCCCCACACGAGTTTTACGTGCTTAATTTTATGTACGTGTCGGTATAAATTTAAATTGTTTACATTTTGATGTAATTTTTTTCGAAAATAAGTCATGTCAAATATTATACGTTTTTTGTGTTTATTTTTATGGACATTTTCAGTTGGTCTACGCTTAATCGGGGAATCAGTTATAGTTTTGTTCAATTTCTTAATCAGTTCAATATTTACTATACATAATCATGGATATATTAGTGTTTTTTATTTAACCTATAATATAATGACAATATAATGATGATAATGCACTTTCTTTAAAAATATATCCAAACCACATGTTGTGCTTTTCATATAACTTTTTTAAATAAAGCGGGTAAATAAAACCAACTTGTAACAACACCCAAAACACCTTATAAGGACCCCTGATCGCAACCCCAGACTTGTACGACGCGAATCAGTACGAAAAACAAAGAAACTTGTAACTGGACTCTCAGGAGACACGCGAGGGGGGGGGGGGGGGGGGTGGTACCCCTAAATCTTCCGCATGTCGTGGGGGAGTACTAAGACACTTGTGGCTCGAGCGCGACGTGTGGGGGCTATACATGCAATGAAGGCAGTCTAGGCAAAATAGGTCTGCCAGGCGACACGCAGAGGAGTCCCTGGATCCTGGCGCGACGTGCGGGGGGTGCCGAGGTGGACCTATAAATACAGAAACTTGGGACAGAAGCATGTGCACCTTTTCGATCAACTTTTGATGAACACTCTCTCTCGTATTTCTGTTTCTTTGCACTATACCCCCAATTCTGCGAAACTCTGCCCCGTTGTAAGTGTTTTAACCCTGATCACTGATTCTATACCCTGTCCGATTGACCCGAAACCCAACAACGGATGCCAAAGTGCTGCCTGAATAAGACTATACTTTGTTAACTACGTTAGGGTTTTGATCTCGTGATGTATCGTTAAAGTTTGAGTTTGGTTGTTACACTGACACGTGTTGCATTGTATTGTTATTAGGAACTCAGGATTAGCACCAGGAAGCTTTAAGTTAAAACCCTAAATCTACAAAGTGAGTCATTCTTTCTTTTTACCAAATGCATTTGCAAAACCCCAAATGTTTTTTTGTTATACTTACAGTGATTAAGTTTTTGTAATCTGTAATTACTGCCGGTATGTGGGGTTTTGTATACACTACTTGATAATCTTCACTATCGGACGAAAGTTAGCCAATGAGTGATATGACCACCGTCACATCGGAACTGCCACCATGTGACAAATACTGATTGAGTATTTGATACATATAACAATGTAATCACCCTTGATACTGTAAAATATAACAATGTGTCTTTTTATAACATTGAATGAACTCACCAGTATTTTTCGCTGATAAAATGTTTTCAAACGCAGGTAACTTAATGTGAAGGTAATAGAAGCCCACTATGGAGCACTGAATAAAAGGCTTAGATAAAGTGGCTATGATTACCTGAATAAAAGAAGAAATTTATGTTTTATCAATTAGGGTTTATCCCTATAAAACATTTGAATGTAATATGGGTTTTATCCCATTTAATTAATATTAAAAGTTTTGTGTTTTACAATGTCACACCCCGATTTCCGGTGGGCCCGGATGGGTACAATCGTGACGGTTGGTTAACAGTTATCACAGTATAATAGTATGCATCGGAAGTATTTGATAAAGCTTGAATGTAAGTTTACCTAAGTTTACCGAAAAGGGTTTAACCTTATCGTTTTAATCTCAAAATCCAGAATGTACTATGTTTACGCATATTATACAAGTCCTAGTACTTGTTGGGTTTAAACCACATTCTATTCGGTATACGCTTAATCTAGCGAACCTATTCGTAAGTATCGGGTCATATCTAAAGGAACTACCTTTGACCCGTATACATTCAAACAGATAATAAATTTGTTCATTCCAGACTATAGTACCCCCTAGATAAGCGGACTTGGGTCAATTATACTTAAGACTTGCGGCTTTTGCCAAATATAGTCTTATTGATTGGAAGCTAGCAAAAAGGTAAATACTCTTGACTTATTTTAGTGTAAACTTGGGATGGCAAATATGCCTCTTGGGACGATTATTACATAAGTAAGTCGCCTATGATTGCGTAAAAATGTAAGAATACGGTTTAATCAATTTACTTGATAATCATTGTAATTGGGGGTTATTGATACCATGTCCGGACAACGCAATGGGTTAAATCAAGTATATAATCTCATAACAAGAAAAATCCCAAGATATATTTAAAAGATCACCTACGGGTTATCTATATGTATAAAACTCTTTTCGAAAAAAACTATTTTTCCAAAGAGTCAGTTAATTGTATTTACCAGCTTTGGCTGACGTATTTTCAAAAGATTGAACAGCACGTACCGAACCTTATTATAGGCTGGGAATACGGGTCGGCTAGAATGAAGGCTAAGGAATTTGCACTCCTGAAGCTTAAGGCCTATGATGTCTAAAGCACTGTTTATTTGGATCCTGCCTGTGGGCTTGTATCAAACACTTGTAATACTTTTATACATTCAAGCTTTATTTTTAATAATTTTTAATCCAATACTTCCGCTGCATACTATTATACTGTGATAACTGTTATCCAACCGTCACGATTGTACCCATCCGGGCCCACCGGAAATCGGGGTGTGATAGGTTGGTATCAGAGCTACAGTTTGAGTGAATTAGACACTAGCTTTTGTGTCTAATCTCAAATATCACAAATGCAGATTCCTTTAAAAACTCCGAGTCTAGACTTAAATATAAGACTACTCTTAATCTATATAGTAGTTATTGATTTTATACCGCCAAGATGTCGTGAACAAGATGAAGAATCTGTGATGGGTCATGGACTCGAGGATCTCTACCATTGAGTAGCTTAAAGTTCCATATGGTGAACTACATATGTTCTGGAGACGATGACTCTGATACGAGGATGATAAACATCGTCACCTGATGATATATCTTTTGATATTCTTGTGATATCCTAATATCATGTATCTGAAGTCTATCATATTTGATAGACATTCCGGTGATATCTCACCAAGCTGATTGAAACAACAACAATTATGGAAAGCCGTATCATGGCAATGATATATGTGCACTTTGCACCAAAATTTCTATTCTTTGATTCAAATGTTCTCTCATTCTAGAGAATAAGCAAAAAAAGGAATCACTTTTTCTGATTCATGCTTAAAGCATATAATTTCGAGTCTTCGAGCTCGATTAATTCAAACCCATCTGGGTATATATATATTATATTATATATAAATTCGGCAAATCTTGCCAGCAATTTTCTCCAACAGGAATACGATAATGATTTTTATTTCATTGATTTTTAACAACTACGAATGCCAAACTTAGTTTGATAGAAGCGTCATATGATAATTGGCAGTATCTTAGTGTGTCCCATAGATTGCTTTCATGCCTGGCCAGTATGACGGTTTAATGCATGGAACCACTAAGATCTCCCAACGGTCATATTGTACTGATATCGGCTAATAGTAAGCATCTAATATACTTTGGCGATAATACTGCCGTAAGAAAAATCATTGATTTTACGGAGCCCATTTTATGATTTTTCCTTCTAATAATATGAAGGTCACATTCATTGCTCCTACCTTATCAAACATATCTCTTGATTGCGCAATAAACGAAGGCCAAAAAGCACATGTTCCCACCAATGAGTGGTTGAAAAAGTGCAAAATTTTCGTCCAAATATGAGACGACATATCCCCAAATCTCCCGATAAGGAGAGGGGCTTATTCTTTTTAAAAACGATGTACTTTATTGAGCCGTACCATATACAGTGTACTTTATTAAGCTGTATTATATACGCTGTACTTTATTGAGGCGTATTCCCGAATCTCCCTATAAGGAGAAAGGGTATATTTAAAACGGTGTACTTTATTGAGCCGTACCATATACGATGTACTTTATTGAGCTGTATTATATATTCTGTACTTTATTGAGGCGTATTCCCGAATCTCCCCATAAGGAGAAAGGGTATATTTAAAACGGTGTACTTTATTGAGCCGTACCATATACAGTGTACTTTGTTGAGCTGTATTATATACGCTATACTTTATTGAGGCGTATTCCCGAATCTCCCTATAAGGAGAAAGGGTCTATTTAAAACGGTGTACTTTATTGAGCCGTACCATATACAAGGTACTTTATTGAGCTATATTATATACGTTGTACTTTATTGAGGCGTATTCCCGAATCTCTCCATAAGGAGAAAGGGTATATTTATAAACGGTGTACTTTAATTGAGCCGTACCATATACAGTGTACTTTATTGAGCTGTATTATATATGCTGTACTATATTGAGGCGTATTCCTGAATCTCCCCATAAGGAGAAATGGTATATTTTTAAACGGTGTACTTTATTGAGCCGTATCATACACGCTGACTATATTGAGGCGTATTCCTGAATATCCCAATACGGAGAAAGGGTAAATAATTAAACGGTGTACTATATTGAGTCGTATCGTATACGCTGTACTATATTGAGGCGTATACCAAGTCTCCAATTAAGGAGAAGTGCATATAATTAAAACGTCAAATGAGACGTGTCCTGGAAACTCCAATTGAGGAGAAGGACAAAAAGTGCCAACTCTATTGGGTGAAGACAAATAGTCGAAGGACCGCTAGCAATCAAGCAAACAAATCTCTTTTAGATATTACTCAGTCTACTAGTTCTTACGTAATTAAGACTAGTAAATAAGACCATAATAAAAGACTTTGTCTAAAATATAAATTTCCCACCAATGGTAGTGGTTGAAAAGGTGATAGAAGTGGAAAAATGATTCCCTCACACCCATATAATCTTAAAATCGTAAAGTGTTTCTCGTCCAACTATAGGATGGCACTTATCTAAGATCTCCAACTAATTCCCTAATGAGTGGAGAGGAGATAGAAATTTCATCCATCTATGCGATGCTAATCATCCCCAAATCTCCTAATGTGGAGAAGGATATATATAAACGGTGACTATATTGAGCCGTATCATATACGCTGTACTAAATTGAGGCGTATCCCCAAATATCTCAATGTGGAGAAAGGACATGTATTTAAACGGTGACTGTATTGAGCCGTATCATATACGCTGTACTATATTGAGGCGTATTCCAAATCTCCCAATAAGGAGAAAGGCATATATTTAAACGATGACTGTATCGAGCCGTATCATATATGCTGACTGTATTGAGGCATATTCCCAAATCTCCCAATGTGGAGAGGGACTTATATTTAAACGTCAACTACAACGTATTCCCAAAATTCCACTATGGAGAGGGATTTATATTTTTAAAACTTCAACTGAGACGCATCTCTAACTGAGGAGAAGGATTTATATTCAATACGTTGACTGAAACGTATCATTAAAACTCCAACTAATTCCCAACTGTATGGAAATGAGGAAACATCTTCGTCGACCTTGTGACAATACTTGTTCCAAGTCTTCAACCATTCCAAACTATGTAGAAGGATAAGAATCATAATACTGCATTGTCAGTTAAAACTATGACAGTTGTGACCTTTATGGTCCCCTGTCTAAGGTGGTGGGTTATACCTAAGCTAGTCTATATGATCAATGCGATCATGACTAATATCATCTAATACGATGATCATATTATATAACATCCTAGTGATGTTTTTCCTACGGGCTATATTATATTGTCCATTTGAGACATTAACATTGCAATCTTTATGATTCCCTATCCAATGTGGTAAGCTATGTTCAAGCCTAATAGTCTATATGATCAATGCGATCATGACTAATGTCATCAACATGATAATCATACCTAACATCCCTAGTGATGTTCCACCTACGAGTTATATTATATTTTCCATTTGAGACAAGAACGGTTGTGACCATTATGGTTCCCTGTCCAAAATGGAGGGCTATGCCCAAGTCTCGCAGTCTATATGATCAAGTACGATCATGACAGATATCATCGGTGCGATGTGTGACAACCCGAGATCTCAAGGTCTTTCCTCTACGCAGCACTTGTTTCGCAATCTTGTTTTCACAGTTCATCTTACGTTGTATTATGCGCACGATATTTGAATGATTAAAATATTGTTATGTCTGGTTGTTGCATGTAAATGTAGGTGTTGTTTAAGGTGTAATGTTTAGACATTATATGGCACACTTGATTCATGAAAAACCCATGTCGATGAAGCTTATGTCGACGAAGCTTATGCTGACGAAGAATTAGGATTCTTCGCCCAAACACCCTCTGACGAAGTATAGTTCTTCGTCAGGAGAACCTTCGCAAAAAAGGGCCTCGGCCCAGGATGGTTCGCGGCCCAACTGTTATGTTGTTTGTATAACCCCTCGTAATCAGTAGACGTAAACACAAAACCCTAAAGTCCTCTCTCCCTATTCTCTGTGCGACGGCAATCATAGGATCTCGAAGCCTTTCTATCTCGATTTAGCTAAACACTTCGGTATCACGGTGAGTAAGTTATTGATTGAATCATTTGTGTTCTTTTGTGATATTTGTCTAGAGTTAAAATGGTATTGAAACTGATGTTGTAAAACTGATGTCGTGTTCTCTTGCTTAAGGATTCGCATCTAGGGTTGTATGTTCCTAGAATCAATGATGCATCTAATATAGATCACTGTCGAATCTAACCTAATGTACAACGGATGTAGATTTTTGACGAGATTTTGTATAGTGATCAGAATTTATTAAAGATCGTGTATTGGTTGTGCAACGATAAGTTATGATGATTGTTACGTTTTGATGATGATGAAACTGTTACGTTTTGGGTAGTTGATGATTGTTCATTATTAGGGTGTATAATTATGGTTAAAACTGTTGATTAATCTGATATGGGAATCTGTCAAACTTGTTAACTGTTGTTATGAAATCAAAGGAATTGTAACTGTTTTGAGGGCAGCGACGAAGGACCTCCCCTACGAAGAACACGGCTCGACGAAGAATCTGGTTCTTCATTGACTGGTTCTTGACGAACCATTAGGGTTCTTCGTCACGATCATTCTCGACGAAGAACAGTGCTTCACCGTAAGGGTTCTTCACCGTGAAGACATCCCACGAAGAACTGGTTCTTCGTGAGGATGCTGCAGGAGGGCAAAATGAACATAGCAGTGTAACAGTTATGATGTTTATAATATTGGACACTTGTGTTGTGAAATTCTATTTGTTGCATGATAATAATGTTAACTAGAAATGAGGATCTTGACTTGACTCGTGTGAGTAGCCAATTCATCTTTTAAATGTTATTATGAGACTTGCACATGGGATGTGGACATATATGAGAACTGAGTACTTGATATGTGATATACGGTGATCTTGTGATAAATGCAAACTGCGTAAAATACGTGACTTGATTGATTATGAAACTGATTTTTGATTGGTAACCACGGTAGGGTTTGGGTTGACCAACTTGGACGGGTAACTTAACATACCGAGCAAACCTAAGGTGAGTTCATTCCTCTTGAGCATGCGTCCCGGTGGGTGGGACAATCATTGGGTATTCCTGAGAGGAATAAGTATTTTGGGTAAAAACTGGAATGTTAGATAATACACTCATTTCTTATCACCTTAACTCCCATCTTCTACCGAATAGTTACCTGAGAGGTAACGAGCTATTAGTTGATAACGCTATTAGGCTTGGCAACCTCACACCGTACCTGAGAGGACGGGCGTGAACTAATGACCTTAATCATGACCAATGCTTAGATAGGGGGTATTGGGGACGGGCAAAACAATCTGGAAGCCATCTTGTACGGTACTCGAGTTATTATCAACATTATTATCAATGAACTGAACTAAACACTTGGTAACTAACATTTTCGTAAAACTATGAACTCACCAGGATTGTCTGATACACTTGTTGCATGCTCGCAGGTCGATAGATTTCATGGACAAGGAACTTGCTGTCTGGATTAGCTGGAGTGATCATGGGTCGTACTGCTTGGATATACTTGATGGGCTTACTGTTTTATATACAGTTGGTTTTGAAATATTTAAACAATGAACTACTACTAGCTTCCGCTAAAACTGTTAAACTTGTGATACGATTTGGAATGTTTGATTTAATAAATGGGAACTTATTTTAATATCTTGTGAATAGTTCAATTTGATTAGTGGCTAGATCCTGGTACGTCACACACCTAGCGGGGTTTCCGCATGTGGTATTTTGGGGGTGTGACAGTTTGGTATCAGAGCCACTGGTTATAGTGAACTAGGTTTTAAAACGTTTTTATAAAACCAGACTATAACTGAACAGTTCAGAAAATCGACCATGACACTCAGCTCCTATTGGGATTGAACCCTACCAGAGGAACAGATAATTAAAGCCAAAACTGGGTCAGAGCAGTGGATCCAGAATAAGCAGATGTTTCATACAAATCTCTCCCCTTGAAAGTGGTTTCAACATCTGCTGACCTCCTATCTACTGATCGTACAAGCCACTGACCGTTAATCTGCTGCTCTTGTAAAGACTGATAGAAGACTAAAGTCCTGCTGCTCAATCTACTGCCTTGAGTCAAGTACTGCTGATCCGGACAAGCACTGCCGGGTTCACAGCAGTGGAAGGATGCAGCAGCTGTTTAAGTGTCTTTTATGTAATGAAATGTAATAGCAGTAGTTAGTATAGCAGTGTTTGTATAGATCAGAGGTTAGAGTTTGTTAGGAGGTTAGATGTTACTTTCTTGGTGACGTCAGCTAAGATGCTCAGTGGTTTGCTAGTGCCTATAAATAGAACAGTGCTCTGTACTGTTCTATTAGCTCTTTGCAAACTTGTTTTCCTGCACGAACAAACGCTGAGCTCTGGCTGAGGGGGAGTTTGTATCAAGCATTACTTTGTAATCGTTGTTGAAGTTAAATTCAATCTTTCGGTTCATTGTGAAAAGTGTGTTGATCAAAGCAATACTCTCGTTTGATTGTATGCAAAGTTTGTTTCCATCTTAATTCCGCTGCACAACTCATTCATTTCCATCTTAATTTCAAACGTAAAATACAATCAAAACCAAACTCAGATCCAACAATTGGTATCAGAGCTTGGACAGTCAAATTTGATTTAACAATCATTTTGACATAAATAGTTCAGCTCAAAATCGTTGATATCGATAGTTTGTTCGTTTGTGTTGAAAAACAGAGCAAGGTTTAATCTCCATTAAAGTTGATTAATCAGTGTCTGTAAAACAACCAGGATGACGTCACAATCTCAAGATGATAAGAATAACATTGGCTCACTTTTTAAACCACCCACGCTTAAAAGAAATGAATACAACATCTGGGAGAGAAGGATGGGTCATATCCTTGCTCAACAGAACACTGGATGTTGGAGGTCTGTTGTTTTTGGTCCCCATGTTCCTACGGTGCCAAGTGCTGAGGATCCAAAGAAGTTCGTACCAAAACCTTATGAAAACTATACTGAAACTGATTTTCAAAAATTCGAACTGGATGCCAAAGCATTTAGCATCATAGCATCTGCATTACCAAATGAGATCTATGCTGGACTGTTACATTGTAACAGCGCCAAAGAGCTATGGGATGCTTTGAAGGAACAGTTTGGGGGAACCGAAGAAGTTATTGAAAACAATAGGGAAATTCTGAATCAGCAGTATGAAACCTTCTGTCACATTAAGGGTGAATCATTGACGCAACAATTTGAACGGTTCAGTTGTCTCATCAGTGAGCTAAGGCTTGTTAAGGTTGAATTTCCAAAATCAACCCAAAATAGCAGGTTTCTTAGGTCGCTACCTGATAAATGGGACACAATTGCATTTGTGACTAGAAACTCTGTTGAGTTCAAAGATCTGACCCTGACCCAACTTCATGGTAGACTCCTGACATATGAAAGGGAGTTGAACCAGAAAAAAAGTTGCAAGAGTCTGGAAAAGCCACTGATGATTACTCATTCGGTAGCACAGCTCTTCTGGGTCAGGAAGAATCTGGTGGCAGTAGTAAGGAACAGGGTTATGATCATTTCATTGATATAACAGCTGGTGGTAACTTTACCAACCCTGATTCTCACTCTGCAAACTATGCTTTCACTGCAAACACTGAAAACCAGATGTCAGATAATTTGTGCTTTGAACTTAATGATTTACAACATTTTGATCCCACTAACTTAGAGGAAATGGACATCCTGCACCAATTGGCCTTGCTCAGTGTTAGAACTAGCAAATTCTACAAAAGAACAGGGCGAAAATTTCCAGGTTTACATGGGAATCTGAGGGTTGGGTTGGATAAATAGAAAATCAAGTGTTACAAGTGTAATAGGTTGGGACATTTCGCTAGGGAATGCAGGAGTCAAACTACTGGTCCTATAATTACTCATCCTAGCTCAAACCCTAGACCTCAAAATCAAAGCACTGTGCACTATACCCAATATACCCCTGCAACTCATGTTAACACTGCTCATTATGCTGCTGCCCCTGTGCCTGTGCATTATGTCCAAACCACTGTTCCACAGATTCAATATGTTCAAACCCCTGTCCCCCAGGCACAGGTGCAACCTGCACCTCAAACAGCTGCTCCAGCAGTGGTACAACCAGATCAGCAAAGCTTTTTCACTCAAGGCTTTGTTGACTGGAGCAGCATGCCTGATGAGCTTAGTGATGAAAATTTTGCACTCTATGCTTCTAATGAACCTTCTAATGATGAATTTTGTTTGATGGCATTAGAGTCAATACCAGAGGGGATTGAAACTGAAGGTGAACAGCTAAGTGATGAAACAGTGGATGAGGTGACTGAAGCAGTTGTTAATGCAGTTGCTGGTGAACTGTTGCTGGGAGAAAATTCAGAAACCCTGATTGAACCACTGACAGACCCATGGTCCAAAGAGGACAAAGAAGAAGAGAAAAATGAGAAAGCAGGTGAGAAAGAAGAAAGAGCTGATGATGAAGAAAATCATCAATGTGATTGTGCAATGATGGCTGCTGCCAAGGTATCACCTCAAGTTCTTGAAAAACTGTGTTCTGACAATTGCATTATTGCTTTTGCTAACATCAAAGAGGTAAATGAAAACCTTCGGAATAAAATCTTAACTGATGAAGTCAAATTTGAAAGGTCTTTAAAAGAACTTAAAAACAAATTGACTGAAAAGGAAAAAGAGATCAGCAGTTTGAAAGAAGAACAAAGCATAACCAAAACTCAACTCCAAACTATGGTAGAAAAATACCAAGTTTGCAAAAAGGAGTTGGAGTCCACCCAGATCACCTGTGAAAGATGGGTGGAATCATGCAAAGGGTATGAGGTTATGCTTGAAAAACAGATAAAAAGCAATGTGAAATTTGGTGTTGGTTATAGAAAACATGATGATGAAAACACTGCTTTTGGAAAATCTGTTCAAACCACTGATGTAACCACTGAGTTTATTCCAACAAACAAGAAAGACCAAGAAGTGAAAATCACTGATAAACTTGGTAACAAAATACACTTGACAGACCAATGGGATCCTCTACTTTTGAGGAGCTTGAAGATTATCAGTTTAAACCAAAATGGTCTGATGAGTGTGATATTCTTGAAAACTTCAAGCCTATGGACTTTACATCAACTGATGGTGTTAAAGCTCCAAAAGCTAAAGTCATACCTCTCAAGGACATCCCAACAGAGGTTAAAATCTCTGCTGCAAAGGAGTCTGAAAAGAAAAAGAAGAAAGAAAAGATCAATAACTTGTTTTGTGAATTCTGTGAGAAAAGGAATCATCTAACAAAAGATTGTTTCCATTTAAAAGCTTATGATTTGAACAAAACAAGTGTCATTGTTTCAGCTGAAAGCTGCATTGTTTGTGGAAAAACAAACCACAAAACTCAAGCATGTGTGTATCTCAAAAACTTTGATGTGAAAAAGAATGAGTACACTGCTAAAACATCCTTGAGTCCATCAACATCATCTGTCAAATTCACCAAGAACCAACCACTGTTTGTGCCAGTTCAAACAGCTGTCACAAAACAGCTGAACCAAACATCTGTCAAAAGAGATGTTCAGGTTACTGATGCACCCCCTGCCAAACAGTTCAAAAGACAACAAGTATGGGAGCTTGTACCACTGCCAGAAAAGGTTAGTCCCATTGGCACAAAGTGGGTCTTCAAGAACAAAACTGATGAAAGGGGCATTGTTGTCAAGAATAAAGCCAGGCTTGTGGTTCAAGGTTACAGACAGGAAGAGGGGTGTAACAACTCTAATCAAAAGTCATAATTATTAAATTAATTAGTCCAAAAGGAAACCCTAATTGAGACACCCAAGTGATTCTGGATAAACCCTAAAATTTTCATAATTTTCAGAATCAGGATTAGGGCCCCTAAAACTCAGGGGGGGTTAAACCCTATTGACGATTATCCATTTTAAACGTTGGCAACAAGGAATTATCGAAAACTGTCAACTCAGCTAAGCTAGTCCCAACCGTGGCAACCTAGGCCTAAAAAATAGGTCTCACGCAGCCCGCCTCAGGTTAAGCTTATTTCTCACGCGGGCCGCCTCAGGGTAAAATTTCACCTATAAATAGTGGACAGTGGGACTTGAATTCTGGAAGAACAACGACGAAAAAATTCGCAATATTCACTGAGATACGAACAGTATACTCTAAATCCCCACACGGGTCTCGAAATTCTGCTGCAAAACAGGGTATTAGCACAATCGCTGCTACGATTCATTTTCCGACAATCAATATATCCAATGGATGTTTAAGTGCCGCCCACATTAGGGTTATACTTTGTCGTTCGTCATTAATTTGACGGATCATCGTTAATTCGATGGATGAAGTATTATACTTTGTCGTTCGTCATTAATTTGACGGATCATCGTTAATTCGATGGATGAAGTATTGCACTTTGTCGTTCGTTGTGAGAATTTGATCTCGTGAGTTATCGTAATTGCTGGATTGATTACTAACCCAGTTTTGTGTGCATTGTTATTTAAATTAGGTTAACAAGGCTAAATCATAGACTAGACTCTGTCCGTATTAAAACAGCAATGTGAGTCATTCTCTCTTTTTATCAAATCTATTTACAAAACCCTATTATTTCAAAGTTATAATTACAGGGATTAAGTTTATGTAATCACCATATTACAGCCGGTATGTGGGGTTTTGTATACATTACTTGATAATCTTCACCATTGGGGCAGCCAATGGGTGATATGACCATAGTCACAGACACCATTGGACGGAAGGGCCAATGGGTCGAGTGACAAAGTACTGTGGGTAATTGGTTTGATATCAGAAACATTGTAATCTTCCTTAATACTGTAAATTATAACAAATGTGTCATTTTAGTAAATAGAATGATTCACTCAGTATTTCCCGCTGACAAAAACCTTTTTCAAACATGTTTCAGGTGATCTGTTATAATTCAGGAAAAGTGCTGGGGAGCATTTCAAGCTTAAGATAGTGGCTCATTATAAAATAAAGAAATAAGTTTTGTAATATTACGATTTCATAGTAAAAACATAATATTGTAAATTATCGGGGTTTTATCCCGAATTGTAAAATAAAATAAATCGGGAAAATTTAGCTTTAAACGATCCTGATGAAAAAAATTCCGCTGTTAAACTTAATCAATTAAATACCACATTATTTCTGTCCCGCGGCTCCTGAAACGGGTCAAACCGGGTCGGGGGCCGTGACAGAAAAAGGTGGTAACAGAGCCACTGAGTTAAGCTAATTAAGTATTTAGAAATACTTAATTTTTCCTGATTACTATTATGTGATTATGTGTGATATTAACTGATTATTTGTTAGTTACAGTATGGGTAAGCAAAAGCTGTCAAGTATCTATCTTAAATTAGATAGATCATCCAATGAGAAGGGAAGTTCATCCCGAACCAAATCCTCGAATCAGGCTGAAATTCCTGAAGAAGGAATATTTGTGCGAAAGGCACACTACGAGGAATCACTTTCTCCTGGAAGGAGGGAGATGATTATTAAGAAAAGTAAAGAGAAAATCCGAGAAAAGAAGATAAAAAGGGAAATCCAGGAATTAATTGATAAATCACCTTGGGAAGATAAGCTAGATGAGAAATGGGCAAATTTATATATGCTAGCCACAGTAGCAGAAAATATAAATCTTTAATATTTTAAAGTTTTAGCACCTTACCCTTACAATCTAGAAACCCTGTGCAATAAATAAAATTTCAAAACCTAAGTGTGTTTTCCAGTTATCTTTGTAATAAATTAGTACCCAGTATGTAATAAATTAAAAAGGTTATTTATGAATTTTAACTTAGTATTTTATGCATTTTGCATATATGCTACATCAGCATGAGTGGGATATCTGAAGCTTTTCAGAACCTTAATCTTTACCCAGTGAATATCGAAGCTTCCAAAGAATATACTAGCTACTTTCCCGATGTAGAACAACCAGTAGAATTCAAGGTTCCACCTGTGAACTAGCCAAAACGAAAGAAAAGAAAAAATTACGTGTGGGGGAGTCGTATACGTAAGAAAAAGCCAGTTCCAAAACTTCCCAAAATAAACAATCCTTTGAAAAAGGGAAAAGAAATTATAACCGGCGAAAATTCTAAACAAAAGGAAATGGAAACTGAGGGCAAGGAAGAAGTTAAGGAGAAAGGAAAAGAAATTGTAACCAGGAAAAGTCCTAGACTCCAAGAGATGGAGACTGAAGCCAAAGAAGATTATAGGCAAATGGAAAGGCAGTTTGAGGAATACTCTAAGGACATAGTAATGGAAGTTGGGCAAGGCTCTAGACCAACTCAGATAGAAATCGGAGAGAGCTCCAATCAAAACCAGGGAAGGACCTTTCAAGATGAGATAGATTTCCTATTGGCAAGCTGTGAAACAATTCAGCCTGTCAATACTAATAATAATATTTTTACTTATCCTCTTGAAAACCAAATCCCTATGAATTGGGAACCAGCAATTCCAGACCCAATAGTCCACTCCCAACCCATAGGAATGGACGAATGGTGGACAAACGATTGGCAATTTCAAAATATTGTCAACGATCCTTACTCTTTTCTTCCACAATTCGATCCAGAACCCCTACCTAATCCACCCATGAGTAATGAAAACATGGCTGAACTTCGCCACTTTGGTGAAGAGTTGTTTGATGCTGGAACTAGAATAAGGGAAATAGGGGGACATATTGCCTGGAAGTACGATGAGAGGGAAATGCGTTTTTAAAACAGCAAGTGACGAGAGATAGTACGATGGTAAAACGATGGTTGTATAATAGTAATAGTAAAGTTAGTCTGTAAATAACAAATAAAACTCTGTATGATATTTGTGAGTAATGATGCATACTATAATAGATATAAAATGAAATCGAGAAATCGATTGTTTTGACTATATCTGTATTATAAAATTTTCTGATTGTTTGTGTGTAATTGTTATTTAGCAGATACTAATAAAATTTATATATATATTATCAGATGGCAAACATTGAAAATGAACCAGTAAATGAGGATAATCAGTCTGAGCAACATCCAGGAGATCAATATATGACTCGGCAAGATATTGAAAACATTGTTGCTCAAGGGATAGCCAATGCTATTCCAGCATTCGTTGCTGCTATAAAGAATCCACCCGAACCACAACAAATGGTCCCTAGTAAACAAATTACTGAAGATAACTTCAGTAATAGTGTAAATGGAGGCAATAATCATGTTAATCATAATAGGGAACCACATCAAGCTCCATTACCCAAGAAAACGAAAACTGCAACGCCTGGTTGCACTTTCAAAGAATTCCTTGCTTGTAAACCCACTGAATTTGCAGGCAATGAAGGAGCAACTGCATCACTGCGTTGGTTAGAGAAAACCGAAGCAGTCATTGCAATAAGTAAATGTGGTAAAGATGATCAGGTCATGTATGCATCCAATCTGTTCAAAGAAGGAGCACTCGAATGGTGGAATACTGTGTTACAATCAAAAGGAAGAGTAATAGCTTATGCTATGACTTGGGAAGAATTTAAGGGTTTGGTGGAAAGAAAATTCTGTCCCGAGTATGAAAAAGAACAGATGGCGAATAAGTTTCTAAATCATCGGATGATGGGTGTGGATTGTCGTGGGTATACCTCGACATTCTTTGAATATGCAAGAGTGGTACCAACACTGGCTTCGCCAGAACCGGTACTCATTTCTCGCTATATTTGGGGGCTAATTAGCGAAATCCGCAATATTGTTAAAGCTGCGAGACCTCGCACTATTGATGATGCGGTAGAATTAGCTAATACTCTAACCGATGAACTGGTGCGCACAAGAGATGAAGATAGGAAAAAGGAACTAGCTCAGAAGATTACCCAAGGATTTCGGGCGGGTAATAGTAATAATTTCAAGAAAAGAGGAACAAGGCAATATTCAAATCCACCTTTCTGTAGAAATTGCAAAAGGAAGCATTACGGAAAATGTAATTTAACCTGCAACCTTTGCAAGGGTATAGGACACCGTGAAGAAAACTGCAGAAAGAAAACCATAATCTGTTTTAACTGTGGAGAAGCAGGGCATTATAAAATAGAATGTCCTAAATTGGTTAAACCAGTAGACAACAAACCTAAGGCGACGGAAGGAACTACTAAGAAGAATGCCAGGGCATTTCAGCTGACCACTCAAGAAGCAGAACTCATTCCGGATGTGATAGCGGGTACGTTCTTAGTTCACAACGTGATGCAAAAGTATTATTTGACTCTGGTGCAAACCAAAGTTTTATAAATACTTTATTCTACCAAGCTCTTAGTTTACCTTTAACCAATATTAGGCAGATTTTTACAGTTGAAACAGCAGACGAAAATTCAGTTAAAATAGATAAAGTTTTGCAAGAAGGAAACATAGAACTTTTAGGACATAAATTCTCTGCAAAACTATTGCCGATGAATTTGGCTGAATTTGATGTTGTCTTAGGAATGGATTGGTTAGTAGCCAACCATGCTAGAATCCTTTGTGATCAGAATTCCATAGAAATTCAATCACCTACCGGAGAAGTGATAAGGATTACAGGAGATAAACCATGTAAGCCCATGAAGTTCATATCAGTAATGAAAATTGCTAATTATGAACGAAAACAAGGAATAGTGTATATGATTTCGGTAATCATTAGCACTAAGGGTAAAGATCTTAAGGAAATACCAGTAGTCTCAGAATATCCTGATGTATTTCCAGAAGATTTACCAGGATTACCTCCAGATAGGGAAGTAGAATTTAGGATTCATCTAATTCCAGGAACTACACCGATAGCCAAGGCACCTTATCGGTTAGCACCCACAGAAATGTTAGAACTGAAAAAGCAATTAGATGAATTACTAAGTAAAGGATTCATACAACCTAGCTCATCCCCTTGGGAAGCGCCAGTGTTGTTTGTAAAGAAAAAGGATGGTTCAATGAGAATGTGTATCGATTATAGAGAATTGAATAAGGTCACAATTAAGAATCGATACCCATTACCTAGGATTGATGATCTTTTTGATCAACTTCAGGGGGCTAGATATTTTTCTAAGATAGATTTACGCTCTGGATATCATCAATTGAAGGTACAAGAAGAAGACATACCTAAAACTGCTTTCAGAACTAGGTATGGTCATTATGAGTTTACAGTAATGCCCTTCGGATTAACAAATGCACCTGCAGCATTTATGGACATGATGAATAGGATCTGTAAACCATACTTGGATAAATTTGTAATTGTTTTCATAGACGATATACTTATTTATTCCAAAAGTCAGACAGAGCATTGTGAACATCTTCATGCACTCTTAACTTTGTTAAGAAAAGAAAAGTTGTATGCCAAATTCTCGAAATGCGAATTTTGGCTAAAGGAAGTGCAATTCTTAGGACACATGGTGAATCATGAAGGTATTCACGTAGATCCTGCTAAGATAGAGGCAATTACCAAATGGAAGGTTCCACAAACAGCAATAGAAATAAGAAGTTTTATAGGTTTAGCTGGGTATTATAGACGGTTTATTAAGGATTTTTCCAAAATAGCTGTACCATTAACTAAGCTAACCTGTAAAGCTATTAAGTTTGAATGGGGACCCAAACAAGAAGAAGCTTTTAGGATTTTGAAACAGAAATTAACCAATGCACCAATCTTAGCCTTACCAGAAGGAACTGAAGATTTTGAAGTATATTGTGATGCTTCAAAATTAGGATTTGGATGTGTGCTTATGCAACGCAAGAAGGTAATTGCGTACGCATCAAGGCAATTGAAAAAGCACGAAGAAAACTATACGACTCATGATTTAGAATTAGGAGCCGTAATTTTTGCCCTTAAGATTTGGAGACATTATCTTTACGGAAGTAAATTTACTGTCTACACAGACCATAAAAGTTTAAGATATATATTTGGGCAAAAAGAGTTAAACATGAGGCAAAGGAGATGGATGGAAACCCTAAGTGACTACGACTGTGATATTCAGTATCATGAAGGAAAGGCGAATGTAGTTGCAGATGCCTTAAGTCGTAAGTATTATGAAAAACAACGACGAGTTCGTGCTCTCAGATTAAATCTACAAATAGATTTAATGGAACAATTGAAGAATGTTCAAACTACAGCAATCAAGGATGATGTTGAAGGAATGAAAGGACGAATCAAGGAATTAGAACAAGGAGCAGATGGAATTTGGAGATTCCACAAAAGTAGAATTTGGGTACCTAAGCAGGGAGACTTAAGACCTAAGATTTTAGAAGAAGCTCATATATCTAGGTACACTATGCATCCAGGAAATAATAAAATGTATCAAGATTTAAGAAAGAACTTTTGGTGGATAGGAATGAAAAAGGACATAGCCAGCTATGTTTCTAAATGTCTTACTTGTTCACAAGTTAAGGCAGAACATCAGAAACCTTCAGGATTACTACAACAATTAGAGATGCCAGTGTGGAAATGGGAACTTATAACAATGGATTTTGTTACTAAGTTACCCAAAACCAGAAAAGGTAATGATGCGATTTGGGTAATTGTGGATCGATTAACCAAATCTGCTCACTTTCTACCTATGAAAGAAACCTTTAGCATGGAAAGACTGGCTAAATTATATGTAGATGAAGTTGTATCCTTACATGGAGTTCCACTCTCCATTGTTTCGGATAGGGATAGTCGTTTTACTTCCCATTTCTGGAAAAGTTTCCAGCAAGCTATGGGAACTCGACTAAATTTGAGCACTGCATATCATCCCCAAACAGATGGGCAAAGTGAAAGAACGATCCAAACTCTAGAAGACATGCTCCGAGCATGTGTGATAGACTTTGGTGGAAGTTGGGATGATCATTTACCATTAATTGAATTCTCCTATAACAATAGTTATCACTCAAGCATTGATACTGCTCCATTTGAAGCATTATATGGACGAAAGTGTAGAACTCCAGTTTGTTGGGCAGAAATAGGAGAAAGTCAATTATCAGGTCCTGAAATAGTACAAGAGACGACTGATAAGATCACCCAAATCAAAGAAAGACTGAAGATGGCTAGAGATCGCCAGAAAAGTTATGCAGACAATAGAAGCAAGCCGTTAGAATTCCAAGTTGGAGACAGAGTACTATTGAAAGTTTCTCCTTGGAAAGGAGTTGTTAGATTTGGTAAGAAAGGAAAGCTAAGTCCAAGATACGTAGGACCATTTCCAGTGATCCAGCGTATAGGACCAGTCGCTTATCGTTTACAACTACCAGAAGAACTAGTTGGGGTACATGATGTATTTCATGTATCCAATCTAAAGAAATGTTTAGCAGATGAATCTCTGGTAGTACCTCTTCAAGACATAGAGGTAAACGAAAAGTTAAAATTTGTGGAGAAACCTATTCAGATAGAAGACAGAAAAGTGAAGTTTCTCAAACACAAACGACTAGTGTTAGTTAAAGTAAAGTGGGATTCAAGAAGAGGACCTGAATACACTTGGGAGCTGGAATCAGAAATGAAGAGAAAGTATCCTCAATTATTCCAGTAAATCTCGAGGACGAGATTTTTATTAAGGTAGGGAGAATGTAACAACTCTAATCAAAAGTCATAATTATTAAATTAATTAGTCCAAAAGGAAACCCTAATTGAGACACCCAAGTGATTCTGGATAAACCCTAAAATTTTCATAATTTTCAGAATCAGGATTAGGGCCCCTAAAACTCAGGGGGGGTTAAACCCTATTGACGATTATCCATTTTAAACGTTGGCAACAAGGAATTATCGAAAACTGTCAACTCAGCTAAGCTAGTCCCAACCGTGGCAACCTAGGCCTAAAAAATAGGTCTCACGCGGCCCGCCTCAGGTTAAGCTTATTTCTCACGCGGGCCGCCTCAGGGTAAAATTTCACCTATAAATAGTGGACAGTGGGACTTGAATTCTGGAAGAACAACGACGAAAAAATTCGCAATATTCACTGAGATACGAACAGTATACTCTAAATCCCCACACGGGTCTCGAAATTCTGCTGCAAAACAGGGTATTAGCACAATCGCTGCTACGATTCATTTTCCGACAATAAATATATCCAATGGATGTTTAAGTGCCGCCCACATTAGGGTTATACTTTGTCGTTCGTCATTAATTTGACGGATCATCGTTAATTCGATGGATGAAGTATTATACTTTGTCGTTCGTCATTAATTTGACGGATCATCGTTAATTCGATGGATGAAGTATTGCACTTTGTTGTTCGTTGTGAGAATTTGATCTCGTGAGTTATCGTAATTGCTGGATTGATTACTAACCCAGTTTTGTGTGCATTGTTATTTAAATTAGGTTAACAAGGCTAAATCATAGACTAGACTCTGTCCGTATTAAAACAGCAATGTGAGTCATTCTCTTTTTATCAAATTGCTTTACAAAACCCTATTATTTCAAAGTTATAATTACAGGGATTAAGTTTATGTAATCACCATATTACAGCCGGTATGTGGGGTTTTGTATACATTACTTGATAATCTTCACCATTGGGGCAGCCAATGGGTGATATGACCATAGTCACAGACACCATTGGACGGAAGGGCCAATGGGTCGAGTGACAAAGTACTGTGGGTAATTGGTTTGATATCAGAAACATTGTAATCTTCCTTAATACTGTAAATTATAACAAATGTGTCATTTTAGTAAATAGAATGATTCACTCAGTATTTCCCGCTGACAAAAACCTTTTTCAAACATGTTTCAGGTGATCTGTTATAATTCAGGAAAAGTGCTGGGGAGCATTTCAAGCTTAAGATAGTGGCTCATTATAAAATAAAGAAATAAGTTTTGTAATATTACGATTTCATAGTAAAAACATAATATTGTAAATTATCGGGGTTTTATCCCGAATTGTAAAATAAAATAAATCGGGAAAATTTAGCTTTAAACGATCCTGATGAAAAAAATTCCGTTGTTAAACTTAATCAATTAAATACCGCAGTATTTCTGTCCCGCGGCTCCTGAAACGGGTCAAACCGGGTCGGGGGCCGTGACAAGGGGATTGATTATGATGAAACATTCGCCCCTGTTGCAAGATTGGAAGCCATTAGACTGTTCCTGGCCTTTGCTGTCAACCACAACATGAAGGTGTTTCAAATGGATATCAAAAGTGCTTTCCTCTATGGTACAATTCAAGAAGAGGTGTATGTTTGTCAACCTCCAGGTTTTGAGGATCCATTTTATCCAGATCATGTCTACAGGCTAAACAAAGCCTTGTATGGACTGAAACAAGCACCAAGGGCCTGGTATGAAACTCTTTCCAACTTCCTATTCTCAAATGGTTTCAAAAGAGGTACCATTGATAAAACACTGTTTCTAAAATGGAGAGGGAAGGATTTAATGATTGTCCAGATTTATGTGGATGACATTATTTTTGGAAGCACATGTAACACAATGTGTGAAGAGTTTAGAGAACTCATGACAGCTGAGTTTGAAATGAGTGCAATGGGTGAGCTGCAATGCTTTCTTGGTCTCCAAGTTCAGCAAATGCAAAATGGAACTTTCATTCATCAAAGCAAATATGCTAAAGAACTTTTGACTAAATTTGATATGAATGATTGTAAACCATGCAGCACACCCATGGCAACAAATAAGCTTGTCATGTCTGATGAAAAGGATGAGCTGATTGACCAAACCTTATATAGAAGCATGATTGGGTCTTTATTGTACCTAACTGCCTCTAGACCAGACATCATGTTTGCAACATGTGTCTGTGCAAGAAGTCAATCAGCTCCCGAAAATCAAATCTCATTGCTGTAAAAAGGATCTTCAGATACATAAAAGGTGCTCCCACAGTTGGTATCTGGTATCCAGCTAATGGGAATATCAAGCTTTCAGGCTTTTCAGACAGTGACTTTGCTGGATGTAACACTACAAGGAAGTCCACATCAGGAGGGTGCCAGTTTCTAGGTGATTGCTTAGTTTCATGGCAAAGCAAAAAGCAAGCAGCTATTTCAACATCCACTGCTGAAGCTGAATACATTGCTGCTGCAAGCTGTAAAGCCCAACTCCTGTGGCTTCAAAATCAGTTGCTGGATTTTAGTATCACTGCCTTAAAGACTCCACTCATGTTGGATAGCCAGGCAGCAGAAAATATCATCAAAAATCCAGTTTCCCATTCAACCACCAAACACATCGACATCAGACATCACTTTGTGAGGGATTGCTATGAAAAAGGTTTGATTTCTCTGCATCATGTCCCAACTAAAGACCAGCTGGCAGATGTGCTCACAAAAGCACTAGATACAACCACTTTTGAAAGCTTGGTCTCTAGGATTGGCATGCTAAACATGGAATAACAAGCAAAATCTTGTTTTTCTATGAATAAAAGCATTAAAATGTTTTCAGAAAATCAAAAATCCATCCTTAAAAATAGCTAAAAATGAAGTTTTCATTAAAATCCTTTAAAGTCTGCCATACCTACTGTTTGTTCAAAAGTCTGCTCTACTTCAAAGTCTGTCCACTGCTGAAAGCCATCCTCTGTTCTCTTATTTCCTTGATAACCTCTGTTGTTCAAAAGCAGAGTCTTATCCACTGATATGCTATCCACTGATAGTGAAAATCATCCACTGCTTCCATTTTACCGTTTAAACCACTGCCTTCATCAGTAACTTTCATAAAAGTACTGTCCTTCATTTCTTCAAAGTTTGGCATGTGGGCAGTACATAGTGGTCAGTACTTTTGTAACCGCTGCCACGTCAGCCTTCATTTTTTCCTCTATAAAACCCCCCACTTCACACCAAAAATAGGGTTTTACTGTCGAATTGAATTCTCAAAAATTCTTTTCTCAAAGCAGTTTTTCTTCACATTCCTTCACAAATTTCTTCGATCTTCTTCTCCAAAATGACAAAATCGAAGTCATCTGCAAAACCCACTTCCAAATCATCGTCGAAAGCGACCTCTCAAAAGGTCACTCCCACTGAAATCCCACACAAACCATCTCACAATCTTCTGGGTCTTCTCACAAAACCCGGTACCACAGATGCTTTCGACTCCATCATTGCCAAAATGGCTAAATCAAAGTACAAAACTTTGTTAATAGCCGATGCACCAATTTTCTTGACAACCCAAAGGGAGTTTTGGAAGAATGCAACCCTTGAAAAACAAGGAGACGCTGTAATAGCCATTAACTCTACTCTAAAGGGAAAACCTGTCAAGATTACATCACAGTCAATTTCAGAGGTCTTTCAACTCGACGATCAGCAAGGTAAAATTTCTTTCCTTAAAAACGAGTTGAAAATTGACTTCATTGAGAGAGGGTATGCAGACACAATGATGAAGAAAGCTACTTTACAAAAAGGTTTCTTTCCTTCTGCAACAAGATTTTTATTCCATACCATCCTCATGTGTGTTTCAAACAAAACCACTTCTTTTAATGAAATACCATTAAAGATTCAAAATCTGGGATATGCTATTCTTCAAGAAGAAAATTTTAATTATTCTCGGGAAATCTTTAATGATTTGGTTAATAATGTTGAAACAAAATCATTCCTACTGTTTCCAAGGTTTCTAAGTTATTATTTTGAAAAGAAATTCAGTAAGGATGATATTGCTGTAATAAACCAAGGTGATTATATTCAAATAAACAGTTTAACTACTGAAACTTTTTCAAGAATGTTAACACCTTGCAAAACACAAGCAGAGGTGCCTGAGCAGATTTTAGCAGCTACCACTGCTCCTCAGGTATCTGCTGCTGAGTCCACTGCTCAAGGTGATCAAAGCAGCAGAACAACTGCTTTGAAACCCACACCTAAAATCACCAAAAAGCCACAGAAAAAGAAAAATTCAAAACCCCCCAAACCAATAAAAAAGGAAACTCTGGAGGATGAGATACCAGAGCAAATGTCTGTGACAACACAAAAGTCACAAGAAACCACTGCTGCTTCTTCCTCACAGCAGTTGGTACAAATATCTCAACCCATAACCAATACTCCTCCTGCTTCTTCACAAAAAGAACAGGTTGTACACATAGGGCCACCACATCATGATGCTCTGAAACCACTTGGTTTCATCATCCACAGCTCAATGCCCGGAGCAAATCCTGTTTCTACACCAAACTTCACATCCACAATTCCATCACCAACTAAACTGCTGTTGGATGCAATTGATTTGAACCTGGCACTAACTAGTCCTTCTCAATCACCTATCAATGAGAACATACCTCAACAACTGACTGGGTCTGATGTATCAATCTTTGCTAACCCACCAACACAACCTGAGGAGGTTACACCCCTTGAGTTACACGTAACTCTTGGTGGTAGTCCAAGTGAAGCAGCCACTACAACTGTTGAACCCACTGGTTTGCAGTTGGACAGTGGTTACATTAATAAGACTTCCTTGGAGGCAATTCCTTACATAGCACCTCTGCCAACCACTAGTGGATTCATTTATCCTACTGGCAACATCAAAAGGTTGTCAAGTGTTGAAGGAAGAAGACCCCAGTACCAAGAAAAAGGGGCATCAGTGGTTAGTATTTGGAGTACACTCCCTACATCAACCACTGATAAAACCACTGATAGTGGGAAATCAGATGATCCCATTAAATTGGGTGATGATTTAAAATATCAGGATTTGACGAAACGAATTGAAAAGTTGGATACATCTGTTGCAGATCTTAAAAATATGCTACAGCAAGTGTTGAAAACACAAAAGATGCAATCCACTGTTGTTCCATCTCAAGCACCTGCTCCACCACAGGCTTTTGCTACAAATGAGCTCTAGAACCTTTTCCAACCTTTTCTCCAACATAAAAAAGAAATGGCTGATCAGCAACATGAACTTCATGTCCAAAAGCTGAGAAACATTATGGAGTCTAGGTACAAGAACACTCAAGCAGATATTAAGGCAATCAAGGCCCATTTATTGGAAACCACTGGCACTGCTCCTCCAACAGTACTTTTCATTGATCAACTCCCAGAAGATAATGCCAAAAAGGGGGAGAAAATTCAAGAGTGGAAGAAGAAGGGAATAGATGATGGTCTTTACATTGAACCTGAAAGGGATGCTATGACCAGAAAAATTCCTGTGCCAGATGGTAGTAAAAAGATTGATGCTACTCAAGAAGCACTTGATAAAGGAGTAGCAAGTGTAAAAAGAGATAGAATGGCAAAGGATATTTCAAGATGGAATGAGGAGAAAAGAGCTTTCATGGAACTATATGCGCAAGGTTGTTCTGGATCAAAGGATATTAAAAATCCTAAGACAAAAAGGAAACCTAAGTCCATCCCATCCAGATTTCCAAAGCCTCCAAAACCACCATCCAAAAGCCATCAGCATCAAACCTCCACTCAAACAGCTGTTGTAACTCCTGTTGTATCAACTACTGCTGGTACCTCAGTTGTTTCAACATCTGTTATCACTTCAACACACACCACTTCAACACACACCACAACCACTTCCTTACCACCACTGCCATCTCCACCAAAAACAAACTCACCACTACTTATTCCTGCCAAAAAGCAGAAGACAACAGATGTTACAACATCTGTTGTAATGACAACAGTGGTTGAGACACCAGTTGTTTCAACAGCTGTTAGTCAAACACAAACCACTGCCACACAATCTACCACCACTGATCCACCCAAAACATCATCTGCCTCTTCTAAAACTAAAAGGAGAAGGATTTACATACCAGATGATGATTCACCATCACCACCACCAACATCTTCAAAATCCCTGTCACTTGTCACTATTCCAAAACCCATACCTCTCTCTTCAGCTCAAATTCTAAAGCCATTACCTCCTGCTGGGGTCTCATTTCCTCTGGAACTTATTGCAGTTAGGGAAGAAATCAAATCCTTTTACTATGAGGATGACCCAGCTAAAAGGAGTTTGCCATTAGTTGAAGGATATCCCAGGCCTCATAATATTGAAGAATATTTGAAACTCAAGGCCAAACAAGCAGAGGATATCGCAATAAAAAATAAACAAGGGAAATCTGATAGGGAATTTCAGCAAAACTATCAGTTTCTACTCACACAGGTCAGAGCTATGGAACAATTTGCCAAAAATGTATGTCAGCAAATCTCAGAAAGGGCAGATGAGTCCTTGAGAAAAGACTACATTGAGAACATCATGACCTACAAGAAATACAAGGGGGAGAAACACATGTACAAAAACTGGACCATTCCTGAGCTTGAAAAAGAGGCAGCCAGGATTCAAGAAATGATAAAAAATAAGGTCAAGCAGACTCCTCCTGAAAAGTTCAAACAGATTGAAGCTGATAAGGCATTAGAGTTGAGGAGAATGAAAGAGGAGCTGATAGTAGCTGATTATGGGTCAAAGAACTCAGTGACTAAGTGGGGAGAAGATAGGGTCAGGGCTACCTACAAAAGGTTAGAGGAACTCAGAAAGAAAGATCCAAAAGTTCCACAAAAGCCTGACTACTCCAAGGCAGAGGTCTCAAAAAGACCACCAAAGCTGCAACTCAAAAGAACCACTGCTCCAGCTGGTGCTGCCATCTACAAAAGAAGGAGCCAAAACCAGTCAAGTGCTGAAACAATTCAAGATCTAAAAGCTGGAGATGCTGTTGTAAAAGCAGGCATTAAATTAATTATAAAAGAAGATCTTGAATTGGAACAATCTGCAAGTACTGCTCAGCCAGTCATGAATAGGCCAGCCTCACCCAATACCTCTGCAAATAAACATCTCCCAAGAAACCCACCAGGCTCAAAAATACAAAAGTGGGAAACTGACAAACAGACCTGCGTATTGACCTTGCTCAGGTCTGGTGGAGAAGTGAAGAAAATATCAAGGGAACAAGCTCTTGGCCTGAGTCTTGAAGATTTGCAGGATCTCCTTGATCTTCCACTTAGCAGGGATGATGATGACACAGATGCCCTAGATTTTGAACTACAGTTTAAAGGTCAGATAAGGGAACTGCTGATGAGGCAATAAAGAATTCCACAATAATGAAGAGTTTTGGCATTATCTGTTCCAGGGGGAGATTGTTGGGATTGAACCCTACCAGAGGAACAGATAATTAAAGCCAAAACTGGGTCAGAGCAGTGGATCCAGAATAAGCAGATGTTTCATACAAATCTCTCCCCTTGAAAGTGGTTTCAACATCTGCTGACCTCCTATCTACTGATCGTACAAGCCACTGACCGTTAATCTGCTGCTCTTGTAAAGACTGATAGAAGACTAAAGTCCTGCTGCTCAATCTACTGCCTTGAGTCAAGTACTGCTGATCCGGACAAGCACTGATGGGTTCACAGCAGTGGAAGGATGCAGCAGCTGTTTAAGTGTCTTTTATGTAATGAAATGTAATAGCAGTAGTTAGTATAGCAGTGTTTGTATAGATCAGAGGTTAGAGTTTGTTAGGAGGTTAGATGTCACTTTCTTGGTGACGTCAGCTAAGATGCTTAGTGGTTTGCTAGTGCCTATAAATAGAACAGTGCTCTGTACTGTTCTATTAGCTCTTTGCAAACTTGTTTTCCTGCACGAACAAACGCTGAGCTCTGGCTGAGGGGGAGTTTGTATCAAGCATTACTTTGTAATCGTTGTTGAAGTTAAATTCAATCTTTCGGTTCATTGTGAAAAGTGTGTTGATCAAAGCAATACTCTCGTTTGATTGTATGCAAAGTTTGTTTCCATCTTAATTCCGCTGCACAACTCATTCATTTCCATCTTAATTTCAAACGTAAAATACAATCAAAACCAAACTCAGATCCAACAGCTCCATATTTCAAGGTTCGTCTCTCGTTTACTTATTGCACATCATATTTAGTGAACACTTGAGTATGACATTGCACGTGAATGCACACCTAACACTATAGTATGAGTTCTTGTTTTATTAGCCTACGTCATGTGATTGATAGTGTGACACTTCCCTAAACCTTCCTGATCTATGTTGTGGTGTTTTTGTCTTGTTACTCGCATTTTAAGAACCTTTTAGCATAAGTTGGGAGGAGCTGAGATAAACATGCAAATCGCATTGCTATTATGGGTGCACAAATAATAATAATGTGGGGTGCATGTGAGTCCCAGTGAGGCTTGACGAGTGCGAAAGGGGTTCCGCTCTGTTGTCTGACGTAATGATAGAACTCGGTAATCTGTAGAAGTCATCATGTTTGACCCCTACTCAATCTCGACTTCTAATCTTTTCAATCTTTTTATATAGAATCATGAACGGATGAAATGGTGGACGTGGTGGAGGCCGCGGCGGTGGACGTGGCAACATTACTATGACCCAGGCTGAATTGACCGATTTGATCAATACTCGTGTGGCTGAAGCTTTGGCGGCTCAGCAGGCTGGTACGATATGTGCCAAATACTCTTTATCCTTGTGTCGCGTACACGAATCTTACCCGTGTATTGTATTTTCTTTTGACTTTAGGTCAACATGTGAATGAGAACAATCCGCCTGTTTGCACGTTTAAGATGTTCATGGATTGTAAGCCACAGACATTTAGTGGGACTGAAGGTGCTGTGGGACTACTCCGTTGGTTTGAGAAGGCAGAATCGGTGTTCGCGATGTGTAACTGTCCTGCTGGGGACAGAGTGAAGTATGCTTCAGGCACACTTGAGGATGGTGCCTTGACTTGATGGAATTCCCAAGTCCAAATGCTGGGTATTGAGATGGCAAACGCGACTACTTGGGATGATTTCAAGGAACTGATGCGTGAGGAGTACTGTCCTCGTGACGAAATTCAAAAGTTGGAAAACGAGTACTACAACCTGAAGATGGCAGGATCTGAGATCGAGGCGTACACGAAACAGTCTCATGAGCTCGCGAATATGTGCCCTAACTTATCTCGACCGCCACCTCATAGAATTGAAATGTATATCAACGTTCTAGCACCGCAAGTCAAGGGTTTGGTCACTGCGGAAAATCTTGACAACCTGCCTCGAATCATACGTCTAGCTCATAAGATTACCGATCAGGAGGTGGAGCATGGCTCGCTACCACCACGTATTTCTGCTACTGCTGCTACTACTGCTACAATAACTATTCCTGCTACTGACAGCAAACGTAAATGGAATGATGTGGACAAGGTGTCCAACTCGAACTAGTCACAGAAGAAGCCAGACAACAGTGGCAATCGCAGTTTTAGCCAGTCATCTTCTGTGAACCAGAATCAGAGCAACAACTCAAACCAAGGCTCTTACGCAGGGAAGCAGCCAAAGTGTAACAAGTGCAACTTTCATCATCGTGGGCTGTGCACCCGAGTCTGTCACAGGTGCAACAAGGTGGGTTATATGGCTAGAGATTGCAGGGCCCCACTCCCAAGATAGCAGCAGCAGCCACAGCAACAGGAGAGCCAGCAGCCTCAGCAGAATCAGGGAAATCGCAAGGGTTGTTTTCGGTGTGGAGACGAGGGTCACTTCAGGCGAGATTGCCCTCAGCTGAATCAGAATACTGGTAACAATAACAACAACAACACTGGGAACAACAACAACGGGAACAATGGTGGGAATGGTGCGCGTGGAAGAGTGTTTACTATTGGTGCTGGGGAAGCTAGGAATGATGGCAACGTGGTGGCGTGTACATTTTCTGTGAACAATCTATTTGATTCTGTTTTATTCGACTCTGGTGCCGATTGGAGTTATGTGTCTTTGGGGTTCAGTCGTCAGTTAGGGTTAACTCCTACATCTCTTGTAACCAAACATGTAGTAGAATTAGCTGACGACAAATCGATTGAAGCCTCACATGTTCTTTTTGGGTGTAAACTCGATCTTGTGGGTCAAGTGTTCGATATTAACCTACTTCCCGTTACCCTTGGAAGCTTTGATGTAGTCGTTGGGATGGACTGGTTGTCTAACCACCAAGCGGAAATCCTTTGTAAGGAGAAAGTTGTACATATCCCTCTCCCCAGTGGAGAATCCTTGTCGGTTCAAGGTCATCGTAGTGGTGCAATGGTTGGCATCATCTCAGCCATGAAAGCCCAGAAGTGTCTACGAAAGGGCTACCCTGCTATTCTAGCAGTTGTTACAGATACTCATCCTGAAGAAAGGAAAATCGAAGACCTGCCAGTTATCCGTGAGTTTTCTGACGTTTTCCCTGAAGAACTTCCTGGTTTACCTCCACACCGTCAGGTAGAATTTCAGATTGACCTTACACCAGGAGCAGCCCCGATTGCTCGTGCTCCTTATCGTCTTGCACCAGGAGAGTTGCAAGAACTGTCTAACCAACTCCAAGAACTGTTGGATAGAGGTTTTATCCGACCCAGTTCTTCGCCTTGGGGAGCCCCGGTTCTGTTTGTAAAGAAGAAGGATGGGTCCTTTCGAATGTGTATCGACTATCGAGAACTCAACAAAGTGACAGTCAAGAACCGTTACCCTTTGCCATGTATCGACGATCTGTTTGACCAGTTGCAAGGGTCAAGTTTCTACTCGAAGATCGACTTAAGATCGGGCTATCATCAGGTGAGAGTCCGAGAGGAGGATGTTCCAAAAACAGCTTTTCGAACGCGTTATGGCCATTATGAGTTTCTGGTTATGCCATTCGAGTTGAGAAACGCACCTGTGGTTTTCATGGACCTCATGAACCGCGTGTGCAAACCGTATCTCGATGATTTCGTCATTGTGTTTATCGATGACATCTTGATCTACTCTAAGTGCAAGGAGGACCACGAGTGACACTTTCGTCTTATCTTGGAGCTCCTGAGGAAGGAGCAACTCTATGCGAAATTCTCTAAGTGTGACTTCTGGATTCGAGAGGTACACTTCTTTGGCCACATTGTTAACGAAATAGGGATACATGTGGATCCTGCTAAGATTGATGCCATCAGAAATTGGGCGGCTGTAACAACCCTCGGTAAAACCAACACCCTCATTATATTTTATACCCTGTTATATCTTAAAATATCCGTATATGTCTTATATTACACCCCGTATGTGAAAACCGAGCCATATTATGTTATAGTTTATAAAAATAAAATAAAAATCTGAATTTAGAACTGAGGCGGGCCGCGTAAGATCCCACCTCAAGTTCATGCGGGCCGCGCGGACTCATAACACGCGATCGCACCAGAGGCCGACACGTGTCGACATCGTGGCGGACCTACTAGCTGACCCAGCTAAGCTACTGCGTTGACTCATGTTGACGCGGGCCGCGTGGAAACCCAATTACACAAGTATAAATAGATGGCATCAGTTTTCAGTTTCCGTCGCTCATTTCTTATTCTCAATCTCGAATTCTGAAGTTATAAGCTTAATATTTTGGGTATTATACCCCTAATTAGCAAGGTTCTGCTCTGTTGTAAGTATTATAACCCTGGTTTCATAATAGTTACGCTGCCCGATTGATTTAGGGTTCCGTAACAACTGTCGTGGTTCTGCCCGACGTAGTTGTTGGAATGCCGTCTCGGGGAGAGTATTATTAATAATTTCAAAGGGTTATGATACTAACCAATGTACATTTGTATAAATTATAGATTATATCCAGGAAACCCTTACGAAAAGCCTAAGACAGCAATGTGAGTTTATCCTCTTTTTGTTAAATGTTTTTGGTAATGTTTTACCAAACCTTAAATGTTTTACTATGAAATTAAGCGGTGATTGAGTCTTTGTAGTTCTTCAATTACTGCCGGTATTATGGGGTTTTGTATACAAAATTTATTAGTACGAGTAGTAGTAAGTCGGGAACGACAGTACATTACCATTGGACGACGAGTTAGCCAATGGGTAATTTGACCATAGCCATAGATCCGGTCGAGTGGCAAATACTGAATGAGTAATTGTGTAGAAATAAACAATGTGATCGCTCTCAATACTGTTTTAATTGATAAAATATTTCTTGATTAAACTGGGATTCACTCACCAGTATTTCCGACTGACAAATGTTTTTAAAACGCGTTACAGGTAACACAATGTGAACAGCCAATTAGTGGAAAGACAGCTAGAGAGCACTGAAGGCTTGGGAATAATGTGGCTATAAAAGTTACCTAATAAACGATGTTTTAAATTAAATAAAATAGGGTTTATCCCTATAATGTATTGTAATAAGAAACTTGGGGTTTGCCCATGTTATTATAAAAGAAGGTGGTTTTTACTCTGATAAACATTTCCTAACTACGGTCCTGATGTAAATTCCGCTGCGAGATTTAATAACCTGATACCACCGAACTCTGTGATCACGTCCGCCCGTTCCCGGGGATCAGGGATCGGGGGTTGTTACAGAAGGTGGTATCAGAGCCTAGCCACTGGTCTGAGCCAAAGAAGTGTTCTGCTAACACTTAAATTTTAAATTTTGTGTTAGGAAATAAATTACGGAAATATGTGCATAACTGTAATTATGTGTTATGTGTTATTTGACTATTTGTTAGTTTTCAGTATGAGTGATCAAGGAACGTCAGATCTGAACCGCCAGTTATCTGATTCACCTAAGAGTGAAAGTACATCATCACAGCCTGCCCTCTCGGGGTACGTTGCTGATCAGGAGGATGGAATATTTGCTTTTAGAGCTCAATCTGAAGAACCATTTCCTAATAAGAAACGAGGATGGTTCAGTAAAGAAGCTTTTGCTCGTAGAAAAAGAATGAGGAAATTGCAACAGCAAAGGGCTTTAGCAGCTATTAAGAGAGAGACAGATGCCCATACTCAAGAGATACTTAATAGAAGCCTAGCTAATTTCCATATCTTAGCTACAACTGCTGACCCGAGTCTGGAACAACTAGTAGCCCCCACAACCACAAAACCCAGAACAACCTATGGAGATAGAAAATCAGGAAAACCAAGAAGAGATGTACAATTTTAATCCAGAAGAAATCCCTAGAGTGCCTGCATCAAACCCTCTAGACCCGAATTATGACCCCTGGTGGGACAACAATAGGGATTTTGTGCAACGTTACCCTATCCAGGATTATCCACCCATACAGAACATAGAAGCTTACCCAGGTATGGACCCTTTAGATCCCTATTAGCAAGATGATTATATTAAGGAAATATTAGAGGATCCTTACCAATTTCAGGCACATACACCCCCATATCAGGAACATGTACCCCAGATTCCAAACCCAGTCTGAGAACCTGCACCCCCAATGAGTGCAGAAAACGTTCAAGAACTTAGGACTTTCGGGGAGGAAATCTTAGAAAGCAGTGAGAGAATGCATCAGGTTGGAGAACGTCTCGTATGGAAATACGATGAACGCAATATGGATTTCTGGATGAATCCATATCCATGAATGTTAGAATGGAGGAAGCAGTAGTAATAATAATAAAAATAAAATAAAATATGTGTGTATGGATGCATATTACTATTTTATTTCTGTTGGTATTGTAATCTTTATTTCTGTACTAGTGTGTAATAGACGCATAAGTATATGAAAAGAGTAAGTAGCAATGATCTACGTTTTTGACTAGATTGTGTGTCATGTGATTAACTATATTAGATATTAATTGTGATATTAATATGGGGTAAATGTTTAAAATTCAGATGGCCGATCAAGGAAATCAAGTAAATCCGGATAATAACCCGGAAATCCAGAATGATAATATTCAGAATGATAATGAGAATCTGAATAACAACAATGGGAACCAGATGGATAATAGTGCTATCCAACACATTGTAGCACAAGGAATTATAGATGCAATGCCATTTATTCTTCAAACTGTTAAAGATGCTGATAATAAAAGTAAGCATAGCAGTAAGCGACCAAGTGAACCAGAAAACAGCGTGAACAATGGACCTGTACTTCAAATGCCTATTCCCAAAAGAAGAAGAACCATGCCTTATGGTTGTTCTTATAAGGAATTCTGGTCTTGTAAACCAATGGAATTCTCGGGCAATGAAGGGGCCATTGCAACCTTACGCTGGATAGAGAAGACTGAGGCAGTCTTAAGGATAAGTAAGTGTGCTGAAGAAGATAAAATACTGTTTGCTTCTAATCTGTTTAAGAATGCAGCACTAGAATGGTGGAACACTATCCTCCAAACAAAAGGAAGTGATAGAACCTATAATATGGAATGGGAAGAGTTTAAGGACAAGGTAGAAAGGAAATTCTGCCCACCTAATGAAAAAGAACAGATAGCAAACAAATTCCTAAATCTTAGGATGACTGGTGTGGATAGCAAAGGGTACACAAAGTTATTCTTTGAATATGCTAGGATAGTACCAACTCTTGCTTCACCAGAACCAGTATTAATCTCTCGTTATATTTGGGGATTAATTGGGGAGATAAGACATGTAGTCAAGGCAGCTAGACCTCACACCATAGAAGAAGCTGTAGAACTAGCCAACACCTTGACAGATGAGTTAGTCCGTACTCGAGAAGAGGATCAAAGAAGAAGCCTAACCCAGAAGTTGACTCAAGAATTTCGTTCTGGAAATTCTAACCGTGGGAGAAATATAGGTTCTACCTCTGTACCTTATTGTAGGTATTGCAAAAGAAAGCATTCAGGAAGATGTTCCATATACTGTAACTTTTGCAAAATATCGGGACACAAGGAAGAAAATTGCAGGAAGAAAGCCAACAGCCGGGTATGTTACAATTGCGGAGAACAAGGTCATATCAAGCTAAATTGTCCAAAATTAGTCCCAGCTGCAGACAACAAGAATACTAAAAATGCTAGAGCATTTGTGCTGACTGCAGAAGAAGCCAAGATGATCCCAGATGTCATAGCTGGTACGTTTTTAGTTAATGATGTCTTTGCTAAAGTATTATTTAACTCTGGTGCAAACCAAAGTTTTATTAATACATCGTTTTGCAAATTACTAAATCAATCATTAACTAAACTACCACAAGAATGCTTAGTAGAGACAGCCAATGGAGAAACTGTTAGAATTTCTGAAATCTTGCAGGGAGCAAGTATAGAAATTTCAAATCAGAAATTTATTGCAAATCTTTATCCTATGAATCTGGTAGGATTTGATGTTGTTTTAGGAATGGATTGGTTGATAGCCAATAAAGCTAGTATTTTATGTGATCAAAAGTTAATTCGGGTAAATTCACAAAAAGGAAAAATGATCACCATTAAAGGAGATAAATCCTCTAGGACCACAAAATTCATCTCTGTGATGAAAACTGCAAGTTGTATAAGAAAAGGTTCTATAGTATATTTGATATCCATAATCACTAACACTAAAGGAAAAGAACTAAAAGATATTCCAGTAGTATCTCAGTTTTCAGATGTCTTTCCAGAAGAATTGCCAGGACAACCTCCAGACAGAGAAGTTGAGTTCAGAATTCACCTGCTACCAGGAACATCACCAATTGCCAAAGCACCTTATCGTTTGGCACCTGCAGAAATGCAAGAATTGAAGAAACAATTAGATGAATTGTTGGAAAAAGGATTCATACAGCCAAGTTCGTCACCATGGGGAGCGCCAATACTGTTTGTTAAAAAGAAGGACGGATCAATGCGTATGTGCATTGACTACCGTGAATTAAACAAGCTCACGATTAAGAATCGGTACCCATTACCGAGAATCGATGATCTGTTTGATCAGCTACAAGGAGCTCGATTTTTCTCTAAAATCGATTTAAGGTCAGGATATCATCAATTAAAAGTACAGGAAGAGGATATTCCTAAAACTGCTTTTAGAACAAGGTATGGACATTATGAATTTACTGTCATGCCATTTGGTTTAACCAATGCCCCAGCTGCATTTATGGACATGATGAACCGAGTATGTAAACCATATTTGGATAAATTCATAATTGTTTTCATAGATGATATTCTAATTTATTCTAAGAATAAAGAAGATCATGCAAAACATTTGCACGCACTTTTAAGTTTGTTAAGAAAGGAAAAGCTTTATGCTAAGTTTTCAAAGTGCGAATTTTGGTTAGAACAGGTACAATTCCTTGGACACCTAGTCAATCATGAAGGAATTCATGTAGATCCAACCAAGATTGAGGAAATTACGAAATGGAAAATCCCTGAGTCACCAACCGAGGTTAGAAGTTTCTTAGGATTGGCCGGTTATTATAGAAGATTTATTAAAGATTTCTCTAGAATAGCCATTCCCTTAACTAAGCTAACCTGTAAATCTGATAACTTTGAATGGGGATTAAAACAAGAAGAAGCCTTTAGAATTCTTAAGCAAAGATTGACCCATACACCTATACTAGCATTACCAGAAGGAACTGAAGACTTTGTAGTCTATTGTGATGCTTCTAAATTAGGTTATGGATGTGTGTTGATGCAACGACAAAAGGTTATAGCTTACGCATCTAGACAACTCAAGAATCATGAAAAGAATTATTCAACCCATGATTTAGAATTAGGAGCTATAATTTTTGCTCTTAAAATTTGGAGACATTACCTTTATGGTAGTAAATTTACCATATTCACTGATCATAAGAGTTTAAGGTATGTTTTCAAGCAAAAGGAGTTGAATATGAGGCAAAGACGTTGGATGGAATTTCTTAGTGATTATGATTGTGATATCTAGTATCATGAAGGAAAAGCCAATATAGTGGCAGATGCTTTAAGCCGAAAGTATCATGAAAAGTCAAAAAGGGTACGTTCTCTTAAATTAAATCTACGAATAGATTTAAATGATCAAATAAGAGAAGCACAAGAGTCAGTAATCAAGGAAGATACTGAAAAGTTAAAAGGCATGTTAAAAGAATTAAAACAAGGAACAGATGGAATTTGGAGATTCCATGAAAAGAGAATGTGGATACCTAAATTAGGAAATCTACGCCATCGTATATTAGAAGAAGCACATAAGTCTAAATATACGATACATCCAGGAAGTGATAAAATGTACCAGGATTTAAGGAAAAATTTCCGGTGGATAGGAATGAAAAAGGACGTAGCAGTCTATGTTTCTAAATGTTTGACTTGTTCACAAGTCAAAGCTGAACACCAGAAACCCTCAGGTTTGTTACAGCAATTAGAAATGCCAGTTTGGAAATGGGAATTTATAACCATGGATTTTGTTACTAAATTACCCAAAACTAGGAAAGGAAATGATACAATCTGGGTGATTGTAGATAGACTAACTAAGTCAGCTCATTTCTTACCAATGAAGGAAACAATTAGTATGGAACAATTATCTAAATTGTATGTAAATGAAATTGTTTCTTTACATGGCATTCCTTTATCAATTGTTTCTGACAGAGATAGTCGATTTACATCTCATTTCTGGTCAAGTTTCCAAAAAGCAATGGGAACCAAGATAAAGCTAAGCACGGCTTATCATCCTCAAACAGATGGACAAAGTGAAAGAACAATTAAGACAATGGAAGACATGCTTAGAGCTTGTGTAATTGACTTTGGAGGTAATTGGGACGAACACTTACCTTTAATCGAATTTTCTTATAATAATAGTTATCACACAAGTATCAATGCTGCACCATTCGAAGCACTTTATGGACGAAAGTGTCGAACCCCAGTCTGTTGGGCAGAAATTGGGGAAAAGCAACTATCTGGACCTGAGATAGTACAGGAAACAACTGACAAGATTATTCAAGTCAAGGAACGACTGAAAGCAGCACGTGATCGACAAAAGAGTTATGCTGATAACCGATGCAAACCCTTAGAATTTCAAGTACGAGATAAAGTATTGTTAAAGGTCTCTCCTTGGAAAGGAGTGGTAAGATTTATCAAACGGGGAAAGCTAAGTCCCAGGTATGTTGGACCTTTTAAAATTAGTAGAAGAATAGGACCTGTAGTCTATCAGCTACAGTTGCTAGAGGAAATGGCAGGAATACATGATGTGTTTCATGTATCTAATCTTAAAAAGTGTTTAGCTGATGAATCATTGATAGTACCTCTTAAGGATATAGAGGTAAATGAACAACTCAAGTTTGTAGAAAAAACTCTACAAATTGAAGACAGGAAAGTCAAGAATCTCAAACATAAAAGACTAGTTCTAGTCAAAGTGAAGTGGGATTCCAAAAGAGGACCTGAATACACATGGGAGCTTGAGTCAGAAATGCAAAAGAAATACCCTCATTTGTTTCAGTAGATCTCGAGGACGAGCTCTAAAATAAGGTGGGGAGAATGTAACAACCCTCGGTAAAACCAACACCCTCATTATATTTTATACCCTATTATATCTTAAAATATCCGTATATGTCTTATATTACACCCCGTATGTGAAAACCGAGCCATATTATGTTATAGTTTATAAAAATAAAATAAAAATCTGAATTTAGAACTGAGGCGGGCCGCGTAAGATCCCACCTCAAGTTCATGCGGGCCGCGCGGACTCATAACACGCGATCGCACCAGAGGCCGACACGTGTCGACATCGTGGCGGACCTACTAGCTGACCCAGCTAAGCTACTGCGTTGACTCATGTTGACGCGGGCCGCGTACATGTTCCTTGTCTTTGACGCGGGCCGCGTGGAAACCCAATTACACAAGTATAAATAGATGGCATCAGTTTTCAGTTTCCGTCGCTCATTTCTTATTCTCAATCTCGAATTCTGAAGTTATAAGCTTAATATTTTGGGTATTATACCCCTAATTAGCAAGGTTCTGCTCTGTTGTAAGTATTATAACCCTGGTTTCATAATAGTTACGCTGCCCGATTGATTTAGGGTTCCGTAACAACTGTCGTGGTTCTGCCCGACGTAGTTGTTGGAATGCCGTCTCGGGGAGAGTATTATTAATAATTTCAAAGGGTTATGATACTAACCAATGTACATTTGTATAAATTATAGATTATATCCAGGAAACCCTTACGAAAAGCCTAAGACAGCAATGTGAGTTTATCCTCTTTTTGTTAAATGTTTTTGGTAATGTTTTACCAAACCTTAAATGTTTTACTATGAAATTAAGCGGTGATTGAGTCTTTGTAGTTCTTCAATTACTGCCGGTATTATGGGGTTTTGTATACAAAATTTATTAGTACGAGTAGTAGTAAGTCGGGAACGACAGTACATTACCATTGGACGACGAGTTAGCCAATGGGTAATTTGACCATAGCCATAGATCTGGTCGAGTGGCAAATACTGAATGAGTAATTGTGTAGAAATAAACAATGTGATCGCTCTCAATACTGTTTTAATTGATAAAATATTTCTTGATTAAACTGGGATTCACTCACCAGTATTTCCGACTGACAAATGTTTTTAAAACGCGTTACAGGTAACACAATGTGAACAGCCAATTAGTGGAAAGCCAGCTAGAGAGCACTGAAGGCTTCGGAATAATGTGGCTATAAAAGTTACCTAATAAACGATGTTTTAAATTCAATAAAATAGGGTTTATCCCTATAATGTATTGTAATAAGAAACTTGGGTTTTGCCCATGTTATTATAAAAGAAGGTGGTTTTTACTCTGATAAACATTTCCTAACTACGGTCCTGATGTAAATTCCGCTGCGAGATTTAATAACCTGATACCACCGAACTCTGTGATCACGTCCGCCCGTTCCCGGGGATCAGGGATCGGGGGTTGTGACAGCGGCACCGAAGAATCCATCGGAGGTGCTACAATTTCTCGGTCTCGCTAGGTACTACCGCAGATTTATTAAGGATTTCTCAAAGTTTGCTCAACCTCTTACCTCGTTGACACAGAAAGGCGTCGTATATTCTTGGGGAACGAAGCAGGAAGATGCCTTCCAACTCTTGAAACAAAAACTCTGCAGTGCGCCGATATTGTCATTACCTGAAGGTACCGAGGATTTTGTGGTATATTGTGACGCTTCTATTCAGGGTCTCGGATGCGTGCTGATGCAACGTGAGAAAGTTATAGCTTACGCTTCACGGCAGTTGAAGGTCCATGAGAAGAATTACACGACTCATGACTTGGAGTTGGGGGCCGTGGTTTTCGCGCTAAAGATTTGGAGGCATTATCTGTACGGTACCAAATGCAGTATCTATACCGATCACAAAAGCCTCCAGCATATTTTCGATCAGAAAGAGTTGAACATGCGACAACGTCGGTGGGTAGAGCTCTTAAATGACTACGATTGTGAAATCAAGTATCATCCAGGCAAAGCCAACGTTGTAGCCGATGCCCTTAGTCGAAAGGAGGCAGAACCTAAGCGTGTGCAAGCCTTACAACTCACTATTCACTCAAACCTCCCTGACCAGATCCGTTCTGCTCAAAATGAAGCACTGAAAGAAGAAAACCTTAAAGCTGAGTATTTGCGAGGTATGGAGAAACGACTTGTGGAAAGATCTGATGGTATTCTTTATTTTATGGAACATGTATGGGTTCCTTTGTACGGTAATATTAGAGAGCTCGTGATGGATGAAGTGCACAAGTCTCGCTACTTTGTTCACCCAGGTTCTGATAAAATGTATCAGGATCTAAAAGTTTTGTATTGGTGGCCGAAGATGAAAGCTCACATCGCGACATATGTGAGTAAATGTTTGACTTGTGCGAAAGTCAAGGTAGTGTATCAGAAACCCTCAGGCCTGCTTCAGCAACCAGAAATACCCATGTGGAAATGGGAGCAAATTTCTATGGACTTCGTCACTGGTCTGCCAAGAACTCAAAACGGAAACGATACCATCTGGGTGATCGTTGATCGTCTCACAAAGTCAGCGCACTTTCTAGCAATCAAGGAAACAGATAAGTTCTCACAAATTGCTGCTGTTTACCTAAAGGAAGTGGTTTCAAGGCATGGGGTGCCAACCTCTATTATCTCTGATCGTGACCCGCGTTTTATATCAGATTTATGGCAGTCAATGCATAAATCATTTGGCTCACATCTCGACATGAGTACTGCTTATCACCCACAGACGGATGGTCAAAGCGAACGAACCATCCAGACACTTGAAGACATGCTACGAGCATGTGTGATCGATTTTGGTAAGGGTTGGAAGAAACACTTGCCTCTGATAGAGTTTTCTTATAACAACAGCTACCATACCAGCATCCAGGTAGCTCCATTCGAAGCATTGTACCGGCGGAAATGCCGCTCTCCTCTTTGTTAGGCTGAGGTGGGTGACAGCCAGATCACAGGTCCGGAACTTGTACTCGAAACTTCAGAAAAGATTGTCCAGATTAGAAATCGTATGGCGGTAGCGCGTGAGCGGAAAAAAAGCTACGCTGACAAGCCTAGGAAACCCTTGGAGTTCGCTGTTGGCGATCGTGTTATGTTGAAAGTCTCACCCTGGAAGGGTGTGGTGCGCTTTGGGAAGCACAGCAAGCTTAATCCACGTTATGTTGGGCAATTCAAAATCCTGGGGCGAATCGGTAAAGTGGCCTACAAGCTCGAGTTACCTGCTGAGTTGGGTAACGTTCATGATGTCTTCCATGTTTCGCAACTGAAGAAGTGTTTGTCCGATGAAACACTTGTGGTACCGCTTCAAGAACTAAAAATTGACGGCAAATTGCAGTTTGTCGAAGAACCCATCGAAATTATGGACCGGGAAGTCAAGTTCCGTAAGCATAGTCGAATTCCAATCGTAAGAGTTCGTTGGAACTCAAGACGTGGACCGGAGTTCACGTGGGAACGTGAGGATCAAATGAAGCTCAAGTATCCTCAACTATTCCCAACTGACCAATCTAGTTCTGATGCAACTGGTGAATTTCGGGGCGAAATTCCCTTTCAAGTTGGGGATGACGTGGCACCTGCGGAAAATCCACAGTCATCCTGATTTAACATCTTTCCGCTTTGGATTACTTGTCAAATTTCGGGACGAAATTTCTTTCAAGTTGGGGATGATGTGACAACCCGAGATCTCAATGTCTTTCCTCTACGCATCACTTGTTTCGCAATCTTGTTGTCACAGTTCATCTTACGTTGTATTATGCGCACGATATTTGAATGATTAAAATATTGTTATGTCTGGTTGTTGCATGTAAATGTAGGTGTTGTTTAAGGTGTAATGTTTAGACATTATATGTCACACCCCGACCACGTAAAACAACAAATCGTGGCGGAAACGTCGGGGAGTGTTGTAACAGAATTATTGTTTCATAACCATGGATACAAAAGAGTTTCGTTTTATTGATTTCATTAAGAAATTTACATTGTCTTAAACCAAACAAACAAGTTACATATCATCTATCATTATTATTAGGTCACTAACGCCTCGTTCAGATCCTATGTGAATCATGCATCCTAGCAATCAACATCATGCAACACCACCTGAAACATATGTAAAAACAAAGTCAACAAAGAAATGTTGGCGAGCACATAGGTTTTATAAGAGTATCGGATTCATGGCTAGTTTACATGTTGCAATACCTTGTTAAAACCCTTGTTTTGAAAAGTGAATAGAATTTGCAACATAATTAACCATCTCAAATCGAGATGATTATAACTTATGAAACCTCGTAGCCATGATTCTTAACCCCAAAACATTTGCTTTAGTAAACCAACTTGTGAAACATCTCGTAAAAACTCGTTTATAAAACTCGTATGGTTTATATCTTCTCGAAAACATCGTTATGTGACATCGTTTTAACCTCGTTTACCCAAGTGAACTAAATAACGCCACGGTATGTAATATGATGAAAACACTTATATATAAGAAGTACCAGTGGCGTATCTACCATGTTTTCATCACATTACACCCGTCCCGTTATCTAAACACTAACCAAAACCAATCGTTTATCCAACTCGTTTAACTTGTCCAAATCGTTTCGAAGTCGTTTAACTCGTTTAAGTCGTTTCCAAATCGTTTAACTCGTTTAAATCATTCTCGTTTTAATTGTGAAACTACTTTTGGTCGTCTCGCTAATAACATCCAAACCTTCGTGACTCGTCTATCTCGCTTCTCGCATTAACAAACCACCAAAGGGTAAGTTAACAATCGCAGATTCAGTCGTTACCCACATAACCCCCACACATAACTATGGGTGCAGTCTGATAACGGGATTTGTCAGATCCTATGGTACCATAACCTAATACTGGTCGACTTGATCATTGTTAATGAATGTCATTCGTTATGTAAATACGTCCAACAAGTTCGTTCACATTATCTAAATCGTTATTAGCTTTATATAAACCACAACAATCGTTTTTGAAACCATCGTTAATACCTCGAATTCGTTTAACACATATGAATCACCCCAAAACAATTGAAAATAGTAAAATAGGGGAACTATGTACTCACATTGAAGTGCAAAGTATCTTCAATCTAAAGAACTCAACAAGCTCAGGCAAATCAAGGAAACTCAAGCAGCACCTAATAATCGAATCGCTAGTCAAATAAACGACACCTAAATCGGAAGATCAGACAGAATGAGGTTTCGTAAACCAAATGAGTATTGGAACTCATGGGATATGGTTTAACAAAGCCTACATTCTAGATCGGAACCTAACCTAAGTGCTTTCGACCCGTTACGACCCATTAAGGTAGCTTACGCCACTTTAACGCGTCGTGCGCGCAAACGCGCGTTCGAGACGTCTAACTAGTCCTAAACATGTTTAAATATGTTGCATAATCAGTTTAGTGACAAAAGTATAAGTTACATATGCTTAATTACCAATTATGCATGAAAAGGGCATTTTGGCCATTTACCTAAGGCATATAAACTACCTATCATACAACTACTTAAACTAAGTGACCATAAGGAATAACCTCGGAAGGTTATTCCCTATGCAACTATGGTCACTAAACATGCTTGGTCGGATCCTAAAGATCGACCAAACGGGTCGAGTTCGAAAGTCTAAGCGGTTGTTTAGACCGCTTGACTTACGACTCTATACAAGCACTAGACTAAAAGTGACGAGCTAAGCATGTTAAAACATGCTTACCTAAGTTAGAAAACAGGTTAAGATATCAAAACAAAGTGTTTTGATACCCTAAGATAGTTTGGTTGCAAAATACGCACAAATGCGTATTTTGGCCGAAAACTATGACTCGTCACTACACGTAATCAACGTGGTAATCAGTAGGTATAGTCACTAGGGACTATAACCATTGTGATTACGCTCACGTTGCGAAGTTCAAACGAACTTCGTGTTGACCATTGACTGGTCAAAGCTGAAAGTCAAACACTGTTTGACTTTCATGCTTGAAATACAAGAACAAGCAAGAAGAGGACTTACAAAGGGTCCAAGAAGGTGTTTTGATTCAAAATTACTCAGGTATGAGGTGTTTAAACCTCAACTTAGAGCAGAGATTAAATCAAGGTGTGAAGAATCCAAATGAGGAAACTTGCTATTTATAGGAAGTTGAGATCAATAGGATCATTCCATGTGTTTAGAGGGTATAATCTTGGCCATACATGTGGGTACATGGTATTAGAATACAATGGGAGTTGAAAACCAGCTCCAGGTATTGCAAATCTTGCATTAAAACCCCTGAATTCTGACCAGATTGCTGAAACTGATATTTCTGTCTGACATGGTCACGCGGCCCACGTAAAACATAAGCTCACCTTACGCGGCCCGTGTAAGGGACTTTGGCAGATTGTCAAAACAGGTCCCCGCACATGAGAAACTAGCAATTTGATGCATTTTTGACACGTTTAAGCCCCGTTAACCTCATTTCAAGGCTCTAAAATGAAGTTAAAGTATAGGGACCTTAAAATATGTTCAAAAACATCTCGGATGTCGGCTCGTTTGGTCGTACGGTTGCGTTGTTCGGTTAATTACGACGGAAGTCGTAACGAACGCAAAAACGATCCAAATTAAGCGACGAATGGAATTTTATCATGCCAATCACTAAAATAAAATATTTTAATGATTACATAAATTTTTGGATGTTCGGATATATTCAGAACGTAAGATATGCACGAAAATGCAAACTTGTGCACTTTTTGACGCTTTTAGTCCCTATTGATCAAATAAGTTTATTTTAGCATACCGAACCCATCAAAGCCTATTTCTAAGCTATGTAAAGGATATTTATGGTATGTTTAACTTATGATCAAGTTCCGGAATGTTCGTTACAATACAAATCGGCATAGTTTCGTAGTTTGACACAAATAGTTCTTGCAATCGAATAAACTTGTTTTCGACACACCAAAACATCCAAAACTTATTTCTAAGTTATGTAAAGGTTATTTAAGGTATGTTAAGACTATGTCACTATTCCGGAGTGTTTGTCACGTTAAACTGTCTGCGTTTACGCACCAGTTTGCGTATAACCTTCCAGAAAGCGATTTAAAGCTTGAAATCGAACTCGAATCAAATCGTAAAATCATCAAACACAAATACACATATAATAACACCAAAACACATTGTTTTATTAATAATAAACATTGTTTTACATAGTACATCGATTACAGAACACAGTTGAAACATTATATGGCACACTTGATTCATGAAAAACCCATGTCGACGAAGCTTATGTCGACGAAGCTTGTGCCTACGAAGAATTAGGATTCTTCGCCCAAACACCCTCTGACGAAGTATAGTTCTTCGTCAGGAGAACCTTCGCCAAAAAGGGCCTCAGCCCAGGATGGTTCGCGGCCCAACTGTTATGTTGTTTGTATAACCCCTCGTAATCAGTAGATGTAAACACAAAACCCTAAAGTCCTCTCTCCCTATTCTCTGTGCGACGGCAATCATAGGATCTCGAAGCCTTTCTATCTCGATTTAGCTAAACACTTCGGTATCACGGTGAGTAAGTTATTGATTGAATGATTTGTGTTCTTTTATGATATTTGTCTAGAGTTAAAATGGTATTGAAACTGATGTTGTGTTCTCTTGCTTAAGGATTCGCATCTAGGGTTGTATGTTCCTAGAATCAATGGTGCATCTAATATAGATCACTGTCGAATCTAACCTAATGTACAACGGATGTAGATTGATAACGAGATTTTGTATAGTGATTAGAATTTATTAAAGATCGTGTATTGGTTGTGCAACGATAAGTTATGATGATGATGAAACTGTTACGTTTTGGGTAGTTGATGATTGTTCATAATTAGGGTGTATAATTATGGTTAAAACTGTCGATTAATCTGATATGGGAAATTTTCAAACTTGTTAACTGTTGTTACGAAATCAAAGGAATTGTAACTGTTTTGAGGGCAGCGACGATGGACCTCCCCCACGAAGAACACGGCTCGACGAAGAATGTGGTTCTTCGTTGACTGGTTCTTGACGAACCATTAGGGTTCTTCGTCACGATCATTCTCGACGAAGAACAGTGCTTCGCCGTAAGGGTTCTTCGTCGTGAAGACATCCCACGAAGAACTGGTTCTTCGTGAGGATGCTGCAGGAGGGCAAAATGAACACAGCAGTGAAACAGTTATGATGTTTATAATATTGGACACTTGTGTTGTGAAATTCTATTTGTTGCATGATAATAATGTTAACTAGAAAGGAGGATCTTGAATTGACTCGTGTGAGTAGCCAATTCATCTGTTAAATGTTATTATGAGACTTGCACATGGGATGTGGACATATAGATTTCATGGACAAGGAACTTGCTGTCTGGATTAGACGGAGTGATCATGGGTCGTACTGCTTGGATATACTTGATGGGCTTACTGTTTTATATACAGTTGGTTTTGAAATATTTAAACAATGAACTACTACTTGCTTCCGCTAAAACTGTTAAACTTGTGATACGATTTGGAATGTTTGATTTAATAAATGGGAACTTATTTTAATATCTTGTGAATAGTTCAATTTGATTAGTGGCTAGATCCTGGTACGTCATACACCTAGCGGGGTTTCCGCATGTGGTATTTTGGGGTTTGACACGATGAACATTAAATTAGCATCCTTTGTGATGTCAATCGAATTGCCTACGGGCCATATTATATCGTAAATTGTGACGACAGTTGTGGTCTACGACCTCTTATCCAAAGGTAATGAACTATGTTCAAACCTTAAAGCCTTTTGATCAAATAAGATCGCGGCTTATATATATCTTAATTATCCTTTGTGACAAGGCTTAATGCCATATCTTCTAAATGTCCTTCGTGAGGAGGCTTTGTGCCATATCTTTCACAGTCTTTGTGACAGGCCTTGTGCCATATCTTTCACGTCCTTCGTGACAAGCCAATGTGCTATATTTAAATGTCCTTCGTAACAAGCCAATGTGCTATATTTAAATGTCTTTAGTGACAAGCCAATGTGCTATATCTAAATGTCCTTCGTGACAAGCCGATGTGCTATATTTAAATGTCCTTTGTGACAAGCTAATGTGCTATATTTAAATATCCCTTGTGATAAACCGATGAGTTATACGGCTATGTCCATTACTAATTGTGGTAAGCAGGGCTAGTGAAATTGATATATATACATATAGATCTGTAAGATCTAATGCAAATAAATTGATTTGCTATTTAGTTCTCGAAGAATTACTAATGGCTATATTTTTTCAGATAAACTTATGGCGAGCCTGGGTATTGGCAAAGCAAGTAATAAAAACGATGGTGACGATTTAGAGCTCCAGAACGGTAATGACGAACAGAATCGTCTTCGATCCATATTTTCCGATGAAGTCGGTAAAGCCCTGGCTGGATTTATGGCCACATTTAAAGGGCCAGAGCCATCAGTACAGAAAGAGAACTCCGTTACTAAACCCCGTTCTAATACTCATAAGACTGAAAGGTCTCTATTCTCCTAAACTAAAAGTGAGCAGAATATTAAGAGTATCAAGAAAGCTGAGTCTCATGACTCTAAGAAGGGGTGTACCTATAAATACTTTGTTTCATGTAAACCCCGTGACTTTACGGGTGAGATTGGAGCAATCGATGCTCTGAAGTGGTTGGATAAAATGGAAACCGTTGTTGATATAAGCGGTTGTGCCGCCAAGGACATTGTTAAATATGTGTCCCAATCCTTCAAGGAAGATGCTCTGACTTGGTGGAAGGCACTGATCCAATCCACTGGCAAGGTTCCAATGTACAACCTAAGTTGGTCAAAGTTTGTAGAATTGATTTGCGAGACTTATTGCCCACCTCACGAGGTGGAGAAAGTTGAATCTGATTTCCTAAGGCTGACCATGAAAGGCCTCGAGTGTCGAGCCTAAGTATTTGAATACAACTCTTTATCAAGACTCGTGCCGTATTTAATTACCCCTGAGTCTAAGCGCATTGCGCGGTTTATTGGAGGACTCGCTCCAGATATCAAGGGGATGGTTAAATCCTCCAAACCTGCAACTTTTAGATCCACTGTGGATCTGGCTCTATCTCTCACTGAAGATGAAATAAGAGCAAAGGCGATTAAGGTCGAGGAGGATCACAAGCGAAAGCGTGATGATACCCCAAGTAAGGATTACAAAAAAGGTAAGACCGGTTCGAATTATAACCAGTCCAAGCCGAATGAGGCAAAACCCAAATGTAAAACCTGCGGGAAGCAACACTTCGAAAAATATTTCCATGAGCAAACCAAGGGTTGTGGCATCTGTAAGGAGATGGATCGCAAGTCTCATGAATGCAAAGACTTGAAAGACACCACATGCTATGGATGTGGCGAGAAAGGGCATATAAAGACCCGCTGCCCAAAAAGGGCGACTGACGGGTAGAACAAGGCCACTGATAGCAGAAAGGCAACACTTAAGCCTTCCAATATGCTACAACAGAAGCAGTTCAAGACATATCTTTACGTATCTGTTTCTCGTAAATGTTTTATTTATTAGAAACTTGTTTTAAACTCTGGAGCCAGTTAAAGCTTCATCGATTGTAAATTTAATAAAATTTTAATTCTGCTATTTCAAGACTTAAATATTATTTAAAAAAAAATCAAGTGGCCAATCCAGATGGTTTCACATATGATATATCCTTCTTGAATCATTTGTCTTTAATAATCTTTTATCTATAAACCTTGCGGGATTCAATATGGTTTTAGACATGAATTGGTTAGTCCAAAAAACAAATCCACATTGTCTAAAGTAAGAAACTTATCAAAATTTAAAATCCCCATCTGGTGATATATTCACCATCTGCGGAAGATCAACACTATGGATTGCCCGAGGAAACTTTTATGCTTAAGGCATCCAAGTGATTAAAAGAAGGATGTGCCATCCACATGACACAAGTAAGTTCTGACAAATTAAAAGTCGAAAGCTGAAGACCTTTGTGTGGATGGACATAAGAAGTCCATAGCCACCCAGGAAGCTTGATGCTTAGAATGTTCGCAAGTGAGTCGAACATCATAGATCATTTTTGATCTGCGTCTTTAAACTGAAAATCTCATATAGATTTGGGAAAGGGTAACAAAGGATCAAACCTTCAAGTTACGTATGATAAATCATGGCAATAACGCGATGTAAATTATAGTCGACAAACTTACTAACTCGACGCTTCTTGTCAAATAAGGAAAATTTAAAATTCTGACAAGTTAAGCTGTATAAAGACAACATCGAGTCTCCTTATAGAGCATCATTGTCTATAGTATCATATTAAGATACTAAATATATTCTTATCTTTGGAAATTTTAGCGAAATGCTCAGCTGATAAGCACTTGTCATGTTTCGCCATGACATTTAAATGTGAGCATAAGGTTTATTAAAAAACCTTGTCCATTGTGGACCATGGAATTTAAAAGTTCTAAGTTTCCCTCGTAAATGTGAAACGGGATTCCCATTGTGGCCCAGGATACTCTTGAGAGGTTGAACCTACTATGATACGGAATTAACCGTATTGCTCTGAACAAATCTCGAGGTCGAGATTTCTTTTAAGGGGTGAGGATGTAACACCTCGTAAATTCGTGTCCAATAATGTATTGACACGTGTCCCTAATCCTAATCATGTCCAAAGTTGGTTAAGAAGGACTACTTTCGTCAAAAACGAAAACTATGTTTATGGAAGGACTAAAAGTGTCAACATGCTGAAACTAAACCTCTGAGTGACCATATAGGTGTCCGTATTTCTTGTTGGACGGGAGGAGCCGTTTACATAATTGACCGAAGGTTGCGTAATCGTTTGAAAGTTTGCGCGACGAAGGGTTAAAAGTGTCAACATGTTAATTCTTACCTCTGAATGACCTTTAACCGAACCGAGAGCTTTATGATGTTCAATCATACTCTTGGGAATGCCTAATATTGGCCATGTAGGGATTTGATGCCGTTAAACGATAAGACGCACAAGTTTGCGAACTAAAAGGGTTAAAAACATAAATATGTCAAACTATACCTCTAGGTGACCCTTTTAACGAACCGGGAGCTTTATGATGTTCGGTCGTACTCCTGAGTATGCCTAATAATGGCTAAGGATGGCTTTCTATGCTAAAATTGACGATACGTGCAAGTTTGAGGGTTCAGGGGCCAAACATGTCAACAGTTGAAACTTCTGTTTGCTGACTAGGGTCCTTACGGACCGTATATAATGACCTTTACGGTCCGTATGATGACTGCCAGCTTCGAAAAATTGTTTGCAGCCCAAGAAAACAGCTATAACTCACGTAATTCGAATCTAAGGGCTTGTTGCTAGTTTGTAACACATACCAGGACACTTGTAAGCATCTGAGGAAGCCCTAAACACATGTCAATCATCTACAAATTCTCCAAACACTATATATAGGAGTGTTCTTCAACACTTTCATTTGCACCATTCCTTCTTTCTCTTTATCTTCTCAGCAAGGGAGTTCCTGAGCATATTAGGAGCACCCTCTGAGTTCTCTTCAGTCCTTAGGACCACTTATGAGTGATCCTTTCATGGCTAGTTATTTTGTTTGGCTTTTAAAGCCGAAAAGTCAAGCGTTTACGATAAATGCTTTTACTTTTAGTTAGACCTTAAACGGTCAAGCCATTGTTCGCAACGAACATGGCTACGTGATCGTAATTAGGTAGGTGTTAATCCCTCAAAAGGGCACCTCCTAAGAATCACGTTTGTTTGGTCAATTGACGAGTCAAAGTAATATTAATTTAAAAAGTCAACGGGTCAGAATTTAAAATAATTATGATCTGAGTTTAAGAGTGTTCTAAAATATATTTTATCACTTAAACAACTTGGTAATAATTATTAGAACATGTGTAAACATGTTCGGCTCGTCAATTCCAGTTTTAGGGTCGGTTCGCAACCGAAAGTCGCGTAGTTTGACTTCTAAGTTGACTTTTGGTTATAAACCGAATTAGACTAGTATGCTACTGATTTAAAGTTCCGTTATGATCGTAATATGATGTAGCATAACCCTATAAGGTTATATTACATGATTGTATTAGTAATCTGAGTTTTATGCAAGTTTCCGTATTTATGCCATACTTTGACCTTTATGCCCTTTTTAGCAAAAATAAAGTTTTAAACACAAATAAGCTTGCAAATGATTTAAGTACTAATATGTTGACATGTTTAACATATTTTGATGTTACAAATCTGATCATAAACTGAGTTTGCATATAAGGTCGTAAATTATGCTTTAAAGTGACCAAAATGCCCTTTAAGCGCATAGATCGATTTTAAGCATAATTCCTTATACCAAACTCATTGCCTACTGATCTAATATCATAATTAGGATAATTTGGGATATCAATTCAGATTATAAACTGATTTTATGCACAAGTGCTTGTATTATGTCCTTAAATGACGATAATACCCTTATAGCACACAAAATGGTTTTAAAGCATGATTTTCATACAAAACCTTTTTCCTACTGATATGTCAAATTAAATAACATATTTTGATTATATAAACCTGATCATAACATCAGTTTTCCTTAAACAATCGCACATATCGTCATTTAACGATTTTAACGCCGTTTCGGCGCGTAGTATGGTTTCAAACCATAACTACCAACCAAGACTTGTTACCTACTGATTTTATAAATCATTTTAAACATTTTTAAAGTAGTTACATGATATAAACTCAGATTACCAAATTAGCTTTCAAGACTATGTGTGAAATTACCAAAATGCCCCCACAGAGCATAAGTTTGGTCTTAAACTATAAAACGCACATATGTTTGATATCCTACTGATATTAAATCATAAAATAAGTGTTTTTACAGAATTTTTATGGTCCTAACAACAGATTATACGAAAGTCTCTTTTATACTTCGCTAAATTACCAAAATGCCCTTGTGAGGCATAGTTTGATTTTAAAACCTTAATGGGCATACAAGTTGATATCCTACTGATATTATAACTTGTTTAAGTATATTGGCATATGGAACTTGTTCATGACTCATCCGGTTACCCGTTATCGCTTATACACGTACGGTTAGAATGACGTAACTAGTTTACCTAAGTTTACCGAAAAGGGTTTAACCTTATCGTTTTGATCTCAAAATCCAGAATGTACTATGTTTACCCATATTATACAAGTCCTAGTACTTGTTGGGTTTAAACCATATTCTATTCGGTATACGCTTAATCTAGCGAACCTATTCGTAAGTATCAGGTCATATTTAAGGAACTACCTTTGACCTGTATACATTCTAACAGATAATAAATCTGTTCATTCCAGACTATAGTACCCCCCAGATAAGCGGACTTGGGTCATTTATACTTAAGACTTGCGGCTTTTGCTAAATATAGTCTTATTGATTGGAAGCTAGCAAAAAGGTAAATACTCTTGACTTATTTTAGTGTAAACTTGGGATGGCAAATATGACTCTTGGGACGGTTATTACATAAGTAAGTCGCCTATGATTGCGCAAAAATGTAAGAATACGGTTTAATCCATTTACTTGATAATCATTGTAATTGGGGGTTATTGATACCATGTCCGGACAACCCAATGGGTTAAATCAAGTATATAATTTCGTAACAAGAAAAATCCCAAGATATATTTAAAAGATCACCTACGGGTTATCTATATGTATAAAACTCTTTTCGAAAAAAAACTATTTTTCCAAAGAGTCAGTTAATTGTATTTACCAGCTTTGGCTGACGTATTTTCAAAAGATTGAACAGCAGGTACCGAACCTTATTATAGTCTGGGAATACGGGTCGGCTAGAATGAAGGCTAAGGAATTTGCACTCCTGAAGCTTTAGGCCTATGATGTCTAAAGCACTGTTTATTTGGATCATGCCTGTGGGCTTGTATCAAATGCTTGTAATACTGTTATACATTCAAGCTTTATTTTTAATAATTTTTAATCCAATACTTCCGCTGCATACTATTATACTGTGATAACTGTTATCCAACCGTCACGATTGTACCCATCCGGGCCCACCGGAAATCGGGGTGTGACATACAAACTCTGAAATATTTCCTAACGAAGATCCTGATGATATTTTCCGTTGCAAATTTAATAAACACCAATACCATCTGTAACTGGTTCACGGCTCCCGCCTAGGGTGTGGTCGGGGGCTGTGACAGAAGGTGGTATCAGAGCCAATGGTTTAAGCTATTTATGTGTTCTTTTAATACCTAAACTTAAACACTAATGTTAGGAAATTTATACAAAATAACTTACGTGTTATTTATGTGAAAATAAATTTTCAATATATATAGGGAAATTGGCCTGTAATAATCCCACCTAGACCTTATTGGCCATTAATAATCCCACCTCAGAATATTCCCCCCATCAGTCGCACCTTTCACCTCTTTTTCCTACAATGGTCCCCCGTTAAAAAAACTTAACAGAGTTAAGCTTTTTTTTCCAAATTACAAACAGATTTTTAGGGATTTTGATTAGAACGACGATACGAGTCCATTGATGTAAAACTTGCCTCGAATTGGTGCTCCAAACGATGATAACGGCGCTTCAATTCGGGTGTTTAAATTTCCAATTAACCAAAATCAAGTCACTTGGAGCACCATTTCGAAGTAAGTTTTACATCAATGGACTCATATCATCGTTCTGATCAAAAGCCCTAAAAAATTTGTTTGTAATTTGGAAAAAAAGCTTAACTCCGTAAAGTTTTTTTAACGGGAGACCATTGTAGGAAAAATAGGTGAAAGGTGGGACTGGCGGGGGGAGTACTCTGAGGTGGGGTTATCAATAGCCAATAAGGTCTAGGTGAGATTATTACAGGCCAATTCCTATATATATATATATATATATATATATATATATATATATATATATATATATATATATATATATATATATATATATATATGTAGGGAAAGGTTCATTGGGAAACACTAAAAAAGTGGGGAACAGCGGGGAACCGACTCAAACGAACTCCGATTGGACTCATTCCAGCGGCGTTGGAACCGGCTCGTCGAAGCCTAACTAAGATCTCTTAACCCTAAACCCTAAATCCTAACTCCTAAACTCTAAACCCTAAAGCTAAAAAATAAGGCTAAAACCTAAGCTAAACCGTAAAATCTAAACTATAAACTCTAAAGGCTAAACCCTAAAGGCTAAACCTAAAGCTAAACCCTATAGCTAAACCCTAAAGCTAAACCCTAAACCCTAAAGCTAAACCCTAAGGCTAAACCCTAAGGCTAAACCCTAAGGCTAAACCCTAAAAGCCAAACCCTAATATATTTAGGGTTTAGGGGTTATGATTTAGGGTTTAGGGTTAAGAGATCCTAGTTAGGGTTCGACGAGACGGTTCCAACGCCGCTGGAATGAGTCCAATCGGAGTTCGTTTGAGTCGGTTCCCCACTGTTCCCCACTTTTTTAGTGTTCCCCAATGAACCTCACACTATATATATATATATATATATATATATATATATATGGGATGGATCATGAGAAAACTAGTTTAAATGAGAAAACCAAAAAACTAACAAAAAAAGCCTAAAAACATACCAATTTTTTTTTAACTTTTATAAAAAAATTGGAGGTTTTTATACATGGAAAAAAAATTTCAAAAAAAAAAATTTCAAAAAAAAAAGTTTTTTGTTGTATCGCACATATGTAGTACTACACATGTGTATGTGTATTACTACACATGTGCAGTACAACAAATTTTTTTTTTTTTTTGAAAATTTTTTTTATATATAAAAACTAGCGATTTTTTTTTATAAAAAATTGTAAAAAAAAAAAATTTTTTTTGGTATGTTTTTGGCTTTTTTTTTAGGTTTTTTAGTTAGTTTTCTAGTTTTCTCATTTATATCTAGTTTTCTCATGATCCTCTCCCTATATATATATATATATGATTGTTATGTTATTTTGACGATTTCTGAGTCCACTGTATGAGTGACAAAAGTGTGTCCGATGCTTTCCAACATATGTTTGATTCGGATTAATCACGTGCAGGTTAAAGACTGGGACTTGCCAACGGTCAAATGGACTTCATCTCCTCAAGACTCGGGCGTATTTGTTATGGGAGAGACGTTGAACCCGAAAGACTTGGTCTACAACGTTCGACTGAGGAATATTCGCTGGATCCCAGTTATTTAGGATAGTTTGTTACATTTGTTTTACTATAAATAGATGGGGGCGGATCAGATTAAGGCACAACGCAACTTTCACACACTCTCAAACACTTTTGCTTTCTAACTTTCAACATTCACTACACACAAACACTTGTAATCAAATTACATTGTAACACCTAGTTGATCCGCACCACATCCTGCACTGTATCCTGATATTTGAAGCAATAGAAGAACAAGGCAGCTGCGATTGTCAGCTCCCGAGGTTTTGTGCCGGCGATCTAGATTGATCAAGGGCTTTCCTCGTACATCACGTGTCAACCTTTACTTTTCTGCTCATTGTTTGATCATAGATACAGCTCTATATCTTGAGCCGTATCCTGAAACTGTTTTTATAACTAACTTGGTTAACATATTTCCCACACATAATTTTAGCACACTACCTCACTTAACTAATTTGATCACTAAATTGCTTCGGTAATTTTTGACCAAAACAGTCGGTATGTTGGGGTTTTGTATACAAAATTTGTTACTACATTGTGAGTAGTAACATGACCACAAGTCGGGTTGACAGTACCGTGGGTGGTAATTAAAGTAGATGGAAACAAATGTAATTGCGAGATCGCCCTCAATACTGTAGACTGGTTTTACTAAACTTGATTAAACTGGGATTCACTCACCACTATTTCCCACTGACAAAATGTTTTTAAACGCGTTTCAGGTAACAAAATGTGAAAGCCAAATAGAAGCCAGCTGGACAGCACTGAAGGCTTGGAAAAGTGGCTATAAAAGTTACCTAAATAAAGAGATGTTTTATTTGAATAAAATAGGGTTTATCCCTATGAAAATGTGAGTACTTGAAACATGGGAATTTTCCATGTGTTTAACGTTATAAAAGAGTGGTATTTTACTCTGATAAAATATTTCCAAACTACGGTCCTGATGTAAATTCCGCCGCCAAAATGATAAACACGTGATACCACCGAGACTAGCCGCGGCCGTTCGTTCCCATGGTAATTAGGGGACGGGGGTTGCGACATATTAATATAACAAAATAGTTAAAACAAATATTCAAATACATTTTATGAAAATCGGCGATTATTGAGACGTGATACTCTTTTTTATATATACTGCATTAATACAAACGATAATTATATCATTATTTTAGTTTTTAGTATGCGTCAATATATATATATATGTGTGTGTGTGTATGTTATATATTATACATTATTATTACTGCTATTATTAATATATATATATATATATATATATCAAAGTATAATGAAAATATATATAGAATATTATATTAGGTTTGTCGTCTTTAGAATTGCAGTTCTCTCTCGTCGTACTTCCAAACGAGATTTTCTCCTATAGCACGGGTCCTGTTTCCTTCGTCTATGAGTTCTTCGCTGTAGTGACGAAGTTCTGCTACATTATCAGGGTTCATAGGAGGGAACACTGCAGGTACTGGTTCGTGGTATGCAGGCACTGGTTCACCATATGGGTAGTAGGGATTGGGATCATTTATCATGTTTTGGAATTCCTAGTCGTTTGTCCACCATTGATCCAGTGGATCTGGTGCTGGCACAGGTATCCTGGGTATTTCCTCTGGGTTAAATGCAGGTATTGGTTGTGGGTTCATTTGGATAGGTTCTGGGTAAATAGGTATTGGTCCTAATAGATAGTTATGTAATTTGTCAAATGATAAGTAATAACATGTATTATCAATTATACTTTTGGAATCATGAAAATAACAGATAGGTACACATGCTTCACCCCAAAACAGTTTAGAAAACAGTAAAAGAGGGGAATAATGTACTCGCCTGAGAATGCTTGGAGGTCTTGAACAACAACCAAACAAAGCTAGAGAGAGCACGGAATCAGTCGGCAATCTAAAACTATATAAATAAACCGGACTTAAATCGGGAGATCGGATAGGATGAGGCTTGGTAAACCAAATGAGTATTGGAACTCATATGATATGGTTTAACAAGGCCTACATACTACATTGAGACTAACCTAAGTGCTTTCGACCCATCGCGACCCATTAAGGTAACTTATGCTACTTTAACGCGTCGTGCGCGTGAAACGCGTTCGGACCGCCTAACTAGCCCTATGACAAGTGTTATATGCCTAAACATGTTACATAATCAGTTATGTGACAAAGGTTTAGGTTACATATGCTTAATTACCAATTATACATGAAAAGGGTATTCTGGTAATTTACCTAAGGCATATAAACTACCTATCATACAACTACTTAAACGATGTGACCATAGGGTATAACCTCGGAAGGTTATTCCCTACCTACTATGGTCACCTAATGTATTTGGTCGGATCCTAATGATCGACCAAATGGGTCGAGTTCGAAGGTATAGGCGATTTATTAGATCGCCTACCCTACGACCCTAGACAACGTGGTAATCAGTGGGCATAGTCCCAAGGGACTATGACCAACGTGATTACAATCACGTTGCGAAGTTCAAACGAACTTCGCATTGACCATAACTGGTCAATGTAGAAAGTCAAACAAAGTTTGACTTTCAGACTCGAAAGACTCGAAAAGCAATAAAAGAACGAAAGAATACTCACCCAGGGTCCCCGAATGCTAATCCCGATCCAAGAATCTCAGGTATGAAACAATGGTTTCAACTTAGAGTTTCTAAAATCAGAATTCTTGTAAGTTATGCAATGGGGGGCATGGGGTATATATAGTTTTCGGTCCACCGTTGAGATCGTTTGATGGAAAACGTGCCATGATCCAACCCGTACACTTGTCGGAAACTCATGGTAGCTAAAAATGGTTCTTATCCGCTGACTAGACATGTGAGAATGTGTGGTGGAGGATTAATCAGCTGAAATCTGATGTTAAAACATTGAATCTGGTCTGATCATGCAGTCGCGTAGCGCTAGTGCAAAGGCATTAGGCAGTCGCGCTACGCTAGCACCCCCCTGTTTCAGAAATGTTTCAAAAATGGCAGAAATGGTCCCTGCACGTGTTTAAGGTCTTTTTCGATGCGTTTGAACCCCGTTAACCTCATTTCAAGGCTCTAAAATGAAGTTAAAGTATAGGGAACTCAAAACATGCTCAAAACATGCCGGATGATGGTTCGTTTGGTCGTACGAACGCGATGTTCGCTTAATTACGACGGAATGCGCACAAGCGCGAAAAACGATCCAAATGACGAAACGAATGGATTTTTCTTATGCCGAACACTAAAATAAATTATTTTAGTGCTTACATAAATTTTTGGATGTCTGGATGTATTCAGAACGTAAGTTATGCGCGAAAATGCAAACTTGTGCACTTTTTGACGCTTTTAGTCCCTGAATGACACAAAAGTTTATTTTAGCATACCGAACACCTCAAAGCCTATTTCTAAGCTATGAAAAGGATATTTATGGTATGTTTAACTTATGGTCATGTTCCGGAATGTCTGTTACAGTTTAAATTGGCATACTTTCGCAGTTTGTCAACTTTAGTCCCTGTAAGCGATTTAACTTTGATTTCACCACACCAAACCTTCCAAAACTTATATCTAAGTTATGTAAAGGTTATTTAAGGTATGTTAAGCCTATTTCACTATTCCGGAGTGTTCGTTGCATTAAACTGGTTATATTTACGCATCGGTGCGCGTATAACCTTCCAGAAAGCGATTTAGAGTTTGAAATTGAACAAGAATTGATATGTGCAAATGATACACATATTTTTTTACAAATACCAAGTATGAAATACAATATTTCATTGGTTTGGCATTTGTTTGATGGTTGAAGTGACACAGGTGTTACAGTCTCCCCTACTTTAGGAAATTTCGTCCCGAAATTTAATTCTAGAGGAAACTTGTGAAAACAGCTGTGACGGTTTCGCCTTCAGAATTAGCGAATTTGTTAACCCTCAGAGTGAATTCCTTGTGGTAGTAAAACATGAAATTTTTGAACTACGGACAGAAGAACGTTTCTTATGAAGACTTATCATAGGAAACTTGGTGTATGATTGAGATCAGAATTGGGAAGTGTGAAAATAAATGACATTGGTCGAAGTCCAAGACTTCTCCCGTATCATTATTCTTGTCACTATAGGTCTTAACACATAACAAAACTTCTTGTGGTTTCTGTGCACTGAATTCCATAATTATGTAGGCCTCCATAATTACGTAATCTCTTGCACAGTCCGCACAGTTCATTTCATAATGCGTAGGAAAATATTCACTTGAATAAACATGAAGCGACTTGACTAGATCACCAAAGGATCTTTTTAACTAAATCAACGAACGGTCTTTTTAACTAGATCAACATATGATCTTATTAACTAAACCGTCGTACGATCTCCTTAAATAGACCACTTAAGGGATCTAATTATAGAATAGTACTTTAAAATCCAAGGGACTTGACTACAACGTAGAAGTCCATTAAGGATTTAAGATAGTAACTTTGGATATCCTATTATGAATCTCTCGTATGAGATATGAAAGATTTTACGAGGATTTGGATGGATCACATACAACCACACACATGTAAGAAAACACATAAGCACAAAAATTAGTTAACTTGATTCTTTAATTTGTTGTCTTTGAGGATGGATAATTAAAGCACACTAAAAATCCAATCCATGAATTTCATTTGGTACTTTAATCATTAGAATCTAACTATGAAGATAGGAAGATCTTAATAAGAATTCGGCTTTGTCCTTATTGAATCGTAATGTACGTATTAAGGCATACGGATAATTCAATTAAGGGCTCCGATTTGAGTGATATTCATCCACAAGGATCTGATTATGAGGATAGAAAGATTCTTCATGGATTTTGGAATTTGTGTAACGAGAGGTGCTTCGACACCTTGCACTAAGCGTGCTTAAGTCGATACACAAGGTAGAAAGTTCATGAGGTTGAGGCGCTAGATATGCCAGGGCGACATATGAAGCAGAACTTGAAGGTTAAGCAGCAACAGGGTTTGCAACTGCCTTGCTTTAAACAGCAAAGCGACACATGTTATCCAAATGTCTCCATCGTCCACCGGGGGTACATTTGTAACATGGTATTTGATTTGGATGATGACGGTTTCACTGACTTCTCCAAGGAGCGGTTCCCTTGCACGGCTTCATCCCTGAGATGAGTCATGGTGATAGCTAATTCAACGGTCTTCTGGAGTACGACGCCTATTTGTTGGGCAATTGTAGCACCTGGTCCGGACACTCGAGTCTTGTTGCGGTGAAGAGGCATAATGAAGAAAATGGAAGACATCGGAGGAAACAAGGGAAATGAACACAGAATGCATAAAAATCGCGATCATTTGTTTGTTACCTAAAGCAAACAAATGAGACAATGACTAATCAAAGTAAATAGGTCCAAAAATAATGTATCGCGAAGACATGCTCGCCTATAAGTGAATACTCATCCCAAGAATTCCCAGGTAAGCACAACTGGTCTCGCGTCTGATGAGATGTATACGAAGTGCTTGCCTAGACAGAAAACCCAGAATACAGGCATTCACCCTTCCAGTTTGCACGTGTTCACATTATTTAAAACCCATAACCTTGACGAGATTTTGAAAACTCAAAGGGTTCAAAACCTTACAATAGAGGGTTCAAAACCTTGTAATCAATCATCCTAGAACAGATGATTAGTTTTCAAAGCGGTTTTGAAATTTATGTTCTTGTTGTGGTCGTCGCCTAAGGATAGGTGACGGTATTGTTTTATGACTAAACGCAAGTAAACTCGCGTTAGGGTCCTAAGAAGGTTATAGACTAGGTCAAAGCATTACTAATAACCTAATTCCCTATAACCATTGGCTCTGATACCATCTTTTCTGTCACACCCCGACCACGTAGAACATACAAAACGTGGCGGAAATGTCGGGGAGTGTTGTAACAGAATTAATCGTTTCAAATCCATGGCAACTAAAGTTTCGTTTTATTAATCAATTATGAGAGTTTACATTGTTTAAACAAGAAACAAAGGGTACATAACATAAGTTAACTATTTATTGTCTCGTTTTAAGTCGCTAAGGCACGAGTCCATCCTAAATGTAGCATGTATCAACAATCATTGCAAAGCAGTACCTGAAACATGTGTAAAAACGAGGTCAGCAAAGAAATGCTGGCGAATACATTGGTTTTGTAGGAGTGTCGAAATCATGGCTAGTTTAGACGTTGCAATACTTTATTTAAAAACCTTGTTTAGAAAAGAGTATAATATTGCAACTTAATTAACCAACTCAAATCAAGCGGGTTATAATTTGTAAAACCTCGTAGCCATGACTCTTAACCCAAAAACATTTGTTTTAGTAAATTATTTGAAAACAATGATAAGTTCAGATGATATGTATAAATAAGAGAATAATGCATGATTAAATGAATAACCATGTAAAATGAGTTTATATAAGATATGTTGTTTGTAAAACAATGTCTTGTGAAAAGTATGTTATTTGTATAAAATGTTTATATGTATCAAACTAAAATGATTCAAATAACGCTGCGATATATGTAATACCATACAAACACTTATATATAGGAAGTACCAGCGGCGTATCCACCATGCTTGTATCATATTACACACGCATCGTTACTTAATCACTTATTCAAACCACACCATCAAGATGTAAAATGTTCATGTCTAATGTAAATCATGTAATATGTATTCAATGTGATTTGTATAAATAAATGTAAGATTAAACAAATAACCTTATAGTAGCATATTAAAAGTATACTTTGGATTTGTAAGTAACATATTAAACTATGTTTTGGTTTCATATATAACATATCAAAATATGCTTTAGATGTGATAAATATATATATGTTGGTTTTGTACAATACCACACATGAGAGTATATTCAACTATACTTTGATAGTGTGATTTAAGAATTCATTCAGACCTAGTGCATCAAAATACACCTTTGAGACTATAGGAATACCACAAAGGAAATCCCTATTTGGATGGAGCAACAAATTGGTTTCAGACATTCCATGACAACAGGAATGGGGTGTCAAATCCTATAGCGCTATATCATACTAACAATCGGTCTGGTGAACATAAAATAAGTACAATTCAACAATTTATTTTATGTTCTTTGAGAAAATCAATGTTTAAATCATAGATAGTTATGTAATTTGTCAAATGATAAGTAATAACATGTATTATCAATTATACTTTTGGAATCATGAAAATAACAGATAGGTACACATGCTTCACCCCAAAACAGTTTAGAAAACAGTAAAAGAGGGGAATAATGTACTCGCCTGAGAATGCTTGGAGGTCTTGAACAACAACCAAACAAAGCTAGAGAGAGCACGGAATCAGTCGGCAATCTAAAACTATATAAATAAACCGGACTTAAATCGGGAGATCGGATAGGATGAGGCTTGGTAAACCAAATGAGTATTGGAACTCATATGATATGGTTTAACAAGGCCTACATACTACATTGAGACTAACCTAAGTGCTTTCGACCCATCGCGACCCATTAAGGTAACTTATGCTACTTTAACGCGTCGTGCGCGTGAAACGCGTTCGGACCGCCTAACTAGCCCTATGACAAGTGTTATATGCCTAAACATGTTACATAATCAGTTATGTGACAAAGGTTTAGGTTACATATGCTTAATTACCAATTATACATGAAAAGGGTATTCTGGTAATTTACCTAAGGCATATAAACTACCTATCATACAACTACTTAAACGATGTGACCATAGGGTATAACCTCGGAAGGTTATTCCCTACCTACTATGGTCACCTAATGTATTTGGTCGGATCCTAATGATCGACCAAATGGGTCGAGTTCGAAGGTATAGGCGATTTATTAGATCGCCTACCCTACGACCCTAGACAACGTGGTAATCAGTGGGCATAGTCCCAAGGGACTATGACCAACGTGATTACAATCACGTTGCGAAGTTCAAACGAACTTCGCATTGACCATAACTGGTCAATGTAGAAAGTCAAACAAAGTTTGACTTTCAGACTCGAAAGACTCGAAAAGCAATAAAAGAACGAAAGAATACTCACCCAGGGTCCCCGAATGCTAATCCTGATCCAAGAATCTCAGGTATGAAACAATGGTTTCAACTTAGAGTTTCTAAAATCAGAATTCTTGTAAGTTATGCAATGGGGGGCATGGGGTATATATAGTTTTCGGTCCACCGTTGAGATCGTTTGATGGAAAACGTGCCATGATCCAACCCGTACACTTGTCGGAAACTCATGGTAGCTAAAAATGGTTCTTATCCGCTGACTAGACATGTGAGAATGTGTGGTGGAGGATTAATCAGCTGAAATCTGATGTTAAAACATTGAATCTGGTCTGATCATGCAGTCGCGTAGCGCTAGTGCAAAGGCATTAGGCAGTCGCGCTACGCTAGCACCCCCCTGTTTCAGAAATGTTTCAAAAATGGCAGAAATGGTCCCTGCACGTGTTTAAGGCCTTTTTCGATGCGTTTGAACCCCGTTAACCTCATTTCAAGGCTCTAAAATGAAGTTAAAGTATAGGGAACTCAAAACATGCTCAAAAATATGCCGGATGATGGTTCGTTTGGTCGTACGAACGCGATGTTCGCTTAATTACGACGGAATGCGCACAAGCGCGAAAAACGATCCAAATGACGAAACGAATGGATTTTTCTTATGCCGAACACTAAAATAAATTATTTTAGTGCTTACATAAATTTTTGGATGTCTGGATGTATTCAGAACGTAAGTTATGCGCGAAAATGCAAACTTGTGCACTTTTTGACGCTTTTAGTCCCTGAATGACACAAAAGTTTATTTTAGCATACCGAACACCTCAAAGCCTATTTCTAAGCTATGAAAAGGATATTTATGGTATGTTTAACTTATGGTCATGTTCCGGAATGTCTGTTACAGTTTAAATTGGCATACTTTCGCAGTTTGTCAACTTTAGTCCCTGTAAGCGATTTAACTTTGATTTCACCACACCAAACCTTCCAAAACTTATATCTAAGTTATGTAAAGGTTATTTAAGGTATGTTAAGCCTATTTCACTATTCCGGAGTGTTCGTTGCATTAAACTGGTTATATTTACGCATCGGTGCGCGTATAACCTTCCAGAAAGCGATTTAGAGTTTGAAATTGAACAAGAATTGATATGTGCAAATGATACACATATTTTTTTACAAATACCAAGTATGAAATACAATATTTCATTGGTTTGGCATTTGTTTGATGGTTGAAGTGACACAGGTGTTACAGTCTCCCCTACTTTAGGAAATTTCGTCCCGAAATTTAATTCTAGAGGAAACTTGTGAAAACAGCTGTGACGGTTTCGCCTTCAGAATTAGCGAATTTGTTAACCCTCAGAGTGAATTCCTTGTGGTAGTAAAACATGAAATTTTTGAACTACGGACAGAAGAACGTTTCTTATGAAGACTTATCATAGGAAACTTGGTGTATGATTGAGATCAGAATTGGGAAGTGTGAAAATAAATGACATTGGTCGAAGTCCAAGACTTCTCCCGTATCATTATTCTTGTCACTATAGGTCTTAACACATAACAAAACTTCTTGTGGTTTCTGTGCACTGAATTCCATAATTATGTAGGCCTCCATAATTACGTAATCTCTTGCACAGTCCGCACAGTTCATTTCATAATGCGTAGGAAAATATTCACTTGAATAAACATGAAGCGACTTGACTAGATCACCAAAGGATCTTTTTAACTAAATCAACGAACGGTCTTTTTAACTAGATCAACATATGATCTTATTAACTAAACCGTCGTACGATCTCCTTAAATAGACCACTTAAGGGATCTAATTATAGAATAGTACTTTAAAATCCAAGGGACTTGACTACAACGTAGAAGTCCATTAAGGATTTAAGATAGTAACTTTGGATATCCTATTATGAATCTCTCGTATGAGATATGAAAGATTTTACGAGGATTTGGATGGATCACATACAACCACACACATGTAAGAAAACACATAAGCACAAAAATTAGTTAACTTGATTCTTTAATTTGTTGTCTTTGAGGATGGATAATTAAAGCACACTAAAAATCCAATCCATGAATTTCATTTGGTACTTTAATCATTAGAATCTAACTATGAAGATAGGAAGATCTTAATAAGAATTCGGCTTTGTCCTTATTGAATCGTAATGTACGTATTAAGGCATACGGATAATTCAATTAAGGGCTCCGATTTGAGTGATATTCATCCACAAGGATCTGATTATGAGGATAGAAAGATTCTTCATGGATTTTGGAATTTGTGTAACGAGAGGTGCTTCGACACCTTGCACTAAGCGTGCTTAAGTCGATACACAAGGTAGAAAGTTCATGAGGTTGAGGCGCTAGATATGCCAGGGCGACATATGAAGCAGAACTTGAAGGTTAAGCAGCAACAGGGTTTGCAACTGCCTTGCTTTAAACAACAAAGCGACACATGTTATCCAAATGTCTCCATCGTCCACCGGGGGTACATTTGTAACATGGTATTTGATTTGGATGATGACGGTTTCACTGACTTCTCCAAGGAGCGGTTCCCTTGCACGGCTTCATCCCTGAGATGAGTCATGGTGATAGCTAATTCAACGGTCTTCTGGAGTACGACGCCTATTTGTTGGGCAATTGTAGCACCTGGTCCGGACACTCGAGTCTTGTTGCGGTGAAGAGGCATAATGAAGAAAATGGATGACATCGGAGGAAACAAGGGAAATGAACACAGAATGCATAAAAATCGCGATCATTTGTTTGTTACCTAAAGCAAACAAATGAGACAATGACTAATCAAAGTAAATAGGTCCAAAAATAATGTATCGCGAAGACATGCTCGCCTATAAGTGAATACTCATCCCAAGAATTCCCAGGTAAGCACAACTGGTCTCGCGTCTGATGAGATGTATACGAAGTGCTTGCCTAGACAGAAAACCCAGAATACAGGCATTCACCCTTCCAGTTTGCACGTGTTCACATTATTTAAAACCCATAACCTTGACGAGATTTTGAAAACTCAAAGGGTTCAAAACCTTACAATAGAGGGTTCAAAACCTTGTAATCAATCATCCTAGAACAGATGATTAGTTTTCAAAGCGGTTTTGAAATTTATGTTCTTGTTGTGGTCGTCGCCTAAGGATAGGTGACGGTATTGTTTTATGACTAAACGCAAGTAAACTCGCGTTAGGGTCCTAAGAAGGTTATAGACTAGGTCAAAGCATTACTAATAACCTAATTCCCTATAACCATTGGCTCTGATACCATCTTTTCTGTCACACCCCGACCACGTAGAACATACAAAACGTGGCGGAAATGTCGGGGAGTGTTGTAACAGAATTAATCGTTTCAAATCCATGGCAACTAAAGTTTCGTTTTATTAATCAATTATGAGAGTTTACATTGTTTAAACAAGAAACAAAGGGTACATAACATAAGTTAACTATTTATTGTCTCGTTTTAAGTCGCTAAGGCACGAGTCCATCCTAAATGTAGCATGTATCAACAATCATTGCAAAGCAGTACCTGAAACATGTGTAAAAACGAGGTCAGCAAAGAAATGCTGGCGAATACATTGGTTTTGTAGGAGTGTCGAAATCATGGCTAGTTTAGACGTTGCAATACTTTATTTAAAAACCTTGTTTAGAAAAGAGTATAATATTGCAACTTAATTAACCAACTCAAATCAAGCGGGTTATAATTTGTAAAACCTCGTAGCCATGACTCTTAACCCAAAAACATTTGTTTTAGTAAATTATTTGAAAACAATGATAAGTTCAGATGATATGTATAAATAAGAGAATAATGCATGATTAAATGAATAACCATGTAAAATGAGTTTATATAAGATATGTTGTTTGTAAAACAATGTCTTGTGAAAAGTATGTTATTTGTATAAAATGTTTATATGTATCAAACTAAAATGATTCAAATAACGCTGCGATATATGTAATACCATACAAACACTTATATATAGGAAGTACCAGCGGCGTATCCACCATGCTTGTATCATATTACACACGCATCGTTACTTAATCACTTATTCAAACCACACCATCAAGATGTAAAATGTTCATGTCTAATGTAAATCATGTAATATGTATTCAATGTGATTTGTATAAATAAATGTAAGATTAAACAAATAACCTTATAGTAGCATATTAAAAGTATACTTTGGATTTGTAAGTAACATATTAAACTATGTTTTGGTTTCATATATAACATATCAAAATATGCTTTAGATGTGATAAATATATATATGTTGGTTTTGTACAATACCACACATGAGAGTATATTCAACTATACTTTGATAGTGTGATTTAAGAATTCATTCAGACCTAGTGCATCAAAATACACCTTTGAGACTATAGGAATACCACAAAGGAAATCCCTATTTGGATGGAGCAACAAATTGGTTTCAGACATTCCATGACAACAGGAATGGGGTGTCAAATCCTATAGCGCTATATCATACTAACAATCGGTCTGGTGAACATAAAATAAGTACAATTCAACAATTTATTTTATGTTCTTTGAGAAAATCAATGTTTAAATCATAGATAGTTATGTAATTTGTCAAATGATAAGTAATAACATGTATTATCAATTATACTTTTGGAATCATGAAAATAACAGATAGGTACACATGCTTCACCCCAAAACAGTTTAGAAAACAGTAAAAGAGGGGAATAATGTACTCGCCTGAGAATGCTTGGAGGTCTTGAACAACAACCAAACAAAGCTAGAGAGAGCACGGAATCAGTCGGCAATCTAAAACTATATAAATAAACCGGACTTAAATCGGGAGATCGGATAGGATGAGGCTTGGTAAACCAAATGAGTATTGGAACTCATATGATATGGTTTAACAAGGCCTACATACTACATTGAGACTAACCTAAGTGCTTTCGACCCATCGCGACCCATTAAGGTAACTTATGCTACTTTAACGCGTCGTGCGCGTGAAACGCGTTCGGACCGCCTAACTAGCCCTATGACAAGTGTTATATGCCTAAACATGTTACATAATCAGTTATGTGACAAAGGTTTAGGTTACATATGCTTAATTACCAATTATACATGAAAAGGGTATTCTGGTAATTTACCTAAGGCATATAAACTACCTATCATACAACTACTTAAACGATGTGACCATAGGGTATAACCTCGGAAGGTTATTCCCTACCTACTATGGTCACCTAATGTATTTGGTCGGATCCTAATGATCGACCAAATGGGTCGAGTTCGAAGGTATAGGCGATTTATTAGATCGCCTACCCTACGACCCTAGACAACGTGGTAATCAGTGGGCATAGTCCCAAGGGACTATGACCAACGTGATTACAATCACGTTGCGAAGTTCAAACGAACTTCGCATTGACCATAACTGGTCAATGTAGAAAGTCAAACAAAGTTTGACTTTCAGACTCGAAAGACTCGAAAAGCAATAAAAGAACGAAAGAATACTCACCCAGGGTCCCCGAATGCTAATCCCGATCCAAGAATCTCAGGTATGAAACAATGGTTTCAACTTAGAGTTTCTAAAATCAGAATTCTTGTAAGTTATGCAATGGGGGGCATGGGGTATATATAGTTTTCGGTCCACCGTTGAGATCGTTTGATGGAAAACGTGCCATGATCCAACCCGTACACTTGTCGGAAACTCATGGTAGCTAAAAATGGTTCTTATCCGCTGACTAGACATGTGAGAATGTGTGGTGGAGGATTAATCAGCTGAAATCTGATGTTAAAACATTGAATCTGGTCTGATCATGCAGTCGCGTAGCGCTAGTGCAAAGGCATTAGGCAGTCGCGCTACGCTAGCACCCCCCTGTTTCAGAAATGTTTCAAAAATGGCAGAAATGGTCCCTGCACGTGTTTAAGGCCTTTTTCGATGCGTTTGAACCCCGTTAACCTCATTTCAAGGCTCTAAAATGAAGTTAAAGTATAGGGAACTCAAAACATACTCAAAAATATGCCGGATGATGGTTCGTTTGGTCGTACGAACGCGATGTTCGCTTAATTACGACAGAATGCGCACAAGCGCGAAAAACGATCCAAATGACGAAACGAATGGATTTTTCTTATGCCGAACACTAAAATAAATTATTTTAGTGCTTACATAAATTTTTGGATGTCTGGATGTATTCAGAACGTAAGTTATGCGCGAAAATGCAAACTTGTGCACTTTTTGACGCTTTTAGTCCCTGAATGACACAAAAGTTTATTTTAGCATACCGAACACCTCAAAGCCTATTTCTAAGCTATGAAAAGGATATTTATGGTATGTTTAACTTATGGTCATGTTCCGGAATGTCTGTTACAGTTTAAATTGGCATACTTTCGCAGTTTGTCAACTTTAGTCCCTGTAAGCGATTTAACTTTGATTTCACCACACCAAACCTTCCAAAACTTATATCTAAGTTATGTAAAGGTTATTTAAGGTATGTTAAGCCTATTTCACTATTCCGGAGTGTTCGTTGCATTAAACAGGTTATATTTACGCATCGGTGCGCGTATAACCTTCCAGAAAGCGATTTAGAGTTTGAAATTGAACAAGAATTGATATGTGCAAATGATACACATATTTTTTTACAAATCCCAAGTATGAAATACAATATTTCATTGGTTTGGAATTTGTTTGATGGTTGAAGTGACACAGGTGTTACAGTTATGGTTGTCTCTTGATTTTTCTTCTTCCTTCTTTTCTCTCTTTTTCCTTTGTTAAATCAACCTCTCTTCTTAGGTGGAAAGGTTTCAGTTGGTTGAGCTTGGAATATAAAAGATCCTTCTGCATCTGCTTCATAGCCTGATACAGCTCCGGATGGTCCTTCGTCCATCTCCAAATCAAACATATGTTGGAAAGTTAAGTGAGGTAGTGTGCTAAAATTATGTGTGGGAAATATGTTAACCAAGTTAGTTATAAAAACAGTTTCAGGATACGGCTCAAGATATAGAGCTGTATCTATGATCAAACAATGAGCAGAAAAGTAAAGGTTGACACGTGATGTACGAGGAAAGCCCTTGATCAATCTAGATCGCCGGCACAAAACCTCGGGAGCTGACAATCGCAGCTGCCTTGTTCTTCTATTGCTTCAAATATCAGGATACAGTGCAGGATGTGGTGCGGATCAACTAGGTGTTACAATGTAATTTGATTACAAGTGTTTGTGTGTAGTGAATGTTGAAAGTTAGAAAGCAAAAGTGTTTGAGAGTGTGTGAAAGTTGCGTTGTGCCTTAATCTGATCCGCCCCCATCTATTTATAGTAAAACAAATGTAACAAACTATCCTAAATAACTGGGATCCAGCGAATATTCCTCAGTCGAACGTTGTAGACCAAGTCTTTCGGGTTCAACGTCTCTCCCATAACAAATACACCCGAGTCTTGAGGAGATGAAGTCCATTTGACCGTTGGCAAGTCCCAGTCTTTAACCTGCACGTGATTAATTCGATCAACCTCAGGATATCGCCCGAGATATTAGCAATATCCTCGTCCAGCATCCTGGTCACAAATAAACAATAAAAGCAGGATATTGGTCAAGATATGTATGCTTAGAAAATGACCCATAACAATTGTCCCCAAAATATATCGGTTGGTATACCAATCCAACGGATATATTTTAAAAGTTTTATCCCGTAACTTAAGGCAATCAATACGACTAGACCCTTGAAATGACAGTGGTGCAACTTCCAAAGCGTTATTTACTCTTTACCCCTACATTCAGCCTATATTAACCGAGGGACTTCTCATTATGATTATCTTTATCTTCAACCGAATATCAGGTACTTTCTCTCTCTCTTTTCTATTTTCCTTGTTTACATCTCTTTTTCCGATTGTGATCCTTCATGGCGACCCGCACCAGATCACAAATGGCGGACTCTGTTTCCCCCTTCCATAAACAAAATTTGCTTAAGAAACCTTCAAAAGAAGTGTGTTCTTTCGACAATTCCGATATCGCGGCCCTACGAGCTTCCGGTGCCTTTCCCGCTGGGACAATCTTCCGTCCATTCGACCGAGAGGTCCGATCGGACTTTTGTTCCGACGAATGGGTCTGCTTGTTTGCCTATCCTTTCTCCATAGGACTCCAATACCCGTTTTCACCTTTTATTTCTCGTTTTTTCGAACTTACCGGCCTTAGCTTTGCCCAAATCATGCCCATGGTTTGGCGCGTATTAGTCACCTTGGAAGGAATTAAGGCTCGTCACATGCCCGACCTGTGCATCGAGGATTTGCCGATGGCTTACCGTTTAAGATCTCATGGTTCCAGCCGATTCCTTCTATTCTCTATTTCCAAAGACCCTCTCATCCTCAAGGCTACCAAGAATGAGGATAAGTGGACAAGAAAATTCTTTTTTGTGAAAAGAGACTCCATTGATAAGGGTTTCGACCTTCCTAAAAGATGGTTGACATCCGGTAGGATTTAGGGTTTTAGGAATATCCCCAATCATATCCCGAACCTCCATCCTGAACCGACATCCTGATGTGTTTATTTCTTTTCTTGCAGCAAACTTTAAAGAACTAGCTCCCCCTAGTGCTGAACCGGAAGGAAGAATAAAAGAGATCTACAAGCTTCCAGAGGGTGAAAGAACCTTTAACCTGCTACTCACAAGCTCAAGTCAAAGATCGAGTTCCAACATGTCTGGTAAGCATATTTTCAGGAATTATTTTTATTATTTTATTGTATAGAGATATAACAAGTCTAAAACATCTTCCCTTGTGCAGTGCCAGTTATTAACCTCGAAGGCTTCCAACTCGACGAGTTGGATTGCTACTCTAGCCTCGCGCTTACCAAGCAAGAATCCAATCCAAAGTCATCCGTCACACCGAAGCCTACCAGCTCGAAGACCACCACCGCTCCCAAAGCTCCTCCGGCATCCCGAACCCGGGCTTCTAGTTCCCGAAAGAGAAAAGAAGTTGAACCTCCCGCTACACCTCACGTGTTTCCATTCGAGAACCACGGGTTTATAGAATCCAGCAAATTCATGACCGGCTTCCTTAACCAGGTTAGTATCGTGACTCGTATCCTGCATCATATGCTAAATAGAAATGTACATTTAGAACAACACCTGTTTCTTTACCTTGCAGGGCCTTGAACGCCTGGTATTCCTTTATGAGGACACATGTGGTTTAAATGTCATGCTAGAAAGCAAACTAAAGAATGCTGAAGCTACCATCACGGATCAAGCAGCAATCGCCACCGCCAAGTCTGAACACTACGAAGCTAAGTATAAAGCCATGGCTCAAGACCACCAGGCTGCCATCCAAAAGATCACAAGGCTGAAGCTACCATCACGGATCAAGTAGCAATCGCCACCGCCAAGTCTGAACACTACGAAGCTAAGTATAAAGCCATGGCTCAAGACCACCAGGCTGCCATCCAAAAGATCACCCAAGAGGCTCAAGCTAAGTCCGACGTGGCCCAGGTTCAGCATGAACAAGATATGGCTTCATACCGGGAGAGCCTTAAGAATTCAGTCATCATCTCCCTCCTCCAGGCCAGACTGAAAATGGCTTACGAGGCTAGGGCTCTGGGCGTCGAATGCCCCTCATGGAACATCAAAGCCTGGGAGATGAAATTGAAAGATCTTGGCGGCAATCCTGTGGAGCCCCCTTCCAAACCTGTCGCAGAGGAGCCCACCAAGCTAACTGAAAAGGTGGACGATGCTGGAGCTTCAAAGGATGCTGGTGGTGACTCCGGAGAAAATGCTGATGGAGAAGATGCTGCTGATGATGCTGAGAGGAATGCTGGAAAGGATACTGGTGGAGATGTCACGATGAAGGAGGGAGCTGACCCTTAAATGCAGCGATGTGGGCGATGATGGATATATGTGCTGAGGCCGGAGCCCACTTTTTAAAATTTCATGGTTATGGTCTGTAAAACAATTTACATTTCCTGTCTTCGAACAATTTATATTTCCTGCATTAGAACAATACGATGACCAAAGGTGGATGGGTCCTAGGTTTTAGGATGAAGCCCTTGGTCATCGGTTAGTATAATCTGTTTTGAATATCGTAATGGTTGAAGGTGGACAGGTTTCGTTTTGAGATAAAACCTTCAACCGTTATGTAGGTATGGTAAAAACTAAACGTGCTTTTGGCGGATGGGCCTTGGTTTGAGGTGAAACCAAAAGCACAACTTTTGACTTGTTAATAATATAACTATCTCTTGACTTATTTGTTGTTGCCTTTCAATTTCTGTCATGCACTACTTAATGTAATTCTTAGCTTTGCAAAAATTTTGTATTGTTATCTTTTGAAAATATCCTGATCAATATACTCAGTGATATATTACCAAAACTTTTATTAAATAGAATTTCTAAAAATTCAATCACCTTCAGAGAAAATTAAAAGATAGTTCATTTTAAAACCTATTATGACGGTACTAACTTAATTAAAGTTTCAAACTAGTACCAGTTTCATATATCTTAATCAAATATCCTGAAAAGTATTTTGAAAATATATTTTGAGAATATATCCCGAGAATTTATCCTAATCAGGATATTTAACCTTTTACCAAACATAGTATTGTCAAAAACTTAAACAATGTTTACAAAGGAAAGATCATACCAGGAATAGGGTATAACCCTATTATCAGACCTCAGTCCCTTTGCAACTTTTCCAATGAAGACGTCCCCTGTCTGAGACACTTAGTGCATTAATTCTGAGCCTTATCCTTTGAGCTTTACATCATTGCCTTAGTAGGAATGTCCCCTGTGTACAATGTCTTCAAATACTTAGAAATCTTCTGGATATCACCTCCCGTTGTATAGACAATTTTTCATGTTACAGGGGTAAAACCCAAGAATATTCTGGAAATAAATCCCTTGAATTCTGGGGGAAATCCCAAATTTTCGTGCGCTACAGGCGGGAGTGTATAAACTCCAAGACTTAGAAAGGTGAAAACCTTTAAACCTTAGAGAGTATGAAAATACCCTTTCGTGAGAGAGGGTGATCAATCCTCATATACCTTTAGGATTCAGGACATAGCCAATAGTAACGAAATTGTCAGCCACTTTTACATGGACTGGTCCCGCCACCTTGAACTATTCTCGAATAACTTGCGCTCCAGACGGGGTGTTTAAACCCAATTCGGAAGAAAGGTGAATACCTTTAAACCTGTGAAGGGATCGGAATCCCTAATACGTGAGAGATGGGGCCAATCCTCTAATCTTCCGAAGTATCCTGAGTGAGCATCCTGGAGCTATATCCTGAAGCATATACTGCAAAACATCCTTAAACTAAGGTGGGTGTTAGCTTGGCTAACACCCCTCCGATGCTTAAGTTAGTATTGGGTTTCAAAGAACAAATCAAATCAAACATATTTAAAAGAGATAGAATTCATACCATCTTGAGATAGAAATTACATTCTATTCTTACTTGAAATAGAGCTTTAAGTGTATTGCATTCCAGGATCTCGGTAGCATATCCCCTTCCATATTCTTGAGTCTATATGCTCCTTTCCCTGCTTCTGACTCAACTTCATATGGTCCTTCCCATTTTGGAGCTAGCTTGCCATCGGCAGGATTAATGGTATTTTGAAAAGCCTTTCTTAGCACCCAATCACCAACTCGAAATCTCCTAGTCCTTATATTCTTGTTATTTGCTCTGGATATTCTTTGTTGATATGCTGCCATCCTTAGCCTTGCCGCATCCCTTTTTTCATCTATAGTATCCAAATCCTGACATAAGGCTTCAGGATTCTGTTCAGGATCCTGTAGGATAGATCTTGCAGTAGGTATCGCCATTTCCGTTGGAATCATTGCTTCTGCTCCAAATACCAAGGAAAATGGGGTTTGGCCTGTTGCATTCTTTACTGTTGTCCTATCAGCCCACAAAACAAAGGGTAATTCTTCTGCCCATCTTCCTTTTTTGGCTCTAAGTCTCTTTTTTAAGTTATTGACAATTATCTTGTTTGAGGATTCTGCTTGTCCATTCGCTTGAGGATGTACCGGAGTAGATGTTATCATTTTGATTCCCCAACTCTTGCAAAAGTCAGTAGTTCTCTTGCTTATAAACTGAGAACCATTGTCACAGATTATCTCGGCTGGTACTCCGAATCTGGTCAGGATATTTCTCTTTATGAAGGATACTACTTCTTGATCCCTGACTTGGACAAATGCCTCGGCTTCAACCCATTTGGAGAAATAATCTGTCATTGCCAACATAAAAACCTTCCCTCCTGGAGCCTTTGGAAGCTTTCCCACTATATCCATACCCCACTTCATAAATGGCCAAGGGGAAACAATAGGATACAGCGGTTCAGCAGGCTGATGTAATATGTTACTATGTCTTTGACATGCATCACATCTTCGAGCATATTCTGCGGCATCTTTTCTCATTGTCGGCCAATAATATCCTGTTCTTAATACTTTTGAGAATAATGACCTGCCCCCAGTATGGTTACCACAATCCCCTTCATGTATATCCTGAAGTACTACTTTGGCTTCAGGATCCTCCAAACACCTCAAATACGGTCCTGCAAGAGATTTCTTGTATAAAACATTATTTATAATAGTGAATCGTGATACCTTCATCCTAAATGCCTTAGGATTTTCATTTCCGGGGATGTGTCCTTCCTTGAGATATCTCACGATTGGAGCCGTCCAGGATTCAGGATCCTTTTCAGGATACTCTGCTCCAGGATCCTGAATAGCCGCTACTTCTTTATCCTGAGGATTCGTTGCAGGATATAAGACATGTAATATTGGTATTTGGGTCCGTTCTGGTATCCTGATCAATGATCCCAAATTTGCTAAGGCATCTGCTTCAGCATTATCCTCCCTTGGTACCTGTTCAAGTGTAAAAACATCGAAATATCCTGCTAATTTTTTGAGAATATCGAGATATTCGATTAATTTCTCACCCATAACTGCATAGGATCCATTAAAATGGTTAGTAATTAACAAGGAGTCAACATATACTTGCAAATTCTTGATACTCATATTCTTATCCAACTCTAATCCTGCAATTAAAGCTTCATATTCTGCCTCATTATTAGTAGCAGGGAATTCACACCTAATAGCCTGGGGTAATATGTCCCCCTGTGGCGATTTTAGTAGTATTCCCAATCCTACTCCTCTTACATTAGATGCACCATCAGTATATAATGTCCAGGATCCTGAGGATTCTCCTAACTGTTGAACTTCTAGGTCTACCTCATCCTGAATATCACTACTGAAATCAGCCACAAAGTAAGCTAAAGCCTGAGACTTTATGGCATTTCTAGGTTCATATACCAAATCATAAGCACTTAACTTTAGTGACCACTTAGCCATCCTGCCTGACATCTCTGGCTTCCTAAGCACATTTTTGACAGGATAATTTGTTTTAACATGGATCCTATGTGTCTCAAAATAATGTCTAAGCTTTGTCGATGCCATAACTAGAGCTAATATCAATTTTTCTAAATGAGAATACCTAGTTTCAGCATCTAACAAACTTTTACTAACATAATAAACAGGATATTGCTGACCTTCATGGTCCTTTATAAGAACGACACTTACAGCATTCCCTGATACAGCGAGGTATAGGGATAGTGGTTCACCATTTTCAGGCTTCATCAATAGAGGTGCAGTTGAGAGATATCGCTTCAAATCCTGCAAGGCTGCTTCATGCTTTGCTCCCCATTCAAATTTCTTATTCTTCTTGAGGATATCATAGAATTCCTTGCATTTTTCCAAGGATCTTGAAATAAATCTGTTCAAAGCTGCTACTCGGCCTGTTAACCGTTGAACGTCCTTCATATTCGAGGGTGATTTTATATCCAGGATAGCTTTAATCTGCTCCGGGCTTGCCTCTATTCCCCTTTTCGTCACCATATATCCTAGAAACTTTCCTGCCCCCACTCCGAAATGGCACTTAGCAGGATTCAGCTTCATGTTATACTGATCCAGGATATCAAATGCTCCCTTGATATCCTGGAGGTGATCCTCAGCCTTTTTAGATTTCACCACCATATCGTCAATATATACCTCCATGGTGCCCCCCAGCTTATCTTTGAACATCATGTTCACTAATCTCTGGTATGTTGCACCTGCATTTTTCAAACCGAAAGGCATAGCAGTATAGCAATATATACCTGTTGGTGTCATGAAAGCAGTATCCTCCTGGTCCGACGGCTCCATTTGAATCTGCTGAAATCCTGAGGATGCGTCCATGAACGTTAACATTTCATGCCCAGCAGTAGCATCCACCATTGCATCGATATGAGGAAGGGGGAATGGGTCTTTAGGACAAGCCTTATTCAAGTCTGTGTAATCTACACAGACTCTCCATTTCCCATTTTTCTTCTGCACTACGACCACATTCGCCAACCATCTTGGGAACTTGACTTCTCTGATCATTTTGGACTTTAACAATCTTTCAACTTCCTCTTGGATGATTATATTCCGCTCAGGAGCAAACTTCCTTCTTTTTTGCTGAACAGGCTTGAACGACCTGTCAATTCCAAGCTTGTGAGTAATAATGTCTTTGGATATACCTGTCATATCCTCATGCCTCCATGCAAACGTTGACATCCTGCACTTCAAAAAGTCAGTTAGTTGTTTTTCAATATCCCGAGGGATATTGGTTCCTACGAGCACCGAGATATCAGGATTATCCTGATCCAGGATAACTTTCTTCACATCCTGCTCCAAAGCTTCCAAGGTATCCCGGGCCCGCATCCTTAATTGCTATGCTGGATTAGGCTTGGTCGAGGATTTCATTGAGGATGTGTAGCATTCCTTCGCCTCCTGCTGATCACTATCAACTTTGACGACCCCCCAAGGGGTTGGAATCTTGATGCATTGGTGGTAAGTCGAAGGCACAACCTTCATGTCATGGATCCATGGCCTGCCTAGTATGATGTTATAGCAGGATAAGGAGTCCATCACATAGAAGCGTTGTATTGAGTTGACCCCTTCAACGTATACTGGTAATTTTATCTCTCCTACAGTATTTCTAGCTTCTCCACTGAAACCAACGAGCACAGTGGACTTCGAAGTAATGTCCATCGGAAATACATTCATCCTTTTCAATGTTTCCAGCTGAATTATATTGACAGAACTACCGTTGTCCACCAATATCCTGCGTACAAAATGGTTAGCCACATATAATGTTATTACCAAAGCATCATGGTGAGGATCCTGAACAGTATCCCTGTCATCACTATCGAAAGTGATCACTTTATCAGTTGTGAGGGTAGTCATCCTGACTGGTTTGTCTCCCCTTTCACTCTTAGCTTCCTTTGCATGTCTCTTAGCCGCCGAATACGAAGTCCCACAAATGTCGGATCCTCCTGAAATAAAGTTAATTATCTTGGCATCTGCTGGGGGTGATGCTGCTCGTTCAGGATCCTTCTCTGGATCCTGCCCTTTATTCTTCTTTCTTCCCAGCAAGTCCTTCAGATACCCTTTGCTTAACAGGTAACTTATTTCTTTCCTTAAAGCAATGCAATCCTCGGTCATATGTCCGAAGTCTTCATGGAAGGCACACCATTTGGATTTATCCTTCCAATCAGCTTTCTGCTGGTTCTTTCGAGGCCACCTAGCTTTGTCCCCTAAACCCTGCATGGCATACATTAACTCAGGTATATTAACAGAAAAGCAGTATTCAGATAAGTCAGGATATTCTTCGGGATCCTCGTCTTCAACAGCGTTCACTTTCTTGTTATCATTTCTGCCATATGGCTTGGGGCGATATGGCTTGTATGAGGATTCTGATTTCCTGTTAGTTGATTCATAGGTTGAGGTAGAATTCATCCTCTCCTGCATCTTCTTGTCATCTTCCAAACGGATATATCTCAAAGCCCTGTTACGAGCTTCGTCGAGATTCCTGCAGGGATTCATTACAAGATCCTGATAAAACTGAGAATCCTTTTGTAACCCCATCTTAAAAGCTTGCACAGCTGTTGCGACATCAAGATGTGGGATATCCAAGGATTCTCGACTGAATTTGTTCACATAATCCCTCAAGGATTCCTGAGGCCCTTGAGTTATCCTGTAAAGATCACTGGTTAGTTTCTCAAAACTCCGGCTGCAAGAAAACTGACTATTAAATAAATTAACCAAATGAGCAAACAAAGTAATTGAGTGAGGAGGAACATTTAATAGCCATTTTAAGGCTGATCCTGTCAGGGTAGATCCAAAACCCTTGCACAAGCATGCTTCCTTGAGCTCCGGAGGGATAGGGTTAATCTCCATTCTTTCCCTATACTGGGCAATATGCTCTTCAGGATCCGTAGTCCCATCATACAGCTTCATGTTGGGAGTCTGAAATCTTTTTGGGATTTCAGCATCACAGATAGGATATGCAAAGCGGGATATCCTGTGGCTGTCTTGGGATACTTCCGGAATTGGCTGGACCACTCCAGGTACACTGGATATCATGTCCTTCAATTTCTGGAGCTCCCTGGTAAATGTTGACGTCATACCTGCATCCTGCAAAGAGCCATTGTTGTTAGTAGCAAGAATATTATTATTTGACACATTACCGGTCTGAGGATTTTGGCCATATCCTGAAGCATATCCTGAACTCCTCACAGTCGACATCCTGACCGAGGAGGGTATCTCAGGGGTATGATTCTGAGAATGGCTTGGGACGATATTCCCCCTGTTATCCTCAGTGTAAACTGCGGAACTGAAGTTCAAAGCCCTGGGCTGTATAGGAGTGACAGTTTCTTCAGCAGGTCTACTCGAGCTAGCTTTTAAGAGTTGTATTTCTCTTAACAGCATTTGGTTAGTTTCCTGTTGCTGCCTCATTTGTTCCTGCACACTTCCAAATAAAGTTAGAATTTCATCATTAGAGGCTAAAAAGGGAGCAGATCCCTGAACACTCCGAGTAGGGATAACATCTTGAGGTTGTGAAGAAAATGGCATCCTTGGAGGAGGCGGTGGAAGCACCGAACCGGTAGTAGCAGAGGTTGCAGCAGACATAGTGGAGGAGCTCATGTTTGATCTTGAGGCCATTGTAAACAATGTGGCAAAAAGTTTTGAAAATAGAAAACCGATTAACGACTTCACAAAGATTTTTAGTAAAAGTAGCACCACTTGCCCCACGGTGGGCGCCAAATTGTTTTGGTCAAAAATTACCGAAGCAATTTAGTGATCAAATTAGTTAAGTGAGGTAGTGTGCTAAAATTATGTGTGGGAAATATGTTAACCAAGTTAGTTATAAAAACAGTTTCAGGATACGGCTCAAGATATAGAGCTGTATCTATGATCAAACAATGAGCAGAAAAGTAAAGGTTGACACGTGATGTACGAGGAAAGCCCTTGATCAATCTAGATCGCCGGCACAAAACCTCGGGAGCTGATAATCGCAGCTGCCTTGTTCTTCTATTGCTTCAAATATCAGGATACAGTGCAGGATGTGGTGCGGATCAACTAGGTGTTACAATGTAATTCGATTACAAGTGTTTGTGTGTAGTGAATGTTGAAAGTTAGAAAGCAAAAGTGTTTGAGAGTGTGTGAAAGTTGCGTTGTGCCTTAATCTGATCCGCCCCCATCTATTTATAGTAAAACAAATGTAACAAACTATCCTAAATAACCGGGATCCAGCGAATATTCCTCAGTCGAACGTTGTAGACCAAGTCTTTCGGGTTCAACGTCTCTCCCATAACAAATACGCCCGAGTCTTGAGGAGATGAAGTCCATTTGACCGTTGGCAAGTCCCAGTCTTTAACCTGCACGTGATTAATTCGATCAACCTCAGGATATCGCCCGAGATATTAGCAATATCCTCGTCCAGCATCCTGGTCACAAATAAACAATAAAAGCAGGATATTGGTCAAGATATGTATGCTTAGAAAATGACCCATAACACCGACGATAATTGTAGAATACAAATACTCAATCACAGTTTAATATATCATTTATTTAAGTGAGGTTTTGTAAAAACAATTTGCAAAAAGGAGATTACTCACATTGCTGTCTTAGGGTTTTCCTTAAGGATTTCCTGGTGATTATCTATTAATTACACAAATGCACACGCGTTAGTATAATAACCCAATATTTACATTAGTAATACCCTCCCCGAGACGGTATTCCAACGACTACGTCGGGCAGAACCACGACAGCCGTTACGGAACCCTGGATCAATCGGACATCGTATCTAATACGTAACCGGGGTTATGATACTTACAACGGGGCAGAACTTCGTTATTTAGGGGGGTATTATGCCCGGAAATAGCTTATTTTCTATAGAGATTCAAGAGAGAAAAGTGTGTGAGCGAATTCAAATGAACGGGCGATGGTTGCTATTTATAGGGCCTGATTCTGGTTTTGTCGCGCCCCGCGAAGAAAGAAGGCAGGGCCTTCGCGGCCCGCGACCTAGGGTGGGTAGGCCCTAGCTGATCCGGGTCATCACACTAGGCTCGACACATTGCACGACACGTGGCAGCACCGGGTGCCGCCCTGGTGACTGGCTGTCGCGGCCTGCGTAACTCGAATAGTAAGTCTTCGTGACCAGCGAGTGCCCATAAAACTTGGTTTTTATTTAATATTTAATTATATAGGGTATTTTGGGCTCGGTTTTCACATACGGGGTATGGTTTAAGACATATAGGGACACTTTAAATATATTAGGGGTGTCAAAAAATATTTTGGAGGGTTGTTATATAATATCTGATAATGTTTGCAATTCAGATGTCGAATGAAGTAAATCATGAAGTTCAGGCTAATAATGATAACGGAAACCATATGTATAAAAGTGCTATAGAGCATATAGTAGCTCAAGGAATAATTGATGCCATGCCATTTATTGTTGAAGCTACTAAGAAACCTACGTCTATAAACAATAATACTATTTTAGGCAGTAAACGTACTCACACTAAGCCAAGTTACAGCGTCAATGGAGATAGTGGCATTCTTGTCAAAGCTCCAATTCCTAAACGAAAGAAAACCACCGCTTATGGTTGTTCTTATAAAGAATTCTTATCCTGTAAACCAATCGAATTCTCTGGTAACGAAGGAGCCATTTCAGCTTTACGCTGGTTAAAGAAGACTGAAGCAGTGACAAAAATTAGTAAATGTGCTTAAGAAGATAAGATAATGTATACTTCTAACCTTTTCAAGGATGAAGCATTAGAATGGTGGAATACCATTCTTCAATTAAAAGGAAGTGACATGGTCTATAATATGGAATGGAATGATTTTAAAGAAATAATTGAAAGGAAATTCTGTCATCCTCACAAAAACGAACATATAGCTAATAAATTCCTAAACCATAAGAAGATTGGGCTAAATTGTCGTGAATTTACTACCAAATTCTTCGAATATACAAGAATAGTACCAGCATTGGCTTCATCAGAACCGGTATTAATCTCTCCTTACATTTGGGGATTAGTTAGTGAAATCAGAAATATGGTCAAAGCAGCTAGACCACAAACAATTGAAGAAGTAGTGAAGCTTGCTAGCACTCTAACAGATGGACTAATACGCACATGGGAAGAAAACCAGAAAAAGGATTTAGCTCAAAGGATTACCCAAGAACTATGTTCTGGTAATTCCTACCATAAGAAAGGAACAGGTCCATCCTCTTTATCACCTTTCGGTAAGTTCTATAAAAGGAAGCATTCAGGAAAGTGTACGGTCTTCTGCAACTTCTGCAAGATACCGGGACATAAGGAAGAAGAGTGTAGAAAGAAAATTAAAGCTAAAATACTCTTCAATTGCGGAGAGGAAGGTCATATCCGACCAAACTGTCCAAAAATAGCTACGACACCTAACAACAAGGCGAAGACAATGGAAGGACCCAAGAAGAATGCTAGAGCATTCGTACTGATAGCCAAAGAAGCCGAGTTGATTCCTGATGTAATTACCGGTACGTTTCTCATTCATGATGTCTATGCTACAGTAGTATTTGACTCTGGTACAAACCAAAGTTTTATAAATACTACTTTCTATCAATTACTCAATCAACCACTAACTAAACTTCGTCAAGACTATACAGTGGAAACGGCAAATGGAAATTCTATCAGCATAAACGAAATCCTTCAGAAAGGAAAGATAGAATTATTATGACATAAGTTCACAGCCAACCTGTTACCAATGAATCTAGCCGGATTCGATATAGTGTTAGGAATGGATTGGTTGGTAGCCAATCATGCAAGAATCTTATGTGATAAAAATTCGGTTGAAGTTCGTACGCCAACAGGAGAAAGGATCACAATCCAAGGAGACAAGCCGACAACATCAACAAAATTCATCTCTGTGATGAAAGCTGCAAGCTACGCATGAAAAGGAGGAATAGTGTATTTGATCTCTGCGATCATTAGCACAAAAGGAAAAGAATTAAAAGATATTTCTATAGTATCTAATTTCTCAGATGTTTTCCCAGAAGAGCTACCTGGACTACCGCCTAGTCGCGAGGTTGAATTTAGAATTCACCTAATACCAGGAACTGCACCGATTACCAAAGCTCCCTATCGTCTAGCACCAATAGAGTTGCTGGAATTGAAGAAGCAACCAGATGAACTATTGGAAAATGGTTTCATACAACCTAGTTCATCGCCTTGGGGAACACCTGTGTTATTCGTCAAGAAGAAAGATGGATCGATGCGCATGTGTATTGACTAAAGAGAATTGAATAAAATCATGATTAAAAATCGGTACCCACTACTGAGAATCGATGATCTATTCGATCAAATTGAAGGAGCTCGATTCTTTTCAAAGATTGATTTACGCTCAGGATACCATCAATTAAAAGTACAGGGAGAAGACATTCCTAAGACTGCATTCAGAACTAGATATGGTCATTATGAGTTTACAGTCATGCCATTCGGTTTGACAAATGCTCCAGCTGCATTTATGGATATGATGAATAGGATATATAAACCATACCTGGATAAATTTGTAATTGTCTTCATAGACGATATACTCATTTATTACAAGAATAAGGAAGAGCATGCCGAGCATTTACAGGTACTTCTGACATTGTTAAGAAAGGAAAAGCTTTATGCTAAATTCTCAAAATGTTAACTCTGGTTGCAAGAGGTACAATTTCTTGCACACCTAATTAATCATGAAGGAATTCATGTGGATCCTACAAAGATCAAAGCTATTACCAAACGGAAAGTCCCTGATTCACCAACAGAAGTAAGAAGTTTTCTTGGACTGGCATGGTACTATAGACGTTTTATTCAAGATTTTTCTAGAATAGCCTTTCCATTAACCAAGCTAACATGCAAATTAGTTAAGTTTGAATGAGGACCAAAATAGGAGGAAGCTTTCAAGATCCTGAAACAAAGACTAACTAATGCACCAATACTCGTTTTACCAGAAGGAATTGAAGATTTCATAGTATACTGTGATGCATCAAAATTAAGATTTGGATGTGTGCTGATGCAGCGTCAGAAAGTGATTGCTTATGCCTCTAGACAACTAAAGAAGCATGAAGAAAACTACACAACCCATGATCTGGAGTTAGGAGCGATAGTTTTTGCCCTCAAGATTTGGAGACATTATCTTTACAGTAGTAAGTTTACTATCTTCATAGATCATGAAAGTTTAAGATATATTTTTGGGCAAAAATAATTAAACATGAGGCAAAGATGCTAGATGGAGATCCTTAGTGATTACGATTGTGATATCCAACATCAAGCAGGGAAAACTAATGTAGTAGCTGATGCTTTAAGTTGAAAATATCATGAAAAAACCAAAAAGGGTATGTGCTCTCAGATTAAACCTGCAGATATACCTAATGGAACATTTGAAAAAGATTCAGGAAGCAGCAATTAGAATTGATGCTGAAGGATTAAAAGGAATGATAAAAGAATTAGAAAAAGGAACAGATGGAATTTGAAAATTCCATAAGATATTTTGATGAAAAAAGTATTGAACATTTCATTAGTATCCTGACCAGGATATTCAAAACATACCTTTCAAAATAAAAACATAACAACAACAAATAAGGCTAAAATGTTAGTTTATTATTAATGGTCCAAAAGGTTGTATTCTTGGTTTCATCTAAAAAAGAGACCCATCCACCAAGAACACAATTAAGTTTTTAAAGCATATTTACATAAACAGTTGAAGGCTTCATCCTGAAAACACAGGATCCTCCACCTCCAACTGTTGAATTGTTCTAAAGCATGCAGGAAATTAAAAATGTTCTGAGTACAGGACGACCAGATGATTCAGACCCTACAAAGAAAAATACAGGTCTCATTAAAACAAACTAACCAAGATACATGTTCAGTATATGTGTACGGGATACAGGATCTGGATATTTACCTTATTAAGAAAGGAGGTCATGGGCTTGATGGATTCCACGAAGCCAAGGTCATCATAAGAGAAACCTTTGGTAGCAGCAGCAGAGGGCTTAGAGCTGGTGGCAACAGATGGCTCCTTTTTCACCAAGGCAGGGTTAGAAAAGCTGTCAAGCTCCTCTAGATCGAAAGTAGCCGGGTCCTTGGTGGAATCTGCGTAAAAGGGAGTAATTCTAATTTCATTACATGATAATATTCTGAAGTAACCAAACATATGCAGGAATATTTAAAACAGATATCCTTACAAGACATGCCAGAAGATTACCTACTTATGAGAAAGCATAACCTTGGAAGTTGCACGAAATCGCATCAACATCTCTATCTCATTAAGGATGTTGAACGACTGAAAAATATATCCATTGGAATCGGGATATCCAACAATTATATTTTTGAGGACAATTGTTATGGGTGAAATTCTGAGCCCATATCCTGACACTATATCTTGATTTTATGATAGCTGATTACGATCAGGATACCGGACCAGGATATTGGTAACATTCTGAGGCAGTATCCTAACTATTACTAATAATTTGGTTGTAAACGTTGGTTACATGGGACTAACGTTCATGAGGACCAAGTCATCCTGAAGACCCGCTCAAATTGGTTAGGATAAGGACGTTGATGGCGGAAGAATAGCTCTTGTAACGCTCAAGATTGAAGAAAGGCATATTTTACGGGAGTTACGAAAGCTAATTAAATGCTATTAATGTTGTAACGTTCACCAAGACTTGTTTTCCTAAAGACTCGGTCTAAATGGTGAGAAAAGCGACATTGGAGCCAGGAGAAATAGTTTACAACGTTCAAAAGGGAATATTCCAAAGTATCCCGGAATAATAGGATAGTTTGTTGGTTCTTGTAACTATAAATATGGATGGCCAGATCTTGTAGGACACTTCACTTCAACTCACTCCACTTCTAACTCTCGAATTCATACACATTTCTCTTGCAATCACACACTAACACTCATCACTTGCAATCATTGTAACACTTAGTAGAGATCTGAGCATTATCCTGCACTGTATCCTGGTTATTCAAGCAATAAGAAGAACAAGGCAGTCGACGATTGTCAGCTCCCGAGGTTTTATGCCGGAGATCTAGATTGATCAAGGGCTTTCCTCGTACATCTCATGTCAACCTCTACATTTTTGCTCATTGTTTGATTATTGATATAGCTTGGTATCCTTAACTATATCCTGAAACTGTTTTCGCAAACTAACAAACCAACATATTTTTCACAAGTATTACTAGCACACTACCTCACAAAACTAATTTGATCACTTAATTGCTTCGGTAATTTTTGACCAAAACAATTTGGCGCCCACCGTGGGGCAAGTGGTGCTATGTCTACTAAAAGCTTTGTTAAAATCATTACTTGGTTTCCTATTTTCAAAACTTTTTGCACAACTATTTTAAATGGCCTCAAAATCAAACATGAGCTCTTCTACCATGTCTGCTACAACCTCTGCAACAGTTGGTTCGGTGCTACCACCACCTCCAAGGAAGCAAGCTTCCTCACAGCCTCAAGCTCCTCTAAGGAGGGTTGAAAGTCAAACATCTCGGGATATTATGCCCACTCAGAATATCCACGGATCTGCTGCCTCAGGGAGAACTCCTATTATGGCTTCTAATGATGAAATTCTAACTTTGTTTGGTAGTATACAAGATCAGATGAAGCAACAGCAGGAAACCAACCAAATGCTGATAAGAGAGATATAACTCTTGAAATCCAGCTCAAGTAGGCCTGCTGAGGATACCGTCACTCCCTTGCAGCCCAGAGCATTGAACTTCAGTTCGGCAGTATATACTGAGGATAATTAGGGCAATATCATACCGAGTCGTTCTCAAAGCAATATTACGGAGATACCCTTAACGGCTAGGATGTCGACTGTGAGGGATCCAAGATATGCTCCGGAATACGCTCCAGGATATGGCCAGAATCGCCAAACTGGTAACTTGTTTGTTAACACCAGTATCCCTGTTACTAATAATCTTGGATCATTGCAGGATGCAGGTGTGACATCAGCGATAACCAGAGAGCTTCAAAAGTTGAAGGATATGATATCAAGTGTGCCTGGGATAGTGCAGCCTATACCGGAAGTATCCCGGGATAGTCACAACATATCCCGCTTTGCTCACCCCATTTGTGATGCAGAAATCCCAAAGAGATTCCAGAATCCTAACATGAAGCTGTATGATGGGACGACGGATCCTGAGGAGCATATTGCCCAGTATAGGGAGATGATGGAGATTAACTGTTGATGTCAGAAGCTGTGTAGGTGACGCTATCCAAAGACCAAAAGAACACAAGATGTTTGAAGACAAAGTTACACTATGACGCTATTGTCAAGGGGGAGTTTGTTGGTGCATATTCTGTGACAACAGCTTAATAGTTTGATTATTTAGTCTTTGGATATTTTGTATTGGGCTTAGCTTATTGGTTAGTGAGTTTATTGTTGTAATGGGCTAGGAAAATGGCCTAGCCAAGTAGGAAGCCCAGTTCACAGACATGTGGTATATAAACATGTTTTGTGATTAGGGTTTCAGTTTAGAAATATCAGGGTTGTCCTTCTGCTGCATCCAGATACATGCTGACCTAGGCACAACCAGGATATCTTAAAAGAGCAAAAAATGCCAAATCCCAAAAATGAAGAAGCTCTCATAGAGAGTCATTCAAATGTGCAAAATGCATAAATCGTACCAAAAAATGGTATTTCTCTTAGCCCTCGTTAGATATTTTGGTCTCTTTGCTGTACGGAAGTACTGACCTGATCACCAATTATCTAAACGTTGAAAAACAAAACGGGCGAATTCAGTATACTCACCTACTACGATGAATCTTTGTGCATACCTTGATCGCGGGGGTATATCCTGAAGTGGGACACACTAATATATCAGAAATAAAATTACCTTAACGTATCATACGGTAATGGTACTTGAAATGTTCATGCATTTTGTTTAAGTGGACAAACAATACTGGTAATCGTCTTGGACTGTTTTTCACGAAAAATTCAATAAAGAATTATCTAATAGTGTGAAAACAGTTTGATTTTGCTGATATGATATTCTTACACATGATTCTCACAAAAAGATGAAATTGTAAATATTTTTGAGTTTAGTTTACTTTGTTTAGTTTGTTTTGAAAAATATCAAAAATACCAAAAATATTTTCTTTTTAAAAAGACTTCCATTTTGAACTAACAGGTAGTTGTTTTTGCAAAGTAAGATAAAATATTGGTTTATCTTTAAATGTGAAAAAGACTAATGGTTTTTTGAGATACTTGCTTGTGTTGCTAAACAGATTGACGCAGTTATCAAAATGAAGTGCAGAATACAAGTAAAGTGCAGATTGAGAGTGAAGTGAAGAACGTGTGAAGATGCATGGTAGGATCCTTCTACTACATTGCAGTGAGAGATATATGGAAGAGATGGAGCTTACTTACTTAACCAAGGAATGCTAGCTAACTGATCTACAATGAATGAAAGTTTTGGAGATTGGAAGCATCAGCTAAGGGGGAGTCTGTTGATGTCAGAAGCTGTGTAGCTGATGCTATCCAAAGACCAAAAGAACACAAGATGTTTGAAGACAAAGTTACACTATGAAGCTATTGTCAAGGGGGAGTCTGTTGGTGCATATTCGGTGACAACAGCTTAATAGTTTGATTATTTAGTCTTTGGATATTTTGTATTGGGCTTAGCTTATTGGTTAGTGAGTTTATTGTTGTAATGGGCTTGGAAAATGGCCTAGCCCAGTTCACAAACATGTGGTATATAAACTTGTTTTGTGATTAGGGTTAGAGTTCTGAGAAGAGGCTAGAGAGAGCGTAGAGAGAGAGAGAGAGAGAGAGAGTAAGAATTCGAAATTTGTGTGAGGCAAGATCACAGGTAGAGGCTGTGAGGTTGTGAGGTCTTGAGTTGATTGTAAAACTTCTAGTTTGGATAATCAATAGAAGACCTGTTTGATTGTGAATTGTTGTTTCTACTCGTTTCTGTAACAAATCTGATCTAGAGGATTCCGCACTCTAGGTTAGATATACAATTCTGTGACGATCCGTATGAATCAAGGGGACCTACATTAACCCTATCCCCTCGGATCTTAAAGAAGCATGCTTGTGCAAGGGTTTCGGTTCTACACTAACAGGATCAGCCTTGAAATGGCTTCTAAATGTTCCACCTCATTCAATTACATCGTTTGCTCATTTAGTTAATTTGTTTAACAGTCAATTCTCTTGCAGTAGAAGCTTTGAAAAACTAACAAGTGATCTTTATAGGATAACACAAGGTCCTCAAGAATCCCTAAGGGATTATAAAAACAAATTCAGCAGGGAATCCTTGGATATCCCACACCTTGATGTTGCTACAGCAGTACAAGCATTCAAGATGGGACTACAAAAGGATTCCCAGTTTTATCAGGATCTTGTGATGAATCCTTGCAGGAACTTGGACGAAGCTCGAAACAGGGCTTTGAGATATATCAGGCTTGAAGATGATAAGAAAATGCAAGAGAGGATGAATGCATCCTCAACATATAAGTCAACAAACAGGAAATCCGAATCTTCATATAAACCATACCGCTCTAGGCCGTACGATAAAAATGACAACAAGAGAGTAAACATTGTCAAGGATGAGGATGAAGAAGAATATCCTAAGTTATCAGAATATTGTTTCTCGGTTAATATTCCTGAACTAATGTATGCCATGCAGGATTTAGGAGATAATGCAAGATGGCCAAGGAAGAATCAACAGAAGGCTGGTTGGAAGGATAAGTCCAAATTGTGTGCCTTCCATGAAGACTTTGGGCATATAACTGAGGATTGCATAGCCTTAAGGAAGGAGATAAGCTACTTGCTAAGCAAAGGCTACTTGAAAGATCTTCTTGTCAGGAAGAAGAATAAGGTTCAGGATACTGACAAGGATCCTGTACGAGCAGCATCACCTCCACCAGATGCCAAGTTAACCAATTTTATATCCGGAGGCTCCGATATATGCGGAACCTCTTACTCTGCAGCAAAAAGACATGCAAAGGAGGCTAAGGCAGAACGGGGAGACAAGCCAACCAGGATGACAACCCTCACAACTGATAAAGTGATAACGTTTGACAGTGATGACAAGGATAGTGTCTAGGATCCCCATCATGATGGTTTGGTAATAACTTTATATATTGCTAATCATTTTGTGCGCAGGATACTGGTGGATAACGGCAGCTCCGTCAACATTATTCAATTGGAAACGCTGAAAAGAATGAATATTTCCCAAATGGAGATCACTTCAAAATCCACTGTACTTGTAGGGTTCAGTGGAGAGGCGAAGAATACTGTGGGAGAAATAAAGCTGCCAGTATATGTTGAGGGAGTCAATTCAATGCAACGTTTCTGTGTCATGGACTCCATATCCTGCTACAATATCATATTGGGCAGACCATGGACCCATGATATGAAAGCTGTGCCATCAACCTATCATCAGTGTATCAAGATCCCTACCCCTTGGGGGGTTATCAAGGTGGAAGGTGATCAACAAGAGGCAAAGGAATGCTATTCTTCCTCGATGAAATCCTCAACAAAACCCAAAGTAGGATAGCAATTAAAGATACGAGCCCAGGATATCATGGAGGCTTCAGAGCAGGATGTTAAGAAAATTATCCTTGACCAGGATAATCTAGATATCTGGGTGCTCGTAGGAGCCAATATCCCTCAGGATACTGAAAAATAGTTAACTAACTTTTTGAAATGCAGGACATCCATATTTGCATGGAAACATGAAGACATGACAGGTATACCAAAAGATATCATAACTCACAAACTTGGAATTGACAAGTTTTCAGGCCGATTCAACAAAAGAGAAGAAAATTTGCTCCTGAAAGGAATGCAATTATTCAAGAAGAGGTAGAAAGGCTGTTGAATTCCAAGATGATTAGGGAAGTCAAGTTCCCTAAATGGCTAGCAAATGTGGTGGTGGTCCAGAAGAAGAATGGGAAGTGGAGAGTTTGGGTAGACTACACAAACCTCAATAAAGCTTGTCCTAAAGACCCATTCCCGTTACCTCACATCGATTCAATGGTAGATGCAACTGCTGGGCATGAAATGCTGACCTTTATGGATGCATCCTCAGGATTTCAACAAATCCAAATGGAACCATCTGACCAGGAAGACACAGCATTCATGACACCCACAGGTATATACTGTTATACTGCCATGCCCTTTGGTTTAAAAAATGCAGGTGCGACATATCAGAGGCTGGTCAATATGATGGTCAAGGATAAGCTGGGGGACACGATGGAAGTATATATTGATGATATGGTGGTGAAATCCAAGAAAGCGGAGAATCACCTCCAGGATTTAGAGTGTGCCTTCAATATCCTGGACCAGTATAATATGAAGCTGAATCCTGCTAAGTGCCATTTCGGAGTGGGGGCAGGAAAGTTTTTAGGATATATGGTGACCAAGAGGGGGATAGAAGCAAGCCCAGAACATATTAAAGCTATCCTGGATCTCAAATCACCATCCAACATGAAGGATGTGCAAAGGCTAACTGGAAGAGTTGCAGCATTGAACAGGTTCATATCAAGATCCTCAGAGAAATGCAAGGAATTTTATGATATCCTGAAGAAGAACAAAAAGTTTGAATGGGGAGAAAGACATGAAGCTGCCCTATGTTAGGGGAGGATTTTCCAATGATCAGTGATCCTCAATAATTGTTGGGCTTAGTGATCCTCACTTCTGTTTGAATTAGTGATCCTCAGAAGTATTGCAGGATCAGGATCATGGATCATCATAAGGATCCTTATACTAACGATTGTCTACTTTGAATATGAAGTTGTTTTGCAGGAGTACGAGCTTGAACTTGGTCTTGGCGATATTCCTGGAGCATATTTCATTTTTATTCCGCATGTGCATGGCTGAAATGGACGTTGTGGAGGTCGTGGAGGACTTGCAGCATTTGCGGAATGTTTGTTAGCTTAGATATGTTCCATTTTTAAAAGGGATAGCGAGCTAAATATAAAACACTTGGCTATTTTCAGCTTAACACACACTCGCAACTGCTCTCACCAGCTCTCGGCAACTCACTTGGCAATTTCATACACTTTTTGCACATTACACTATAGTGATCCTTGTAATTAGCTCGCTATCATCTGAAGTTGTAATACATTTCTTGTTTAATTTGAGTTGGTGATCGGTAGTTTCCATCACCCGAGGTTTTTTGTGCCGGAGATCATTCATTGATCAAGGGCATTTTCCTCGTATAAATCTTTGTGTCACTTATTCATTTCATTTCTGAGTGATCCTTAGTGTTGTTCATTGATTCAAGCATCATACCTCACAACAGAAAGTTTGGTTGCATTATCATTGCTTGATTTTTGACCAAAACAGTTTGGCGCCCACCGTGGGGCAATTGGTGCTTCATTCCTAAGAAGATTCGTATTTTCGTGGTCATTTCGGTCTGTTACAACCAAGCAGATGGCTTCCTCAACGAAGAACACTTCAAGTTTGATGCCATCATTCAGTTCTTCACAAGGCGTCCCTCCTTTGCCTCCACCACCTTCTGGATCCCAGAAGAATGCTGATAATGCTGCGAAGAAATAAACCCCCATTTTCCAAAAACCACCAACTTATTCTGTTTCCACTAATCCTACTACTAATGATCTTTTTAATCTGATTTTGTAGATGAGGGATCGTATGCAAGAGCAGGATAAAACCAACGAAATGATCCTCAGGGAGATAGGTGATATTAAGAAACAGAAGAAATCGGTGGAGGATCATTCCCCATTGATGGCCAGGTCGCTGAACTTCGACACTCCAGTCATAACTTCCCAGCACTCAGCAGCTCCGGACGTGCAATACTTGGGCGAATTACCAGGAAGACGTTATGGAACAACAACAATGACTCAGGCTCCTGGATCTTACCTTCAACCTTCCGGAGCCTCTGTCCTGCATCAGGGATCCTTCGTCAGCTTAGGAGGATATTTGGGAATGCACTCGGTTCAAGGATCCTCCCAGGTCCAGGGATCCTTCCCAGTCCAAGGATCCTCCCAGGTCCAAGGATCCTCCCAGGTCCAAGGATCCTCCCAGGTTCAAGGATCCTCCCAGGTCCAAGGATCCTCCCAGGTCCAGGGATCCTTCCCGGTTCAAGGATCCTCCCAGGTCCAAGGATCCTCTCTGGTTCCAGGATCCCTTCAGGTTCAAGGATCCAACATCTTTCAGGATCTAGGATCCTTAAGGAGTATGCAGCCTCCAAGTTCGGGTGTTCATCAAGGAGACTTCATACCAATGCAGACCATTGCTTCATCTGGCCCTTCGATCATACCGGAATCCCATCAATATGGATTCACATCTGGAATTCCAAACATGAACCCTCTGGGAGGTAATACTTTTAATAATTCTTATAACACTAACCATGGCTCCATGCAGGATACAGGAATCAATCAAGCTATGGCTAGGGAACTACAGAAGCTTAAGGATATGATATCCAGTGTACCAGGAGTGGTTAAACCCATTCCTGAGATTGCAGATGGTAGCCATAGGATATCTCGTTTTGCACCACCCTTATGTGATGCTGAGATACCCAAAAGATTCCAGATACCATCCATGAAGCTCTATGATGGTTCAACGGACCCAGAGGAGCATGTAGCTCAATACAGGGAGAGGATGGAGATCAATCCAATTCCTGAGAGGTTAAAAGAAGCATGTCTATGCAAGGGATTTGGATCCACACTCACAGGATCTGCTCTTAAATGGCTGCTAAGTCTTCCCCCTTACTCTATTACTTCATTTACTAATCTAGTTAACTTGTTTAATAGTCAATTCTCTTGTAGTAGAAAGTTTGAACGATTAACTAGTGATTTATACAGGGTAACACAAGGTCAAAATGAATCACTTAGAGATTATATCACTAAGTTTAGTAAAGAATCCTTAGATATTCCTAATTTGGATATTGCTACGGCTATGGAAGCCTTTAAAATGGGATTGCTTAGGGATTCATTATTCTATGATGATCTTGTTATGACACCTTGCAGGAATCTTGATGAAGTAAGAACCAGGGCCCTTAGGTTCATCCGCCTAGAGGATGACAAAAGGATCCAGGATAGATTGACAGGATCCTCAAAACAGGAGAAACAAGGATCCTACTTCAGGAACAACAAATCAAAGTCCTACAACAGATCTGATAACCAGAATGTGCATGCAGTGGAACAAGAAGAGGATGATGAGGATTATCCTCCTATTTCTGAATACTGTTTTTCTGTTGATAACAATGAACTAATCCTTGCAATGCAGAATCTAGGTGAGAAAGCTAGGTGGCCGAGAAAAAGTGATAAACCAGCTGCTACAAAGGATAAGTCCAAGTGGTGTGCATATCATGAGGATTTCGGGCATCTCACTGAAGAGTGTATTGCACTAAGAAAGGAAATTGGTTACTTGTTGAGCAAGGGGCATTTAAAGGAACTTTTGGGACGGAAGAAGTCAAGGATCCAGGATCCTGAAAGGATCCCGGAGAAAGCTCCTGCTCCTCCAGCAGATGCACAAGTTATAAACTTCATATCCGGTGGATCAGACATTTGTGGTACTTCCTTTTCAGTAGCAAAAAGACATGCTAAGGAAACCAAGATGGATAATGGAGACAGACCCGTCCGGACCTCCGTTGTCACCCAGGATAAAGTCATAACCTTTGATGAGGATGATCGTGTTGATGTCCAGGATCCTCATCATGATGGTCTTGTAATTACATTATTTATTTCTAACCACTTTGTTCGCAGGATCCTAATCGACGGAGGAAGCTCTGTGAACATCATTCAGCTTGATGTCCTCAAGAAGATGAATATCCTGGAGTCTGATATTGTCCCAAGATCCTCAGTACTTGTGGGATTCAGTGGAGAAACTAAGAACACATTGGGGGACATCAAACTCCCAATCTATATTGAAGGATTGCATTCTTATCAAAAATTTTGTGTTATAGATTGCTTATCTTGTTGCAATGTTATCCTTGGCAGGCCATGGATACATGATGATATGAAGGCAGTCCCATCCACCTATCATCAGTGTGTAAAGCTTCCAAGTCCATGGGGAGTGGTGAAAATTGAGAGTGATCAACAAGAGGCTAAGAACTGTTATACATCATCAATGAAGCCAGCCTCAAGACCAAGGGAGCAATAGCAATTAAAGTATCCTTCAAGAGATGTCTTGGAGGCAAGAGAACAGGATTTGAAAGAAATCCTTATGGATCCTGATGATCCTGAATCCAAGATCTTCATAGGATCAGGGATCCTTAGCGACATTGAACAGGAGCTAGTATCCTTCCTTAAGAGGAGTAAATCCACCTTTTCCTGGAAGCATGAGGACATGACAGGTATATCTAAGGATATAATTACTCATAAACTTGGCATTGACAGGTCATTCAAGCCAATTCATCAAAAGAGGAGGAAGTTTGCACCTGAAAGGAATGCTATTATCCAGAAAGAGGTAGATAAACTACTTCGGGCAGGTATGATAAGAGAGGTTAAGTATCCAAGATGGTTAGCCAATGTGGTTGTTGTTCAAAAGAAAAATGGAAAGTGGAGGGTATGTGTCGATTTTACTGATTTAAACAAGGCATGTCCCAAGGATCCTTTCCCATTACCCCACATTGACTCCATGGTGGATGCTACTGCGGGTCATGAGTTGTTGACTTTTATGGATGCTTCATCTGGATTTCAACAAATTCAGATGGAACCATCTGACCAAGAGGATACAGCCTTTATGACCCCAACTGGTATATATTGTTATATTGCTATGCCGTTTGGACTAAGGAATGCAAGTGCTACTTATCAAAGGCTAGTCAATATGATGTTCAAGGAACAAATTGGACACACTATGGAAGTCTATATAGATGACATGGTGGTTAAGTCCAAGAAAGCTGAGGATCACCTTAAAGACTTGGAGGAAGCATTCAATATCCTTGACAAATTTAATATGAAACTAAATCCTTCCAAGTGTCATTTTGGTGTTAAGGCAGGTAAATTCTTAGGCTATATGGTGACAAAGAGGGGCATTGAAGCAAGTCCAGAGCAAATCAAGGCTATTGTGAATATCAAATCTCCTGCCAATGCTAAGGATGTGCAAAGATTGACAGGCAGGATCGCAGCCTTGAACAGATTCATATCCAAATCCTCAGAAAAGTGCAAGGAATTCTATGACATCCTGAGGAAGAACAAGAAGTTCGAATGGACTGAGAAGCATGAAATTGCCCTCAAAGCTCTTAAGGATTACCTATCCTCAGCCCCGGCCTTGATGAAACCAGAAAAAGGGGATATATTATCCTTATACTTAGCAGTATCCTCAAAAGCAGTAAGTGCGGTCCTTGTTAAGGATCACCAAGGTACACAACATCCTGTTTATTATGTAAGTAAGAGTTTACTTGATGCTGAATCCATGTATTCACACTTAGAGAAACTTATCCTTGCATTAATAATGGCATCTACTAAATTAAGACATTATTTTGAGACTCATGCCATTATTGTTAAGACTAATTTTCCAACTAAGAATGTTCTCAGGAAACCTGAAATGTCAGGAAGGATGGCTAAGTGGGCAGTGAAGCTGAGTGCATATGATATAAGATATGAACCAAGGACTGCCATCAAATCCCAAGCCTTAGCTGACTTTGTGGCAGATTTTAGTAGTGACTTGCAAAAGGAAGCTGAGTTAGAAGTCCAACAGCTTGAAGAAACTAAGGATCCTTGGATACTCTTCACTGATGGAGCTTCTAATGTGAAAGGAACAGGGCTTGGAATACTGCTAAAATCGCCACAGGGGGACATAATACCCCACTCCATAGCTTGTGAATTTCAAACTACCAACAATGAGGCTGAGTATGAAGCCTTGATAGCTGGTTTGCAAATTGCTAAGCATATGAGGATCAGGTATCTTGAGGTACATGTAGATTCTTTATTGATCACTAATCACTTTAATGGATCCTATGCTGTTAAAGGTGAAAAGCTAATCAAATATTTAGAGATAGTCAAAGAATTGGCACTCTCTTTTGTTTCCTTTAGTTTGACACAGGTACCAAGGGAAGAGAATGCAGAGGCTGATGCATTAGCCAATCTAGGATCATCCTTGAAGATCCCGGAGGATATAAGGATCCCTATTATCCATATCCTGACCCCTGCTATCGAGGATCATGTAGCTATGGAGATCGGAGAAGATTCTGCAATCATCCCTAGTGATGATACTCAATCTCATGCAGGATCATGGATCCTTCCAATTATGAGATACATCCAACATGGAGAGATTCCTACAGGAGAAAACCCCAGGGCTTTCAAAGCTAAGGTATCTCAATTTACAATATTGAATAATATGTTGTATAAACGATCTCTTGCAGGACCATATCTAAGATGCATTGAGGATCCTGAAATCCAAGAAGTCCTAAAGGATTTCCATGAAGGAGATTGTGGAAACCACACTGGGGGTAGGGCATTATTCTTAAGGATCCTGAGGACAGGATACTATTGGCCTACTATGAAGAAGGATGCTGTGGAGTATGCCAAGAAATGTGATCCTTGTCAGAGACACAGTAATATCCTTCACCAACCAGCAGAACTTTTGCATCCTATATCCTCTTCTTGGCCATTTATGAGATGGGGAATGGATATAGTTGGTAAGCTTCCTAAGGCAGCTGGTGGAAAAGTATTCATGCTTGCTATGACTGATTACTTCTCCAAGTGGATAGAGGCTGAAGCCTTTGCTCAAGTCAGAGAAAAGGAAGTTATATCCTTTATTAAAAGAAACGTTATTACTAGATTTGGTATCCCTTCTGAAATTGTTTGTGATAATGGATCCCAATTTATTGGGAATAGAACTACTAACTTTTGTGACAGCTGGGGGATTAAGATGATAACATCAACACCAGTCCACCCACAAGCTAATGGTCAGGCAGAATCATCCAACAAGATCATTATCAACAATTTGAAGAAAAAGCTTGGATCCAAGAAAGGAAAATGGGCAGAAGAACTACCTTATGTACTTTGGGCTGATAGGACAACTCCCAAGAATCCTACTGGCCAAACTCCATTTTCTTTGGTGTTTGGGGTGGAATCAGTGATCCCTACAGAGATGGTGGTTCCAACTGCAAGAACAAGCATTCGTGATCCTGAAGAAAATGCTGAAAACTTGGTTCAAGACTTGGATACTATAGAAGAAATCAGGGATTTGGCAAGGATAAGGATGGCTAGTTATCAACAAAGGATGGCTGGAGCCTACAACAAAAATGTCAGGATCAGGAAGTTCCAAGTTGGTGATATGGTACTAAGGAAGGCATTTCAGAATACCACCAATCCTGCTGATGGAAAGTTGGCACCAAAATGGGAAGGCCCTTATTTGATTGAAGCTGAAGCAGGAAAGGGGGCATATCGGTTGCTAACAATGGAAGGTGATTTGCTACCAAGAGCTTGGAATGCTGTCCATTTGAAGAAATATTTCATGTGACAAGGATCCATGATCCTTACATGACAAGTATCCTTGAAGGATCCTTACAGAACAGATGATCCTCATTTCGGTAACATTCTAATCTCAAACTATTTCATTCTTTTATTCTCTTATATGAGGATAAGGATCCTGCACCCTTTATCCTCCTTTCACTTGATTCTGAGTTTTGAAGGTTCAGGTATCCTCATCTAAGGATTGAGTATCCACAGAAGTCCCCAGTTATTTGGGCTAGTCCCCAGTTTGGGCCTGTCCCCAGTTTCGCCAGTAGCGCACGATGATCCTGGTATAGTTCATGGCAATGGGACCAGTACTCGCTTTAGGGGCTGACAATTTCATTGTACTGGCTATATTCAGGATCCTACGTATAATGGTAGACGTACCATACATCCGTTCCTAAGGTTTCTAACGTTTTCACGTTAGCTAAGGTTTTGGCATTTTCATGTCACTAAGTTTGGATAGCCGCCAGTGAGGGCCATACTCCAGTTTACATACGATCCTTTGGGCTTGTCCCCAGTTATCCTTTGGGCTTGTCCCAGTTATCCTTTGGGCTTGTCCCCAGTTATCCTTTGGGCTTGTCCCCAGTTATCCTTTGGGCTTATCCCCAGTATATTGGGCTTGTCCCCAGAATTGTTGGGCTTGTCCCCAGTTGCTAACTCTTATCTTATATTGGCTTAGTCCCAAGTTGTATCCTATTTCAGGTTTTCGGAGATAAATGACCAAGGATCCTTGATCCTTACCTTATACTAAGGTTTGTCTTTTGGTTATCCTGATTATAAGTGTTAAAGGTTAGGATCCTAACTTGGATTCTCAGGTATGATCCTTAACTATTTTGATTTTATTCATTATTCATATAAGTAACCCTTATCCCTTGACAACTGAACTTATGATCCTTAAACTACACTACTTTTCAGAACTTGTCAACTATAGGATATGTGATCCTTGGTCATATCCTAAACTTTTTGAGGATATTTATTAAATTTTTCTTTACTTAATAAGTTTAGACAAAATGAATATCACACCAATTGAAAAGAAAAGTACTAACAAGGATAGCAATACGGGAGATAGCCAAAAAGTTAAAGTTATTTTATTCATAAAACATTAAACCCTTTAAGGTTGTCAAAATTGCCAACCCACGTTTCTACCAGCAAAACGTGGCCCGTCCACATGGGTTGGCAAAGGGTGTCCATTGTTCATAGGTCTAACAAGTGCAGGAAATTAAAGACGGAAGGATAACGAGTGGCTTCATCCCCCAAACAGAGGATCCATCCACCACCCATTATCCTGCCTATTGTTCAAGGATTCATGATCCTTAGCCCTAATTACTATTGTTCAAGATACAACCCATCATTGTTCAACGAAAACATCATAACCAAACAACCAAACTTAAAAAATGGGCTCCGGCTACGTCTAGAAATGTCCTTCATCGCCAATCCATGCAGCTTACACCTTGGCTGCATCACCATCTCCTCCAGCTCCAGCATCCTTCACATGATCCTTGCCACTGCCACCAGCCTCGATTGCCAAAACCTCCTCAGCCTCTTCCTCGTCCTCCAACTCAGCTAGCCTAGCCTTCCAGCCCTCCATATCCCAGTTGCTCCTGTCAAAAGTAGGATCCTGAGCTTCTTTGGCCATCTGCAACTTGGTCTTGTACATGGCAATGGCAGCGGAGACTTTAGCATCCTGCATGATCTCGTGCTTCTCATAGTCAGCATTGATCTGAGCTGCAACCGCCTGAGTTTTGGCATTATTGAGGTCCTTTTCGAGGGAGGCAATCTTGTGATCCTTGAGCACCGCCACTTTTTGGAGGTCAGAGTATTTCTCCTCAATCTCCTCGACATTCCCAACATAGTCCTCGATTTCGGCAAATTTCTGCAAAGAAGACAATGCAAAGTTCAGGATCACGTGATCCTCAAGTGGGCAGGATAATTAAGCAAAGTCAGTGATCCTTACCTCAGCAAAATACTCGAGGAACTGATGGCGGATCAGAGGCAAGCCTTCTAGGTTCTCAGCTTCAGAGGTCTTCCTTTTCTTTCCACTTCTTCCCTTTGATGTGGTTGCCTTGGGGATCGTGACAGTTGGGCTGGCAGCAAGCTTCTTCTTTGAGGATCGGACAGTGTCAAGGTCAGTGACACTGAATTTGGAGGTAGATCTTGAAGATTTTCCAGCACCTACACATCCAAAACAGATAAGTATCCTTATCCCATTTCTATTTAACTATTTATTTAAACATTTAATTATGCAAAAAACATGATACTTACTCGACATAGTGACAGAACCTGAGGATACTTCTTGAGAATCCTGGGTGTTGGCTTTGAATGATCTTCTTGCAGGATCAAGTCTCTGGAAAGCGGCAAGCCTTTCCTGTGTTGCAGGTGTTGTGATGAGGTGTGCGACAGTAATAGCTGCAAGATAGAAACAAAAGGATGTTAGTGATCCTTAAACAGAAACAAGCTTATTCGGTGATCCTTCTAAGGATCCTCTATCCTATCATGGGTGGTCCATTTCCTAGGCAGATCCTTTCCATCAGGGATAGAATCCCTTCTGACAAAGAAGAATCGCCGCTTCCAGTTGGTGTCATTCTTAGTTGCTTTGAAGATGGGGTGTTCTTCACCAGGCTTATGTTTGAGTAGATATCAGTGGGATCCATGGCTAACGAGGTCATACATCTCTGCAAACTCCGACATTCCCAGATCAATGCCTTCTTGCTCAATGATCCTTTCAAGGGTATATAAGACCCTCCAGATCATTGGCATAGCTTGAATGTAGGAGATGCCGGTAAGAGAGAAGAAGGATTGGGTGAAATTTGGGAAAGGATACGAGTATCCTATTGTGAATGGAGTAACCGGGAAAGCTACCCAGGTTTCAGAAATATAATCACTTAGAACTGTGGGATCAAATGGTTTGAAATCAGTGTTTGCCGGAAAGCAATGTCGGATCCTATCTATCTGTGGATTAGTAAAGCACCATCTTTCTTACGCCGAGTCTTTGATGATCCCCTGGCTCTTAAGAGGACTGTCTTTTGTGTGATCCTTAGCCGGAGAGGATCTTAGCATCATCTTGGTCATGAAGGTAGAGAAGAAGATGAACAGAGAAAGAAAACGTAAAGGGAGAAGAGGAAAAGAGATACCTGCTTGATCTTCGAATGTGGATTTAAAGGGAGTCTCTCTTGAATTTAAATGCAAATTGATCCCTATCCCTAACTTCAATTTATAATAATGATTTTGCAGGATAGTCACCTCAATGACGTCATGCTCGTAACGGCTAGTCCGACTACAACGGCTAGTTATCTGTTGATTAGTTGCGGATAAGAACAGAAAATATAACTCGATTATTTACAATTTACTCCTTATATTTTGGGGGCAATTGTTAGGGGAGGATTTTCCAATGATCAGTGATCCTCAATAATTGTTGGGCTTAGTGATCCTCACTTCTGTTTGAATTAGTGATCCTCAGAAGTAATGCAGGATCAGGATCATGGATCATCATAAGGATCCTTATACTAACGATTGTCTACTTTGAATATGAAGTTGTTTTGCAAGAGTACGAGCTTGGACTTGGTCTTGGCGATATTCCTGGAGCATATTCCATTTTTATTCCGCACGTGCATGGCTGAAATGGACGTTGTGGAGGTCGTGGAGGACTTGCACCATTTGCGGAATGTTTGTTAGCTTAGATATGTTCCATTTTTAAAAGGGGTAGCGAGCTAAATAGAAAACACTTGGCTATTTTCAGCTTAACACACACTCGCAACTGCTCTCACCAGCTCTCGGCAACTCACTTGGCAATTTCATACACTTTTTGCACATTACACTATAGTGATCCTTGTAATTAGCTCGCTATCATCCGAAGTTGTAATACATTTCTTGTTTAATTTGAGTTGGTGATCGGTAGTTTCCATCACCCGAGGTTTTTTGTGTCGGAGATCATTCATTGATCAAGGGCTTTTTCCTCGTATAAATCTTTGTGTCACTTATTCATTTCATTTCTGAGTGATCCTTAGTGTTGTTCATTGATTCAAGCATCATACCTCACAACAGAAAGTTTGGTTGCATTATCATTGCTTGATTTTTGACCAAAACACCCTACAGGAATTAAAGCAATATCTTTCAAGTGCACCTCTGCTTATGAAGCTCGAGGATGGTGAACCTCTGTCACTATATCTTGCAGTATCAGGGAATGCAGTAAGTGCTGTTCTGGTAAAGGATCATGAAGGTCAACAGTATCCTGTTTATTATGTCAGTAAAAGTTTATTAGATGATGAAACTAGATACTCACACCTAGAAAATTTGATATTAGCCCTAGTTATGGCATCGACTAAGCTTAGACATTATTTTGAGACACATAGGATTCATGTTAAAACTAATTATCCTGTTAAAAATGTGCTTAGGAAACCTGAGATGTCGGGTAGGATGGCTAAATGGTCCGTAAAACTAAGTGCATATGATTTGATATATGAACCTAGGAATGCTATAAAGTCTCATGCTTTAGCAGACTTTGTGGCTGATTTTAGTAGTGATATTCAAGATAAAGCCGACCTAGAAGTACAACAACTAGGTGAAAGTTCAGAATTTTGGATATTACATACTGATGGTGCATCCAACATAAGAGGTGTAGGATTAGGGATACTACTAAAATCACCACAGGGGGACATATTACCCCAGGCTATTAAATGTGAATTTTCTGCTACCAATAATGAAGCTGAGTATGAAGCTCTGATAGCAGGATTAGAATTGGCTAAAAATATGAATATTAGATGTTTACAAGTATATGTTGATTCCCTGTTGATTACTAACCATTTCAATGGATCTTATGCAGTAAAAGGTGAAAAGTTAGCTGAATATCTTGAAATTGTTAAAAAATTAGCAGGATATTTCGAAATTTTTACACTTGAACAGGTACCAAGAGAAAAGAATGCTGAAGCTGACGCTCTAGCAAACTTAGGATCTACTGTCAAGATACCGAAAGGAACTCAGATACCAATAGTGCACATCTTATATCCTGTGATGGAACATTTCAAATCTCAGGATAAAGAAGTAGCATGTATCCAGGATCCTGGTGATGGATATCCTGAGAAGGATCCTGAATCCTGGATGACTCCAACTGTGAAGTATCTTCAAGAAGGAGATATCCCAAAGGATGCAAATCCTAAGGCTTTCAGGATGAAGGTATCTTGTTTTACTATTATAAATAATATTTTGTATAAGAAATCCCTCGCAGGTCCGTACCTAAGGTGCTTGGAAGATCCTGAAACCAAGGAGGTACTTCAGGATATACACGAAGGAGACTGTGGCAACCATACTGGGGGCAGATCTTTGTTCTCGAAGGTGTTGAGAACAGGATACTACTGGCTGACTATGAGGAAGGATGCTGCAGAATACGCTCGAAGATGTAATGCCTGTCAGAGGCACAACAATATACTACATCAGCCTGCTGAACCGTTATATCCTATTGTATCCCCGTGGGCATTCATGAAATGGGGAATGGATATAGTAGGAAAGCTCCCAAAAGCTCCAGGAGGAAAAGTCTTCATGCTGGCAATGACAGATTACTTCTCCAAGTGGGTCGAGGCTGAAGCCTTTGTTCAAGTCAGAGATCAATAAGTAGTATCTTTCATAAAGAGGAATATCCTCACTAGATTTGGGGTACCAGCTGAGATAATCTGTGATAATGGCTCTCAGTTTATCAGTAAAAGGACTACTGATTTTTGCAAAATTTGGGGAATCAAGATGATTACATCCACTCTGGTACATCCTCAAGAAAATGGATAAGCAGAATCCTCAAACAAGATAATTGTCAACAATTTGAAGAAAAGACTAGGGGCTAAGAAAGGAAGATGGGCAGAAGAATTACCCTTTGTCTTATGGGCTGATAGAACAACAATAAAAACTGCTACTGGGCAAACCCCATTTTCCTTGGTATTTGGGGCAGAAGCAGTGATCCCGACAGAAATGGTGATACCTACAGCAAGATCGAGCCTCCGGGATCCTGACGCGAATCCTGAAGCCCTGTGCCAAGAATTGGATACTGTGGATGAGACAAGAGATGCGACAAAGCTGAGGATGGCAGCATATCAACAGAGGATATCCAGAGCATACAACAAGAATCTAAGGACTAGAAGGTTTCAAGTTGGAGACTGGGTGTTGAGAAAGGCTTTTCAGAATACTACTAATCCTGCTGATGGAAAGTTAGCTCCAAAGTGGGAAGGACCATATGAGGTTGAATTAGAATCTGGGAAAGGAGCATACCGACTCAAGAATATGGAAGGAGATATGCTACCAAGATCCTGGAATGCTATACACCGTAAGCTCTATTTCAAGTGAGTTTAGAATTTAATTTCTAACTCAGGATGGTATGAATTCTATCTCTTTTAAATATGTTTGAATTTATTCTTTTGAACCCAATACTAACTTAAGCATCGGAGGGGTGTTAGCCAAGCTAACACCTACCTTAGTTTGAAGGTGTTTTGTAGGATATGCTTCAGGATATCACTCCAGGATATATGCTCAAGATAAACCGAAAGATTAGAGGATTGGCCCCCTCTCTCACGTTTAAGGGATCATTATCCCTTCAAAGGTTTAAAGGTATTCACCTTTCTCTCGAATTGGGTTTAAACACCCCGCCTGGAGCGCAAGTTATCCAGGAATAGTTCAAGATAGCGGGACCAGTTCATGTAACAGTGGCTGAGAATTTCGTTATTATTGGCTATATCCTGGATCCTTAAGGTATATGAGGATTGATCACCCTCTCTCACGAAAGGGTATTTTCATACTCTCTAAGGTTTAAAGGTTTTCACCTTTCTAAGTCTTGGAGTTTATACACTCCCGCCTGTAGCGCACGAAAACAGGGTTTATCCCCAGGATGCTAAGGGTTTATCCCTAGGATGCTAAGGGTTTATCCCAAGGATGCTAAGGTTTATCCCCAGGATATTAAGGGTTTATCCCCAGTACATTAAGGATTTATCCCTAGTAAAACTAAAGTTTTTGACAAGATTGCAAAGATATTACAAATTGTGATTACACACATTCTTTTGCGGATAAAAAGCTACGAAGTTTAATCACTAAGTGAAGAAATACTCAAGTATATCATGCACTGATGCAATATCCTGCACAGACAGGGGACATCTATGCCGGGGACATTGCAAAGGATTCAAAGGTTGAGGTTGGAAATTATTGCCCAAGTGTTTCTGGTATGATTTATTATTTTTCGAGTCTTGAAAACCTTATCTAAATGATCTATGTTTTCTAAAAAGTCATATTCAACCAAGTTTTGTCTAACATTTTGATGACAAAAGTATTGAACATTTCATTAGTATCCTGACTAGGATATTTGATCAGGATATTCAAACATAACAACAACAAATAAGGCTAAAAGGTTAGTTTATTATTAATGGTCCAAAAGGTTGTATTCTTGGTTTCATCTAAAAAAGAGACCCATCCACCAAGAACACAATTAAGTTACTAAAGCATATTTACATAAACAGTTGAAGGCTTCGTCCTGAAAACACAGGATCCCTCCACCTCCAACTGTTGAATTGTTCTAAAGCATGCATGAAATTAAAATTGTTCTGAGTACAGGACGACCAGATGATTCAGACCCTACAAAGAAAAATACAGGTATCATTAAAACAAACTAACCAAGATACATGTTCAGTATATGTGTACGGGATACAGGATCTGGATATTTACCTTATTAAGAAAGGAGGTCATGGGCTTGATGGATTCTACGAAGCCAAGGTCATCATAAGAGAAACCTTCGGCAGCAGCAGCAGAGGGCTTAGAGCTGGTGGCAACAAATGGCTCCTTTTTCACCAAGGCAGGCTTAGAAAAGCTGTCAAGCTCCTCTAGATCGAAAGTAGCAGGGTCCTTGGTGGAATCTGCGTAAAAGGGAGTAATTCTAATTTCATTACATGATAATATTCTGAAGTAACCAAACATATGCAAGAATATTTAAAACAAATATCCTTACCAGACATGCAAGAAGATTACCTACTTATGAGAAAGCATAACCTTGGAAGTTGCACGAAGTCGCATCAACGTCTCTATCTCATTAAGGATGTTGAACGACTGAAAAATATATCCATTGGAATCGGGATATCCAACAATTATATTTTTGGGGACAATTGTTATGGGTGAAATTCCGAGCCCATATCCTGACACTATATCTTGATTTTATGATAGCTGATTACGATCAGGATACCGGATCAGGATATTGGTAACATTCTGAGGCAGTATCCTGACTATTACTAATAATTTGCTTGTAAACATTGGTTACAAGGGACTAACGTTCATGAGGACCAAGTCATCCTGAAGACCCGCTCAAATTGGTTAGGATAAAGACGTTGATGGCGGAAGAATAGCTCTTGTTACGGTCAACATTGAAGAAAGACATATTTTACGGGAGTTACGGAAGCTAATTAAATGCTATTAATGTTGTAACGTTCACCAAGACTTGTTTTCCTGAAGACTCGGTCTAAATGGTGAGAAAAGAGACGTTGGAGCCAGGAGAAATAGTCTACAATGTTCAAAAGGGAATATTCCAAAGTATACCGGAATAATAGGATAGTTTGTTGGTTCTTGTAACTATAAATATGGATGGCCAGATCTTGTAGGACACTTCACTTCAACTCACTCCACTTCTAACTCTCGAATTCATACACATTTCTCTTGCAATCACACACTAACACCCATCACTTGCAATCATTGTAACACTTAGTAGAGATCTGAGCATTATCCTGCACTGTATCCTGGTTATTCAAGCAATAAGAAGAACAAGGCAGCCGACGATTGTCAGCTCTCGAGGTTTTATGCCGGAGATCTAGATTGATCAAGGGCTTTCCTCGTATATCTCGTGTCAACCTCTACATTTTTGCTCATTGTTTGATTATTGATATAGCTTGGTATCCTTAACTATATCCTGAAACTGTTTTCGCAAACTAACAAACCAGCATATTCACAAGTATTACTAGCACACTACCTCACAAAACTAATTTGATCACTTAATTGCTTCGGTAATTTTTGACCAAAACAAAAACGTCTTTTGAACAAATACGATACTTAAATACGGTATTCATATGCTTAATTATACTTGGTTTATGTTCTTCATACTTATTTTGCCCTTATACTATGCTTATATGATGAAAACAACCCCTAAAACACCTAAAAACCCTAAAATACAAACCTAAGGGACTAAAGATGTCAAAAACCAAAACTCGTCTGGAGAAGAGTCATAGGCCGCGACCTAGCCCCCAGAAACTTACGCTGGCCGCGAGCCAGGCTGATCCGGAATAGCCCCCAACCAGCTCGCTGGTTGGGCGATTTTTGGTGTGTTTTGAGTGGTTTAAGGTATGTTTCTTGTATTTAAACCTCACCTATCCCAACCACAACCTTCCCCTATAAAACCCAAGTGCTATCCAAGCATTTTTCAGTTTGCTAATCACTCACAACCCTCTCAAATCACTCCAAATCGCAGTTGATTCTAGAAGTTTGCGCAAATTGATACCTTCATACTAAAGTGAGCATAACTCACTCATTTCTTATTCGTTTCACTTGATTCTTTTTCCTACATGCTTGGATTAACCTTAGGAACGTTTCCATTGGTTTTCCATGGAAAACCAGGCCCTGGAACGTCACCAAAAAGGCTCCAAAGTTGACTGACTTTTCTGTTTTGATTCAATCTTTGCTAAACTTGATTAAACTTAAGTCTAACTCATCTCAAACCTATGTCCTTATGCTTATAACCAATTCTATGGTTAGTTAGGATTAAAAACAAGGTTGAGACATGCAAAATCAGAGGTGTAAACTCACAAAGTTTCTGTTTTGTTCAAGGGTTTAACCCACAAGTGATGTTCAAGCCTAAGGTTTGATGTTTGTGTGATTCAGGATTAGCTTGGGCGATCCTACTTGAAAATACACACATTGCTTGATGTTTTCTCATAGATTAGTTGTTCTTATTTACTTCATTCTTGTAAGTTCATGACCCTCCTTGAATGTTCATAGCATCAAGTGTAGTGGTGAACATCTAAAGGTACCTAAATGGAAGACTTGTTCTTCCTACTTCCTACATGATTTCTATGATACTTGGAGGTACCTAAATGAAGACTTTAATCTTCTACCTCATGCTTGACATACATGGTATAGTATACTCTAAATAATACTTATATAACATAATCGACAAACCGAACTCTTGATAATGAACAAGTGGGCATTGTCAAGTTAGTAAGTGTATCATCTAAGCATCATATGTGATAGATGATTATTTTCATATGTTAATTTCATGTTATTTAAATTCCAAATCTATAATCTTTTGTTAACTCCCAAAACTCATACACCTATGTTTTCTTCGTGTAGAAGGACAAGGTGCTCCACCCTAAACAACCAACTTTCTCACGGATTCAAGTAGGAACAACTTGCAAAACCGTGAGTATACTCGAATCCCCTCTTTACATTTACCACTTTTTGGGGTGTAACATGTTTATTTACAAAACTTACACATGAACATTATACATAAATGCACGAACATTCCTTTAACATGCTTGTATACATGATTACTTGATACATTGAACTTGGGTTTATTTCATCTTGTGTTAAACTTATCATTAGCTTCGATTGAGCCTATCCTTGACATATATAGCACTATAGGATTAACGCACCACCCGTAGACTTGAGGTTATGTCATGAGCTTATTGCGTTTCATCATTGGTTTGATATGTTAGACACATGCCGATTTTAATGTTTATTTTGTATCATAAGCTTGCCATGAGGAATTGTTTAAACTTATCTTTTTATGTTATGTATGTATCAAACTTGTATACTCGCCTTTGCTTTTGCATTGATCTTTATTTTAAACATGTTACAGGTTGAGGATGATGATTGCTATGAAATGAAGTAGCGACGATGCTTAGATACACATATAGACGTGTTAGGTTTAATATGTTGTATCAAATTTTGTTTTGTTATGATTTTGAACATGTTGTTATTGGAATTTATGTAATGTTTGACAATTTGAAGTTATGAAATGAAATGGGATTTATTTAAATATTGTCACATATAGTGTTATGAAGTCTCTTGCAATCTTTTTCATCCCGCTCCGATGATTCCGCCATTGGTTGGGGTGTGACAGATTGGTATCAGAGCCATAACTATAGGGAATTAGGTATAATTGTCATGTTCGACCTAGTCTATAGTAGGAACCATGTTTTGACCATTCTTGTTTCATGCTTAAAATGTTATGCTCCCTACTTTGCTTCCTTTCTCTTCTTTTGGTCTTAATACCTACATAATGTCTTTCCTAAGACATTTTACACAATACACTTGAAGACTTGAAGACACTCTTTATACAAAAGAGACGAGTTTACCAAAATAGGCGTGAAACCCACAATTTGGTGAACGACTGTCATCCCGCTTATACTTTATTTTCGCATGAAATTACGCCATTAAGCTAGGAGTGAAATCCACATCTAAATGGTAAATTTCCAACTCAAACTCTAGTGGACCCTCGTCAAAGTGTTGAAATTATATTTTGACCCGACGAGTACCAACCACATTAGGGTACGAAATGGCCAAGTTAGGGGTGAAACCCGCATCTTTTCGATTAAGTCTCGTTCCTCGATTTTCAATATCGCCAAAGTTTCAATTGTTTCGATCGATTAAAGACGTATAGTAACTGGAAGGGTAAGATACCGGTAATCGCTTCTCAACGAGAGTATCTTACCTATAGGCCAAAGCACGTTTCTCTAATTTGAAAGGACTTTCAATTCACTTTGGAATAGTCGACGTTTCTAAACCTGAAACATTCCCATGTTTTATGAGCCTCTCTTTTATGTGATTCAATTTATATGTGATTTTATACTTGTTACCTCGTTCGTTTCAAAGCCGTTACACAATTCGCACATTTATCGCAATCAAGAACAATAATAATTCTCATGAACAAACTAAATTTATACTCCTTTTTTTACGCATTCTTACGTGATTATGCTTATGATTACATGTTGAAAACTTATGCTTTGTGTGAATTATACGTGATACGTGAACACTTACATGTTTATATGTGCAAAAATCTTGTTTGAAAATTTATGATCAAGTCTCATCCTTTTCTTTTCTTTCGAACTTCTAGATGACTTCTTCAAGCTCGACCGAAAAGCCCAAGTCCAAGAAGGGTTCTCGTGTAACACCCCAATCGCGTAATATACAACAACAACACACGGCGGAAAACATTGGGGAGTCACGTTACAAATTGTTTCATAACACATGGTTCAATAAGTTTTGTTTTATTGAGTTCAACGGTTTACATTGTTTTAGAGAATGCAATTATTGCACAACAATTATCTTATAGGTTTTAAAGTCACTAACGCCCAAATCCGCCCTATGTGAAGCATACTCGTAGTCAAACGTAAACACCTGAAACACATGTGAAAATAGGTACGTCAGCATAAAAATGCCTGTGAGTAACATAGGTTTTGTTGTTGAGGATTCATGGCTTTGATTTTGTTAAAAGATGTGTTTAACTAAAAAGTAGCCATGAACCTTTGTAAAAATGTTTTCTTTTGAAAAATCATATGAAAATCAATGTGAAAATCAAATGATTGAAAAGAAATAATGCATGGTTAAATAAATAACCAAATGATGTCTTTTGTAAAAAGATATCATGTCTTTGTATAAAATGTGTCATGTCATTGTATAAAAAGTATCATGTTCTTGTTCAAAATATGTTATATGTAAAACAATGCCTTGTGAAAAATGTGTCATGTCTCTGTATAAAATGTATCATGTTTCTGTCTTTGTCGAAGTGGTTTAAATAACGCTACGCTATGTAATATCATACAAGCACTTATATATAGAAAGTACCAGCGGCGTATCCACCATGCTTTTATCATATTACACACGCCTCGTCATTTAAAGCACTTACCAAATAACCACAAAAAATGTATAGTTTAAACAAATGTCAAAATGTTTATGGGTAAACAATGTCCAATGTCAAATGTAAACCATATTTTGTATAATCAAAGGTTATGTATGGCAAGTAAAAAGTAACTACTCAAACCATATGTATTATGTAAGTGTGTAACCAAAATGTCATGTATGGTGAATAAAGAGTATTTACTCAATCCCTTAGGTAAAAGGTACAAAACAATGTCTTTGAATAAACCTAAGTTTATATCAAAAGTTATGTTTTGCAAAACCAATACTTTTATTGATGTGAACATTTATAGGGTTTGTTAACGAATACATTCAAGCCTTGATGTCTGTCAGATAAAACCTTATAAAGACAAAGGTTTATCAATGTTCATTGGGTTCTGTCATTCCCCAGATGGATACTCCCAAACAAACTAGGAAGCGGGAATGAGGTTATCAAACCTATGGTAAACCATACGTACTACCGGTCAGCATAATAATGTTAATGAATGTATTATTGTCCCGTTAAACATACCAAATGTCATAACGTAAGCATGTTATGTGAAAACCATGTAATAAGTATGCTAAGTAAACATACAAAGTAGGAATGTTCATGAATTCAAGGTGCTACATATGCAAAATCAACATATGAAGCAAGATGGATCCTTGAAATCAATGTGCTAAGCATGCTAAGTAAAATTGCGAAGCAAAATGCGATGTAAATCAATGTGCTCATATGCTAAGTCGACATATGCCGCAAAATGTATCATTGAAAACAATGTGCTAGGCATGCTAGGTCAACATGCGAAGCAAAATGTAATGTAAATCAATGTACTATATGTGTACTAGATGAACATAGCATGTTTATGTCATGAAAAGCATGAAAACATGAAAGTAACAAGTAGGCACATGTGTATCACCCCAAAATATTTGAAAGCTGTAAAAGAGGGGACTATGTACTCACTTGGGATTGCTTATTAGTTTTGGAATTAAGACTAAATAAAGCTTCAAGGATCACGAAAATCAAACGGCACCTAGTATAGGTAACTACGTTAATAATCGGATCCTAAATCGGGAGAGAGGATAGAATGAAGTTCTATAAATCAAATGAGTATTGGAACTCATATGGTATGATTTAATAGACCCAACATTCTAATTAGAAAGTTATCCTAAGTGCTTTTGACCCGTTTCAACTCGTTAATGTAGTTTATGCTACTTTAACGCGTCGTTTGCGTAAAACTAAGGTCGGATGGTTATCTATGTCCTATGTTAAGTCTTACATGCCCAATTATGTTTGAAAATGTTACTAAATCAGTTTAGATGTCAAAAACTTGATCACATATGTTAAATATGGATTTATGCTCAAAAAGGTCATTTTGGTCATTTTCAATGGGCATATAAACGACTTAACGAATAACTAACCAACCTAAGTGATCATAAGGTATAACCTCAGTAGGTTATTCCCTATACAACTATGATCATTAAATATGTTTGGTCGGATCCTAATGATTGACCAAACGGGTCGGGTTCGAAAGTCTAAGCGGTTGTCGAGACCACTTGACTTACGACCCTAATCAAGCACTAAACTAGTAGTGACGAGTTAAACATGTTAAAACATGTTTAACTAAGTTAGAAAACTGATTTGGTATCAAAACAAAGGGTTTTGATACCCGAAAATAGTTCCGTCGCAAAATGCGCATAAATACGCATTTTGACCGAAACTTTGACTCGTCACACGACTAGTCAACGTGGTAATCAGTAGGTATAATCGCTAGGGATTATAACCATCGTGATTATGATCACGTTGCAAAGTTCAATTGAACTTTGATTTAACCAATTGATGGTCAAAACCGAAAGTCAAACTGTTAGTCAAACTGTTTGACTTTCAGTTCTAAATGGCTGAAAATAAAGACTAAGCCATGAAAGACACTTACAAGGTTCTATGGCTGAAAGATTGAACTATGAGAACTCAGGTAGGTGGCTCCCAATGATGGAATCCTCCACTTAGAGTTCAAGAATGAATGTGAGCAATGAAGGAGGTGAAATGGATGGTTATTTATAGTTGTGGAGGAGTTACAAGATCATTACAAGTGGTTATATATTGCCCAAGCAATAGATCTTGGCCATACAAGTGTTATGGACAAATAATATTACTTGGAAAGGTGTTTACTTGATGCCCACACATAGAAAAATTGCATAAAAGTCCCTGGAAAACAAGCTGCAGCTGATTACCAGCTATCTGCTGACTCTGATGTCTTTGGTGCCCCGCGAGAGACTATAGGCCATGTCTCTCGCGCCTTGCCAGAGGCCAGAATCTCAGAAATGTCAGAAATGGTCCCTGCAGCCTCTAAGCTTGTTTTTTGACGCGTTTAAGCCCCGTTAACCCAATTTTAAGGCTTTACAAGGATGTTAAAGCATAGGGGACTTGAAATATGCTTGGAAATATCACGGATGTCGGTTTTTTTGGTCGTACGGTCGCGTTATTCGGCTAATTACGACGGAAATCGTAACGGACGCGAAAATGATCCAAATTAAGCGACGAATGGAATTTTTGCATTCCTATCACTAAAATAAAATATTTTAATGATTACAAAAATTTTTGGATGTCCGGATATGTTTAGAACGTGAGATATGCGTGTAAATGCAAACTTATGCACTTTTTGACGCTTTTAGTCCCTGTTTGATCAAATAAGTTTATTTTCGCATACCGAACCCCTCAAAGCCTATTTATAAGCTATGTAAAGGATATTTATGGTATGTTTAACTTATGATCATGTTCTGGAATGTACGTTGCCATACGAAACGGCAGACTTTTGCAGTTTGACGCAAATAGTCCATGTGAGCGAATAAACTCGTTTTTGCTATACCAAACCCTTTAAAACTTATTTCTAAGTAATATAAAGGTTATTTAAGGTATGTTAAGCTTATGTTGCTGTTTCAGAGTGTTTGTCGCGTTAAACTGATTACGTTTATGCATTAGTTTGCGTATAACTTTCTAGAAAGCGTTTAAGGGTTTGAATTTGAACAAGGATTGATATTATGCAAATATCATAGATAATTACACAATCCAATAAATAAAACACAAGGTTTTATTGCTTACGGAATTGTTCAGGATTGGTTGGTGATAACTGTAGACACATTTGTCACAGTCTCCCCTACTTTAGGAAATTTCGTCCCGAAATTTATTCGTAATAGCCTGTTTGTATAAGTTGTGTTAAGAAAATGTCTTGCGTGGAATCTAGAGTTTCATCTATTTGCATAGAATAACTCATCAAGGATTTCCTCGTAAGGCATAACTTTATCATTCCCTAGTGGATGCTTCCTCAGATAGTGCGGGAAGTGGGAATGGGCTGTTATACCTATGATGCTCATCCCCTAATGGACTTCCTTGATTAATGCAGGAAATGGGGATGAGGGATTTGATTAATGGTAAAACCCCAAATCAACCAATAGTTCTGTAAGTATCCTTTAAGAGTCTAACTTCCAAGGCAGAAAGATCTCCGTAAGGATTTGGCTCTTCGTTTCTGTATCTTGTAAAGTATTCTTAGAAATCCAGTCAAGGATTTGAAAGTAGTATTTTAAGTGTCCGTTTAAGAATCTAACTATTAAGATAGGAATATTCCTTAAGGATTTGTGTTTAATTTCCCCAGTGGATATTCTGCAGAAGCGAAAATGAACGGATAATTCATTTTCCTCAATGGATTCTTCATCAGAAGTGGAAATGAAAGATGAATAGGTTATTCATTTCCAATGGATATTTCTTTAAAAACGAAAATGAATGGATAATTCATTTTCCTTCAATGGATACTTTTATCAGAACGGAAATGAAGGAATGTATAAGCTGCTCGTTTCTCAATGGTTAATTCTTCTGAAGCGATAATGAATGGATAATTCATTTTCCTCAATGGATACTTCGTCAGAAGAATAAATGAAGGACTGTAGTAGAATATTCATTTCCCCGATGGATATTTCTTCAGAAGCGAAAATGAATGGATAATTCATTTTCTTCAATGGATACTTCATCAGAAGTGGAAATGAAGGATTGTAGTAGAATATTCATTTCCCCGATGGATATTTCTTCAGAAGCGAAAATGAATGGATAATTCATTTTCCTCAGTGGATACCTCGTCAGAAGTGGAAATGAAGGATAATTGTAAAGAATATTCATTTCCCCAATGGATATTTCTTCAAAAGTGAAAATGAATGGATAATTCATTTTCCTCAGTGGATACTTCGTCAGAAGTGGAAATGAAAGATTGTAGTACAGATTATTCATTTCCCCGATGGATATTTCTTCAGAAGCGAAAATGAATGGATAATTCATTTTCCTCAGTGGATACTTCGTCAGAAGTGGAAATGAAAGAATCAATACAGGATTATTCATTCCCCAATGGATATTTCTTCAGAAGCGAAAATGAATGGATAATTCATTTTCCTCAATGGATACTTCATCAGAAGCGGAATGAATTTATTCATTTTCCTCAGTGGATATTTCTTTAGAAGCGAAAATGAATAGATAGTTCATTTTCCTCAGTGGGTATTTCAATAGAAACGAAAATGAATATAGTTTTTGAATGGATTATTCATTTCCCAATGGATATCTCTTTCAAAAGCAAAAAAATGAGTAGCTAGTTCATTTTTTCTCAGTGGATACTTCATCAGAGACGGATGAAAATAGATAGTTTTTGTTTAGGTTAACACACAAGGGTATAAAATCCTCAGGTGACTTGGATAACGCTACGACCGATAATACAATAAGAACACTTATATATAGGAAGTACCAGCGGCGTATCCACCATGTTCTTACTGTATTACATTCGTCTCGTTATCTAATCACCCTAGATCACACCTAGCAGGACTCAGAATGATTTCCATGCATCGAGTCGCATAATTATGTGTGCACCCATAATTACTTAACTCGTTGCATAGTCTGCATAGTTTATCTTGCCAAGTGACAAATTATGGACATGGTTAAAGAAAGGTGCCTTGTTTCAAAAATTGTATCAATGTGTGCATCTTACGTGTTTTCCACTAGTCATTAAGACTGTACGGGTTTTACGGATAGACGGGTCCTTAGGTTTGGTAGGAAATGTGCAAAACACAAATGAAGTGTATCACGAAGGTTGTTAGATTTTGTAAAGAATGAGAACTCCATATTTTGATATATAGTTGCACATTTCACATATGTGAATAAGCATGTCAAATTGAAATTTTGTTATAGGAATACTGATATCATTGCAAACCAACTGAAAAGTGTACATGAGTCTTGGATAACAAAAGAAATCGAAAAGCAAAATCCTAGTTGTTTATAGCTGCTTTGTTGTTGGAACGAGCCTCATTAACTCCAGCGTTAAGAGTACGTCCCTAAACAGGGTTGTTAACAATTTGATTTTGTGTAGTTGCAGCTCGGAAAACCCTAGCTATATGACCAAGGAGCCCACAGTTTAGGCATTTGCGGCATTGCACACTGGCATGATGATGAAGGTTACATTGGTGGCACAGAGGTGTAGTTCCATTGTATGGTTTTCTAGCAGGAGGTGGAGCTGGTTGGTTGGGAACAACTTGGTTAGGTTGAGTAACCACAGCAAGGTTTTGTGAAGCCTTACGCTTCCTAGATTTCTTGGAAGGTTCAGCTTTGATTTCCTTGGGTTTCTCTTCTATAGTTTTAGCAATCTGTTCTTTATCGCCCTTGCGAAATAGTTTCCCTTTCCTTATTTGAGATTCAGTCTGGGTAGCTGCTAACTCGATAGCTTGTCTAATAGTTGCAGGGTTGTTACCAATGACTATATCTTGAACCAGGTCAGGAAGGCCACCAATGTATTTTTCGATTTCCTTATCCAAAGGCATAACCATCGTAGGGTATAACAAGCTCAACTCCTCGTAACGATTGGTGTAGGCACGATGTTCTCCACTATCTTGTTTTAGATTGTGGAATTCATTCTCGAGTGCCCGTAATTCGTGACGAGGACAAAACTCCTTCATCATTAGAGCGCGAAGCCCTTCCCATGTTTGTGCCATTGCAACATCTGCACCTCTATCCCTCATAATTTTGTTCCACCACGTAAGTGCTCTCTTTTGGAACACACTTGATGCAAATTATACTTTGCGCTCATTTGGACATTGGACATGGCGAAATGTGTTCACAATACTCTCAAACCATTGCAGGAGCCCAGTTGCTCCCTCAGAACCATTGAACCTGAGTGGTTTAGCTGAGTTAAATTGTTTATAGTTGCACGGAACAGGTGCATTGTTGTTATTGTTGGCTTGGTTTATTAGAGTTATGAGATTAGGTAGCACAACATCAATTTGCTAAGCTATTATGGTAGCCATTTCGGTGTCCTGAGCAGCATTTCGACGGGGAGTCATTCTAAGATAGAAGGAAATGAGAGAAGGTGAGTGAGATGTTATTTGGATAATCAAAATTGGATGTTAAGAATATCGACGAAGCAAAATGATTGTGATCATCTGTTCGTTACCTAGAACAAACAAATGACACGGTGACTAATGAAAGTAAATGGGTCTTTATAATGTATCGCGAAGATATGCTTTAGCCTATAGGTGGACACTCACCCTAAGAGTTCCCAAGTAAGAGTGACTGGTCCGATGAAACGGATTTGTATGAACACTCTAGCCTTAGACATAAAACTCAGGGTACAGTCACCCACCCTTCCGGATTGCACATGTTCACATTTTTAAAGCCCAAACTTTGACGAGATTTTGAAAATTTTAAAGGCATGAAGCCCCAAAATATCATCTAAGGATAGATGATTGATTTTCAAAATGAACATGTGGAATTGTTTTGGTAATCACCTAAGGATAGGTGATGGTATTGTTTTAAACACAAGATTACTTGTGTTAGGGTCCTAGAAAGGTTATAGTCTAGGTCAGAAACATTACTAATAACCTAATTCTCTATAACCATGGCTTTGATACCAATCTATAACACCCCAATCGCATAATATACAACAACAACACGCGGCGGAAAACATTGGGGAGTCACGTTACAAATTGTTTCATAACACATGGTTCAATAAGTTTTGTTTTATTGAGTTCAACGGTTTACATTGTTTTAGAGAATGCAATTATTGCACAACAAGTATCTTGTAGGTTTTAAAGTCACTAACGCCCAAGTCCGCCCTATGTGAAGCATACTCGTAGTCAAACGTAAACACCTGAAACACATGTGAAAATAGGTACGTAAGCATAAAAATTCCTGTGAGTAACATAGGTTTTGTTGTTGAGGATTCATGGCTTTGATTTTGTTAAAAGATGTGTTTAACTAAAAAGTAGCCATGGACCTTTGTAAAAATGTTTTCTTTTGTAAAATCATATGAAAATCAATGTGAAAATCAAAATATTTAAAAGAAATAATGCATGGTTAAATAAATAAACAAATGATGTCTTTTGTAAAAAGATATCATGTCTTTGTATAAAATGTGTCATGTCATTGTATAAAAAGTATCATGTTCTTGTTCAAAATATGTTATATGTAAAACAATGCCTTGTGAAAAATGTGTCATGTCTCTGTATAAAATGTATCATGTTTCTGTCTTTGTCGAAGTGGTTTAAATAACACTACGCTATGTAATATAATAAAAGCACTTATATATAGGAAGTACCGGCGGCGTATCCACCATGCTTTTATCATATTACACACGCCTCGTCATTTAAAGCACTTACCAAATAACCACCAAAAATGTCTAGTTTAAAAAATGTCAAAATGTTTATGTGTAAACAATGTGCAATGTCAAATGTAAACCGTATTTTGTATAATCAAAGGTTATGTATGGCAAGTAAAAAGTAAATACTCAAACCATATGTATGATGTCAGTGTGTAACCAAAATGTCATGTATGGTGAATAAACTCAATCCCATAGGTAAAAGGTACAAAACAATGTCTTTGAATAAACCTAAGTTTATATCAAAAGTTATGTTTTGCAAAACCAATGCTTTTATTGATGTGAACATTTATAGGGTTTGTTAACGAATACATTCAAACCTTGATGTCTGTCAGATAAACCCTTATAAAGACAAAGGTTAATCAATGTTCATCGGGTTCTATCATTCCCCAGATGGATACTCCCAAACAAACTAGGAAGCGGGAATGAGGTTATTAAACCTATGGTAAACCATACGTACTACCTGTCGGCATAATAATGTTAATGAATGTATTATTGTCCCGTTAAACATACCAAATGTCATAACCAGTGTAAGCATGTTATGTGAAAACCATGTACTAAGTATGCTAAGTAAACATACAGAGTATGAATGTTCATGAATTCAAGGTGCTACATATGCTAAATCAACATATGAAGCAAGATCGATCCTTGAAATCAATGTGCTCATATGCTAAGTCGATATATGCCGCAAAATGTATCATTGAAAACAATGTGCTAGGAATGCTAGGTCAACATGCGAAGCAAAATGTAATGTAAATCAATGTACTATATGTGTACTAGATGAACATAGCATGTTTATGTCATGAAAAGCATGAAAACATGAAAGTAACAAGTAGGCACATGTGTATCACCCCAAAATATTTGAAAGCTGTAAAATAGGGGACTATGTACTCACTTGGGATTGCTTATTAGTCTTGGAATTAAGACTAAATAAAGCTTCAAGGATCACGGAAATCAAACGGCACCTAGTATAGGTAACTACGTTAATAATCGGATCCTAAATCGGAAGATAGGATAGAATGAAGTTCTATAAATCAAATGAGTATTGGAACTCATATGGTATGATTTAATAGACCCAACATTCTGATTAGAAAGTTATCCTAAGTGCTTTTGACCCGTTTCGACTCATTAAGGTAGTTTAAGCTACTTTAACGCGTCGTTTGCGTAAAACTAAGGTCGGATGGTTATCTATGTCCTATGTTAAGTCTTACATGCCCAATTATTTTTGAAAATGTTACTAAATCAGTTTAGATGTCAAAAACTTGATCACATATGTTAACTATGGATTTATGCTCAAAAAGGGCATTTTGGTCATTTTCAATGGGCATATAAACGACTTAATGAATAACTAATTAACCTAAGTGATCATAAGGTATAACCTCAGTAGGTTATTCCCTATACAACTATGATCACTAAATATGTTTGGTCAGATCCTAATGATTGACCAAACGGGTCGGGTTTGAAAGTCTAAGCGGTTGTCGAGACCGCTTGACTTACAACCCTAATCAAGAACTAAACTAGTAGTGACGAGTTAAACATGTTAAAAGATGTTTAACTAAGTTAGAAAACTGATTTGGTATCAAAACAAAGGGTTTTGATACCCGAAAATAGTTCCGTCGCAAAATGCGCATAAATACGCATTTTGACCGAAACTTTGACTCGTCACTACGACTAGTCAACGTGGTAATCAGTAGGTATAATCGCTAGGGATTATAACCATCGTGATTACGATCACGTTGCAAAGTTCAATTGAACTTTGATTTGACCAATTGATGGTTAAAACCGAAAGTCAAACTGTTAGTCAAATTGTTTGACTTTCAGTTCTAAATGGCTGAAAATACAGACTAAGCCATGAAAGAACACTTACAAGGTTCTTTGGCTGAAAGATTGAACTATGAGAACTCAGGTAGGTGGCTCCCAATGATGGAATCCTCCACTTAGAGTTCAAGAATGAATGTGAGCAATGAAGGAGGTTAAATGGATGGGTATTTATAGTTGTGGAGGAGTTACAGGATCATTACAATGGTTATGTATTGCCCAAACAATAGATCTTGTCCATACAAGTGTTATGGACAGCTAATATTACTTGGAAAGGTGTTTACTTGATGCCCACACATAGAAAAATTGCATAAAAGTCCCTGGAAAACAAGCTGCAGCTGATTACCAGCTATCTGCTGACTCTGATGTCTCTGGCGCCCTGCGAGAGACTATAGGCCATGTCTCTCGCGCCCCGCCAGAGGCCAGAATCTCAGAAATGTCAGAAATGGTCCCTGCAGCCTCTAAACTTGTTTTTCGATGCGTTTAAGCCCCGTTAACCCAATTTTAAGGCTTTACAAGGATGTTAGAGCATAGGGGACTTGAAATATGCTTGGAAATATCACGGATGTCGGTTTGTTTGGTCGTACGGTCGCGTTATTCGGCTAATTATGACGGAAATCATAACGGACGCGAAAACTATCCAAATTAAGCGACGAATGGAATTTTTGCATTCCTATCACTAAAATTAAATATTTTAATGATTTCAAAAATTTTTGGATGTCCGGATATGTTCAGAATGTGAGATATGCGCGTAAATGCAAACTTATGCACTTTTTGACGCTTTTAGTCCCTGTTTGATCAAATAAGTTTATTTTCTCATACCAAACCCCTCAAAGCCTATTTCTAAGCTATGTAAAGGATATTTATGGTATGTTTAACTTATGATCATGTTTCGAAATGTGCGTTGCCATACAAAACGACAGACTTTTACAGTTTGACGCAAATAGTCCCTGTGAGCGAATAAACTCGTTTTTGCTATACCAAACCCTTTAAAACTTATTTCTAAGTTATATAAAGGTTATTTAAGGTATGTTAAGCTTATGTTGCTGTTCTGGAGAGTTTGTCGCATTAAACTGATTACGTTTACTCATCAGTTTGCGTATAACTTTCCAGAAAGCGTTTAAGGGTTTGAATTTGAACAAGGATTGATATTATGCAAATATCATAGATAATTACACAATCCAATAAATAAAACACAAGGTTTTATTGCTTACGGAATTGTTCGGGATTGGTTGGTGATAACTGTAGACACAGTTGTCACATCTCGCTAAGGTTCCATCTCCAAAAAGGAACTCGTACGCCTCATTGCTGAACAAATTGCTGATCAAATGGATCGAGTTATACCCGACATCGTTAGCCGCATCCAAACCAACACCGATTTGCCTCATGGTTCTGTGGACTCCAAGGTGGAGAAACCAAAGACACCTTTTCTCTTCAAACAATTCATGGCTTGCATACCATTGGAATTTACTGGAAAGGATGGTGCTACCACACTACTCACTTGGTTTGACGCTATGGAGATCACTTTTCGTCAGAGTGGTTGTCCTGATGACTTACGCACCCAAAATGCTATAGGGGTGTTCCGATCAAGAGCCCTTGATTGGTGGACCTCTGAACGAAGCACGAGAGGTGAGGATGCTGCCCACACTTTACCATGGGCCGAGCTAAAAAGGATCATGAGGGAAGAGTTCTGTCTGCCTCACGAGCTGAGGAAATTGGAAGGCGAGTTTTGGCACCTCAAACAAGTTGATGATGACAACGTTGCTTTAACCCTCCGTTTCAAACAACTTAGCATTCTTTGTCCCAGCCAGGTTAATACCCCTGAGAAAACCATCAACAAGTACATCCATTGTTTACCCGATTCGTTCATGAACTTCGTAGAGGCTGCTTGCCCAGCAACCATTAAGGAAACCTTTCGTTTGGCCGCTCGTCTTAACAGTAACCATGTCATGCGTAGAAATGCCGCGAAAGCGTCATTGAAAAACGCACATCAAGCCACCGTCAAAACCACTGTTGAACCCACTGTTGAACCCACTGTTGAACCCTCCTCATCCACCAAGAAAGACCGAGGCAAAAAGCGGAAGGCTTCAAGCCAAAATTGCGCGGCCGTCACTCCGCCAAAACCTCAACCCTTACAAGCCATGCCTGCCGTATCCAACATTGACCCTACACACAAAGGTTACACTGGGATAGAACCCAAGTGTGGCCAATGCCAATACCATCACACTCCCAACGTTTCGTGCTGCAAGTGCGCAAACTGTAACCGATATGTGCACTTTTCTCAAAACTGCCACAAACCGCCGATAGCAAATCAAAACAAGGCTGTGGTAGCTCAGAACCCTGCCCACAATCAAGCTCAAAACCAAGTCGCTCCTGTGCGAGCGTGTTTTAAATGTGGTGATCTTAACCATTTGGCTAATGTCTGTACGCAACGAAACCAGCCTCAGCAGCAACCACAACAGCAACAGTAGCAACAAGCGTAACAACCTGCTCGAGGCAGAGCTTTTCTTCTTACCACCACGCAGGCACAAAATGCCAATGACGTCATTACTGGTGCGTTCCTTGTGAACAATGTTTATGCTTCGTGTTTATTTGATACTGGCACCGATAAAAGTTTTGTGTCGTTAGAATTCAAACCTATGGTTAAGTGTAAACGCTCTAAGTTGCCAAGATCTTTCGCTGTCGAAGTCACTGATGGTAAATCCGTCGCTGTCGATTCTGTTCTTTCCAAGTGTTCTTTGATTCTTAATGATCATACGTTTCGCATCGATCTCATACCTATGCAAATGGGTAGCTTTGACATCATAGTAGGCATGGACTGGCTTAGGCGAGTTCGTGCCGAAGTCGTTTGTTCTGAAAAGTTTACCCGTCATCCTCTTCCAAATGGTGATTCCTTGCATGTCTATGGCGAGAAACCTTCTCAAGGTCTCAAACTCATGTCGTGCATCCAAGCGAACAAGTGCTTACGCAAGGGTACCTTCGCCTTCCTCGCCCATATTGTGGAAAAGAAGGACAAAGGCCCAAGCATAAGCGATGTTCCTGTCGTACGTGATTTCCCTGATGTGTTTCCCAACGATCTTCCTGGTCCGCCTCCTGCCCAATCTGTTGACTTTCGCATCGATTTAGTGCCTGGCGCTACGCCTGTCGCTAAGTCTCCCTATCGTCTAGCACCTAGGATGAAGAGCTCTCGAGCCAACTTCAAAAGCTTATTGATAAAGGCTTTATACGCCTAAGTACATCTCCTTGGGGCGCTCCTGTTCTGTTGGTCAAGAAGAAAGATCGCTCATTCTGTATGTGCATTGACTATCGCGAGCTCAACAAGCTCACAGTAAAAAACCGATACCCTCTTCCTCACATTGACGACTTTTCGATCAATTGCAAGGCGCGACCTGTTTCTCAAAGATCGACCTTCGTTCTGGGTATCATCAACTTCGAATTCTCGAAGAAGATATACCTAAAACCGCCTTTCGTACACGATATGGTCACTACGAGTTCGTGGTCATGCCCTTTGGTTTGACCAACGCACCTGCCGTTTTCATGGATTTGATGAACCGCGTGTGCAAAGCATATTTGGACCGTTTCGTGATCGTCTTCATCGACGATATTCTTATCTATTCGAAGACTCAAGGAGAGCATGAGCGACACATGCGTCTTATCCTTCAACTCCTTCGTACTGAGCTTCTATACGCCAACTTCTCCAATTGTGAATTTTGGTTAAAAGAGGTTCAATTCCTTGGTCATGCTGTCAACAAACTTGGTATGCACGTTGACCCCGCTAAAATCGAAGCAGTGAAGAATTGGATTGCACCAAAGTCTCCATCCGAAATTCATTCGTTTCTTGGTCTTGATGGTTATTATCATCGTTTTATCTCTAACTTCTCGAAGATCGCCGTTCCTCTCACCTCTTTGACTCAAAAAGAGAAACCTTTTGATTGGGGTCCCGAACAAGATGAATCTTTTCAAACTCTTAAGGACATGCTTTGTAATGCTCCTATCCTCGCGCTTCCTGATGGTAGCGACGACTTCGTCGTGTATTGCGATGCTTCAAACCTTGGACTTGGTTGTGTCCTTATGCAACAAGACAAGGTTTTCTCTTACGCGTCGAGGCAACTCAAAATACATGAGAAACTATACTACTCATGACCTTGAACTTGGCGCATTTGTTTTTTCCTTGAAGATTTGGCAACACTACCTTTATGGTACCAAGTGTGTGGTCTTCACCGACCATAAGAGCCTCCAACATATGTTCAATAAAAAGGAACTGAACATGCGTCAACATCGTTGGGTGGAATTGTTAAACGACTACGACTGCGAAATTTGCTACCATCCAGGCAAAGCAAATGTAGTAGCCGACGCGCTTAGTCGTAAAACTCATGTGAAGGGTATTAGTTGTCTCCAACTCATTAACGATCTTCAAAAGCACATTCGCGAAGCTCAATATGCCTCTATTAACGAAGGTAACCTCTCTGTTGAGATACGAGGCGCTGTTGAGCAAGATCTCGTGTCCAAATCTGATGGTATTTTGTACTATTGTAATCGTATCTGGATTCCTAATCGTGAAAACCTTCGAGACTTCCTAATGAAGGAGGCACACAAATCAAAGTATTCCGTTCATCCTAGCGCTGATAAGATGTACCAAGATATGCGTACGTCTTACTGGTGGCCTGGAATGAAGAGGGATATCGCCTCTTACGTTGCGAGATGTCTCACTTGTTTGAAGGTTAAAGCTGAACACCAACGTCCCCCTAGCTTGCTCGAACAGCCAGAAATTCCTTTCTAGAAATGGGAGAGCATCGCTATGGATTTTATCACTAAGCTCCCTCGTACTTCTTCTGGTCATGAAAGTATTTGGGTGATCATCGATTGATTGACCAAATCAGCTCATTTTCTCCCCATTCGTGAAGATTTCAAAGTCTAGAAATTGGCTAGAATCCACACTGATGAGATAATCTGTCGTCATGGTATCCCCATTGACATCATCTCCGATCGTGATGCTCGTTTTATGTCTCGTCTTTGGAAAACTTTTCAATCTGCTATGGGTACTGTCCTTAACCTTAGCACCGCTTTTCACCCTCAATCTGATGGTCAAACCGAGCATACTATCCAAACCTTGGAGGATATGCTTCGTTCATGCGTAATCGATTTTGGTGGCAACTGGGATTCACACTTGCCTTTGGTCGAATTCTCGTACAATAACAGTTATTATGCGAGTATTCAAATGGCACCTTTCGAAGCACTGTATGGTCACAAGTGCCGTTCGCCAATTTGTTGGCACGAGATTGGTGAATCTCAATTCACTGGTGTCGAGCTTATACGAGAAGCAACATACAAGATTTTACAGGTTCGAGAAAACTTACTGAAAGACAGGAGCCGACAAAAGAGTTACGCCGACAAGTGTCGCAAACCCTTTGAATTCGAGACAGGTGACTTCGTACTTCTCAAGGTATCCCCTTGGAAGGGTGTGGTTCGATTTGGTAAGAAAGGGAAACTCGCACCTCGCTACGTTGGTCCTTTTAAGATCCTCGAAAGGATTGGCAAGGTTGCGTGTCGACTTGACTTGCCTAAAGAACTCAACAATGTACATCCTGTCTTCCACGTATCCAATATAAAGAAGTGCCTTGCTGACGAAGGACTTCAAGTTCCACTCGAAGATCTCCAAGTCAACAAAACCTTGCACTTCGTGGAAAATCCCGTCGAAATCATGGATCAAGGAATCAAGATATTGAGGCGCAGTAAAATTCCTATCGTCAAGGTTCGATGGGAAGGAAAACGTGGCGCAGTATTTACTTGGGAACTCAAAATTGACATGAAGAGGAAGTCCACATCTTTTTGTTACTTCTTCCTAAATTTTGGGACGAAATTCCCTAAAGGAGGGGAGACTGTAACGCCCTGCTCTTTTGTACTTTCCATAATTAGAAAGCCTTGTTCGTATTTCTATTTTTGGAAACCTTGAGTTCTTGTAATCGTTCTTTCGTTGTAATCGTTGTAAAATCTGAGGCTTGGATCATAAATAAAAATAGTATTTCTTTAAATTCGTGTTATACATATTTCATACATGCTCGTACATTTTATTTCTTGAAACATTTGATGCATATTCGTAATTCTTGGAAACTTTCTGTTAATCTTGCAAATACGTGAAACTTATGCATAAAACATCTTTTGACCAAATACGATACTTAAATACGGCATTCATATGCTTAGTTATACTTGGTTTATGTTCTTCATACTTATTTTGCCCTTATACTATGCTTATATGACGAAAACAACCCCTAAAACACCTTAAAACCCTAAAATACAAACCTAAGGGACTAAAGATGTCAAAAACCAAAACTCGTCTGGAGGAGAGTCGCAGGCCGCGACCCAGCCCCCAGAAACTTACGCTGGCCGTGAGCCAGGCTGATCCGAAACAGCCCCCAACCAGCTCGCTGGTTGGGCAATTTTTGGTTTGTTTTGAGTGGTTTAAGGTGTGTTTCTTGCATTTAAACCTCACCTAACCTAACCACAACCTTCCCCTATAAAACCCAAGTGCTATCCAAGCATTTTTCACTTTGCTAATCACTCACAACCCTCTAATATCACTCCAAATCGCAGCTGATTCTAGAAGTTCGAGCAGATTGATACCTTCATACTAAAGTGAGCATAACTCACTCATTCCTTATCCATTTCACTTGATTATTTTTCCTACATGCTTGGATTAACCTTAGGAACATTTCCATTGGTTTTCCATGGAAAACCATGCCCTGGAACGTTACCAAAAAGGCTCCAAAGTTGACTGACTTTTCTGTTTTGATTCAATCTTTGCTAAACTTGATTAAACTTGAGTCTAACTCATCTCAAACCTATGTCCTTATGCTTATAACCACTTCTATGGTTAGTTAGGCTTAAAAACAAGGTTGAGACATGCAAAATCAGAGGTGTAAACCTAACAAACTTTCTGTTTTGTTCAAGGGTTTAACCTACAAGTGATGTTCAAGCCTAAGGTTTGATGTTTGTGTGATTTAGGATTAGCTTGGGCTATCCTACTTGAAAATCCACACATTTCTTGATGTTTTCTCATAGATTAGTTGTTCTTATTTACTTCATACTTGTAAGTTCATGACCCTCCTTGAATGTTCATAACATCAAGTGTAGTGGTGAACATCTAGAGGTACCTAAATGGAAGACTTGTTCTTCCTACCTCCTACATGATTTCTATGATTCTTAGATGTACCTAAATGAAGACTTTAGTCTTCTACCTCATTCTTGACATACATGGTATAGTATACTCTAAATAATACTTATGTAACATAATCGACAAACCGAACTCTTGATAATGAATAAGTGGGCATTGTTAAGTTAGTAACTCTTGATAATCGACAAACCGAACTCATGCTTAACATACATTGTATAGTATACTCAAAATGCTACAGGGGTGTTCCGATCAAGAGCCCTTGATTGCTGGACCTCTGAGTGAAGCACGAAAGGTGAGGATGCTGCCCACGCTTTACCATGGGCCGAGCTGAAAAGGAACATGAGGGAAGAGTTCTGTCCGTCTCACGAGCTGAGGAAATTGGAAAGCGAGTTTTAGCGCCTCAAACAAGTTGATGATGATAACAATGGTTTAACCCTCCGTTTCAAACAGCTTAGCATTCTTTGTCCCAGCCAGGTTGATACCCCTGAGAAAACCATCAACAAGTACATCCATTGTTTACCCGATTCGTTCATGAACCTCGTAGAGGCTGCTTGCCCAGTAACTATCGAGGAAACCTTTCGTTTGGCCGCTCGTCTTAACAGTAACCATGTCATGCGTAGAAATGCCGCGAAAGCGTCATTGAAAAATGCACATCAAGCCACTGTCGAAACCACTATTGAACCCTCCTCATCCACCAAGAAAAACCGAGGCAGAAGCAGAAGGCTTCAAGCCAAAATTGCGCGGTCGTCACTCCGCCAAACCCTCAACCCTTACAAGCCATGCCTGCCGTGTCCAACGTTGACCCTACACGCAAAGGTTACACTAGGACACAACCCAAGTGTGGCCAATTCCAATATCATCACCCTCCCAACGTTCCGTGCCCCAAGCGCGCCAACTGTAACCGATATGGGCACCTTTCTCAAAACTGCCACAAACCGCCTATAGCAAATCAAAACTAGGCTGTGGTAGCTCAGAATCCTGCCCCCAATCAAGCTCAAAACTAAGTCGCTCCTGTGCGAGCATGTTTTAAATGTGGTGATCTTAACCATTTGGCTAATATCTGTCCGCAACAAAACCAGCCTCAGCAGCAACCACAACAGCAACAGCAACAAACGCAACAACCTGCTCAAGGCAGAGCTTTTCTTCTTACCACCGCGCAGGCACAAAACGCCAATGACGTCATTACTGGTACATTCCTTGTGAACCATGTTTATGCTTCGTGTTTATTTGATACTGGCGCCGATAAAAGTTTTATGTCGTTAGAATTCGAACTCATGCTTAAGTGTAAACGCTCTAAGTTGCCAAGATCTTTCGCTGTCGAAGTCTCTGATGGTAAATCTATCGCTGTCGATTCCGTTCTTTCCAAGTGTTCTTTGATTCTTAACGATCATACGTTTCGTATCGATCTCATACCTAGCAAATGGGTAGCTTTGACATCAAAGTAGGCATGGACTGGCTTAGGCGAGTTCGTGCTGAAGTCATTTGTTCTGAAAAGTTTATCCGTCTTCCCAATGGTGATTCTTTGCATGTCTATGGTGAGAAACCTTCTCAAGGTCTCAAACTCATGTCGTGCATCCATGCGAACAAGTGCTTACGCAAGGTTACCTTCGCCTTCCTCGCCCATATTGTGGAAAAAAAGGACAAAGGCCCAAGCATAAGCGATGTTCTTGTCGTACATGATTTACCTGATGTGTTTCCCGACGATCTTCCTGGTTGGCCTCCTGCCCGATCTATTGACTTTCGCATCGATTTAGTGCCTGGCGCTACGCCTGTCGCTAACTCTGCCTATCGTCTAGCACCCTCTGAGATGCAAGAGCTCTCGAGCCAACTTCAAGAGCTTCTTGATAAAGGCTTTATACGCCCTAGTACATCTCCTTGGGGCACTCCTGTTCTGTTCGTCAAGAAGAAAGATGGGTCATTCCGTAAGTGCATTGACTATCGCGAGCTCAACAAGCTCACAGTAAAAAACCGATACCCTCTTCCTCGCATTGACGATCTCTTCAATCAATTGCAAGGCGCGACCTGTTTTTCAAAGATCGACCTTCGTTTTGGGTATCATCAACTTCGAATTATCGAAGAAGATATACCTAAAACCGCCTTTCGTACACGATATGGTCACTACGAGTTTGTGGTCATGCCCTTTGGTTTAACCAACGCACCTGCCGTTTTCATGGATTTGATGAACAACGTGTGCAAAGTGTATTTGGACCGTTTTCGTGATCGTCTTCATCGACGATATTCTTATCTATTCGAAGACTCAAGGAGAACATGAGCGACACATGCGTCTTATCCTTCAACTCCTTCGTACTGAGCTTCTATACGCCAAATTCTCCAAGTGTGAATTTTGGTTAAAAGAGGTTCAATTCCTTGGTCATACTGTCAACAAACTTGGTATTCACGTTGAACCCACTAAAATCGAAGCTGTGAAGAATTGGATTGCACCAAAGTCTCTGTCTGGAATTCGTTCGTTTCTTGGTATTGCTGGTTATTATCGTCGTTTTATCTCCAACTTCTCGAAGATCGCCGTTCCTCTCACCTCTTTGACTCAAAAAGAGAAACCTTTTGTTTGGGGTCCCAAACAAGATGAATATTTTCAAACTCTTAAGGACATGTTTGTAATGCTCCTATCCTCACGCTTCATGATGGTAGCGACGACTTCGTCATGTATTGCGATGCTTCAAACCTTGGACTTGGTTGTGTCCTTATGCAACGAGACAAGGTTATCGCTTACGCGTCGAGGCAACTCAAAATACATGAGAAACTATACTACTCATGACCTTGAACTTGGCGCAGTTGTTTTTGCCTTGAAGATTTGGCGACACTACCTTTATGGTACCAAGTGTGTGGTCTTCACCGACCATAAGAGCCTCCAATATATCTTCAATAAAAAAGAACTGAACATGCGTCAACGTCGTTGGGTGGAATTGTTAAACAACTACGACTTCGAAATTAGCTACCATCCAGGCAAAGTGAATGTAGTAGCCGACGCGCTTGGTCATAAAACTGATGTGAAGGGTATTCGTTGTCTCCAACTCGTTAACGATCTTCAAAAGCGCATTCGCGAAGCTCAATATGCCTCTATTAACGAAGGTAACCTCTCTGTTGAGACACGAGGCGCTGTTGAGCAAGATCTCGTGTCCAAATCCGATGGTGTTTTGTACTATTGTAATCGTATCTGGATTCCTAATCGTGAAAACCTTTGAGACTTCCTAATGAAGGAGGCCCACAAATCAAAGTATTTCGTTCATCCTGGCGCTGATAAGATGTACCAAGATATGCGTACGTCTTACTGGTGGCCTGGAATGAAGAGGGATATCGCCTCTTACATTGCGAGATGTCTCACTTGTTTGAAGGTTAAAGTTGAACACCAACGTCCCTCTGGCTTGCTCGAACAGCCAGAAATTCCTGTCTGGAAATGGGAGAGCATCGCTATGGATTTTATCACTAAGCTCCCTCGTACTTCTTCTGGTCATGACGGTATTTGGGAGATCGTCGATCGATTTACCAAATCAGCTCATTTTCTCCCCATTTGTGAAGAATTCAAAGTCGAGAAATTGGCTAGAATCTACACTGATGAGATCATCTGTCGTCATGATATACCCATTGACATCATCTCTGATCGTGATGCTCGTTTTACGTCTCGTCTTTGGCAAACTTTTCAATCTGCTATGGGTACTGTCGTTAACCTTTGCACCGCTTTTCACCCTCAATCTGACGGTCAAACCGAGCGTACTATCCAAACCTTGGAGGATATGATTCGTTCATGCGTAATCGATTTTGGTGGCAACTGGGATTCACACTTGCCTTTGGTCGAATTCTCGTACAATAAAAGTTATCATGCGAGTATTCAAATGGCACCTTTCGAAGCATTGTATGGTCGCAAGTGCCATTCACCAATTTGTTGGCACGAGATTGGTGAATCTCAATTCACTGGTCCCGAGCTTATACAAGAAGCAACGGATAAGATTTTACAGGTTCGAGAAAACTTACTGAAAGCCAGGAGCTGACAAAAGAGTTACGCCGACAGGCATCGCAAACCCTTGGAATTCGAGACAGGTGACTTCGTACTTCTCAAGGTATCCCCTTGGAAGGGTGTGGTTCGATTTGGTAAGAAAGGGAAAGTTGCACCTCACTACGTTGGTCCTTTTAAGATCCTCGAAAGGATTGGCAAGGTTGCGTATCGACTAGACCTGCCTGAAGAACTCAACAATGTACATCCTGTCTTCCACGTATCCAATTTAAAGAAGTGCCTCGTTGGCGAAGGACTTCAAGTTCCACTCGAAGATCTCCAAGTCAACGAAACCTTGCACTTCGTGGAAAAACCCGTCGAAATCATGGATCAAGGAGTCAAGATATTGAGGCACAGTAAAATTCCTATCGTCAAGGTTCGATGGGAAGGAAAACATGGCGCTGAATTTACTTGGGAACTCACAAGTGACATGAAGACGAAGTATCCACATCTTTTCGTTACTTCTTCCTAAATTTCGGGACGAAATTCCCTAAAGGAGGGGAGACTGTAACGCCCTGCTCTTTTGTACTTTCCATAATTAGAAAGCCTTGTTTGTATTTCTATTTTTGGAAACCTCGTGTTCTTGTAATCGTTCTTTCGTTGTAATCGTTGTAAAATCTAAGACTTGGATCATAAATAAAACTTGTATTTCTTTAAATACGTGTTATACATACTTCATACATACTCGTATATTTGATTTCTTGAAACATTTGATGCATATTCGTAATTCTTGGAAACTTTTTGTTAATCTTGCAAATACGTGAAACTTATGCATAAAACGTCTTTTGAACAAATAAGATACTTAAATACGGCATTCATACGCTTAATTATACTTGGTTTATGTTCTTCATACTTATTTTGCCCTTATACTATGCTTATATGACGAAAACAACCCCTTAAAACCCTAAAATACAAACCTAAGGGACTAAATATGTCAAAAACCAAAACTCGTCTGGAGGACAGTTACATGCCGCGACCCAGCCCCCATAAACTTACAATGGCCGTGAGCCAGGCTGATCCGGAACATCCCCCAACCAGCTCGCTGGTTGGGTGATTTTTGGTGTGTTTTGAGTGGTTTAAGGTGTGTTTCTTGCATTTAAACCTCACCTAACCCGACCACAACCTTCCCCTATAAAACCCAAGTGCTATCCAAGCATTTTTCACTTTGCTAATCACTCACAACCCTCTCAAATCACTCCAAATCGCAGCTGATTCCAGAAGTTCGAGCAGATTGGTACCTTCACACTAAAGTAAGAAAAACTCACTCATTTGTTATCCGTTTCACTTGATTCTTTTTCCTACATGCTTGGATTCACCTAAGGAATGTTTCCATTTGTTTTCCATGGAAAACCATGTGACATCTGTGGCTCTTTGACCATCATACAAATGCCAAACTAATGAAATATTGTGTTTCATACTTGGGATTTGTATAAATATGTGTGTCATTTGCACATATCAATTCTTGTTCAATTTCGAGCTTTAAATCGCTTTCTAGAAAGTTATACGCGAACTAATGCGCAAACGTAATCAGTTTAACGCAAAAAACCCTCCGGAACGGCGACATAGGCTTAACATACCTTAAATAACCTCTACATAACTTAGAAATAAGTTTTGGATGGTTTGGTGTGTCGAATACAAGTTTATTCGATCGCAGGGACTATTTGGGTCAAACTACGAAACTATGCCGATTTGTATAGTAACGAACATTCCGGAACTTGATCATAAGCTAAACATACCCTAAATATCCTTTACATATTTTAGAAATAGGCATTGAGAGGTTCGGTATGCGAAAATAAACTTATTGGTCAACCAGGGACTAAAAGCGTCAAAAAGTGCATAAGTTTTCATTTTCGCGCATATCTTACGTTCTGAACATATCCGGACATCCAAAAATTTTTGTAATCATTAAAATATTTTATTTTAGTGACTAGAATGCAAAAATAGCATTCGTCGCGCATTTTGGATCGTTTATGCGTCCGTTCGAGTTTTCATCGTAATTAACCGAATAACGCAACCGTACGACCAAACGAACCGACATCCGAGATGTTTTTGAGCATATTTCATGTTCCCTATACTTTAACTTCAATGTAGAGCCTTGAAATGGGGTTAACGGGGCTTAAACGTGTCAAAAATGCATCAAAAACCAAGTTTTGGACTTGCAGGGGCTAAAACTGACAGTCTGTCAAAGTTGGCTTAGGAGGGGTGCGTAAGACTATGTACATGTCTACGTGGCCCACGACAGACCATCAGGTCTGCAAAAATCAGTTTCTGCAATCTGCAGCTGGTTTCTGGGTTTTTATACATGGTTTCTTCATTTTATGGACTTGTATTTAGGCTCCCATTGTATTCAAAACAATGTGCCACACATGGATGGTCCAGATTGAAGCTCAAAGTTCAAGAAACGATCTTAACGGCTCTTGAATTCCTATAAATACCCACCAATTCAACCCTCATTCCTCACAATTGAACTCACTTCTGCTCTAAGTTGAAGCTCTCCCTTGTGAGGCTTCATACCTGAGTGTTTTGAGTTTAAATCTTCCTAGCTTGGACCTTTTCTAAGTTTCTTTCATGCTTTTATGCGTTTTTAAGCATGAAGGTCAAACAGTGTTTGACTTTCTGCTTTGACCAGTCTTTGGTCAACACAAAGTTCGTTTGAACTTTGCAACGTGAGCGTAATCACGATGGTTATAGTCCCTTGTGACTATACCTACTGATTACCACGTTGATTAGTCGAAGTGATGAGTCAAAGTTTCGGTCAAAATACGTGTTTATGCGTATTTTGCCACAAAACTATTTTCGGGTATCAAAACACTTTGTTTTGATATCAAACCTGTTTTCTAACTTAGTTAAACATGTTTTAACATGTTTAACTCGTCACTTTTAGTCTAGTGCTTGTATAGGGTCGTAAGATAAGCGGTCTAAACAACGGCTTAGACTTTCGAACCCGACCCGTTTGGTCGATCATTAGGATCCGACCAAGCACTTTTGGTGACCATAGTTGTATAGGGAATAACCTTCCAAGGTTATACCTTATGGTCACTTAGTTTAATTAGTTGTATGATAGGTAGTTTATATGCCTTAGGAAAATGACCAAAATGCCCTTTTCATGCATAATTTGATTTTAAGCATATGTAACTTAATTTTTGTCACTTAAACTGATTATGCGACATATTTAAACATGTTTAGGCATATAATACTTGTCATAGGACTAGTTAGGCGTCTCGAACGCGCATTTGCACGAACGACGCGTTAAAGTAGCATAAGCTACCTTAATGGGTCGTAACGGGTCGTAAGCACTTAGGATAGGTTCCGAATTAGAATGTAGGCTTTGTTAAACCATATCATATGAGTTCCAATACTCATTTGGTTTACGAGACCTCATTCTACCCGATCTTCCGATTTAGGTGTCGATTATTTAACTAGCGATCCGATTACTAGGTGCTACTTGAATTTCCTTGGTTTTCCTGAGCTTCTCTAAGTTCTTTAGATCAAGGATACTTTCCACTTCGAAGTGAGTACATAGTTCCCCTTTTTTACCATTTTCAAATGTTTTGGGGTGATTCATATGTGCTAAACGATTTCGAGTTTCCTAAAATGAGTGTTATGGTTTATATTGAACACAACGATTTCAATTATGTGAATTATTTGAACCGTTGGAACTATTTGATCTATGTGAACTACTTGAACCATTTGAACAATTGGAACTATTTGAACTATTAAACGATTGGGTTATGGTAAGTGATTAGGTAACGGGGCGGGTGTAATGTGATAAAAGCATGGTGGATACGCCGCTGGTACTTCCTATATATAAGTGCTTTTAACACATTACATACCGTTGCGTTATCTAGATCACTTGGTCGAACGTTTTCAAAACGAAGTTACACTATAAGGTTTCCTTAAACAATATAAACCATACGAGTTTTATTACGAAAATGATTTACTATTTGGTTTACTTAAACAAATGTTTTGGGGTTAAGATTCATGGCAACGAGATTTTATAAACTGTAACCAACTTGTTTTGAGTTGGTTAATCATATTGCAATACCAAACACTTTTCAAACAAGGTTTTCAACTATCAACTTTTGTAGTCTAACGAGGTATTGCAACATGTAAACGAGCCATGAATCCGATACTCTTACAAAACCTATGTACTCGCCGGCATTTTTATGCTGACGTATTTTCACATATGTTTCAGGTACCCTAGTTGTTGATGTTTGATGATGATTATGATGCATGCTCACATAGGGACGGACGAGGCCTTAGTGACTTAATAACAATCAAAGACAATTTGTTCATATTCTGCTTTTAAATTTCAATACAATGTAATAAACTTAATTCAATAAAACAAAACTTCAATCCACGTGTTGTGAAACAATGATTCTGTTACGGCACTCCCCGACGTTTCCGCCGCGGTTTGTTGTTTTAACGCTGTCGGGGTGTGACAGAAAAGTTGGTATCAGAGCTCATGGTTATAGGGAATTAGGTTATTAGTAATGCTTTGACCTAGACTATAACCTTCCTAGGACCCTAACACAAATTTACTTGCGTTTAGTCTTAAAACAGTACCATTGCCTAACTTTAGGTGACAACCACAACAAGAATACGAAATACGAATCCGACTTGAAAACTAATCATCTCTTCTTAGAAGATTTGTTATAAGGTTTTGAACCTTCAAAGTTTTCAAAATCTCGTCAGGGTTTGGGTCTTATAATGTGAACACGTGCAATCTGGAAGGGTGGATGCCTGTACCCTGAGTTTTCTGTCTAAGGCTAGAGTGTTTGTACAAATCCGCAGTATCGGACCAGTCATTCTTACCTGGGAACTCTTGGGGTGAGTGTCCACTTATAGGCTAAAGCATGTCTTCGCGATACATTATTATGACCCATTTACTTTGATTAGTCACTGTGTGTCATTTGTTTGCTTCGTGGTACGAACAAATGACCACCATCCATGCTTTTTGTCGATAATTGTAACATTCTATTCTTACCCAATGTCATCTCACTTATTTTCTCTCATATTCCCTCTTTTAGAATGCCTCCTCGACGTGACAATCAGATACCTAATGCCGAACTGGCAGCTATCATTACGCAGCAAATGGCAGCTGCTCTCCCAAACATCATTGCTCAAGTAAACCAAGCAAACAACAATAACAATGCTCCGTGTAACTTCAAAACATTCAATTCAGCAAAGCCATCGAAATTTTCTGGGTCTCAAGGAGCAACTACACTCCTACAATGGTTCGAGAGTCTGGAAAGCACATTCAGACATGTTCAGTGTCCAAACGAGCGAAAGGTTGAATTCGCATCTAGTGTCTTTGAGAAATGAGCATTAATATGGTGGAATGGTGTGATGAGAGATAGGGGTGCCGATGTGGCATTGGCTCAAACTTGGGAAGAACTCCGAGCTCTAATGATGAAGGAATTCTGTCCTCGTCATGAACTCAGGGCGTTGGAAAGGGAATTCGACGATCTAAAGCAAGAGAGCGGTGAACATCGAGCCTACACTGATCGTTATGTGGAACTGAGCCTGTTATGTCCTACCATGGTTACGCCCTTGGATAAGGCAATTGGAAAGTATATTGATGGCCTCCCTGACCCAGTACAAGACATTGTTACTGGTAGCAACCCTACTACGGTTAGACAGGCCATTGAACTATCCGCTACCCTGATTGAATCACAGATTAGGAAGGGTAAATTTTTCCGAAAGGGCGATAAGAAACCGACCGATGAAGCAAAACCAAAAGATAAGCAGCCTGAGTCCTCCAAGAAGTCAAAGAAGCATAAGGCTTCTCAGAACTTCGCCGTGGTTGCTCAAAACAACCAAGCTGTCCCTAACCAACCAGCTCAACCCCCTGCTAGGAAGCCATACAACGGGACTGCACCCTTGTGCAACCAATGTAACCTTCATCATCATGCTAGTGTGAAATGCCGCAAATGCCTAAATTGTGGCTTTACTAGTCATACAGCCAGGGTTTGTCCAGCTGTAGCTGCACCAAATCAAGCTGATAACAACCCAGCACAAGCTCGTTTCCCACCAGGTTCTTTTTACAACTGTGGCGAGATGGGTCATTTCCAAAATAATTGCCCAAAACTTGCTAATGCAAATCCAGCACAAGGATGAGCATTCGACTAACTGGAAGACGATGTTGTTTAGAAAAAATCAAACTTTATGTATTATTTTCTTTTGTTATCAAGGTCTATGAAATAGTTATTTTGGTTTATAAATAAATCTTTTATTTACATTACGATGTACAAATGTGGTTACATGTATGAACGACATGTTCCCTACGATACTGACGATCAAGGAACCATGTTCCTTGTAAAACAAACTACTCTTGAAATTCTTCCATTTTGTGATCACTTGCGATCTCCATGAAAATCCTAAGTACCCGGTTCTTCTAAGGAAACAAAGTACAAGGCGCAAGTTACAACTCTGGACGAATACCCAAAGTACCACTTTAAATCCTTAAAAAGGATACCCAAGGGTACTTCCGTAAGCCCTTGATTGGTCTTACACATCATATCTTCCTGACTTCACGATATTTTACACAACATACGATTTCAAAAGATTATGCATGTTTTCAAAAACCTCATACATGTTTTCAAATTCATCTCACATGGTTTTAAAACATTTCATAAAAATATTTACCTAATATACTTAGTATATGATTTCAAAAACATTACAAAAAGGTTTTCAAAAAAACATATTTTCAACGATCCCAAGCATAGCTCTCAAAAAAAAAAACCAAATTTTGCTCGTATGTTGCCTTAACATACGTAGCGCGCGATTTTCAAGAACACACTGCTTCGTACGCTGACTTAGCATATCTAGCACATCGATTTCATAAACACTATGCTTCGTATGTTGCCATAGCATACCTAGTACAAGATTCCTAAACTCTTCCCGCTATACGAATTCCAAATCCTTATAGGATCTCCTTCTTAGTTAGATCCTTGTAAATGTTTAAAGCGCAAAAATCAAAGTCCCTAATTGGATTCTTTGTATGCTTAATTCGAATGTTCCGATTCTTTGTGAAAGAAATCGAATCCTTATAAGATTGTCCTATCTCTATAAGATAGATTCTCGAGGATGTTTAAAGTGCTAGTTGAAATCCATCGACAGGATTCCTGGTATACTTTAAATGCCCATGTACATATCGACAACAAGCTAATAACAAATAACAACAAACTAATAACAAATTAATAACCAAGTGAACAATTATGTGCTTATGTGTTTATGTGTTGACCTAATCAAAGTTATCTCAAGATTGTCCAACAAATTCTTTCCCCTACATATTATAAAACAAACTGTGCGGACTGTGCAAGGAATTACGTAATTATGGATGCATACGTAATTATGAAATTTAGTGCACAGAAACCACAGCAAGTTTTGTCATGTATCAGTATAAACAAGAAACTAAATTTAACTCTATTCATTTCCATTTCTGATGAAGCACCCGCTGAGGAAAAATGAACTAGCTATTCATTTTTCACTTCTGAAAGAAATACCCGCTGATGAAAATGAATAATCTATTCGTAAACAACATTCATTTCCATTTCTGATGAAATACCCGCTTAGGAAAAATGAACTAGCTATTCATTTTTCACTTCTGAAAGAAATACTCGCTGAGGAAAATGAATAATCTATTCGTAAACAGCATTCATTTCCATTTCTGATGAAATACCCGCTGAGGAAAAATTAACTAGCTATTCATTTTTCACTTCTGAAAGAAATACCCGCCGAGGAAAATGAATAATCTATTCATGAACCGTGTTCATTTCCACTTCTGACGAAGTACCCGCTGAGAAAAATGAACCATCCATTCATTTTCACTTTTGAAGAAATACCCATCGGAGGAAATGAATATCTTTTTCTATAATCCTTCATTTCCACTTCTGACGAAGTACCCGCTGAGAAAAATGAATCATCCATTCATTTTCACTTCTGAAGAAATACCCATCGGAGGAAATGAATATCGTTTTCTATAATCCTTCATTTCCACTTCTGACGAAGTACCCGCTAAGAAAAATGAATCATCCATTCATTTTCACTTCTGAAGAAATACCCATCGGAGGAAATGAATATCTTTTTCTATAATCCTTCATTTCCACTTCTGACGAAGTACCTGCTGAGAAAAATGAATCATCCATTCATTTTCACTTCTGAAGAAATACCCATCGGAGGAAATGAATATCTTTTTCTATAATCCTTCATTTTCACTTCTGACGAAGTACCCTCTGAGAAAAAAATGAATCATCCATTCATTTTCACTTCTAAAGAAAAATACCCATCGGAGGAAATGAATATCTTTTTCTATAATCCTTCATTTCCACTTATGACGAAATACCCGCTGAGAAATATGAATCATCCATTCATTTTCACTTCTGAAGAAATACCCATCGGAGGAAATGAATATCTTTTTCTATAATCCTTCATTTCCACTTCTGACGAAATAACCGCTGAGAAAATGAAGCATCCATTCATTTTCACTTCTGAAGAAATACCCATCGGAGAAAATGAATATCTTTTTCAATTACCCTTCATTTCTATTTCCGATAAAAGTATCCATTGGATAAAATGAATCATCCATCCATTTTCGCTTCTAAAAGAATATCCACTGGAGAAACGAAATACAAATCCTTACAAGATCTTTCTGTTTAATAGTTAGACTCTTAAAGGATACTCACGACACTATTGTTTAATTTGGCCTTATCGCTTAATCGAACCTCTCGTTCCCACTCCCTGTTTTATCTAAATAAACACTCACTAGGGAACGTTAGAGTTATGTCTTACTTGAAATTCTTGATGGGTTACTCTATGCATATAGATAACACCCTAGTTTCCCTACAAGACGATTGTTTAACACAATGTTACAGACAGACTCCTACGAATAAATTTCGGGACGAAATTTCCTAAAGTAGGGAAGACTGTGACATCTGTGCCTCTTTGACCATCATACAAATTCCAAACCAATGAAATATTGTGTTTCATACTTGGGATTTGTATAAATATGTGTAATATTTTCACATATCAATTCTTGTTCAATTTCGAGCTTTAAATCGCTTTCTGGAAAGTTATACGCGAACTAATGCGTAAACGTAATCAGTTTAATGCAACAAACACTCCGTAATGGCTACATAGGCTTAACATACCTTAAATAACCTCTACATAACTTAGAAATAAGTTATGGATGGTTTGGTGTGTCGAAAACAAGTTTATTCGATCGTAGGGACTATTTGTGTCAAACTACGAAACTATGCCGATTTGTATAGTAACGAACATTCCGGGACTTGATCATAAGCTAAACATACCCTAAATATCGTTTACATAGCTTAGAAATAGGCATTGAGAGGTTCGGTATGCGAAAATAAACTTATTGGTCAACCAGGGACTAAAAGCGTCAAAAAATGCATAAGTTTGCATTTTCGCGCATATCTTACGTTCTGAACATATCCGGATATCCAAAAAAATTTGTAATCATTAAAATATTTTATTTTAGTGATTGGAATGCAAAAATGCCATTCGTCGCGCAATTTGGATTGTTTTTGCGTCCGTTCGAGTTTTCGTCATAATTAACCGAATAACGCAACCGTACGACCAAACGAACCAACATCCGAGATGTTTTTGAGCATAATTCATGTTCCCTATACTTTAATTTCATTGTAGAGCCTTGAAATGGGGTTAACAGGGCTTAAACGTGTCAAAAATGCATCAAAAACCAAGTTTTGGACTTGTAGGGACTAAAACTGACAGTCTGTCAAAGTTGACTTAGGAGGGGCGCGTAAGACTATGTACATGTCTACACGGCCCGCGACAGACCATCAGGTCTGCAAAAATCAGTTTCTGCAATCAGCAGCTGGTTTCTGGGTTTTTATACATGGTTTCTTCATTCTATGGACTGGTATTTAGGCTCCCATTGTATACAAAACAATGTGCCACACATGGATGGTCCAGATTGAAGAAAGTTCAAGAAATGATCTTAACGGCTCTTGAATTCCTATAAATACCCACCAATTCAACCCTCATTCCTCACAATTGAACTCACTTCTGCTCTAAGTTGAAGCTCTCCCTTGTGAGGCTTCATACCTGAGTGTGTTGAGTTCAAATCTTCCTGGCTTGGACCTTTTGTAAGTTTCTTTCATGCTTTTATGCGTTTTTAAGCATGAAGGTCAAACAGTGTTTGACTTTCTGCTTTGACCAGTCTTTGGTCAACACAAAGTTCGTTTGAACTTTGCAACGTGAGTGTAATCACGATGGTTATAGTCCCTTGTGACTATACCTACTGATTACCACGTTGATTAGTCGAAGTGACTAGTCAAAGTTTCGGTCAAAATACGTGTTTATGCGTATTTTGCCACGAAACTTTTTTCAGGTATCAAAACACTTTTTTTGATATCAAACCTGTTTTCTAACTTAGTTAAACATGTTTTAACATGTTTAACTCGTCACTTTTAGTCTAGTGCTTGTATAGGGTCGTAAGATAAGCGGTCTAAACAAACGCTTAGACTTTCGAACCTGACCCGTTTGGTCGATCATTAGGATCCGACCAAGCACTTTTGGTGACCATAGTTGTATAGGGAATAACCTTCTGAGGTTATACCTTATGGTCACTTAGTTTAATTAGTTGTATGATAGGTAGTTTATATGCCTTAGGAAAATGACCAAAATGCCCTTTTCATGCATAATTTGATTTTAAGCATATGTAACTTAATTTTTGTCACTTAAACTGATTATGCGACATATTTAAACATGTTTAGGCATATAATACTTGTCATAGGACTAGTTAGGCGTCTCGAACGCGTATTTACGCGAACGACGCGTTAAAGTAGCATAAGCTACCTTAATGGGTCTTAACGGGTCGTAAGCACTTAGGATAGGTTCCGAATTAGAATGTAGGCTTTGTTAAACCATATCATATGAGTTCCAATACTCTTTTGGTTTACGAGACCTCATTCTACCCGATCTTCCGATTTAGGTGTCGATTATTTAACTAGCGATCCGATTACTAGGTGCTACTTGAATTTCCTTGGTTTGCCTGAGCTTCGCTAAGTTCTTTAGATCAAGGATAATTTCCAATTCGAATTGAGTACATAGTTCCCTTCTTTTACCGTTTTCAAATGTTTTGGGGTGATTCATATGTGCTAAACGATTTCGAGTTTCCTAAAATGAGTGTTATGGTTTATATTGAACACAACGATTTCAATTATGTGAACTATTTGAACCGTTGGAACTATTTGATCTATGTGAACTACTTGAACCATTTGAACAATTGGAACTATTTGAACTATTAAACGATTGGGTTATGGTAAGTGATTAGGTAACGGGGCGGGTGTAATGTGATAAAAGCATGGTGGATACGCCGCTGGTACTTCTTATATATAAGTGCTTTTAACACATTACATACCGTTGCGTTATCTAGATCACTTGGTCGAACGTTTTCAAAATGAAGTTACACTATAAGGTTTCCTTAAACAATATAAACCATACGAGTTTTATTACGAAAACGATTTACTATTTGGTTTACTTAAACAAATGTTTTGGGGTTAAGATTCATGGCAACGAGATTTTATAAACTGTAACCAACTTGTTTTGAGTTGGTTAATCATATTGCAATACCAAACACTTTTCAAACAAGGTTTTCAACTATCAACTTTTGTAGTCTAACGAGGTATTGCAACATGTAAACAAGCCATGAATCCGATACTCTTACAAAACCTATGTACTCGCCGGCATTTTTATGCTGATGTATTTTCACATATGTTTCAGGTACCCTAGTTGTTGATGTTTGATGATGATTATGATGCATGCTCACATAGGGACGGACGAGGCCTTAGTGACTTAATAACAATGAAAGACAATTTGTTCATATTCTGCTTTTAAATTTTAATAAAATGTAATAAACTTAATTCAATAAAACAAAACTTCAATCCATGTGTTGTGAAACAATGATTCTGTTACAGCACTCCCCGATGTTTCCGCCTCGGTTTGTTGTTTTACCGCGGTCGGGGTGTGACAAACCAGGCCCTGGAACGTCACCAAAAGGCTCCAAAGTTGACTGAGTTTTCTGTTTTGATTCAATATTTGCTAAACTTGATTAAACTTGAGTCTAACTCATCTCAAACCTATGTCCTTATGCTTATAACCACTTCTATGGTTAGTTAGGCTTAAAAACAAGGTTGAGACATGCAAAATCAGAGGTGCAACCCTCACAAACTTTCTGTTTTGTTCAAGTGTTTAACCCACAAGTGATGTTCAAGCCTAAGGTTTGATGTTTGTGTGATTTAGGATTAGCTTGGGCTGTCCTACTTGAAAATCCACACATTGCTTGATGTTTTCTCATAGATTAGTTTTTCTTATTTACTTCATACTTGTAAGTTCGTGAGCCTCCTTGAATGTTCATAACATCAAGTGTAGTGGTGAACATCAAGAGGTACCTAAATGGAAGACTTGTTCTTCCTACCTCCTACATGATTTCTATGATACTTAGAGGTACCGAAATGAAGACCTTAATCTTCTACCTCATGCTTGACATACAGGGTATAGTATACTCTAAATAATACTTATAAAACATAATCGACAAACCAAACTCTTGATAATTAACAAGTGGGCATTTTTAAGTTAGTAAGTGTATCATCTAAGCATCATATGTGATAGATGATTATTTTCATATGTTAATTTCATGTTATTTAAATTCCAAATCTATAATCTTCCATTAACTCCCAAAACTCACACACCTATGTTTTCTTCGTGTAGAAGGACAAGGTGCTCCACCCTAAACAACCAACTTTCTTGCAGATTCAAGTCGGAACAACATGCAAAACCGTGAGTATACTCGAATCCCCTCTTTACGTTTTCCACTTTTTGGGGTGTAACATGTTTATTTACAAAACTTACACATGAACTTTATACATAAATGCACGAACATTCCTTTAACATGCTTGTATACATGATTACTTGATACATTGAACTTGGGTTTATTTCATCTTGTGTTAAACTTATCATTAGCTTCGATCGAGCCTATCCTTGACGTATATAGCACTATAGGATTAAACGCACCGCCCGTAGACTTGAGGTTATGTCATGAGCTTATTGCGTTTCATCATTGGTTTGATATGTTAGACACATGCCGATTTTAATGTTTATCTTGTATCATAAGCTTGCCATGAGGAATTGTTTAAACTTATCTTTTTATGCTATGTATGTATCAAACTTGTATACTCGCCTTTGCTTTTGCATTGAACTTTATTTTAAACACGTTATAGGTTGAGGATGATGATTGCTATGAAATGAAGTAGTGACGATGCTTAGATACACATATAGACGTGTTAGGTTTAATATGTTGTATCAAATTTTGTTTTGTTATGATTTTGAACATGTTGTTATTGGAATTTATGTAATGTTTGACAATTTGAAGTTATGAAATGAAATGGGATTTATTTAAACATTGTCACAAATAGTGTTATGAAGTCTCTTGCAATCTTTTTCATCCCGCTCCGATGATTCCGCCATTGGTTGGGGTGTAACAACTTGTAACTAGACTCTTAGAAGACACACACGCGGGGGGGGGGGGTGCCCCTAAATCTTCCGTGTGTCGCGGGGGAGTACCAAGACATGTGTGGCTCGAGCGCGACGTGTGGTAGGGCTATACGTGCAACAAAGGCAGTCTAGGCAGAATTGATCTGCAACGACACGCATAGGTGTCCCTGGATCCTGGTGCGACGCGCAGGGGGGGGGGGGTGCCAGGGTGGACCTATAAATACAGAAACTTAGGACAAAAGCCCGTGCACCTTTTCGATCAACTTTTGACAAACACTCTCTCGTACTTCTGTTTCTTTGCACTATACCCCTAATTCTGCTAAACTCTGCCCCGTTGTAAGTGTTTTAACCCTGATCATGATTCGATACCTTATCTGATCGATCCGAAACCCAGCAACGGATGCCAAAGTGCTGCCATAATAAGACTATACTTTGTTAACTACGTTGGGGTTTTGATCTCGTGATGTATCGTTAAAGTTTGAGTTGGGTTGTTACATTGACACCTGTTGCATTGTATTGTTATTAGGAACTCAGGATTAACACTAGGAAGCTTTAAGTTAAAACCCTAAATCTACAAAGTGAGTCATTCTTTCTTTTTACCAAATGCATTTGCAAAACCCTAAATGTTTTTCAGTTATACTTACAGTGATTAAGTTTTTGTAATCTGTAATTACTACCGGTATGTGGGGTTTTGTATACATTACTTGATAATTTTCACTATTGGATGAAAGTTAGCCAATGAGTGATATGGCCACCGTCACATCGGAACTGCCACCATGTGACAAATACTGATTGAGTATTTGATAGATATAAACAATGTAATCACCCTTAATACTGTAAAATATAACAATGTGTCTTTTTATAAAATTGAATGAACTCACCAGTATTTTTCTCTGATAAAATGTTTTCAAACGCGTTTTAGGTAACTTACTGTGAAGGTAATAGAAGCCCGCTATGGAGCACTGAAGGCTTAAATAAAGTGGCTATGATTACCTGAATAAAAGAAGAAATTTATGTTTTATCAATTAGGGTTTATCCCTATAAAAACATTTGAATGTAATATGGGTTTTCTCCCATTTGTTTAATATTAAAATTTTGGTGTTTTACAAACTCTGAAATATTTCCTAACTACGATCCTAATGATATTTTCTGATGCAAATTTAATAAACACCGATACCACCTGTTTCTGGTTCACGGCTCCCACCCAGGGTGTGGTCGGAGGCTATGACACAACTAAACAGATTCACTTGGATAATCATCATGATGCTATTAAAAAATTAGAGTATTAGATACACTTTTTTTAACGCCAAAGAATCTTACATGTAAACCCACTCTGCTCGGGGCTATGTCTAAGGTCTACTCCTCGATCGCCATGGGACTGTGCCCCAAATGCGCAGGAACCGGATAGAATCCGTAAACCCTCACCCCCTATCAGGTTCAAACTCAGGATTAAAGCCTCGATTCGTACCTTCACCCAGATGTCCATAAAAAATTCCCTAAGAAGAATCGAACCTGCATCTCCACTAGAGAGGACAGACCAATTAACCACTGAACCAAGTTGGAATAACTTGTGTAGCTCGTTGGATCATGTATTAACACATATGCTAATAATATTATATATGAATACACTTATTTATAGTTAGTATTTTTGTGACATCTCGTATTTTCAGGTTAATGTCGTTAACCCTTTCTGTTAATTACATTTAGTAGCACACAAACAAACATACGGAGTTAATTTGATTAACTTGGCAAAATGAAAGACCTGTGTGTCATTTTATAAAGTTATGTTGATAACTTCCTGCTCAAGTTTAAGACTTGGGAAACATGAAGGACCATTTGTACATTTATTAAAGATTCGTTTAAAAAAATAATTAATAAAACCAAATCCCAACCCTAGGTCACCCCCATACTCATGTACGCACACTCTCCCTCTCATCTCTCCCAGACGATTTTTCAAGAACCCAAGGAAACACTAATCTCACTTGTTTGATATTCATCTCCATCCCTAGGTAATATTTTAAGGTAATTTATCTTGTTGTGATTCTTGATGTATGATAACATGGATTCTATGTGTTAGGGTTGCTATAAACATATATTTTAATGTCTAGATGATGATCGTTGTTAGTTTAGTAACTCTATGATCATGTAGGCATGCTAGGGTTTTGGTTATATATGATCTTGATAATGAAAATCGATGCTAAATTCGTGTATGTGATGTTTTTGGGGGGTTTTGATAGCTGAAAATAGTGTTATAATGTCATAAACATGTTTTAATTGAAAGCTGAATTCAAACAGAACCTGATTAGAATTTACAACCAACTTGTATTGGCTATAACATGGGCAAACTTGACAAAAATGTGTGTTTCTTGATTCTAAAATGTAATTCCAGGAAATAGCTTTCAAACCCCACTGGAATCATAATTTTTTGATGAGTTTTGATATTTTAAATGAATTTTTCCGTGTCGAAGGTACAGGCTGCGTTTTTTGGCAGAAATTACAGCCTATTACGAATGTCATAACTTAGTCCGTGTTTGGAAATTATATGTGAAATTTATACAGTAGGTAGTGCTAGGAAGTTCCGAAATTCTCCAACTGGAATTTCGTTAAAAGAGTTAACGAGGATTTTTAAATACTTTTTACCATAAACTGTCACCAGAATGTGACAAATCAGACCAGGTGTACTATTTGATTTTTGGTGAATTTTCTGTAAGTGTTTAGGACATGAGAAAAATCCAAAAGCATTCTGTACTAAATTACATGCCTTGTTTGGAATTTTTGTTATCCGTTTACTATTTTAAATAAATTCCTCAAAACAGCCTAAAAACTGACATATTGGTTGAAGGGGGCTGAAAGTTTACACGAGTATTTCTAAGTGTGTTGCATGTTGTTTCAAGGTATATCAGGGGTTTGGTTCCTGAAATTTAAAGTCTGGTGACTTCAGCTAACCTCCCCACGATCCAGCAGGTTATCCATCTGGCACATCGTCTCACTGATCAAGCTGTGGAACAGGGCAAGCTGCCCAAACATATCAGTACCACTGCTGAAACTTCTGGAGACAACAAACTCAAATGGGATGGCAACCAGGGAAAAGATGCCAATCCCGCACAAACCCCAGCTCAACAGAGGAAGTTTGAGAACAACAAAGGCCAGCACCAACAAGCTAACCAAAACTAGGGCGGTTATCGAGGGAACCACCCTAAGTGCATTAAGTGTAATCGACACCACAATGGACAGTGTGTAGGGAAACAGTGTCAGTGATGCAACAAAATGGGGCACGAGGCCAAGGATTGTAGAAGCCCTTATCCAGCAAGACAAAACCAACCTCAACAGCAGCAACAACAATATCATGGTAACCGTAAGGGTTGTTTTCAGTGTGGAGCTGAAGGTCACATCAAGGAAAATTACCCCCAGCTGAATCAAAATAACAACAACCATGGAGTTGGAAACAACAACCACAATGGCGGGAACGGTGCAAGAGGAAGAGCCTTTGTTATAGGCGCTGGTGAAGTAAGGAATGATCCCAACGTTGTGGCGGGTAAGTTCCTACTTGACGATCATTATGTTTCTGTGTTGTTTGATTCTGGAGCCGATGCTAGTTATCTATCCCTACGTATTAGTAAGACGCTTAAGCCGGCAACAACACCTTTAAACTCTAAGCACGCCGTTGAATTAGCTAACGGTAGAAACATCGAGGCCTCACACGTTATCAACAATTGCAAGCCAGTACTATCTGGTCAAACTTTCCTCGTAAATCTCTTTCCCATTGTTCTTGGAAGCTTCGACGTTGTCATCGGAATGGATTGGTTATCAAAACATCGAGCTGAAATACTCTGCCAAGAGAAAGTCGTTCATATTCTGCGTTCTTTTGACGAACCTCTTCTTTTTTCAAGGCAACAAAAGTGGTGCTGTCGCAGGCATCATCACGTTCTTAAAAGCCCAAGAGTGTTTGCGAAAGGGGCATACCGCTATTTTAGCACTTGTCAATAACACCCAGGAGAAGGAACGAAAGATTGAAGATTTTCCCATCGTACGAGACTTTCCCGAGGTATTCCTTAAGGAACTACCTGGCCTCCCACCTCATCGACAAGTTGAATTTCAAATCGAGCTAACCCCTGGAGCTGCACCCATAGCTCGTGCACCTTATATTGGTTAGCCCCAGCCGAGTTGGAGGAATTATCTACGCAACTGCAGGAGCTATTGGATAAATGTTTTATCCGTCCTAGCTCGTCACCATGGGGAACCCCAATGCTCTTTGTCAAGAAGAAAGACAACACTTTTTGTATGTGCATTGATTATCGAGAGCTGAACAAAGTAACTATCAAAAACCGCTACCCACTCCCACTCATTGACGATCTATTCGACCAGCTGCAAGGGTCAAGTTTTTACTCCAAAATCGATCTACGATCGGGCTATCATCAGCTGAGAGTCCGCGATGAGGACATCTCTAAAACCGCTTTCCGAACTCATTAGGGTCACTACGAATTCCTTGTTATGCCTTTTGGAATGACAAACGAGCCTGCGGTTTTCATGGATCTCATGAACCGAGTGTGCAAACCATATCTTGACAAATTCATGATCGTATTCATCGATGACATTCTGATTTACTCAAGGAATCGAGAGGAACACGAGCATCACCTATGTCTTATCCTAGACCTTTTACGCAACGAACAACTTTACGCTAAATTCTCAAAATGCGACTTCTGGCTTCGCGAAGTCCATTTCCTTGGACATGTGGTTAACAACGCTGGGATCCACGTTGACCCAACTAAGGTCGACTCCATCAAGAACTGTCCTACACCAAAAACTCCAACCGAAATCCGTCATTTCTTGGCATTGGCAGGTTACTATCGTAGGTTCATCAAGGGATTTTCGAAGATTGCTCAACCCCTCACAACTTTAACCCAAAAGGGTGTTGCGTACAAGTGGAACGATGCTCAGGAGTCTGCGTTCCAGAAGCTAAAGGAGAAACTTTGTAGTGCTCCTATTCTTTCATTACCTGAAGGCACTGATGATTTTGTTGTCTACTGTGAGGCGTCCATTCAAGGACTCGGTTGTGTGTTGATGCAACGCGAGAAAGTTATTGCCTACGCTTCCCAACAACTCAAGATCCACGAATGGAATTACACAACACACGATTTTGAACTGGGAGCAAGACTATTCGCACTCAAAATATGGAGGCATTACTTGTACGGTACCAAGTGCACGATTTACACCAATCACAAGGGCCTCCAGCATATACTAGACCAAAAGGAGTTAAACATGCGGCAATGCCGGTGGGTCGAACTCCTAAATGACTACGAGTGCGCAAGCAAGTATCATCTGGGCAAGGCAAACGTTGTGGCCGATGCCCTCGGCAGAAAAGAAACCAGACGTAAGCGTATTCGTGCTTTACAGCTTACTATTAACTCGAACCTCCCTAACCAGATCCGAAACGCTCAAGTCAACGCACTGAAAGTAGAGAACCTTCTAACTGAATCTATGCGGGGCATGGAAAAGCAGCTCGAACTCAAGGACGATGGTATGCGCTATTTCATGGAACGTATCTGGGTTCCATCTTATGGAAATCTTCGAGAGCTTGTGATGGACGAAGCACACAAGTCTCGCTACTCGATACATCCCGGCTCTGACAAAATGTATCACGATCTCAAGGCCCTGTATTGGTGGCCTAACATGAAATCTATCATTGCGAAGTATGTTAGCAAATGCTTTACCTATGCCAGAGTCAAGATTGAATATCAAAAGTCGTCGGGCTTACTGCAACAACCAGAATTACCAATGTGGAAATGGGAACATATTTCCATGGATTTCGTCACCGGCTTACCAAGGTCCGAAAGCGGAAACGATACCATTTGGGTGATCGTAGACCGCTTAAGCAAGTCTGTGCATTTCCTCGCGATCAAAGAACCGACAAGTTTTCAAAACTTGCAGCCATCTACTTGAAGGAAGTAGTTGCTAGGCATGGGGTGCCAACTTCTATCATCTCTGATCATGACCCACGTTTCACGTCCGAATTGTGGCAGGCTATGCACAAATCCTTTGGCTCACAGTTAGACTTGAGCACTGCTTATCACCCGCAGACGGATGGTCAGACTGAATGTACCATCCAAACACTTGAAGACATGCTGAGAGCATGTGTTATCGACTTTGGAAATGGGTGGGAACGACACCTGCCTCTGGTAGAGTTTTCTTATAACAACAGCTACCACACTAGTATTCAGGCAGCACCATTTGAGGCATTGTACGGTCGTAAATGCCGGTCCCCTTTGTGTTGGGCGGAAGTTGGTGAAAGCCATATTACTGGCCCAGAACTTGTACTTGACACTACGGATAAGATTGCCCAAATTAGACAACGCATGGCGGTGACTCGGGACCGTCAGAAAAATTACGCTGATAAGCGTAGGAAACCTCTAGAATTCCAGGTCGGGGACCGGTTTCTACTAAAAGTCTCACCTTGGAAAGGTGTGGTACATTTTGGCAAAAGAGGCAAGCTTAATCCGCGATACGTTGGACCTTTCGAAATTACTGAGAGGATCGGTAAGGTAGCTTATAGACTGAACCTGCCTGAAGAGCTGAGTGCGGTACATAACGTTTTTCACGTGTCAAATCTGAAGAAGTGTCTGTCAGATGAAACTCTTATCGTCCCATTTAATGAACTCACGATCGACGATCAACTATGCTTTATCAAGGAACCGGTTGAGATCATGGATCGAGAGATCAAAACCCTTAAGCGTAGAAGGATACCTATCGTTCGAGTTCATTGGAACTCGCGTCGTGGCCCAGAGTTTACCTGGGAACGGGAAGACCAGATGATGCGGAAGTATCCCCAATTATTTGTAAACAATATTTCTAGCACTGAGGCTACAGCTGAATTTCGAGACGAAATTCCAAACTAACAGAGGGATGATGTGACACCCCGCGAAACGTTCAAAACACACTAGCTTGTCAGTGGCCGCGTTCTAAATTTCGGGACAAAATTTCCATGAACTTAGGGATAATGTGACACTTTGGGTTCCCGACACAATTTTTTTGTACATTATGATTATGTGAGGTTATTAAATGAGAATCTAATTGGAAAATTATGTGATTGAGGTGTAGATTATATTAAATATGTGTGATCTCTGTATGAATTATTATTACCATTTATATCGTCCAAATTAGGCCACACACCACACAATCACAGGATGTAACCGCACACCCCTTTTCCTAGTCGCAGACCCAAGTGATTGGGCCTCAAACCTGACGAGCCCAGGCATAGATGGACCACAAAGCCATTCACTTTGGGCTTCTCTCTATTGTTGCACACCTAATTGTGTGAAAAGACCGCACACATGAGAGCTAATAAGTGTGCGATATGGTGATGATAATGACAGTTGGATCCCTTAATTAAATGTGCGACATCCATGGGAGGATTATTAATACCCACCATACCTAAAACCCTACACTTTTTCCAACATTCTCCAGCTGCCGCACAAACATTCCCTCTCTCTCTTCCCAATCTGGAAACTTTGCCATTTTGGGAATTACCTTCCTATTTTCTCTGAAAACTCGAGCAACATCAATAGCAGTCCATCTCCTTTCCTAGGAATTCTTCCTAAGGATCTCTCGTCTCCCAAGCCGCACACTCGTCTTCTTCCCTGTTTCCTTCTAGATTCTTCATCTAAGGTTAGTAAACTCTTGAGCTTGATGCCCATGATTGTCTTGGAAATGATTGTGTAGAAAAAAGACAGTCTTGAAGTAATGATTTCCACTGTTTGACTTGTGGTTTTGCTCAGCGTATATATGATATAACTTGGAGTCTGTATGTTGCTAAAGGTTAGAGATCTAGGGTGTTGAGTAGACAATGATCTAAAATGGTTCACTGTTTTAAATGATGAAAATGATGATGATTTCTGTTGACTATGTTGAATGATGAAAATGATGATGATTTCTGTTAATTGTTTAAAAACGACGAGAAAGATGATGATTAGACCCTCTTACAAATGACCGTGATAGTTGTTAATAGCTTCGTGATTTCGAAACAGTAAAATAAGGGCTGTGGTGATTAATGAATGTGACCTTATGTGGGTTTTCACCAAGATGAATGCTTGAATCTATGTACTGGATGTTGGACATGAATGTATAAATTGAAAAGAACGATGCTACACTTTTATATATAACGTACAACTCGAGTTGCTTGATGTACAACTATTGTACTGCACCTCGCATAGTAGGTGCGCCCGGTGGGCCATCTATTAAATAGGATAAGACAAAAATTCATGAAATGCACCAAAGAAAGCCGCACACTTTGAGGTACTAATTTCAATGCACGAAGTGAAAATAACTAACGATGGGTCGCACACTTAAAAGAATGGACTGACAGTCCACTGGGCCGCACACCTCTTAACAGACCAAGAATCAACCTGGGCTGCACAATAGAAGACTGTCATATTTGGCTGATTTAGATTAACGTTTTTAATGGGCTCGTGTATGTTTTTCGTTTGGCCTACCTGTTAATTTAAAGAATTTATGAGATTTTCAACTTATGTGCTACGTGTTAAACATATGTACAAATACGTGATATTACTTGTATAATATCTTGACTGCTATCGGTAACTATAATGGGACGTGATTGATCAAACTTTAAAACAAGTAAATAACCTGCCGAGCAAACCAAGGTGAGTTCACACACACTAAAAGCATGCGTCCCGGGGGGGGGGGGCACGGACGAACTACTATCCTAGGGAAGGATACTTTTAATCTGCTATTCCGGAGGGGGGGATACGTTTGGATACTATTTATAAATCATGTCTTAGCAAACTAAACGAAACTCTATCATGAAGTCCTCACTTACAATACCGATTAGTCGTCGGGGGCGAACGGGATATCAGTTGATAGCGCTATTAGGTTTTGCAAACCTCACACCGTGACCGGGGGGATCTGGCGTGAACTAGTGGGCCTTGCAACTTGGTAAATGATGATAGACATTGACTTGGGGCATAACAACACAACGTCACCAGTATTCGGTATCTACAGTTTAGTGAGCTTACAGATGGGGTAGCTCCCCATAACGTGATTATAAATGCATTATTAAACAATTTACGTTTTCGAAATTAAAACCGGATAACTCGTGAACTCGCCAACTTTATGTTGACACCCTACTGCATACTTTGCAGGTAATCAGTGACGGCAGGAGCTTGCAGCTTGAGGAGTGTAGTGGTCGCATTAACCCGTGTTAGGTTTTCAATAAGTTTAAACTTTGAACTTTTGATTGAACTATTGAATCTATGCTTCCGATATTTCCTTTAAACGTTGTTATAAACTTAAAACTTAGATGTGGACTTTAGTAGTCGCTAATCGTATTTTGATAAATTGCTTTATTACGGGGAATTGGCCTGTAATAATCCCAACTAAAGGCCATTGGCCATTGACAGTCCTACCTTTGAATATTCCCTCCACCAATCCCCCTTTCTCCTATTTTTCCTACACCGGTCCCCCATTATAAAAACTTAACGGAGTTATGCTTTTTTCCAAATTACAAACAGATTTTTTAGGGCTTTTGATTAGAACGACGATACGAGTCCATTGACGTAAAACTTACCTCGAAATGGTGCTCCAAATGACTTATTTTTGTTAATTGGAAATTTAAATACCTGAATTGAAGCGCCGTTTTCATCGTTTGGAGCACCGTTTCGAGGTAAGTTTTACATCAATGGACTCGTATCGTCGTTCTGATCAAAAGCCGTAAAAAAACTGTTTGTAATTTGGAAAAAAAACATAACTTCGTTAAGTTTTTTACCGGGGGACCAGCGTAGGAAAAATAGGTGAAAGGTGGGACTGGTGAGGGGAATATTTAAAGGTGGGACTGTCAATGGCCAAAGACCTCTAGTTGGGATTATTACAGGCCAATTCCCCCTTTATTACTATGATTGTTCAATATGATTGGTGGCTGGATCTAAGTCAGTCACATGCCTCATGGTAGTACTCCACAGGTGGAATTTGAGGGTGTGACAGATAAGGAATTAATATTCAATAGCATCATCTTCATTCTTTTCGACGTTAGGGATCCATATATTTTTTCCTCATAAATGGAAGAGAGAGAAGACGCAGTACATGCACCACTAGGAAAGGTATAACACTGGTACATGTAGGCTCAACACCTGAATGTGCCTTCTAGGATCCTTTCTTCACACCCGCCTGTCGCACAACAACAACTTTCTTTGCAGCACTTGCACTGGCAGATGATTTCGATTTCACAACATTACTGGGGGGAACGTTGGGTGACACTGTAGAACACGCCGCCACAGCAGCTGGAAGTTGAAAATTTTTCGAATGAACGCTGAGGATTCCCGCTTCCTCATCAGATAAATCATGATCATCAGGCTCTAGCAACGCCGCTCTTTGAGAGTCCACAAAATCAAACAAAGACCAGTCACTTGATATTATAATGTGAGTTCACTACAACTTAAAAAATAATACTCAGGCAAAATATGGACACTTACCACCATCCGTACTTTTAAACCCCATATATAGTTTATTATTCTTCCAAACTTGGCTCGTACCGATCAAAACCAAAGCACCCTCAGGGATAACAATACATTATGAGGGATGGGAACATAGCTTCTTGAACAAGGCATTCTCCTTGAAATCATCCACGGGAGGTGGAACATCCTTTACCTTCTCTTTCAATGCTATATCACGCCAGGACCTACTCCCCGGAATGACATTGGCGTCGACAGAAAAGAATTTTTTTTCTTTTAATCCTAATTGTCTCACCAACTGCTAGGCATAGATCGCAAACAAATATCTTTATAACTGAATTACCTAAATGCCCTTACTTTTATTCTTAAATTACCAAAATACCCTTCTAGTTAACAGACATTATGGATGAAGTTAAGGCCATGGAGCAAAATAGAAAAAAATATGGTAAACTATTGGAGTAAAATGACTATTTTTAAAGGATTGGGGCAAAACCATGAAAACAGTCAAACCACATGGAGGAAAACCGAAGTTTACAAAAAAAAGTTATATTTGAAATGCAAGCTTCATTAATTAAGTCATTAAAATATCCTCTTCTTCATCAATCATTTCCGGTCAATCACCACTGGCAATGGCCACCGTCAGTCACTTCTTTCTCATCCTCTTCTTCACTCTCAACCTATTGGTTCAAGCCAGATTGAATCTCCAAACTACCGACCATGAAGCTCTCTTATTAATCCACAACAACTTGGGTATCACCACGCGCTCCACCAACATTTGCAATGCCGCCAGAATATTTTGTGAACGGAGAATCTCCAACAACACCATCGTCCTACGCGTCACACGCATAGTCTTCAAACACCGCCGCCTGAGAGGCTCCATCTCTCCGACGATCGGAAAACTCTCTGAGCTCAAAGAGCTTTCTCTACCTAACAACCACCTTGTTAACCAAATCCCAGTTCAAATCAGCAACTGCTGGAAACTAGAAGGTTTAAACCTTAAGAGCAATAGATTTTCCGGCAAAGTCCCGACCGGTTTATCCACCCTCGTACGTCTCCGGATCGTAGATCTGTCCTCCAATAAACTATTGTCGTTCAGAAACCTCCGGTTCTTCAACATCTCCGACAATAGTTTTCTGGACAAACTGGAATATCCATCTACGGAGGACAAAAAAATTGTGCTAAATAACTATGTCTTGGCCGAGTATAAATAAACTACAAAAGAAGGTAAAAACTTTGATAATCTCCCAGCTCCAGCACCATCTCCAGCATATGAGCTAATTCATAAACATAAAAACAAGTAGAGAGTCATACGTTGGATCCTAGAGTTTTCATTTGGAACACTAGCCGTAATTATATGTGGGAGGATCTTCTATGTCCTCTTTAATTTGGAAGATGATTAAAGGCAAGAAACAAGAATTCGGCCCAGCGATCTTTAGTCGCCTGATAAAAGCCGAAGATCTGGCATTCTTGGAGAAAGATGACGGAGTAGCATCGCTTCAGATCATCAGAAAAAGTGGGTGTGGAGTAGTTTACAAAGCTGATTTACAAGAAAGCGGAGTCAAAGCAATGGCAATAAATGTTGGTTCAGGCCCCACACACTATCTTCAACCGATCAAGTTCTACACCACTGCTTCTTCTCGTTCTTACCCCTACAGCCAAGGGGCTGCCGTCACTCTTCGAAAGACGACTCTCAAACCAGCAGACACCGTCTTCACTCTTTCTCTCGTTTATCAACCCTCGCTCTGATACCAAATGTTGGTTCAGGCCCCACACACTACACTTTCAATCTCACTCACGTAATGATGAAAAATGCAGATGTAAAGAAAATAATAAAACTTGCTTTTCACTGATACTTTATTAATCAACTTTATGAAGCCTTACATAGGCATACACACATGCAACGGACTCAAAGAATTATTCAACTAAAAAACAAACAAACTAGACCCACATGCACCTAAATTTAAGCCACTATCCAACGTTCCTATCCCTCAAACTCGGTCAAACCTTAAACCCCCTAGGCTACTGACCCTTTACTCCATGGGTTGATCCATACCCATTTGACCCATCAAGATTACCCAACATTCACCCCCGTAATCTTGATGATCTTGATCCGTTTCACTTTCTATCTGAACCTCTATGATCCAGTCTTCCTCTTTCAACATGAACCGCACAGGTTCGGTCTTTCTCATTCTAGCGTGAACACTTTCGGTCTTCGGTTCACGACTCGGTCTAATGTGAACTCTCGGTCTTTGTTCACAATCACGGTCTTTCTTTCGGTCATTTGGTCTAAGCTTTCTTTTGTCAAAAGATTTGTTCGGTCTATCATGGTGCGAACCTCCGGTCACTATCACACCCACGGTCTCGGTCTAGTTTAGCCGCCTATCTTTGTTGCAGCTTATCGGTCTCTCTTTCTCAGGCAAACCGCCGGTCTCGATTGCCTCCTTCGGTCTACTTTTCTTCAAGCCGTCGGTCTCGTGCGGCTTCTTCAGTCTTCTCGGTCTCACGCCAGAAATCAATCTCCGGCCACGGTCTCTTTCTTCTTTTCTCCTGTCGGAACAAGTTTTCGACAGCGGTCTTCCTATTACCGGTTCAAATTTTCCGGTTACGGTCTTCTCTTTATTGTCGTTCGGTCTATTACGACTTCGGTCTCTTCTCGCCGGTCTTTCTTTCTTATTCGCCGCACTACTACGGTCTTCATTCTCCTTTTCTTTCTAGTTCCTGCTGATCTAATCGGCCAGCTTCTTTTCTTTCTTCAGAATTCTGATTTGGATGTGAGTTAAAAAAAACTCCAAACTTTATCCACCAACCAATTATGAAACCACAGTTTCAATAATATTGATTTTTAATTCCTAATTGTCACAAACAAACATGAATCATGAATATTTGTGCGTATCTTCTTCCTTCGATTCTCAACAAGAGGCCGCATCTGCATTTTCTTTTTCATACTACGACTATCACCGTTCTCGTTCTCGGCCTGATCACATGCAATTGACTCCTGCGCTTGACGGCTTCTAATTTTCTGCCTCACGTTGCCGATTCAGATCTTGATCGGACTTCCGTTCAATCTTTCAATCTATGATCGGATTTCTACATATCTTCAACCGATCAAGTTCTACACCACTGCTTCTTCTCGTTCTTACCCCTACAGCCAAGGGGCTGCCGTCACTCTTCGAAAGACGACTCTCAAACCAGCAGACACCGTCTTCACTCTTTCTCTCGTTTATCAACCCTCGCTCTGATACCAAATGTTGGTTCAGGCCCCACACACTACACTTTCAATCTCACTCACGTAATGATGAAAAATGCAGATGTAAAGAAAATAATAAAACTTGCTTTTCACTGATACTTTATTAATCAACTTTATGAAGCCTTACATAGGCATACACACATGCAACGGACTCAAAGAATTATTCAACTAAAAAACAAACAAACTAGACCCACATGCACCTAAATTTAAGCCACTATCCAACGTTCCTATCCCTCAAACTCGGTCAAACCTTAAACCCCCTAGGCTACTGACCCTTTACTCCATGGGTTGATCCATACCCATTTGACCCATCAAGATTACCCAACATTCACCCCCGTAATCTTGATGATCTTGATCCGTTTCACTTTCTATCTGAACCTCTATGATCCAGTCTTCCTCTTTCAACATGAACCGCACAGGTTCGGTCTTTCTCATTCTAGCGTGAACACTTTCGGTCTTCGGTTCACGACTCGGTCTAATGTGAACTCTCGGTCTTTGTTCACAATCACGGTCTTTCTTTCGGTCATTTGGTCTAAGCTTTCTTTTGTCAAAAGATTTGTTCGGTCTATCATGGTGCGAACCTCCGGTCACTATCACACCCACGGTCTCGGTCTAGTTTAGCCGCCTATCTTTGTTGCAGCTTATCGGTCTCTCTTTCTCAGGCAAACCGCCGGTCTCGATTGCCTCCTTCGGTCTACTTTTCTTCAAGCCGTCGGTCTCGTGCGGCTTCTTCAGTCTTCTCGGTCTCACGCCAGAAATCAATCTCCGGCCACGGTCTCTTTCTTCTTTTCTCCTGTCGGAACAAGTTTTCGACAGCGGTCTTCCTATTACCGGTTCAAATTTTCCGGTTACGGTCTTCTCTTTATTGTCGTTCGGTCTATTACGACTTCGGTCTCTTCTCGCCGGTCTTTCTTTCTTATTCGCCGCACTACTACGGTCTTCATTCTCCTTTTCTTTCTAGTTCCTGCTGATCTAATCGGCCAGCTTCTTTTCTTTCTTCAGAATTCTGATTTGGATGTGAGTTAAAAAAAACTCCAAACTTTATCCACCAACCAATTATGAAACCACAGTTTCAATAATATTGATTTTTAATTCCTAATTGTCACAAACAAACATGAATCATGAATATTTGTGCGTATCTTCTTCCTTCGATTCTCAACAAGAGGCCGCATCTGCATTTTCTTTTTCATACTACGACTATCACCGTTCTCGTTCTCGGCCTGATCACATGCAATTGACTCCTGCGCTTGACGGCTTCTAATTTTCTGCCTCACGTTGCCGATTCAGATCTTGATCGGACTTCCGTTCAATCTTTCAATCGATGATCGGATTTCTACATATCTTCAACCGATCAAGTTCTACACCACTGCTTCTTCTCGTTCTTACCCCTACAGCCAAGGGGCTGCCGTCACTCTTCGAAAGACGACTCTCAAACCAGCAGACACCGTCTTCACTCTTTCTCTCGTTTATCAACCCTCGCTCTGATACCAAATGTTGGTTCAGGCCCCACACACTACACTTTCAATCTCACTCACGTAATGATGAAAAATGCAGATGTAAAGAAAATAATAAAACTTGCTTTTCACTGATACTTTATTAATCAACTTTATGAAGCCTTACATAGGCATACACACATGCAACGGACTCAAAGAATTATTCAACTAAAAAACAAACAAACTAGACCCACATGCACCTAAATTTAAGCCACTATCCAACGTTCCTATCCCTCAAACTCGGTCAAACCTTAAACCCCCTAGGCTACTGACCCTTTACTCCATGGGTTGATCCATACCCATTTGACCCATCAAGATTACCCAACAATAAAGAAGGTAATAGTGACCCAAAAAAATGTTGCAGAGCTCATGGAAGAAGATGCTGAGCTACTCCACAAGAAAATGCGACAAATCAGTTCAGAAATAGCAACCGTTGGCCAAATCAGACACCCTAACTTACTTCCGTTACTAGCTCATGTTTCCCAGCCACATTGTCATTACCTAGTTTATGAATTCATGAAAAATGGTAGTTTACAATATAAAACAATAGAAGTTTGTATTGAATCAAGGATGCTTTCTCAATATTTTACATCACAATATATAGTGGTACAAAGATAAATGCAAAGATACAAAATAAATACAGGAGCATGATTCTTGGGCTAGAATAATGTGCAGACAATCATCTTGATTGACTAATTAAATGGGGAGACTAATATTCAATTAATGGGACTTAATTTGTGGTGTTGATACGCACCCGCAAGATGGAGGATCCATTAGAGACTCCAATCTTGGACCGAAAAGACAGGAAAGGTGCCCCTGAAAGCGGTTTGGTAAGAACATCCGCAAGGTGGTCCTTTGAGCTGACATGAAGAACTTTAAGTTTCCCGGAGTTAACTTGTTCCCGTACAAAGTGATAGTCCAGGGCGATGTGTTTCATGCGGGAGTGGTAAACAGGATTGGCACATACATAGGTAGCCCCGGTGTTGTCACAGTAAAGCAATGGTGTGCTCACATTTGGCAGACCTAGTTCACCGAGTAAATTTTTAACCCATGAAAGTTCAGCTGCGGCATTAGCAAGAGCTTTGTACTCAGCTTCGGTGGATGATCTAGAGACCGTTTTTTTGTTTTGCAGATTTCCAAGAGATGATATTGGATCCAAGGTATAAGATGTAAGCTGTAGTGGACCGTCCCCCATTATTAATACCATCCCAGTCCGAGTCCGAGAAGGCTTGTAAGTTAAGGTTGGTATTGCGCTTCAAGAACAACCCGTGATGTACCGCTCCTTTCAAATATCTGAGTACCCGTTTGAGAGCTTACCAGTGTGATTGTTTGGTGAATGCATGAATTGAGATAATTTATTGATGGCAAAGGAGATGTTTGGACGGGTGAAGGCTAGGTGCTGCAGAGTACCTACCAGTTTTCTGTAAGGTGTGGGATCGACGGGAGGAGAGGAATCATTAGAGGAAAGTGGGTCAGAAATGCTTAAAGGAGTGAGAACCTCTTTTGCACCATCCATTTTAAAGGTGGTGAGGACATCTTGAATATGGCGATGTTGAGAAAGAAATAGATCATGGGGCGTAGGTGTTGGTCCCGTTGCACAGGATCTGATCTTAAGGAACAAGATGAATCGACTTTGTCTAATGTGCGGAATCCATTATGACAAATCTCAGATGATCAACACAGAATTCAACGATTAAACACGGTCTGCTCTTTCTATTAATTGTTCTGAAAGTACAAAGCTCCAGTAGAAGACAGACACTGGTCAGGTTCTCACTCGAGTCAAAAGTTCTGAAAGTAATACCCGGACAAGGTATTTATAGGCAACTCAGGAAGTGGTGAGTGTTATCCGCTCGGATAACAGGCTATCCGATCGGATGACATCCTGTCCGAACTGATAACATGCTGTCCGATCGGATGAGTGCTATCCGATCGGATGACCATCCGATCGGATGACATCAGTCAACAAAAGTCAACACTTTACATTTATGCCCCGTTTCCTGAGTTGTTATACTATCTACACACATACATTACATAATTGTTTACAAACACACAAATATACAAAACATGACTACATGCTGACGGAAGCTACAGACGTATGTACTAACAGACTCCCCCTTGGATGTAGCTGTAGTTCCTTCTAGCATAGTCTTTAATTCCTCCTGTTGCGTCTTCGTTCACGAGCTTTCTGTCTTCTCTTTTCTGCCTTTTCTTCTAACATTATACGTCTTTTATGCCTTCCTTCAGTTAACCACCAGTTTCTATAAACTGGATCACCATCACGCTTACGATCCCATTTAGGAATCTTGTTCTCTTCTGATTCAATAGGTGTTTGATCTGTTGGAGGCACTTTTCCCAACTTTCGTTTCCCCAATTCAGCAGCTCTTTCAGCAATCTTTTTAGATCTTTGTTCTCGCTTATACTTTTTCAGGAATTCATCAATCTCCAAATCTCTCCATTTTGTCTTCCAGTATCTTCCTGAATTGATATCTTGTGCAAAGCATACATCTACAACTGTTTGATATTGCTGTGCTTGAGCTTTGTCTCTCTTTTCGTAAACGATCTTGTTGTAGAACAAGCAATCGATATCCTTCTTTGAACAATTAACAAGCCACATTGGATCCAGAATACTTATTCTTCGAGACTTTCTCGTGGACTTGTCAAACAAAGAGATAACTGCCTCAGCCGTCGTTTCGTTGTACAACCAACCTTGAAACAAATCATGGAAGTCTTGCTCAATGGCTCTGAGAGGCATATTCTTCAAGCATCTAGGCAGCTTCACATCCAAAGATATATCTTTTCTACCATTCTCTAGATATGTGACAATCTGTTTTGGATACTGTGGCTTCCAATCAGGATAACCATTCTTTGCTTGCAATTTGATGTAGTTCCACAAATCTAGATCATGTTGTCTAACTTCTGGACCATAGTAGAACTGCTTGATATTCTTTGTTTTCACCAACTCATCCACATCCCACCACGGTAAAGAACTAATATCTGACAGAAATTCGAAGTACTGAACCCCTTCTTCTCGTCTGATAGCATATACTTTAAGATCTTCAAGATAGCCCCATGATAGAATATCTCCCCATGAAAGATTTTTGTCATGTGTGAAATACTGAAGAGCTCTAAGAGTTTTTCTTTCTTTAGGCATAACTTTGAACCACCTTTTTCGTTCTTCAGCAAGAATTTCTCTGGGAATTGTTTCTGGAATACCTTCGGTAGAAACTTTTTCAACAATTTTCCTTCTGATTTCATCTTCATTTCTATCTTTGAACATTTCAGCAAGTGAAGGAAATGTTTCATCAATTCCAGCATAATGAAAATCAGTATTCTCATCAGATGAATCTGAAGCATCTTCAATAATGACATCATCGTAATGATCAGCTTCATGAGCATATCTTGGCTCAAAATCTTTCTCTGGAGACTGAGGAATCTCATCCTCAATATCAAACTTGAACTTTCCATCTTCTAAACCCAACTCTTCTAACATTTCAGCTCTAGTTCTCTGAACCTCGATCTCACCTTCATATTTCTCATGTAGGTAGATAACAGTAGGGTTTGTTAGGAATACCTGGTCTGCATGTTGTTTTCCTGATGATGAGGCTTCATGTTGAGTATCATCTTCCTGTTCGTTAATTTCATCATTTAGCAACTCTTCAATCCTTTCTTGAACATTAGGATTATTGATTAACAAGCCAGAAGACCCTTGATCATCATCATCGTTTTTCTTATCATCTTTCTGAACAGACTCGTCTTTATCATTATTTTCATCTTCATCTTCATCTTCTTCGTCTCCAAACAACTCTATATCAGATTCTTCATCAACGATTTCACCACGTGCTATCTTTGCCTTTCTTCGCCTTTCCTTAATCTTTATTTGACGAGCAACTTCTTTTGCACTATATGGCACTGAGTAGGCTTCACTAACAAGAACGAATTGTTGTGTCTTCCATTCTAGTAACAACACTTCTTTGGCCTTTCTCTTCTTTTGTATAGCAACAACTCTACGAATAACTTCATCAGTATCAATAGATAGAGAAGACTCACCAACTAACATGTAATCTTGACCTTGTTCATCTTCAACATCTTGTTCTTCAACAACTTGTTCTTGAATCACTTCAGCATCAACCATTTCAACCTCAACTTGACTAGAAGACCCACCAGCTTCTTGAACTTCTTCAATTATACTTTTGTTCTTTTGAGTCGCATCTTCAGCTAGTCGTCTTTCTCGTTCACTTCTTCTTTCCTCTACCTTTTTAACTTCAAGATCATTGAAAGCAGCATGAACATCAATCTTCAAGTGACTTTCCATTACTGCATACATCATGTTAAGCTGGTTGTCCTTCATTACTTTATCAGCCTTCATTGCTTCCATCTCCAACTTCATAGCCTTCATTTCATTTGATGAAGCTTCACTCATTTCACTGAGAAGCTGATTAAGTGTCTGATTCACATCTTGAAGATTCTTTATCTTCACATTTAATGAAGAAATTTCTGCTGTCAATAATTCAAATATTTGGAATTATCACTGCTATCATCCTTCAATTCATTTATCATCTTCTCTTTTTCTATCAACACCATTCTGATTTGATCATGAGCTTTCATCAACTGATTAACTTGCTTCTTTAAAACATCACGTTCTGCTTCAGCTTTGTCTTTAGCTTTTTCAAGAGCAGCAACTTTCTTCAGTAATTCTTTTACAGCTTCATTGTTGAACATGTCATAATCATCTTCTGGAATATCTTCACTAAATATTCCAGTTGCAGGTGGAAGATTGCCAAAGAAATCATCTGTAACTTTTGGGTGCGAAGATTCTGGAATCTCAATATTTTCTGGAATTGGTGGAAATTTTGAAGAAAATTCTCCACCCTCAGTCACTTCAACATAATCATTGTGACCAACTTTCTTTTTAACCTCTGGTTCTTGAGCCTTTGATGATTCAGTATGCTTTTTGCTTTTGCCTCCTTGATCTTTTTGAGCTTTAGCTTCTCCTTTCTTTGCACGCACGCTTCTCGGAATAACTCCAGTTTGAACAGCTTTGCGCTTCTTTATAAGTTTCTTTGGTTGATCTGGTTCAAAAGAAGAATCTTCTTCATCTGATACTTTTTGTTTCTTTGTAGGCCTTTTCTTCATTTGTGTTTTGCCTCTGCCAAGTGTAGTTGGATCAAGTTCTGATTCTGACTCTGTAGCTTCAGAATCTTCATCACTTGATACATCTTGAACAACACCTTCAGGTTCTTTCCCTTTGAAACCATTAGATTGAACACTTGAACTTTTCTCTTTCTGAGCAGCAACATCCTCATTCTTTTTCAAAAAGCTTTCAAGAGATTGTGACAGCAAGTCAGCTCCTTCTTGAATAACTGCAGACGGTTCCAAAACTATGTCATCCACCAATTTCTGCTGTGGTTCTGCAAAATAGACATAGAAAATGTCATTAGAATAATGTAACATTTTAAAATTCTAACTTCTCTTATTACTCCCCCTTTCACTGTACCCTTAATAACAATCTTAGGAACTGGTTCCTTTGGAATCGGAACTGTAGGAGATGACTTGGGAGTTCTCTTTCTCTTCCCATCTTTTACACACCACCATCTAGTATTGTTTTTAGAAAACAAACTCATTTTCTCATTTTCATTGTCAGAATCACTGTTTTGATGTCTCCAAGCATCATTCTCTGGAGCAACATAAGCTGGTGTGCTAATTCTGCATATCATCCTTTTTGCTCCTGTGTTCGGACCCTTTGTAAGTCTGCTTATTGTTTCTGCTGTCATGTGTCTTAGTCCCAAAATATCATCATCATTCTTCTCAAGATCTTTGAACTGTTCATCAAGTAGCATCTGTACAAAGCGAGGATACATGATGTACTTCTTGTTTCCAGCCTTTGCATTTTCAGTCATGTAGTCAAATATTACTTGAGAAACATTATATGGCCGGTTCAACACAAGGCAAGTGACAATGTTCATGATATAGTCTGAAGCTTCATCATAGGCACCCTTCCTGTGTGATAAAACATGAATAACATGGTGTACTAAGAACTTGTAAGCATTACTGAAACTTGTTTTCAAGATTTTTCCATTGACACTTCCTGTGAACCCCATTCTACACCATAAACCTTTTGCTAGACGTTCAGAGATAATGGTTGGATCATCATCAGAATCACGTAAGTCTAACACACGTCTTACATCACCAACTGTTATCTTAATCTCCAAGTCTATTTTCTTTCCATTCTCATCTCTCTTTGTTACTGCAGAGTAGATCGTTTTATCTTTCTCTTCGTATCTTGCAGAGTTCCAAAAACGTCTGACATGTGATTCGTAAACTATGGTTTTATCAGTTAAAGCCTTAGCAATTCTACTCTCTCTCAAGAATTTAGCAACTTCTTCAATCACTAATTTCTCTGTATATTCTTTTTCTAACAGGCAGTAAATGTTATGCGTTTTCTCCCAGTCCTGCAGAAGGATACTTGGAATTTTATCAAAAATTTTCTAACACTGAAGATTTCACTCTACCTAGTGCAGAGACTCGGATGGCTATCCGACCGGATGATCATCCGTTCGGATTGCCTTATGAATAGCTTGAATGGTTATCCGATCGGATTATCATCCGAACGGATTGTCTTCTGAAATGAATTTTGACTTTGCTGTCCGAACGGATTATCATCCGACCGGATTGCTATCCAAATCTTGTGAATGATATGGCTGTCCGATCGGATGATCATCCGACCGGATTGTCATCCGTATCATGTGAGTGCTTTGTTATCCGATCGGATTGTCATCCGAGTCATGACATGAGATGCACAGACTTCAATAATCAAGAGATGGAGTGAATTGCCATCCGATCGGATTGTCATCCGATCGGATTGCTATCCGACTCAAGACATTGGCACAAATTTCAAGAAATAAATGATGGAACGGATTGTCATCCGATTGGATTGTCATCCGATTCAAACAACAGTTCAAGAACATTCTAGAAACATCAAAATTTTTCTAAGGCAAAATCTCAAATTGCACACAGATCTATACAGAAAATCTCATCGTGATCATAACCCTATGTTCAATGTTGTCTAAAACTTCCTAATCTGGGTTTAATTCGACAAAAACTACACCGATAGCCGTAACGTTCTAATATCAGATCTACTTGATTTTAGCATGTTATGACACAAATTAAACCGGTAAAACTATAGATCTGAACATTCCGAACACAACCCTATGCTTAAATCTCATCAAAACTCATTAAAACTTCCTAGATCTAACCTAAAGCCTCCGACAGTGACATCATCGTCAAGAACAGACAACAAACAAAGAATTTTAACAGTTTTGAGTAAGAAATACATACCCTTGCCATTGTGAAAGTTGTGCAAACCAACGATCCAAAGATTTGTGCAAAGAAATCCGAAGAAAATCAAGATCAGAGAATCAAAGTGTGTGAGAGAGAAAGAAGGTTGTCCGAGCGGGTAAGCTTTGACTGACCTTTGACCCTCTATTTATAGTGACGAGTGAGTCGGATGGTCATCCGACCGGATTGCCATCCGAGCGGATTGTCATCCAATCGGATTACTATCTGTTTGAGGCACACTATTTGACTTTTTTTTTTAAAAAAAACTTTGACTTTTTGACCTTTTCTCATTTTCTCAAATTTTTATTAGTTTTTAGAAATCCACTTAAGTATCTAGGTCCAAGTCAATGAGCCTAGGTACTTAACTTGCCGACCAAGTCCAACTTAATGACCTTGGTTGACCCGATTCAAAGCGTACTGACATTTTCTTGTTTAACCATTTTTCTGAAAATTACTAGTTTCAACTTAATGAACTTGTATTGACTTTTCTTTTCATGATAAGCATGATTAGCTCCAAACTCATCTTCCAGCTCAGTAACTTCCTGCATTTTTCTCAAACTGTGAATCTGAAAATCAGCTCTCCACGTTGGTTTGTCGGAAAAATAACGCAGAAATGTAAAATCTTTTTGGATTTTAATAAAGTTTCTAAACTAGAAAAGTAATACAGAAATAAAATGCAGTAAATATAAACTATTTACAGACATATTTTTGGTGAGCGTGTTAGGGAATCATATCAGCTACCGACAAGTTACAAGTACCGTTAAGCTTGATTTCATACACAGCATTAAACAATTCACTTAGATTGTCGATATACTGATCCACTTAAATTCTCACACACATTTCAATCTGTCCAGGATACAGATTAAGTATTTTAGAGACTTAAACTTATACGCGTGTCCCACCTCTTGAATATACTCCCGTATCCAGATCCCAATATTCAGTCTTACAGGTGAGTATACCACAGATGATATCTGTAAGGGAATAAATTATGTAATAGTACGAAACCGTGAGAGCTCGGGTCAGAACTTCCGTTCAGCAGAGAGATGACGGTTCGACTTAGATGTGTCCCCTTTAGAGGATCTTTTGTTACAACAGCATTGATTAGCAATTTTATTGTCTCATCATTTAATGCTGAGGGCGGCGCTATATTTCAAGCATGCGGTAAAGTATTCTCCGGGGACTAGGCCATTGCTTCCGCAAAATCAGAAGTCCCGGGATAATACCCCAGATATCACTGAGTATAAAGACCTAGTATTTCAGAAAGAGGGATCTTTCAAAACAAGATTTCAGGGGTTACCTATATATCCAAGTAGTGTTCCCCATGAAATAAGTAAGTAAAGATTTAGGTTTATATCCCGAACAAACCTACTAAATGTGTGAAAACCTATCGGCACATCATCAGTGAGACTGTTTAATGCATTTAAACTTTCCATTTCTTTAGCATACCGTAACTGTCTAGCTGATGTACTATCATTTTCCCTTTTTACACAAGCTCTTTTTGAATTTTTATCATGTTTTTGGAATTTTTTATTGTTTTTGTATTTTCTAAAATTATACCCTATCTCCCCCTAAAGACCAAAACAAGTAAAAAATCAACAAACCATTGCAGATTGCTTTTCAACATCATCTACAGTGGTACCTTCATCGACGCCAATGATTTCCTCCGCATCCGATAGTAACTTCATACCATTAAGTTTCAAAAGATATTAAAAACGTGTTTTGTCAAATGCTTTGGTATGTAAGTCAGCTTTTTGTTCATCGGTGTGGATTTTTTCTATTCGTATTAACTTCTTCTCGAAACAGTCTCGGATGAAGTGATGACGAATTTCAATGTGTTTAGTTTTAGCGTGATGAACAGGATTTTTCGTTATGTTTATAGCCGCCTCATTATCAACAAAGATAGGGGAGTTAAGAAATTGCAAACCGTAGTCTCGCATCTGTTGCTGGATCCACAAGATCTGTGAGCAGCAGCAGCTAGCAGATACATATTCGGCTTCACATGTGGATAAAGCGACAGAGGTCTGCTTCTTGCATTGCCAAGTGACCAATCGTGGTCTGAAAAACTGGCACCCCGCTGTTGTTGATTTAGCGTTGACTTTGCAGCATCCGAAATCAGAATCAGAATATCCTTCGAGCGTGAAATCGCCTACTTTTGGATACCACAACCCCAGAGATGGAGTTCCTTTCAGGTAGCGTAGAATCCTTTTCACCATTACCATATGCGAAGCTCTAGGATTTGACTGAAACAGAGCTGCGAGGCATGTTGGATACATAATATCCGGTCTTGATGCCGTCAAGTACATTAACGAACTGATCATGGAGCGATACAGCGTTTCATCTACCTTCTCTCCGGTGAGATCAGGGTTTATTCCATGGTTCGTCGCTAATGGGGTGGACATAGGTGACATTCCTGACATTCCGAATTTCTCCAGAATATCATAAACATACTTCGTTTGATGTATGAACGTTCCCTCGGGTAGTTGATCAACCCGAAGCCCCAAGAAGAACTTCATCTCACCCATTGATGACATTTCAAACTTCTGCTTCATAACCTTTTCAAAATCTTTGCAGAGTTGTTCATTTGTAGACCCGAAAATTATGTCATCCACGTAAATTTGGACTATCAGAAGATGCCCGTCGTCTTCTTTTGTGAACAGAGTGGCGTCTATCTTTCCTCGGATAAATTTTTTGGCTAACAAATGTTGAGACAGAGTCTCATACCAGGCTCTCGGGGCCTGATGTAAGCCGTATAACGCCTTATCCAAGAGATAAACTTTATCTTTGTGAATTGGGTCGGTGAAGCCCGGTGGCTGTCCGACATATACCTCCTCTTTCACCTTGCCATAGAGAAACGCCGACTTCACATCTAGCTGAAAAACTTTAAATCCTTTCCATGATGCAAATGCTAGGAAGATTCTGATTGCTTCAAGTCTAGCAACCGGAGCATACACTTCAGTGAAATCTATACCCTCCTGCTGACTGAAACCTTGGACAACGAGTCGAGCTTTGTTGCGAATAATAACTCCTCGATCATCCCTCTTACATTTAAACACCCATTTGGTGTTGATCTTCCGATGACCATCAGGCAAATCCACTAACTTCCACACACCTAACTTCTCGAATTGGCTCAGTTCCTCCTGCATCGCATTGACCCAAGAATCTTCAGTAAGCGCCTCTTTATAAGTCCTTGGTTCAATCTGTGAGATAAAACAACTTAGTGAAAAGTCAGTTTGTAATGGAGCAACTTTTGAATAAAAACATGTAAGCCCTTGATCAAGTTGTCTTCGAGTGCGGACGCCTGAATGCAGTTCTCCAATTATCAACTCCTCTGGATGGTATGAAAGAGTTCTTGGCATTGTCTCGCCTGAAACATCTACCTCGCCTTCCAAATTTGTGACATTTTGATTTGCATCTTGTTCATTGACAGGAATTGTTTGATCTGAAAACTGAATTTGCTCCCCCTCAGAATCTGAATCATCACGATCATATATTGGTCTGTTCTCAGATTCTTGATTATCTTTTTCTACTGTCTGATTATCTTGAGCAACTTCATTTTGAATATCGTCATGTTCTCCAGCATTGCTTGGTCCTGCTTCATCATCATTTGAAGCTTGTTGTTTGCGATAAGTTTCTGCTGGGAATCCTTCATCTGATTCTTCATACTCTCTTAGAATATCCAACTCGTCAAAGAACTCTGGTTCTTCCTCCATGTTGAAGGAATCCCACAAAGTATCATAATTGAAACGCCATGAGTCGCCGGGATTCTGCGGTGGCAAAGTATGTCCCTGACATTCAACATTGTATGCTTCAATGATCCGCTTTAAACTTGGAACAAAGACTCGTTTTTGTGGACTAGAATATCCCACAAATATTCCTTCAATGCTCTTTGGACCAAACTTCCCAAAAGGCTCTAAAACTGTGCAGGGAGACCCAAACGGTTCCAGATACTTCAGGTTAGGTTTGCGGAGATTTATCAGCTCAAAACACGTCTTGTTGAATTTCTTTACTGTGAGAACCCGGTTGAGAGTATAACAAGCGGCTGACACTGCTTCTGCCCAAAAGTTGATTGGTAGCTTTGAATCAGCAAGCATTGTTCTGGCCGTTTCGATTAGTGTCCTGTTCTTTCGTTCTGCTACTCCATTTTGTTGTGGAGTATAAGGAGCACTAAATTCATGCAATATTCCTTTCTCATCACAAAATTCTTCCATTCGGTTGTTCTTAAACTCTGTACCGTTGTCACTTCTGATTTTTCTAATACGAGCTTGGTACAAATTTTTAATTTTTCTGAACAGCGCCATCAAACTTTCGAAAGTTTCATCTTTAGACTTCAAGAATGATACCCACGAAAATCTGGAATAATCATCAGTAACCACAAGACAGTAAAGTTCTCCTGTAATACTTTTGACATTCACAGGACCAAACAAATCCATGTGAAGTCTCTCCAGAGGTCTTGAGACTGAATTGACTTGCTTTTTAGGGCGTGACTTTTTCTTTTGCTTTCCTTTGACGCAACTAATGCACTCTCTTTCCAGATGAAAACCTTTAATGTGAACACCCAGAACTAAATCATTATGCACCAGGTGATTCATTTTTCGTAGGTGAATGTGGCCCATCTTGCGATGCCACAACTGCGATTCTTTCTCCGTTGCTCTAGAAACAAAACAGTGTGCTTGACCCGTTGTTGTAGTTGCTACACTCATGTCCAATACATACAGATCATCCACTCTAGGCGCTCTCATGATAATCCATTCTTCAGGGATAACAAAACCTGGTTTCAAGATCAAACATTCTTTGTCTGTGAAGTGAGTGGTATACATCTTGTCACAAATCTGCGAGATACTCAGCAGATTATTCTCCAGCTCAACAATGTAGTTAACTCTTTCAAACGTGACGATCCCATTGGATAACGTTCCTTCACCAACAATTCTACCACCTTGGTTTCCTGCGAATCCCACGTAACCTCCATTGAAATTTCTAACATCGTACAGCAATGCTGTCTTCCCTGTCATGTGCCGAGAAGCTCCACTATCCATAATCCATCGTGAAACGGATCTTGGAAGCTCCTGCACATATCAAAAACATTTAGTGAGATTTGGATGCTATCCAAGCCTCTTTAGACTCAGGTAACTGAACTTTAATGTGAGATTTTGTAGTGTAAAGTGGCGGAAAATTTTTATCATTTATCTTTAAGCTTTCTGCAGACCCAACCTCAACTTCTTTGAATAAGAAAAATTCATCTTTTTGAGGTTGACCAGATGATTGGTCTTTCTTTACCACATACTTCTATTCAGAAGTCGATTTTTGTTTTTCTTGTTTTTCATATTAATCCAAAGGTATATACATCTTCTTGGTTGAAGATGATGGTTTTTCATTCTCAGACACCTTTGGTTTTGGAGAATTTGCTTTCTTGTCAACAGTTTTTGGCTTCCATGTTTGTTGAGGTGATGCAACCCGCTTGTAAAATTTGTCATTTTTAATTACCAATTTCTTAACAGGTTCAGTTTTGATCTTGGTGTTGTCATTTTTCAAAACCTTTTTCTGAGCTTTTCCCTTCTCAACATCTTTCTTGATTGAATTCATCACAACTTCAGTCTTAGGCTTCAAGTTGGTACACTTTCATGCAATATGTCCAACTTGATTGCATTTGAAGCATGTTCGGGTGTCAGCTACCCGACTTGTGCCTTCAGACTGAGGCTGTTAAGCCTTCTTCTCAAAGAATTCTTTGTTTGATTTTGAAAAAATCTCAGATTCCTCATCAGAAAGTGAGCTTGAACTATTCACAAACACCTTTTTCTCAATAAACCTTTTATTCTGAACATTCTTTTTCTGATAATTCTTACCACTCTGATATCCACCCGACCATTTGTTTCGGTTGTTGTTAGAAAAATGTGGTGGAATGACAGGTTTTTTGTAGTAAGCTTTATCTTTTTCAAAATTTAATTGCCTCTTTGAATTTCTCAAACCTTCGATTTCTGATATATCAATCTCAATCAATTTAAAAACATTTCTCAATTTTCCCACATTCACATTTTCTAAAGGAAATTCAAGATCCGAATACAACTTATCAGATCCTGCCATCTTATACATCACAACAGCAGGTTCATCATTTAAGTTGTTTTTGGATTTTGATTTCTGAATGTATTTATCCAGAAAACATTCATCATCATCATCAGCTGAATCAATATCAGATTTTAAAACACTTTCAGCCATGTTTTTAACAATATTAGTTTGAACACTATCATCAGATGATGATGAAGAAAATGTCACATCAATTGACTCTGGAAGTTTAACCTCGTTCATTTCAACTTCATCATTAACCAACCCTGATTGTTTCTTTGAAAAATTGTTTAGAACTGGTGGCGGAACTTGATGAAATCCGACCCCAGTTCCATCACAGTATACATCTTCGCCTGCTTTGTTTTTCCCAATGGGTTTGGGAACAATGTGTTGCAAAACAAAGCTTGCAGAGTTGTAACTGTTCAGTTTCAAATTAATACGCTCATTCTCAATCTTAGCTTCTTCAAACTGAAGCTTCAATTTCGCAATCTCATCCAATTGTTGGTTGATTAATTCTTCTTTAACCCTCAAAACACCTTGCAATTGACAATTTTCTTTATATAATTTTCTTTATATGTTTTACCGTTTCTATCATCAGAGTCTTTTACCGTGCGTTTTAGCTTCTCAAAACTTTCAGAAATTTGACGATTTTCAAGAATTAGTTTTTCATTTTCTTTTCTAACTCTTTCTATGTCAATTTTATCAGTTTCGATTTTGTCAGTTAAATCTTTTAATCTGTCGTTTGAAGCTTTCAACATTTTATCACGGTTAAGGATTTGATCCTCAACACTTCTGACTCTAGCAGTCAGATCATCAACTTTCTTACCATTTAGATAAGTGATTGTACTACAAACTTTGCACTCTTTCATGCAATATTTGCAGTCAATGTCACCATTTAATTTCTTACCTGACGTACTCGTAGACGCATTTGAACTGACCTGGCTTTTGGACTCAGATACGGATTTAGAGTCTACCTCAAGTTCCTTAGCAGCCAGCACTTTGTCAGCCATCTTTCCAAAGTTTTCAGCATTCAACTCTTGTGATGTATCAATGATTCCATCATCAATCTTCTTTGACTTTTCTTCTTTTTCTTTTTCTTTCTCTTCTTTCTCTTCTCCACTTTCCCACCATTTTCTTTGCCAACCTTCTTCTTCTTCTTCAGCAATTTGTTGAATAATGGTTTCAAGATCGAGGGTCTTATAGTCAATAGCAATGTTTCCCATGGGGTCAAGATAGCATTCTCTGTCTGGATCCCATCTCTTTGCCCTTTTTACTTCAGTGTATATATCAGATATTCTGTTTTGAGCTATCATCTTTCTGTTGACATACTTTTCTTCTTCATTTCTGTTGTCTTTAAAAGGAACAGGTTCAACAGTCTTTGCCATAAAAGCATATCCAACCGCATCCTCCTCTGGTAACAACTCGCTCCAGTCAAAACCTTCATCGTCATGAATCACAGCGAGAGCTCTGGATTTTTCTTTATTATCCTCAAGTTGTTTCATTCTGGGCGGTTCTGATTTATTCTGATGATAAATTGCTCTCTTGTAGTAATCTTCTTTGAACGGATTTTTAGAATCATCAGCATAAGCATTCCGGCACTCTCTTTTAAAATGACCTTTCTGTTTACATTTGAAACAGGTCACTTTTGACTTGTCAAAGCCTAACTTGGTAGATGGTCCACCAATAGACTTTCTTCCTGTTATCTCCATAAAACGCTGTGCCCTTCTTACTGCACTGGCCATACACCACCTTATGTCGATCAATTCCATCTCCTCAGGATCTATTTGATCGTAATCTTCCTTTGTTAGGTTGGTGTTGCCAATCTTGCCTGCCACAAGGCTTTCATACGACTCTAGCACAGAAGCTAAGAAAACCATCTGTTGCTTTGCAGACTCCTCGCTGAAGTTTTGAGCGTTCTTTAAATCTACAACGATGTTGCATTGAAATAAGTTCTTTTCAGCTGATTGGTTTGAAGTAGACGAAGAGCCACTGTGAAATCCACTGCTTGCACTCTCTTTGCTAGATGTGTTGGAATTTTGGATTTTGTTGACATTTTCAACAGAAAAAGCTGTCTTGGGAGACGTAATCTTTGGAATCATGCTCTTTGGATAATACAAATCCAAGTTCTGCTGATATGACGAGTGATTCACTTTGTGTGTTTTCTTTATTTCCAGCTCGTGACTCTCTAGTCTTTCGATCAACAAATCAACTGTAAGATTCTCAGTCTTGATCGTATTTTTCAACATCAAGGCAAAGTATTGCCAATCCATCTCATCTGGCAATGAGTCAAACAATTTGTCGACTAACTCTTCTTGAGAATAGGTTATTCCATGTCTCGCCAGTTCCAACTTCAAGTGCCCAAACCTCTCAATCATCTTACAAACTGATTCATTTTTTAAACAACTAAATAAATCAAACTCTTTTCTTAGCAGTTTCTTTTTTTTTTCACTATTTCTGTACTACCCAAGCATTTTACTTCTAACTTTTTCCACAGATCTTTAGCATTGGTATACTCGATCAAAGATATTATATCTTCTCGAACAGACTGAAACAGCAACGCGATGCACTTTTGCTCGGCAACAAAAACATCTATTTCTTCAGTTGATGTCAAATTTTCACCATTTTCCCCTCCATCACTGTATCCATTCTTTAGACTTTTCCAGCTGGTATACGCAAATGCCTTTAGCCATTCTTCAAATTTCTTGGCCCACCGACTGTACTCTTCGATTGCCATCAACTTTGGGGGTTTGTTATATGTTCCGTATGCACTTTCCACACCTAAAGCATCCGTCAAAGTTTTCTTTGCATTCGGCGTGTTCTCATTGGTGTTGCTAGAAGTACCATCTCCAGAGTTTCCAGCAAAGGCATACAAATCACTGAAAGGATTCATGAATTCGTCCATCTTTCAAGTACCTGAAACAGTCAACAAACACTTAGAAAATTTTTACAAATTTCAAAAATTTCAAAATAAAACTCCTGAATCGGATGGTGATCCGATTGAGTCACTATCCGAACGAGTGACACAGGCTATCCGACCGGATGGTGATCCGCTCGGATGGTCGTTCGTTCGGGTGACAAGTTTGACTTTGGAAGTTGACTTTTCAACCTTTCACCACTCGGATGGTGATCCAACCGGATGACAGGTTAGAAGTGTTGGTAATTGAAAACTTAGAACTTCCAAATCCTATCCGATCGGATTGATATCCGATCGGGTGAGATGATGACGTAAGCAGATGCTCTTGATCTAACTGAATCACACTACTCGGATAGTAATCCGAGTGAGTAACACTGATGATGTCAGCAAGCAACTAGCAGATACTAACTAATCCAATCCGTTCGGACAGCTGTCCGAGCGAGTGGATGACGTCAGCACATATGAACAGCTAAACATGGTTTTTGATGAATTTGATCTAGATTTTGAATGAATTTGATTATGAAACTTAGTAGGATTATACTTTGATTGATTGCGAATCAAATGATATCGATTTTATCAATTTTTAACCGTGGAATCACTTTCAATTTTAAGTTTTTCTGATTTTAAGGTGACAAACTGAGAAATAATGCAAGAAATGAGTAGAAAGAGAAGAAGTATGCCAAATCTCCGGTGAAATTTGACTCTGATCAGCAAGAAATGTCAAATCTCCAGTGAAATTTGACTCTGAACGGCAAGTGAAACTCGAATACCGGTGAATTCGGTGTCTTTGATCTCGATTCAGCTCCCTGGATGCTCTGATACCACTTGTTGGTCCTGTTGCACATGATCTGATCTTAAGGAACAAGATGAATTGACTTTGTCTAATGTGCGGAATCCATTATGACAAATCTCAGATGATCAACACAGAATTCAACGATTAAACACGGTCTGCTCTTTCTATTAATTGTTCTGAAAGTACAAAGCTCCAGTAGAAGACAGACACTGGTCAGGTTCTCACTCGAGTCAAACGTTCTGAAAGTAATACCCGGACAAGGTATTTATAGGCAACTCAGGAAGTGGTGAGTGTTGTCCGCTCGGATAACAGGCTATCCGATCGGATGACATCCTGTCCGAACTGATAACATGCTGTCCGATCGGATGAGTGCTATCCGATCGGATGACCATCCGATCGGATGATATCAGTCAAAAAAAGTCAACACTTTACATTTATGCCCCGTTTCCTGAGTTGTCATACTATCTACACACATACATTACATAATTGTTTACAAACACACAAATATACAAAAAATGACTACATGCTGACGGAAGCTACAGACGTATGTACTAACAGTAGGAATGACTTCGATTCCTAGGAAGTGATGGAGAGGGCCTAAGTCTTTGATAGATAATTGTTTGCTTAGGGCTTGAACAAAGGGATCCATGAAGGGATTATGATTTCCCGTTAGGACAATGTCATCAACGTACACAAAGAGATAGCAAGTGATATTATTGAGGTTGTAGACAAAGAGGGAGGGATCAGAAAAAACATTTTTTTGAAACAAAAGCCAATGAGAAAGTTAGTTAGTTCAATTTACCAAGCACGCGGTGCTTGCTTAAGGCCGTAGAGAGATTTTTTGAGTTTGCAAATGTGATGAGGGAATTCCAAATTTGTGAATCCGGGAGGTTATATCAGAAAAACATCTTGATGGAGGGTCCCATGAAGAAACGCATTGTTTACATCTAGCTTACGTAAAGGCCACCCTTTTGAAAGGGCAATGGAGAGAACGATGCGAATGGTAACGGGTTTAGTAACAGGGCTAAATGTTTCATGATAGTCTTTTCCATATTGTTGGTGAAATCCTTTAGCAACGAGACGTGCTTTGTATTTATCAATTGTGTCGTCGGGTTTGCGTTTGATTCGGAATACCCATTAGCAACCAATAGGAGTTTGGGTTGTGTGAGGTACAAGTTCCCATGTGTTGTTATGGATGAGAACATTGTACTCAAGATCCATGGCGTGGCGCCAATCCGGATCTTTCAAGGCTTGAGTATAAGTGGATGGTTCAAGAGATACGGGTAGAGGATGAATGGTGGTGGAGTTAACGAAACTTGAGTTGTAGTATTTTGAATTGGGTTTGGGTTGTCTGCGAGTTCGTTGAGGATGGTTGTGGGGAGAGTCCGTAGTGGAATCGGGTTGGTTGGTTTGGGATTCAGGTGAGCTGGGCGTAGGAGATGGGTTGGAGCTGGTTGGTGGAGTGGTCGGTTCATCGGGCTGAGGTATTGGGCCGTTGTGTGGATCAGTGGCGTCAGTGGGTAATGGGCCGTTGGGAGATAAAAGGGGAGGGGAGGATGGTGTAGGGGGCTGTGTAGTTAGGCTTGGAGTATTGGAGTTGGGAGTTGGGCCATTAGGATGTAAAGAAGGGTGGGCTGGGACGCGTATAGGTAGGGTGGCAGCGATTTAGGTTTCGGGTGTGGTGGGTGGTTGGGTAGAGTGTGGATGGTGTGTGGTTTGTTGAATGTTAGGAGGTTGTGGTTGAGAAGAGTGAATGGTGTTAGGAGAGGGAGGCGTTGGTGAGGAAATGAAAGCCGAGGGTTGTGATGGTAAGAAAGTGTCGAATGACACATGTCTGGGATTGGAATTGGTGGCTTGAGATGGAAAGATATGCGGAACAAATTTGACATGGCAAGAGTGGTAGAGTTTGTGATTAAGGGGGTCATAGTATTTGAATGCCGACTTAGAGGAAGAGTACCATAGGAAGATGCACGCCATGGAACGTGAATGTAGTTTGGAAGTGGCGTATGGTCGTAACCATAGGTAGCAAAGGCAACCAAACGGTTTGAGTTGGGAATAACTGGGAGCAGTTTTGAACAACATATCATAGGGTGATTTGTTGTGAAGGGTGGGTGTAGGTAAGCGATTTATGAGATGAGTAGCGGTTTGAAAGGCATGGGACCAAAAATGTTTTGGTAAGTGAGAGTAGTGAAGTAAGGCAAGGTCGGTGTCAACGACGTGGCGATGACGTCGTTCGGAAATACCGTTTTGTTTTGGTGTGTGAGGCGGTGTCGTGTGGAAATGCCTTGAGAGGCAAGGTATGGGGAAAGACCCACATATTCACCCCCATTATCAGTGAATAACGCAACAATGTTGGTTTTAAAATTTTTTTCTACAAGAGATTTGAATTGTGGAAAAAGAATTTTGACATCGGATTTGCGTTTAGTTGGGTATAACCAAATGTATTTGGAAAAATAGTCAACAAAAATGACATAATATTTAAAGCCATCGATAGATGTTTTGACGGGACCCCATACATCCGAGTAGATGAGTTGTAATGGTTGATTTGCAACAAAAGAATTTTTGCCAAAAGGTAGCTTGTGGCTTTTATTCAAAGAACACGAAACACAATGAAACGATTCATGGGTCACCTTATTACAATGAAGTCCTAATCTAGAAATTAAAGACTTAAACACTTGAAGCGATGGATGTCCAAGTATGTGGTGCCACATGTGAAGAGAGTTTGTTTGGGTGGTGTTGACTTGAGGAGATAAGGAGATTGGTCCATAGTAGACATCATTGACGTTCACTCCCCGCATGAGACGCGCCCCCGTGCGTAGACCCTTGATAAAAAAATGATAGGGAAAAAATTCAACGGAAACACGATTAGTACGACAAACTTTGGCAACGGAAATAAGATTGTTTCGAAGACTAGGAGCAATTAAAATATTATTTAAAAGAAGTGGACGAGATTTTGTTGGAATAGTTGTTTGAGCAATATGAGTTATAGGGAGAGTTTTACCATCACCTAGCACAATCTCATCGGGTCCTTCGTATTCGGAAAGAACGGAAAATTGTTAGTTGTTGTTCGCGGTGTTGTTGGAGGCACCGGTGTCCCACATCCAAGATGGGGTTGTAGCTGTTGGGTGAGGGGTGGTGTAGTTAACCACCGAGGTGTTGTTATTTTGAGGCGGGACATTGTGTTCTCGTAGGAAGCGACTAAGTTTGCGACAATCTTTGGTGTCATGTCCGGGAATGTTACAATAGTAGCAATAGGTGTTATTGTTGCGAGTCGGGCGAGTGTTGTTATTGGTAGTTCGAGATGGCCATTGGTTTCGGGTTGTGGGTGGATTTGAGTTGCGGGTTGGGCGATTGTCATAAGTAGTGGGTTGACAGTTGTGGTTTGAGCGAGGGGAGCTTCGATGAGTGTGGTTCACGGTGGTGAGAATGGGGTCGGTGAGAGTGTCATTTAGGGTGCGTTCATGGTCTAGGAGTTTTCAAAGAGGTCGGCAAAGGAAATTGTGGTGTCACGGGTTTGAAAGGAGGCAACCAAGTTGGAGTAATCGTCGCCTAGTTGGTTCATAATATGAACAACAAGATCTTCCTCGGACATAGGACTTTGAGCAATAGCAAGTTCATCAAAAAGAGATTTCAGGTCATGTAAGTAATCGGAAATAGAACGATTTCCTCTTGGGTTTTTGGCTAACCGGGATTTAAGGGAAATAATGCGGGAACGTGAGCGACTCGCATAGCTTGAGTTTAAGAGTTCCCAAGCTTTGCGGGCTGTTTTAGCAGAGGAAACAATGGGTTGGATTTGGTCGGAACAACTACCAAGGAGGGCACTTATGATCATTTGATCTTGACGAAACCACCTAAGGTATTCCGGGTTGGGTTTGGTGTTTTGGCCATCGGGAATGGTTTCGGCAGGAACATCTTCGGATCCAATGATGTGGTGATCAAGTTCAAGACCAATGAGAGTAGCGGTAACTTGGGTGCGCCATGTGGGAAAGTTTTGTGGAGTGAGTTTGATTGGGAAGTGTGTGGCGGCAGTAATGTGGATGATTGGTTTGGCCATGATGAATCGAAAAAGAAAAAAAGAAAAGGGAAGCAGATAGAGGGTGTCTGTCGAGCAGTGGATCGGAGATGGCTCAAGGGAGATTTTAGGCACTTGATACCATATAAAACAATAGAAGTTTGTATTGAATCAAGGATGCTTTCTCAATATTTTACAACACAATATATAGTGGTACAAAGATAAATGCAAATATACAAAATAAATACAGGAGCATGATTCTTGGGCTAGAATAATGTGCAGACAATCATCTTGATTGATTTGGCAGTCATCTTGATTGACTAATTAAATGGGGAGAATAATATTCAATTAATGGGACTTAATTTGTGGTGTTGATATACAAGATGTATTACAAGAAGTTAAAGATGGCATCCGGGAATTAGATTGGCTGACTAGACACAGGATCGCACTAGGAGTAACCATCGGGCTCGAGTATCTTCACATGAATGACAATGTCAATTATCGTATAGTCTATAGAGATTTAAAGCCTGTGAATGTTCTTATTGATGATAACATGGAAGCCCGTATAACTGATTTTGGGCTTGCAAAGTCTATCCCGAATGCTGACATGCATATTCAGACTTTCCATTTTGCTGGAACTCTAGGATACATGGCACCTGAGTATTATGAAACGAGGGCAGTTATAGATAAGTGTGATATTTATAGTTTTGGGGTGGTGTTGGCCACTTTGGTAATGGGGAAGCTTCCAACAGATGATTTTTTCAGATATACTTATGAGATGGGTTTGGTGATATGGATGAAAAATTTGTTGACTTGTGACTCTGAGGATCCAAAACAATTAATCGACCCGAAACTGATGGGAAACGAGTATGAGGAACAAATGATTCTTGTTCTTAAGATTCCTTGCTTTTGTACGCTAGATAATCCTAAAGAGAGGCCGAATAGTAAGGATGCTAGATTGATGTTGGCTCAGATCCACCCTGAAAATGTAAGTTTGTGAATTTAGATGAAGTTGAATGACAAATATGATACTTTCCATGTTAAGTGTTATGTCTAATGAATTTTTTTTTTGTTCCTTGTACGTCTACTTGTAAGGCCTCCTAATCCAAGATCTCACTCAGCTAATGCAACCAACAGGTGTGCGGAATCCACCTGATGATCAACCACTGCAGATGAAACACTAGAATGCAAAGATCTGTGAGAGAAATCAAGAATACACAGAGTATTCTTGATGAGGAAGATGAATGACGTCACACACACAGTAGCCGCCAGACAAAACACACACAATAATTAGGGTTAGAAAGGTGCACATAATTTCACACAGAATCGTCATCTTGTCTATTCCACATAAAGGTATATATACAAGACAAACTCCGGACAACACATTGTCTGGAGACAAGGGCCCATAGCCCATACAAGACAAACCACGGACTCCATGACATACTAAAAGTCCGGACAAAACAATCTACACAAAAACCCTGACTTTTGCCTAAACACAATCCCCTGACAAAAGTCTAGACAAAAACTTGGACAAATTGTCCAAGGATAAACCTTGGACTAAGTTAAACTTGGACAAATTGTCCAAGGATAAACCTTGGACTAAGTTTCAAGACATGAACAATAAAGACCCTAACCATTGGAAGGCATGCACTTATCACCCAAAGTGCATTAAGAAACTCCCCCTTGATCAGTGCATGGTCTTCATGTGGTCTTGAATTCTTCATCCTTGCTTCGAGTACTCGCTTCCTACCCATACCTTGTTCTTCACACAGAATTGAACTACCTTGATGAATTGATCAGCTAGTTCACGATCTTCTTTAAGGTATTTCAGAGGCAGGCGTCGAAGCTTCTTCAGATGTGCTTCCCTTAGGTTGATAAGCCAAATCGGATCCAGAATTTTTGCAATCTCATCAGTCACTTTCTTCTTGGTAATCACCGCTTCCCCAGTCTTGCCATCGAGATACCAATAACCTAAGCTGTCAAATTTATCGAGATCAAATTTGCGCATAGGGATTTTACGGAGGCATATCGCTGGAGGATAGACCATCTTCCATTCTTCCTTGCCAGTAAAATTATTGAAGTACTTAACTCCCCGACCAACTACTGGCTTGAAAGTCTTCCATTTACTTGCTCGACTCTCAGCAACGAGATGAGGAATTAATCCTCTGATGCTAGCAACATTCGTATCGTTGTTGAGATTCAGCTGAGCAATGTGATGGAGATCCCGAGCTGGAAGAGTCTGAAGGAACTTGGCCCATGGCCTGAAATACTGTACCCCATCGGTCCTTTTGATCATCACCAAGCTGTGTTGTTCATCAAAATCCCAACTTCGAATCTGACCCGAATACTCACCTTTTGTGTTCATATACCTCTTCCTTTGAGTTTCGTCGGGAAGAAGTTTAAACCATTTGCGAGCTGCCAAACTAACTTCCTCGGGAACTCGAATAGGATTATAGATTTCTTCAGGCATTTCACTTCCAAACACAAAGCTTCTAATATCATCAATGTTAACCGGTAGGGACTCGTACTCGATCCTTTTCCCTTGCGCAGTCTCAATGAACTCGAACTTACCAGCTAGTTCGTCATCAGTTCGCCAGTCTTCAACCAGTTCCTCAACCACTTCACCATCTCCTAAAACCAAATCAACAGCAGGATCCAATTCATAATCAGATAAGGCACCTGTATCAGCATCTACAGGACCTTTATCTCCCCCTGCGGCTGCACCCGAGGACTTCCCCTCAACTTGAGCCGAGGTTGCAGCTTCAGGAGCACGTGCACTCCTTGACTGCCCCCCCTGCATCGCTGCGTCGGGATCCTTGTCCTTGTCGAGATCATCTCTGATTTTCTTTAGCTCATCTATCTTACATTGAGCCTGAATCTGAAAATCCGAATTCTCCCCCTGAGCAGCAAGGAGTGACACGAGATCCGTCACAATACCGAGAAGCCGATCCGTTGCCCTAGCCAAAGTCTCCTGTCAGGCTGAAGTCGAGGCATCTTGCGTAATGAACTTTCCCAACTGAATAATTTGGTCTTTGGTTAGACGAAAAACTGTGTCATCTGCTGATCTCGAACCGCTTCCTTTTTCTTCAAGTAATCAATTTCTTTCTGCTGCTTTGCGATCTGATCCTTATGTTGTACCATGACCTTAGCAGCATCCTGAAATTTGCCACGAACAAACTCTTGAAAATTCTGCTCTTGACCAGAACTTGACGGTCTCGAGGCAGAAGCTGTCGAAGGTCTAGGAGCAGCAGGTCTAGAACCAGACGGTTGTCCACCGGATGACCTAGGACCTGATGACGGTAAAGCTGGAGGTCTCTGAGATCCTTTCTTCGATCGCACAGGCGGACTCGGACCGAAAGCAACCTTCGGACGAACTTTCCGTGTCTTTGGCGCTCGCATACCGATGAAAACACTAGGCCGCGGTGGCAAGGAAGAACTTCCTGATAAGGAAAACAAATTGCCCGTACCCATTGGAGAAGATAATGACCCAAAAAGTGGTACTGTAGGAATCTGAGAAGACGTCATCGACGTTAACGGATGAACAGAAGTAGTCATGCTGGTAGCTTCCACAAAGGAAGTGAACGGAAGTGAAGTAGACAGTGACGGAAGAGCGATAGATAACTCCAAATTTGGGAGACCTCTGGAATCTGATGGAGCAGTGCTTGATGTAACCACAACTGAAGCAAATATCGGACTCGAAGACTGAATTTTCAAAAAAATAACCCATCGTTGCTTATACGTCTTGAGAGGAGCTGACACACAGACAGTATCAGTATCAGGACGACGACGGTCTTCATCCTCATCATCAGAAGAAAAACTAAAAGCGATTGAATCCAAATCGTTCGCTCTATCATTCCAACTCGCTAAGCGTATACTACAGTCGGAAGAGGGACCGAAAGAAGCAACCTTTGCTCGAAATAAATCAAGTTTTTCCCTTTCAGAAGGTGTGATACGATTTTGAAGGTTCTTCATAACTAACAGGAGGTATTGCTTTTCAGTTAGCATATCATTAACAAACTCATCCACAGAAACTTCTTCGATAGGTCGCTTCTCTTTATCAACTGCACGGGAAGACGGACCTGCTTCTAGAGCCGCATCAAGCTCTAGGATCACCTCATCAGTTTCTACAGCAACTCCCGTTGCCGAAGACATAGAAACTGGAGTATGAACAAAAACATTTTCCTGAACAGAAGTATCAACAATTGGTTCATCAATAACTGGTTCTTCAATGGGATCAGGTTCCGGAAAATTAACTGGTGGTTGTTGAAGATCAACCTGAGGTTGAACAACCACGGGTTCGTGAACATTAGCCTCAACATCCTGCTTTCCTCCACTAAAGATTTGAGCAACACCATTCCGAATGTTCAACCAAATTGGATCATTTTCCGGATTGTAGTTCTCCTGAACAATTGCACCAAGCAACGGAGTCGTGACAGGACGAACTTCAGTCTTCTTTGACACATTAACCTTGGCACAATCGGTGAAGATACGAGTATGCATGGGCGCTTGAGCGTGCGCAGGTAGCGTTACGTCGAACGGAAGATTTGGCAACAAGTGTCGAATAATAAGCGAAAGAAAACGAGGATACAGAATCATCAATCGCTTATCATTTTCTTTTAGACCAATTTGATGTTTGAAAGCTTGGAAAATCATCAGTGAGAAATTGTATGGCTGGTTGTAAGTTAACCCAATCATTGCAGAAAGAAGATCATGAGCCATGCCATCCATTCCCGATTTTCGTGGAGCTAAACACTGCATCATTACATGAAAGAAATATCTCCACTGCCCAAGAATCAATCCTTTGGCGATCTCCTTCCTGGTAAAACAACCCACGTAACCGAAAGATCTAGCCCCACGTTCACGAATTTGCTTTACATAACACGTGTTTCCATAATCTAAGTCACCAAACCGCAAAGCCGCACGAATAACGGCTTCTGTGATAACAATAGGGCTTCCATGAATAGTAGCTTCGATAGTATTATCAACAATCTGAGCCGTACGCCAAAAATCTTCAATATACTCTTGTACTTGGTGAATATCACTACTTGGAACAAAAATTTTATCGAACCCTTTAAAATGACGAAGTTTCCCACACACACTTAGATATATCTTGCACGACCGAATTTTTTTATGAAAAAGACTTATTTTAAGTTACCGAACCTAGTGTTTAACACCTTATTAAAAAAATATTCACAACCCTTAGAGAATTTTCAGAATGATAACTCGCACATAGAAACAAGAAAGCAAAATCTTTTTGTTGGTTTTTTTTTTGTTGGTTTTTTTTTTTAAATTTTTGACTGAAAAAGAGGTTAAACCTACGAACATATTTACACTATTTATCTTTTTGTTAAATCGGAGCAAATGGATCATATCGGTTTTTTTCAGTCAATATCCAACATGAGAACATAGTTTATCAGTTTGAGTTCTAAGAATGATATTAACAGTTCAAGACGTTCAGCGGTATTGTGGTCCACTTAAGTTTTAGCACGCTTTCGAACACTATTTTCGAGATATGTGATTAAGTGTATTAATAACTGATTGTAACTATGTTTACCCACCTCAGAATATACTCCCGTATCAAGGTATGCACGAGAGTTCATCTTACTGGTGAGTATACCATTTATCATCTGTTTTGACGTATAAAATGATGTGAGATACTCACTTATTTAGAATTGAAAACAAGCCCTATGTGATAGAATCACTTATTGATGAGGAACTTGATTTTCAGATGCATGAGGGCACAGGAGCAAGTCCGTGAACAGGTTAGTACCATCGTACCGACAAAGAGACGAACTTGACTCCCGCATAAGAGTTGTGATATATTATCACATATTTTGTGGGACATGTGATTGTTTATCACTTATTGAGGTCGAGTGCATCATGTATTATATTTACACGTATGTATGGTATCATGGAAGATCTAGACTTGCGTCCCCGTTGTTTTCGGTAAAGAAACAACCATGATACCCAGATGATAAACAGCATAAAGACCACGTATCTCAGAACCTCGGCAATATATCAAACGAAATTACGGTACCAAGACCATATATCCGAGAGATGTACCACACAAGTTACGCAGTTCATTAGTATTGACGCGTAAAACCTACCGAAGCAACGTATAATGAAGTTGTTACAGTTAACGTTTAATTTTATATATTACTATAATCCTGCACTAGATATGACTAACCGATGTACTATCATTTCCCTTATATCTCAACACGACTTCATTTTATATTTTTTTCAAATGTTTTTGTATTTTTCTTAAAATTTATCCTACAACTAAGTAAATTTTTTTTTGGAGTTTTTCAATTTTTTTTTTTTTTGAAAAGCGGTAAGAACTGTACATAAACATAAAATAACGTTTCTATGCGAGTTTTGAAAAGCATTTTACTCGGGGTTGATCATGCCGATCATTCGGACCAGATTTTCAAATCTAGCCCGATCGAATGTCTTCGTAAACAGGTCGGCAAGATTATCCAAGGTGTCTACCCTAACCACTTCTATTAAACCCTTCTTAGCACAGTCGCGAATGAAATGATGCCTAACATCTATGTGCTTAGTGCGTGAGTGATTAACTGGATTGTATGGAAATGGCAAAGTTGTTATCGACAAGAATAGGTGTTCGAGTAAAATTCAAACCGTAGTCCCTCATCTGCTGCTGAATCCACAAGACCTGAGCACAACAGCTTGATGCAGCAATGTACTCGGCCTCGCACGTGGATAAAGAAACGGCAACTTGCTTTTTGCATTGCCAAGAGACAAGACGGTTCCCAAGAAGTTGTGCGCCGCCGGAGGTTGACTTTCTATTCACCGGGCACCCTCCGAAGTCTGCGTCAGCATACGCCAGCAAATCCAGACCACCTTCAACTGGATACCACAATCCAAGCTTAGGCGTCCCTTTCAGGTATCTGAAGATACGCTTGACCGCTTTCATGTGAGACTCTTTCGGAGTTGATTGGAACCTGGCACACAAACAAACAGAAAACAAAATATCTGGTCGTGAAGCAGTAAGATACATTAGCGAACCTATCATTGCTCGATATAGAGTCGGATCCACTTCAGGATCTTTCTCCTTATCGGGAGAAAGCTTGTGATTTGTCGGCAGAGGCGTGTCATAGGGTAAGCTATCTTCCAATCCAAATTTTTTGAGAATCTCGTGGACATACTTCGTCTGATGCACGTACGTCCCGGCCTTTTCTTGACTCACTTGAAGACCTAGAAAGAACGATAGCTCGCCCATCGCGCTCATTTCAAATTTTGACTTCATCACAGCCTCGAACTCACGACACAATTCTTCATTTGAAGAACCAAAAATTATGTCATCAACCTAAATTTGCACGATCAGAAAATCTCCCCCTTTCTTCAATATGAACAGTGTAGAGTCGATCGTGCCACGCGAGAACCCGTGCTCCAATAGATGTCTGGATAAAGTCTCGTACCACGCCCGAGGAGCCTGATGGAGACCGTAGAGAGCTTTGTCTAACAGATAGACTTTGTTCTCAGACTCTGGAGCTTCGAAACCCGGTGGTTGGGATACATACAAAGTTTCATGCAATTTTTCGTAAAGGAACGCGCTTTTCACATCCAACTGATAGACTTTGAAATGCATGTGTGCAGCAAAAGCTAGAAAAAAACGAATGGATTCCAGTCTTTCCACCGGTGCATAAACTTCTATATAATCAATCCCTTCCTCTTGATTGAAGCCTTGAACAACCAACCGTGCTTTGTTTCTAACGACAACACCCTTATCGTCTTTCTTGCACTTGAAAACCCACTTCGTGTTGATTGCATGTTGGCCCTTTGGAAGATCGACCAAATTCCACACCTTTAACTTGTCGAACTGAGCTAACTCTTCTTGCATCGCCTCACACCAAGAATTATCCTTTAGAGCCATCTGATAGTTCTTCGGCTCTATCTGAGAGATAAAACATTCATGTAGGCTAAGATTGTAGATTTCTTCCTTCTTGATAGCAGAGAACAGACACTGCATCTCTGAAATACTCCTTCGCGTTTGCACTCCCCAATAATATTATCAACAGGATGATGAATATTTGTTCTTGGAACTGGGATTGCCGGAGCTTGAAGATTGTTTCCCAAATTCGATTGAATCTCCCCCTCAGCATTTGCATTACTACTAGAAGCTTGATCATTTCAAGAAGACGTATTAACATTCGGATATGCTGAAAAATCAACGTAAAGATCACCACTTGTAGTTTGAGCAGCTGCATTGGGGATTTGCTCAGCAACAACTTCATTTACGATCGAAGAATCAGCGACTGGAACATTCGGAGACACATTAGTAGGAATACTTGCTCTCCAGCTTGCATCCACTTCATCTTTTTTCACAAGATGTGTGTAGACAACCTCCGAATCTTCTTCTGAAACATCAGGAAGATCAAATGAATCAAATAATTTATCATAATCATAACCGCTTTTAGGACCGAATTCGGACGGTGGAGGATCGTAACTCAAAGGAGTTATATCAAACACGATCTCCACTGTACGCTTCTTAACGTTATAAACGCGTTTGTTTGGAGTTCCATTGGCATATCCCAAAAAGAACCCTACTTCTCCAACTTCCCCCATTTTAGGAGTATCTTTGGTGCGTTTGATAACACACTTGATCCCAAAAGGTTGAAAACCAGATAAGTTCGGTTTCTTGTTTTCAAGCAATTCATAACACGTTTTATCTTCTCTTTTGACCGTAAGCACATGATTTAACACATAACATGCAGTGTTTACCGCCTCGGCCCAGAAGAAAATTGGCAATTTTGATTCAGAAAGCATAGTTCGGGTTGCCTCAATTAGGGTACGATTCTTCCGTTCTGCAACTCCATTCTGTTGAGGAACATATGGAGCGCTGAACTGATGAACGATTCCCATTTCCCGACATAACTCATCCATATAATGATTTTTAAACTCAGTGCCGTTATCACTTCGGATTTTCTTAACAGGAAGTGAATAATTTTTCTCAAGTTGTTTGAACAAGTCTCTTAAAATACCAGCAGTTTGGTCCTTTGTTTTTAAGAAAAATACCCACGAGTATCGTGAGAAATCGTCAGTGACAACTAGTGTAAGACCCTAAATCGCACATGACATTAGTCGCAGCGGAAACACGAACCATAAAATTTCTTTCTTTATAAATACCTCAACCTGTTTAAAATTTAACTTTAACATAGATCTTACTCATAAATCCATCATCCTCTTATTTACTAATTAAAAACATAGCTTTTGTTTACTACATTAAGTACATCAACGTTTCCGTACAATCTCTCTAGTGACTCGATCCTCGATCTCCAATCCTTGGATATCCTCATGACTGGTGATACCTGCGCTCACCACGTAAAATTCACAACGTTAGTGCACATTATAAACATACAAGGTTTGTTCATGTTTACTTCTCGTTTCGTTAACTCTTTACATTCCAGTCTTCCCATCCTGATTATATGATCCGTAGTGAGACTTCTTTGGTATTCCTGCGTTACACTTCATTCACCAAGCACGCTATTATTACCGTTAGTACTCAATTTCATTGGATGCATGCATACATACTTTCATACAAACTGATACATACGTTTACGATCACAATTAGCAGCTTTCCTACATACGTACCTACATACATACGTACGTACCTACGTACGTGCATACCTAAATACATCCATTCGTTCCTACATACATACATACTTACTTACCTACATACATACATACCTACATACATACATACACACATATTTACATTACATACCTACATACATACATACATACTCATTACATGCCTTCACACAAACCTACGTACATGCATATCTTCGTACATATTCACTTGCGTGCATATACGTTCTACCTACATACACACCTACATTCATACCTAAGACATACATACGCATATACATACATACATACATACATACCTATCTACATGTGTGCTAAAAGGGCTTTTCGGGAGCTTAAAGAACCATTGGGTCGAAAAACGATGTACCGGGATGCGTTACTGATCATTCGGACGTACAAAACAAAGAAAACGGAGAAGAGGAAAAGACAACCCGTCGCCGACGGGTTCCATGACCGTCGGCGACGGCCTCTTAAATCGCCCGTCGCCTGAAATCACCCGTAACCAGTCAGTTAGGCCGTCGGCCACATTTGGACATTTGGGAGCCCGTCGGCGACGGGGGTGGGACCCGTCGGCGACGCCCTCTAGAAACACCACTTTTCTGCAGTTCCGTTTCGTCGTCCGTACGCACTAATACGTGCGTAACTTTTAAACCGTTTACCCGTTTAACCTCCCGTTTCTTCCTACATACTTGTAAATTCGCATTCTATCATACGAACTTAAAATCCCACGTCCGGATTAATGAAATTCTTATCTTACGCCCTATCGGCTTATTGTCACATTCTAATTATTTGACCCGTTATGGGTATTTGCACATTGATTGGTTTATGACATACCAAGACCATACTCTTCGCTTCCATACTTGTTCAAATCATTACACTCATCAAATAACTTGTTCCTAAACTACTTGTAAGATCGTTTGCCCAAAATACCCATCAAGGGCATTTTGGTCAACTTTAAATCCCATCCTTTACAACGTAAGACTACGACATATATTTGACCTCAACCATCATTTTTAGTTATTTAAAACACCATATAACTTAATCGAACATGAGAAGTGATTACAGAAATCACTTACCTTATGCGTCCGCGCTCGTATCCGATCCTTGCCCCTTCTTAACCCGTTAACACATCTTGCTTGAGCCCGTCTCGACATGGTCCCTACACTTCCATGTCATCGAAACCACATTCTTGTTAGCATACCCATTTGTACATGTTAACAATCATACCACTCGCATAATCCACACTTAACTTCCCTTAGTCGATTCTAACAAGCATACTACATAGAAATCAACTTCATCTCCTTTCCAACTCATGTAATTCATCATGTAATCACACATAACGCATATTAACATAACATGTACCAAACGACTTCCTATAATCCTACCTTTACGACAACGAGTCAAATCATGTTTCTTATACTTGTTGACTTTCAAAAGTCAACTATTAACCATATGTAATCATCGACTTATTAACATATACCCGCAACATCATAATCGACTTTACGGACAACCCTATATACGTTTCATCATACACTTGTTGTGAGTACTACCTTTTAAGCATAACGTACAACTATTTCATGCACAAATCTTCTAAACTCATACATAACCCATCAAAACCTACTACTAATCATCATGTATCATTCCCAAATACACATCAAACATATCATCATCACATTTCTCCTAATTCTTCTAACAAGTATTCATCATACCCACATAATACATAAATCTTTCAACAAGAATTGGACATAGGTGATGAGTCTAGTCATCTTCATCACCATAACTAATGGGTTTATCATCTAAACATCAAATTAACACAAACCATTCATAATTCATGTTCTATATGTTGATTATAACACATACTCATGCTCAATTCCACTTAAACTCATGGATTAGAACATAACCCACCTTACACATGATCACAAATCTTAGATTTAAGACATACCTTATGATCCCCTCGTGAAGGTGATCATTAATCCGTGTTCCTTCTTGAATTTGAGCTTCGATTCACCCTTTAATTTGGTGATTTAGTGGAACTAGGGTTTGGAGCTCTTGAGAGCTCCTGAAGCTTCAAGAACACGCACGTATGTGTGTGTTTGTGTGTGTATTGACCTTTTAATTAGTAGTCAACTTTCATCTGTTCCACTCTAGCCCCTCGGGTTTGCCTTTTAACACATAACTGACACTACCTTTATCATTTAATGCTTTTGACCCTATCTCTTAACTAGGTTAAATAGCCTAGTTATTTATTTCATGACGTGTCACATAAGAACATACGACAAATATTAACATTCAGATTTTGGGGCGTTACAACTAGGCAATAGGACATCCCACCAATGCTAGCAACATGGATTGGGCCGAAAAGATCCATGTGAAGCAATTCAAGTGGTTTTTGGATTGAGTTAACAGTTTTCGGTTTGTGAGGCTTTCGTTTGATTTTTCCTTTTTCACATGATTCACATTTGTTGTGCATATTGAAACTACGTAAAGGAACCCCCAACACTAAGTTGTTTTTCACTAAGTGGTTCATTTTTCGCAGATGCAGGTGGCCCATTCTCCTGTGCCAGAGATACGATTGATCTTCAGTCGCCTTTGAAAGTAAACATGTCACTGGAGCAGACGAGTTGACCAACGGGCGCATGTCCATGACATATGTGTTATTCACCCTTGGAGCCCTCATTACGATCCAATCCTCAGGAACAGCAAATCCCGGACGCAAAACGAAGCAAGCTTTATCAGTGAACAACATCGTGTACTTGTTATCACAGATTTGAGAAACCGACATCAAGTTATGCTTCTGTTCTTTAACGTAGTTCACTTTATGCAGCGTAATTTTTCCATTTGACAGTGAACCTTCACCGGTGATGTAACCACCCTTCTCACCGGCAAAATTCACATAACCACCACGAATTTGTTTAAAATTGTTCAATAACTCTTTATTTCCTGTCATGTGTCTGGAACAGCCACTATCGATATACCAAATATAGATAGCCCTCTTCAGCTGCTCCTACACTTCCCAACAAGAAAATTTAGTTAGAGTGTGGGACCCAAGCCATGATGGTCTTGGGTCGTCCCAATTCGTCAACATAAGAAAACTCTTTGAAATAACCATCATCGCCTCTGTGTCCTCCATTTCCATTTCGGAAATTGTTAGAATGACTCCCCGCAAATCGTGAATTATACAAGGTTGACGATCTGTTGGTATAACCAGAGTTTCCATAACCTCGGCTTCCATAGTTTTGGTAACCGTAATTTTGATTCCTGGGTGGCTCAAAATTCCTACCAAATCTAGGAACATCATCGTGTCTTGAGAATGATCGTGGATGATTATCCGAATGTTGTCTTTGATTTGAAAATCGCGGGGGTGACGCATTTCGATCATTCACGAATCTGTTCTGTGCATGAGGTCTAACATAGTTGTTGTTCGAACCTCCAGAACGTTGGTCATTCTCAAGTGTTTGGAAAGTAACATGATTTTGTCGTCTGTGAGGGGTTTTCTCGCGAGTATCATGTCTTTGAGATGAACTTTCCGATCCTTCACCACGTTTAATAACAACTGGTTTCTCCCCAAGATCCTGATTTTGTTGTGATTTAACATTTGTTTTGACAACCGGTTTTACTTCTTGTTTAATCACTTTGTTTTTCTCAACCTTCTGATTTTTACCGTTTTTCTTTTCAACATTAACTGTTTCATTTTTCGGTTTTTCAACAAAAGGTTTCTTTTGATCAGGATCAACATGAGATTTACCCTTGTCATCTGGACAATCTGCTGCTAAGTGTCCTTTCCCACGACACTTATAACATTTGCGAACTTTTGCAGCATTCTTTGGACGTTCCTCATGACTGGTCGAAGATGATGAGGCGTTAGTAGGATTTTTCAAAATTTGGTTGACAAACTGAGAGTTTGAACCTGTTTCGATTTTCTCTTCTTCTTTGATAAAATCTTCCCCTTTAACAAACTCAGTTTTAGGGATATTTTTCAAATTCTTTTTGTGTTTCCCACGTGACTTTGGTTTTGACTTCGCATTTTGAACTTGATTGAAAATTTCCAAAATTTTATTGCTTATCAAATTCTCAATGTTATCAAAATTTAGCTCATTTTTCTTTGCGACTTCGCTCACCTTCGACTGTTCTGAGTCAGAAGCCTCATCGGGCTCAGATTCTGACTCACTTTGCGGTTCAATCGTTAGAGGGGTCTTTGGCACAAAATTTGCCAATTCAGGATCAATGCTTGGCATCGATGTATAATTATGGTTTGCCGGTGGAGGTACTTTCTTATAACCGATGCCGAACATTTCTTCCTCAGATTCTTTGAGACGTTGGCTGTTAATACAGAAATTCATCACTTCAGATGAATCCCCGAACTTTTCAATTTTTCGTTGCAAATCTAAAATCAAATTATCATTTTCCAAAATGATTTTGTTCTTTTCCAAAACACAATTTTGGTTCATTTCAAGCTCAGATCTTAATTCCTGATTTTTAAGAGTTCCCTGTGCCACAAGTCTCTCAAATTCAGAGATATCATTTTTCAGCGCTTTTATCTTAATTCGGTGTTCTTTATCCGAATTAGACAAAACAGCAATGAGTTCTCTGGATTTTTCTAAATCTGCAATTAAATTTGTGTTGTGAAGTGCATATCTGTCAATCTTGGTGACAAACTCTACACATCTTGCACATCGCTTATCTACAGAAGATGATTTTACCTCAATGCCAGCCATGAATGCACATGCTTCATTTTCTACGGAGTTTTCTTCCAACCTTTTAGCTTCTGCATCCACAAATTGCTGCATTTCGGCTGTGGAGATGTTGAACTCAAAGCATTCTCCCTTTTCTCCATCTTCTGTTTTGTTAGACTTTTCAACAGACTCTTCATTCAAGTTATCTTCATTCTCAGCAACATTGCCCGAATCCAAATCTTCCCCAAAAACCTCGGCTACAACAGCAAGTTCCTCAATGCTAGACTCTTCGATAATCTCTTCACACACTACTTCGTCGACAATTTCAGCTATAAAGGCTTGTGAAACAATAGCTCCTGAAATGTCTTCCAATGTGCAACCCCAGTCGTAAGGCTCAGTCACATTTTGTAAAGGTTGAGCCACCATAGCATTGTTTGTCGAAGGTGCAAGATTTTCAGAACCACTTGGACGAGCACTTGAGTTTGAAGTAGTTGCTGAATTGTTGTGAGGTCTTGAGTTGTTTCCTTGAGAGTTGTTTTCTCTGTTCGATCTTTCCATCTTCGGCTTCCGACAATCATGTGCGAAATGCCCGTAGATGCTGCAGTTGTAACATTTCACCTTTGACATGTCGACTCCCATTCGAGTCTTTGTCTGACCTCCTATGAACTTCCTACCCGTTCTCAACAGAAATTTCTTCGCTCTACGAACTAAGAGTGCCATATTGAGTTGTAGATCAAGTTCTTCCATTTCGTCTTGGTCTATCTCGTCAAAGTCCTCATCGAGACTTGACGGTTCAACGAGCTTTCCAAGACAGAAGTTCTCGTAGGCAGTCATGAAAGACGCCAAAAGGCTCATGTTTTCTTCTATCAACTTTAAGCAGCTTGCATCTAACTTTGGAATGTTCAAGTTTGTCGCTTGAGATTTCTGAGCTCTACTGGAAGAGTACATTCCTTGATTGGTATTTGTTGTTCCACTTGAACTGACATTGTTGCTTATAAAGGCGTGTTCACTTGTAGGAACTTCATTCTCTGAATATAGGGCAACACCGGTTACTCCATTACTACCCTTATCCGTCGGTTTTGAAGCTTTATATAACTGAGGATCTTGGATCTTCTAGAAATCTGATGCTTGATCTTCCATATTCCAAGCATAACCCTTTAGTTTTTGTACAGCTTCTTCCAATGAGAGCTCCTCGTAGAGAACACCTTTTCTAATCAATGCGGTGTACATATTCCATTCTCTGGGAAGGCAATTTAGAAACTTCTCAACTTTCTCAAATTCAGTGTAGATACCCTCTTGACTACGATCAAGTTCGCTCAACAGATGATAAAATCGGTTCACCGTGTCATCGAATGATTCATTCCTTAAAGCTTTAAACACAACGAATTGAGTCTTCAATCGTTCGAGACGTCGTTTCTTGTACATTGCATTTCCCTCATAGCGCTCAATCATGCTATCCCATAACTTCTCTTACGGAAAGTATGAAGTATAGATTGCGTCATAGCCATCGTAATCATTGACATAGCTTTCTCTTCACAATCATAAAACTTTCTTTGGTCGTCGGTGAGTGCCAAATAAGTATCAATCGTTAACGTTCTTACTGGAGTAGCTCCACATCCTTTAACGATGCACAACCAGATCTTGATGTCTTTCGCTCTTACATACCTTTCGAAACGCTCTTTCCACTCAGGAAAATCAAGCTCGTTTATCAACAAAGGAGGTTTGTCGTTACTCCCTACCTCAGCATTGTGCTTGAGGTTTTGCACCATTGCAGTCAGATTGTTGTTTGCCATTTCGAAATAGTTGTGAAAGAAACAGTGAGTTTAAACAGAAAGTTAACAGTAGGTTTCCAAGCAAAAACAGTCACTGGGATAGTTTTCTAAGTCCAAAACCCGGAGAGAAAAACACGGAGTGCAATGTCTGAGAAATTATCAGAGTGTTGAACCCGGATCACCACCTGAAATGGAACACAAACAAAAAAAACTCGGACACTACACTGTTAGGAATTAAGCTCGGACACTCTTTAAAGAAAAACAAAACTGGGACTAAGAACTTTAAACTGGGACCTATTAAAAACAAATACTAAACTCGGCAAGTGTACTGAAGATTTAAAACTCGGACTAAATAAGTATAGGTAAAACTTGGACTTAAACCTTGGACTTAAACCTTGGAAATAAACCTTGGACTTAAACCTTGGAAACCTTTATAAGAAACTCAGACTTTATAACAAACTCGGACTAAAGCTATAGAGGTAAACTTGGACCAACTATACCAAAAAAGGAAAATTTGGACCAAGTTTGAAACTCGGACAAGCTTAGAACCAGCTTCCGGATTATCTCCCTAGTGTGACTTCACACTAGTTCGCCAATACCCCGGAAACACAAATACAGAATTAAAACACCTACAAGATTTTTGAAGATCAAACAAGGAATCTTTCAAAAAACTCCAAAACACAGTATGAATGCTATGAAGACTTTGTAAAAACCCAGATGAAGATCAACACAAAAATCACTAAACTACTCAAAATCTATCACCAAATCACTAGAAATGATTGAGGAATCAAGAATAAATCACAAAAACTCAATAAACACTCACTAAACCCTATAAAAGTTTGAACTTTTCTCACAAAAACCTTCAAACTAAGAAACACCTACAGTAGTATGAGCACACTGCTCTGATACCACTTGTAAGGCCTCCTAATCCAAGATCTCACTCAGCTAATGCAACCAACAGGTGTGCGGAATCCACCTGATGATCAACCACTGTAGATGAAACACTAGAATGCAAAGATCTGTGAGAGAAATCAAGAATACACAGAGTATTCTTGATGAGGAAGATGAATGACGTCACACACACAGTAGCCGCCAGACAAAACACACACAATAATTAGGGTTAGAAAGGTGCACAGAATTTCACACAGAATCGCCATCTTGTCTATTCCACATAAAGGTATATATACAAGACAAACTCCGGACAACACATTGTCTGGAGACAAGGGCCCATAGCCCATACAAGACAAACCACGGACTCCATGACATACTAAAAGTCCGGACAAAACAATCTACACAAAAACCCTGATTTTTGCCTAAACATAATCCCCTGACAAAAGTCTAGACAAAAACTTGGACAAATTGTCCAAGGATAAACCTTGGACTAAGTTAAACTTGGACAAATTGTCCAAGGATAAACCTTGGACTAAGTTTCAAGACATGAACAATAAAGACCCTAACAATTGGAAGGCATGCACTTATCACCCAAAGTGCATTAACACTACTATCTTCTATCCCAATGTTCATATGGGAATATGTAACATATTTTTTATCATTTGAATCTTCTGTTTTTAAGGAATTCATATAAGAATTCCTTTTGCTTGTTCAATCAGTTTGGATGATAATGGTCTATGCATCTAGTTATATCATTTTACTTATGCGCCTGTCGACCTGTCTTAAATTTATAACAAAAAATTTCAATCTTAGGTTTGTCACATGAGAATCAAATTATTAATTTGCATAATTTCAAAATATAGATGTAGGCTTAAGGTGAAGTTTAAAAGAAGAATATACATGAGACTGAAGTTCATCACTATACAAAGAGTGGGTTTGTTTCTCTATGGTATAAACGAGTCTTTCCATCCTCAAGATGTTTTCTGGCAAATGCCAAACATTGATGCTGGTCCACCAATTTCTTTGGAGCTTCTCCGGTGGTAAAATCCGGACACCCATATGGTGCATAGGTGGCATTCGTTTCAGACGCAAACACTAAAGGAAGCATCTAAAAATGGAAAAAATGTTGGGCCATCCGGATTCCCAAACTCCTCCTAATCTCTTGAAACCCAACTTCAGAACTCGCTTGCCGAAAGGAACTATTAGAATGTATATTCTAATAGGAATAAGATATTGTCGACAGTAGCGGAAAAAAACAGAGAACGCTGGCCATGGTATACTTTTTTGGTGGTTGATAACGAATATAGAGACGAGTGGCCACTAAGAAAGGTGAGGGCCCCCTGCCACATAGAGTCGAGTACTCTGTTGCTTGATGTGACATATTGAAGAAGTCAGAGTTGACCGAGAAAGAAGGACCAACGTTAATGTTTACGTTGGTAAATGAAGATCCAATAATATCGCACACTTAGTTTTATTTTTGACTATTTAATGCAGCACCAGTAGGTTAATAATAGCAGTTCCATTTGTCGAAAATAATCATTCTATTTACCTTTCAATTCTGCATGTATTTCCAGTTTAAAGATCAATAAAGTGTGCTGATTAGTTATCATTTTCTTTATGTTCTTGTGTTAAACCACCTCTGAATACCAACACTTGGTATCAGAGCTTGTGTTCTTGATCCAATTTTTTATGCCCAAAATAGTCAGATCTCAAACCATGAGTGTTGTTGCTTCCACTTCGAATCCCCCAAAAGAAAATCCTTTCCCGTTTCAATGTCCTACCCTTACCTCTTCAAACTACACAACATGGGCGATCAAGATGGAGGCCATTATGGATGCCCAAGGGTTATGGGAATCCATAGAACTACAAGCCGGTGTGGCTGTGGATGAGAAAAAAAGCAAGACGGCCCGAGCCTTCATCTTTCAAGCAATACCGGAGGAGATCCTATTGCAAGTTGCGAAAAAGAAAACAGCCAAAGAAGTGTGGGAATCATTGAAGACAAGGTTTGTCAGAGCGGAACGGGTTCAAAAGGCTCGCTTGCATACGCTTAAAAGTGAGTTCGAGTCGATGCGAATGAAAGACGGAGAGTCCATTGATGATTATGCCGGAAAGTTATCCGGTATGATCTCGAAGTACAACAGTGTGGGTGCCGTTTTAGGGGACGAAGAATTGGTAAGGAAGTTGCTTGATACCGTCACAGATAAGTACATTCAATTGGTGGCCTCAATGGAACAATATTCAGATGTCGAAAAGATGCCGTTCGAAGAAGCCATAGGTCGGTTAAAAGCCTATGAGGATCGATTAAAACTTCGACAAAGGAGCTCTACCGGTGAAAGTTTGTTACTCTTTACGAAGGCGGAAGGGGTATCAAACAACAAAGGGTTTAATAAACATGGTTCCGGGCGTGGTCGTGGGCATACAGATGGTGACAGAGGTGGTAGAAGCGGGTCACGAGGTGGTCATGGTTCCGGTAGAGGCCGGGGTGGTCGTAACGGAGGCAAGTTTTATCACGAAGGGAATAGTTCGTATCGCAAACCACGTGATAAGAGTCACGTAAAATGTTTCGAATGTAACCAATATGGTAACTACGCCTCCGAATGAAAGAATGAGAAGAAGCAAGATCCAGAAGTACATTTAACAAGAGAGACAGATGATGAACCCACCTTGCTACTAAGTGTTTGTGGTGAGGAAGCTCAAAAAATGGTCCTGTTAAACGAGGAAAAGGTGTTTCCTAAGTTACATGAGAGACGGAACGGGTCGAACGAAGATGTGTGGTATCTTGATAACGGGGCGAGTAATCACATGACGGGAAGAAAAGACGCATTTGCAGAATTGAATGAAGCTGTAACGGGTCAAGTTCGGTTCGGAGATGGATCAAAGGTCGAGATTCAAGGTAAAGGTTCACTTATGTTTAGTTGTAAAAATGGTGATCAATTGCTAGTTCCTGACGTGTATTATATACCGTCGTTAACTAGCAACATTTTGAGCCTTGGTCAATTAACAGAAAATGAGTATGATGTGTGGATGCATGATGAGTTTCTAAGGGTGTTTGATAGCCACAAAAGACTTGTGATGAGGATCCAAAGATCACCAAACAGATTATAAAAAATTGTTTTAAACTTGCCAAACCAATCTGTTTGAAAGCTAGTCTAGATGAGGAAGCATGGACATGGCATGCAAGGCTAGGCCATGCTAATTTTCATATTATAGAAACAATGGCAAAGAAGGGACTCGTGAGAGGATTGCCATGCATCTCGCATCCCGAACAGTTGTGTGAAGCGTGTCTCGTCGCCAAACAGACTCGGAAAAGTTTTCCAAAAGAAGCAAAATGGAGAGCAACGAAGCCATTGGAGCTATTGCATGCTGACCTTTGTGGTCCGATAACGCCACAAACATGGGGAGGTAACCGGTATTTTCTTTTGATAGTTGATGATTTTAGCCGTTATATGTGGGTATATTTGTTAAAAACAAAGAATGAAGCATTTGAAAAAATCAAGATTTTCAAGACACAGGTCGAGAAAGAAAGTAAATATAAGATCAAGACATTAAGAACGGATCGCGGAGGGGAGTTTAACTCACATGTTTTTATAGATTTTTGTAACCAAATGGGTATCAAAAGACAAATAACGACTCCCTATACTCCACAACAAAACGGTGTTGTGGAGCGTAGGAACAGAACCGTGCTCGGAATGACGCGTTCCATGCTAAAGTCCATGAATGTGCCTGAACCGTTGTGGGGAGAAGCTGTAAGCCATGCGGTATATCTACTCAACAGAATAGTAACGAAGTCAGTGAAGAACAAGACTCCATATGAGGCTTGGATGAAGAAAAAGCCAAATTTAAAATATTTAAAGGTGTTTGGGTGTGTTGGGTATGCTATGAAGCTAACTGGTCGATTTCAGAAACTAGAAGATAGAAGTCAACCATTGATTTAGGGTCATGCTATTTACACACGGTCCTCATTATTTTCACACCCTAAAGCGCCCCGCTATGGCCAAAGAGGGGCGCTTTGGTGTAAAGTCAACAGACAAGTTCTGAACCGGTCAGACCTTGTCTGTTGCTTTACATCAAAGCGCCCCGCTTTGGCTTAAGCTCGGCGCTTTGGTTTTTTTTTTTTTTTTTTTTTTTTTTTTTTACATTTTGGGGCAAAGCGCCCCTCTTAGGTCAAAGCGCAGCGCTTAGGGCCTTTTTTAAATTTTTTAAAATTGTTTTTAATTCACAAACGCGTCGATAATAGTCTAAATTTTACGCTTTTTCCATTATACATCATTTTTTAATATATATGGACTATACTGCAAGTTCCGGATCAAATCGGTTACGTGTGATGTCGTATTCCATTATATCGTATCATTTTGGTTTGAAAGCACAAGTACTCCTATGAGTAGTTTTATGTGTATCAGCCGCCTACCGTACATGTACATGATGTATTTTTTCATTAACTGTAGTATTATGATGTATATTGTCATTTTGGGTCGTACAAGTGCGTATTGAATCTGATTGGGTCGTGTCGGTGACATTCGGTTTTTAACGTGATGTAACGCATATATCGAACAAACACAAACGTACTCTTGGATTGTAAAAGAATTAACGTGATTATTATTAAACACATTTAACATACATCTTGAACATATGGGGTTGTGTATATCTTTCGGAATAAGCTTTCTAGCCGGATTGTTTTTCGTCAGCGTTCGCCAGATACTGTGGTTGGGAATATCTTGCTCTGCCAGCTCCTTAACCAGTTTTGTATCCTTCGAAGAAAGCCTTCTCGCATACGCGTGACCCTCTAAGTTTTCAATTAGAACAACCTGCCAACTTTGGATCCAACTTTCATAATATATTAAATTAGAACAACCTGCCAACTTTGGATCCAACTTTCCAAAACTTTGTTTTTTTGAAAAGATTCCAAAACATTGTTTAATGCACCGAAAGTTTCCACAACTTTTCCTTAACCTTTTACAACCCAACAAAAACATCATAATCTATCTTTAAAACACCCGAACTCGTCGGAATAGTCACCTTTTTCGCCGGAATTTTTCAATCCGATCATCCTTTCAATACCGGTTAGTTTTTCTTGTGTAAATTAGCTAGTTTATGCCTATAGAACGATTCCTAGGAATTAATTTAGATATAACATAGGCTTGCAGTATAGTCCATATATATATTAAAAAATGATGTATAATGGAAAAAGCGTAAAATTTAGACTATTATCGACGCGTTTGTGAATTAAAAACAATTTTAAAAAATTTTAAAAAGGCCCTAAGCGCTGCGCTTTGACCTAAGAGGGGCGCTTTGCCCCAAAATGTTAAAAAAAAAAAACCAAAGCGCTGCTCTATGGCCAAAGCGCGGCTCTTTGGTGTAAAGTCAACAGACAAGGCCTGACAGGCTCAGTTCTTGTCTGTTGACTTTACTCCAAAGCGCCGCTCTTTGGCCATAGCGCGGCGCTTTGTGTGTGCAAATAGACAAATACCGTGTGCGAATAGACCAGGCCTTGATTTATTTAGGAAGGGAAACAGGAAGTAAAGCATATCAATTATTTAATCCTACTGAGAAAAGGATTGTAGTATCACGTGATGTCTCCTTTTTTGAGAAAAAGGCATGGGTTTGGCAGAAAGTACAAGTCAACAAGGCACCATCAACATGGACCTTCATACAAGCTGGAAACATGGAGCATGGAGACCATGCATGTAATGATGCAGAGTGGGTCCCTCCCACACCTTCCTTTAATAATTTATCTTTACCATTTAATGATAATACAGGTACACCTCATGCAAACAGTGGGGAAAATATATCAGAGAATGTTGGAACTTCAAGTAACTCAAGTACTGATTTCACAGCTCCATACGATGACTCCCCATTTCAAGGATTCAGATCGGTTGATGAACTGTATGAAGAAACAACACCGATGAATGAACAAGAGGTCCGAGATATGTATGAACGGGATGAGATGTTGTTACTAAATGATGAACCAAGCTCGTACAAAGAGGCATCAAGCGAAGAAAGTTGGAGGAAGGCGATGCAAGCTGAGCTAGAATCGATAGAGAAAAACTGAACATGGACTTTAACTCAGTTGCCTCCGAACCAAAAGGCAATTGGGTTAAAGTGGGTTTTCAAGTTAAAGAAGGATCCACACGGGATCGTAACGAAGCATAAAGCTCGGTTGGTGGCGAAAGGCTACGTTCAACTTAAAGGAGTCGATTTTGAAGATGCTTTCGCGCCCGTCGCAAGGATGGAAACTGTTCGGTTGATCATTGCAATGGCAGCAACAAATGGTTGGCTTGTTCATCATTTAGATGTCAAGTCGGCGTTTTTAAACGGTGATCTGCAAGAAGAAGTTTACGTAGTACAGACGGATGGTTTCAAAGTTAAAGGAAAGGAACACTTGGTGTATAAGCTTCACAAAGCCTTGTACGGGTTGAGACAAGCGCCGAGGGCATGGAATTCGAAGTTGGATAAGACTTTGAAAGAACTTGGTTTCAAGAAATGTATCCATGAACAAGCAGTTTACACATTGAACAGGTCAGGCTCTATATTAATTGTTGGTGTGTATGTTGACGACATAATTGTGACTGGGTCAAAGAAATCAGATGTTGATAAGTTTAAAGAAAAGATGAAAACGATTTTTGATATGAGTGATCTGGGTTTATTGTCTTACTACTTGGGTATTGAGGTGCAACAAAATGATGAAGGTATTACCCTCAAACAATCAGCCTATGCAAAAAAGATTCTAAAACTAGCAGGCATGACTGATTGTAATATAGCTCAATACCCAATGGAAAACAAGTTGCAGCTGACCAAAGAAGGAGAGGGCGCAGAAGTTGACCCGACTCGCTACAGAAGGCTCATAGGGAGTCTTCGATATTTGCTGCATACGCGACCTGACCTTAGCTACACGGTTGGAGTACTGAGTCGTTTCATGGAAGTGCCTAAAGAGTCTCACCTCACAGCCGTCAAGCACATACTGCGGTATATCAAGGGCACGATTCACAATGGGTTGAAGTACCAATCCGGGGGAGATGGAAGACTGGTCGGATATAGTGATAGTAGTTTTGGTACCGATATTCAAGACCGAAGAGGGACGACTGGTACAGTTTTCTATTTGTCAAACAATATCGTTACGTGGTCTTCTCAAAAGCAACGTACCGTGGCACTATCCTCATGTGAAGCGGAGTTTATGGTTGCTACAACCGCTGCGTGCCAAGCCTTATGGCTGAGGAATCTCATTGGTGAAATTAGTGGAAAAGAGCCTCAATGTGTGAAATTGTTGGTAGACAACGAAGGCGCAATTGCACTAACGAAAAACCCGGTTTTTCATGAACGTAGTAAGCACATCGATACTAAATACCACTTCATTCGTGAATGTGTGGATAGAGGCTTGATTGTTGTGGAACATGTTAGTGGTAATCTGCAGAAAGCAGACATACTCACTAAGGCTAGTGGGTATGGTTGATGGACCATCCTTGAGGATGATCTGCCACGTAGGCGACACGTCATCATCCTCCCAAGAATGGTCCATCCTCAAAAACTAGAGGGCATGGTTAAGTTGGTCCTAGTCATCATCCTCCACCACTTTTATGTTTTTTTATTTTTTTTAATCTTCAACTTTTTTTAACCTTTAACAAATAAAGTAACAAAATATTTTCATTAATATTAAAAAACATTACATAAACTTAAAAAAAAAATTAAAAAAAACATAAACTTAAAAAAAAAAAAACTTAAAAAAAAAACTTAAAAATATCCTAATATATTAAAAGAAGCAACTAGTCTTCGTCTTCCATGTCGTGGTCGGGTTCGTTTTGAGCGTTGTTCCAAATGTACTCCACCAAGTCCGTTTGTAGGTTATGATGTGTGTACTCGTTACGTAGAGCGAACATGTTCAAATCTTGTTGTTCCGCACTAACTGGAACAGAATTTCCAGTTGACGCGTCTTCGTCGTACTCGCATATCGCTCTACCTTCGTCTTCAATGACCATGTTATGAAGGATGATACAAGCGTACATAATGTGCCGTAACCTCTTTGGTGTTTGCGAACGTGCTGGATGTTCAATGATGTGCCATTTTTTTTGTAGAACACCAAAAGCCCGTTCAATATCTTTTCTCGCACCCTCTTGAAACTTCGCAAACTTTTTTCTTTTGTCGTCTGTCGGGTGCGGAATAGTTTTAACGATTGTCGAGTACTTTGGGTATATCCCATCGCCTAGGTAGTAACCTTGCCTGTATTCCACCCCCGAAATTGTAAAGCTTGTGTCTGGACCTGTACCCGCCACTACATCCTCAAATATCGGTGACTGGTATATGATGTTAAGGTCATTGAGCGAACCGGGTAGACCAAAAAAAGCATGCCAGATCCAGAGATCCTGTGACGCAACCGCCTCTAGAATAATAGTCGGATGTCCATGATCTCCCCTAGTATACTGACCTTGCCATTGCACTGGGCAGTTCTGCCACGGCCAGTGCATGCAATCAATGCTCCCGAGCATTCCTGGGAAACCATGTCTCTGTTCGTGTGCTTGATATAATTTTTGAACGTCGTTTGCGTTCGGTTTCCGCAGGTATCGCTTGCTATACAATTTGACAACCCATTCGCAAAACTTGTGCAAACATCGACGTGCGGTTCTTTCAGACATCCTAATATACTCGTCTAATGCATCGGGTGCGTAACCGTACGCAAGTTGGCGAATGGCCGACGTGCATTTTTGTAAATTACTGAAACCCCTTAGCCCCCTAGCGTCGTTCCGCAATGTAAAAAACGGATCTGACTGGGCCATGTCGCCTGCAATACGTAAAAACAGTGGACGACTAATGCGGAACCGACGTCGGAAAATCTCGGCTGGGTACACGGGTTCGTCGGCAAAATAATCGGCTAGTAGTTTAGCGTGGCCGGCTATAAATTTAAAACGAAACATAAATGAAATTAATTATAAAATACATTTTCAAATCTATATAAAACATAAGGAAAAAAAAGTAAAATACCTTCTTGGTCTCGGTTATATTTTGCTCGTCTAGTTAGCCGTTGGGACGACCCTTGATCAGCCGCCATGAAGACTTGAGCCGCGTTCATAATCATGTTGTGCATAATATCATCCTCTTCCGAAGATGATGAATACCACGCAGACGAACCCGATGAAGAGATAGAAGAAATTGAAGAAATGGAAGACATGGGTGAAGCCATGATAATTTTTGAGCGAGAAATGGGGTGGTAGTGTGTAAAAAACGGTATAAAATATGATGAGTTTTTATAAAAAGGGAAGAGTGGTTTATAAAATGTAAGAGAGATGGGGTGGTAGTGGGTGAAAAGTTGTGAAAAAAATGGTTAAAGATGTGAGTATTTATAAAAATGGAAGTGAATTGAGGTATATTTTGAATTATAACCGTTTGGATATTTAATGTTAATTAGAAATTAAATTTTTTTTTTTATTTTGAACGGTCACAAATGTTGAAGGGCCCACCATTATGCTTCGTCGCAAACGGCAGGAACCCGACGTTCAAGACGGGACGGGGGGGGGGGGGGGGGGGGCACGGTGTTGGGACCGTCGCCGACCCAGGACGATCCGGGGAAGAACCCCATACCGACTAGCCTAAGTCAATGCCAAGACAAAAGTTTGCTGAGATGAAGAAATTGATAGGGGTATGGACCAGTGAAGAAGTATGTCCACATCAGGGGGAGAATGTTGCTTGATGTGACATATTGAAGAAGTCCGAGTTGACCGAGAAAGAAGGACCAACGTTACTGTTTACGTTGGTAAATGAAGATCCAATAATATCGCACACTTAGTTTTATTTTTGACTATTTAATGCAGCACCAGTAGGTTAATAATAGCAGTTCCATTTGTCGAAAATAATCATTCTATTTACCTTTCAATTCTGCATGTATTTCTAGTTTAAAGATGGGGTAACTTTGTAGAATAGTAACCAAGTTTCAAAAGTATTCCAATTAGGTCACTCAAGTTTCAAAAGTGTTTCAATCAGGTCACTCAACATTCATTCTTCATTAAAATTAAGGGTTTTTCATCCATTTCATAGGTAACCGTGGTGATGTGAATTTTTGTTTCTTTTTTCTCTTTTATTTGATGCTAACGTCGAGTGATGACGTGGATTGTAACTTGTTTTTCTAATTTTTAATGTAATTAAATGGTTTTTATTTTTAATAAATATAATTTCATATATTAAAATAATTCGACCCCGACATCTTATGCTCTATTTTTTTCTTGACACGTGGAAAAAAAGACATGGCTCGATTTGAATGTTAATTTATCTAAATGTGACAAAAACGACACCAATGACCTAATTAGAACACTTTTAAAACTTGGTTACTATTCTGTGAAATATTCCCTTTAAAGATCAATAAAGTGTGCTGATTAGTTATCATTTTCTTTCTGTTCTTGTGTTAAACCACCTCTGAATACCAACATACTCAGCATAATATCGATACCAAGAGTTTGAAGAAGAATTTAGATGTTGAAGATAAAGATAGAAGGGGGGCGTTCTATACACAATAAACTAGTGAACCATAATCAATAAAAACAATCAACTTTACAATGTCTCAAAGTTTATGTGCAGAAAAGTAGCATAAGTGTACATAAATGTAAACATTATCATCGACGGACTTGACTGTGCTATCTGTAGCCTATCAGTAGCCACGCAGCTGGGCTTTCCTACTAGTGAGGGGAACATAACGTACTAAAGTCTCTGTACGCACTTTCGTACAACCATCCTCATTCTTATCAACAACTTTCAATTCCTGAAGTACATTCCCAACTGGAATCACCAACCTCCCCCCTGGTTTTAATTGATCAATAAGTGGTTTCGGGATTTCTGGTGCTGTTGCCCCAACATGAATAGCATCATAAGGTGCAAACTCCGGCCACCCTTCCCTACCATCTTCGTGATACATGTAAATTCCATAAATCATTACTTTAAAGAAAAAGAAAAAGTTATACAAACAGATTTTAGAGCTCACTCATCACCTCATGCTTCTTAATGTTATGGATTAGGCTAATATTCTCTTAATGACACATGGTATCTGATTTAAAGAAGTCATACATGTTTTGTTTACAACGCCTCACCACCAACAAACTATATCCTTTAGCCTCCTTTTAGATTTTAAAATTCCGTAATTACATGCAACCCAAAGACCAAAATTTTCAATCATACATGCTCCTAGCAGTCTACCACATGTAAAGTACATGACACTCGGACACAATCACAATACATGTGATATATGTATCACCATTTTCAATCATTACCCAGAACTGAAAACTAGAACAGTACAAATAATATAAATTTTGAATGATTAAATAAGCATTTCAATTATACTTGGATTATGTAAATCATGTTTTTAACAAGATTAGTATAATTTCTAGCTAAACTTACACACAGCCCCTTACAGCTTATAAAGATTAGAGCTTATCCAATAGGCTTTATGACACGCCCACCTATTCTGGATTTTTCCAATGGGCTAATTGGGCCTGTAAGACGACCCGGTAGATTCAAAACCCACTGTAAACTTTAAAGCAGTCTCAGGCCCTCAGCCCAATAAAAAAGGTGATTCTTAGAGACTCAAACAACCAACCCAAAAAAAAAAAAAAATACTGTATGTGTAAAGATCCGGTTTTTGATGATTATATTTAGGGTGTGAATTATGGAAGGCAGGGGTTCATACAAGCCAATTTGAGCCCAAGTTTGTTTAACTTATGAAAATTCGAGCTCAAGTTTGACTCGTAGGTAGTTTTCAAGCTGAAGCTTGGCTCGAGGTTATTTTATTTATTATTTATTAATAAATTTATACTAACTATAATTATTATTACTTAAACATATAATTAATGTATCAATTAAAAATTATATATACAGTGGGCTCGTTTAGGCTCGCGAACCAGCTCAAGCTCAAGCTTGTTTTTAGTCTCGGGCTTGGCTCGTTTCGAGTATTTTTTGTAACAAACATGATATTCATCCCAGATCTAACCACAACTAATGAACAAGTACCCAAACCAAGATTTATTAACCCTGAATCTTCAAACAGTTCACAAATACAATAACATAATCTCTGAACAATGATAAGAGGCTATCAAAATCTTCAAACAGTTCACAAATACAATAACTCTCTGAACAATGATAAGAGGTTATCAAAGGAGATAATCTCTGGACAACAAGAGGCTAACAACTGTAAGATCAGATTCAATCACGACTATATAAGCTATTCTTAAGAGATTCAATATAGATGAAATCGTGAAAGCGGGCCTTTTACCATCTCCTAAACTCCTCCACATAGTATCATTCATCTTAGGTTAGTTATATTGTTTTAGTATTAATAATTGAGGTGCAGCTTGTTGCCCATTTACCTGTTACTCTACTGTAAATTTCAAATGGTTTTAGCTACTAAGGGATATAACAAAATTAATTGTTAGTGATGAGATTTTTCTAGGATTTAAGAGCAAGTTTAATTACTTTGTTGGGTTTTGAATTTGGGTTCCATTTGAGTTTGAGTTTGAGTTATGAGGCTTTAATTGGAAATTTAAAGAAAGGTTTACTTCAGGGTATAATAGTTTTGACTTTTTAAGGTCAAATGTAATAGTTTTGAACACACACAATGTCAAAGTTAGTTTGATTATAAACACGAAACAAGAAATCACCAAGTTGGAGAAAATGGTACCACAATTGAAAAGAATTCACCTAAAAAGTTGGCATCTTGAATGGGAAACATTGAAGGAAGTGATTTATGTTCTTTCATTGATGAAATTAGAAACCACAAGAATTTTTCCAGGTTGGTTATTCATTTCTCCCTGGCTCTTCTGCTGACTTTTGCTCCAGTACCACGAGGCTTGATTTCTTAGCGTTAACCATGTCCGCACATTCATTCCTTACAACATATGTGATCATTTTATTATGTGTATAGTATTGAAGAGGGAAATTGCATTTATGGTGGGCAGGTTCTCTCCATTGCTAGGGTATAGTATTGAACAAGTTTTATGGCCGAAATACGAGTTTCTAGCAAATTCACAATGCAAAAACCACTAGAAGATTTAGCTACTCGCTGGAGAAGAAGTCACTAGCAATACATCAGCAGAAACCTGTACAAGCAACTCTCCGATCCAAACGACTACAGTTTCTTTCAGCTAAACAAAATCTTCTCACATGGAATTGTCAACTGGAGATTCATTTACAATGGTAAATATTTTTAAACGTTCTAAACATAATCATCACCTGTTCATAATCTTTACCCATTATCATTAAATTAGATTAAAAGGATAATGATTATGACTATGATGATGAATGAAAGTTAAAGTTTTTTTGTTAAAGGCTGTGGAAACAAAGAAATGAGTGTTTGAGAAACACATAGGTAAAATTATGTAACAATGTCGGTATAATTATGCTAAGATATAAACATGTTCACGATTATTTAGAAAAAAAGTTCTGAGTTTGAAATTTTACTGAATGCTTTATAAATGCAAATAAGATGTTTACATAAAAACTATAATACATACCAGAAAGTAGAATCACCTTACAAATTAACAAAACATCAAATCTATAGTTACATGAATTTTATCTCATTTGGAAGTTCAAAGTCCTGAGGAAGAAGGCATAAAGCAAGGCGAAGAACACGCAAAAACCGACAAGAACTGCAGCAACGGGACCCATGAAATCCAATTCAAAACCATAGTAGTCATTGATAAATGCTGCCATGGTTGTGTTACCTGTCTGCCCAAGCACAAATATTTCGTTATTCGCGTCATGATATTGTGAAACAATGCACCCGTACACAGTCCACGCCATTGGGCAGATCCAGTAATACCAAATCCACCATCCTGGAATTTTCTGAAAATTCAACAAGTCAAAGTTAGTCAACTCTTCTTTCTAAAACAGAAGTTTTTTGTAAACAAATACAAGTTTGGTTCTTACGGGTCGTGGGATATAAAACCCTGAAAAGATGTTGAAGAGTAGGTAAAACCCTGCGGCAAATATAGCTGCTATTTGCTCATTTGGTGTGATGGAAACGGTCATCATTCCAAAGTATGTGAAGTATAGAAACGAAAAGAAGTTGAGGAAGAAAGACCAGAAGAACTTATCAGCTGTCCACTCGAACGACACCATGGAATACACAATCACGGAGTAATATACCGTTTGAGCAAATACATATGGTATCTCCACAATCACCTGATTCCAAATTCAATAATAAGTTTCTAAGGTTTGGCTAGTTTTGCGACTTTCGTTCAAAGGTTTGTTTTTTTGCATCTAGCTTGTTAACTCCATCCATTTTTCTTTGTTAAGTCAGGGGTATTTTCGTCCTTTATGTTAACTTAAAGGGAAATTCCGTCTTTTAAATACTTGTACATTATGTTATATGCTTGTACATATAATGAAAAAGACTGAATTGCCCTTTAAGTTAACAAAAAAGACGGAAATACCCCTAACTTAATGATGAAAAATGGATAAAGTTAACAAGCCGGATGAAAATGGTAAGATTTCAAACCTTTTGGATCCAGATGCGGAAAAAAAAGCCGCGTTTATTTTGGAATTAAAAACCAACCTGTGCCATGGCGTATGGTAATGAAGAGTACATCCCCGCTGCTCTTTCTCGATAAAAGACGGTTCTTTCTATTGCAACAACGGGCTGCACGGTCTGGGAGTTGTTAATACCGACGAAAAATATAGCAGCATACATGGCACCAATGACTGTGCTCAGATCACCACTGCTGGACCTGAAAATTTAACCAAAAATCAGTTTATATTCTTATAATTATGAATCAAGATTCGGGTGAGGCGAGACTTACTTTTTGTTGCCAATTTTCCAAAATACGGTCCCGACCATTATTGCACAAAGCAAGGTGAAGCAGAAACGAACAAGGTTATAATCCGGATTTCGCCAGTAACTCCACCACATTTTCCATATACATGACTTGAATTGTCCCCATGAAGATTGAGCATATTGTGTATCAAAATGAAGATCTTTAGCTTCTGCGGGAGGTACACTTAATTCCTTCACTAAAGCCTTGTTCCTCCTGTAATTATCATATTAATTAATAAATTATTTAATTATATATTCTAATGTCACCATTAAAGTCAACCCACTCCTATAATTAATCACAACCATTGGATAAGGCTGAGATTAAATCTCAACCCTTTAAAATAGAAGAAACCTTCTAGAAGCAGAGGTTATTTTACGGTTTCTCCTTCTTTCAACTGGTGATCATCGGCTCTGCAGTTTTTTTCTGATGGTTTTTCATTTTAAATCGGCAGTTCGTAGCTCTCTCCAACCTTGGGCGCCTAAAACCATCCCTATAAGGTTAGATTTTGATTGTCTTTCCTTTTTGTTCTTCATTTTATTTTCCCTAATTATTGAAGTACACACACAATACTTTCTATTTATGGTAGTCTCATTTTGAGATGATGAAATCAATAAAGTGCTTCCTTGCTGGTTTGATAATTAGAAGCTCGAGTATCGGGTTTGCACATCCATAATTTTTTATCTTGATAATTAGAAGCTTAAGTAAATACAATATTTTTTTAATTAACATTGATTTGGGATATGGATATTATTAGGGGTTTTTTTGGTCCGAGTATTTTTCAGTTCTATCTAATTTGCATAAGACTTTAATGTAGGATGAAGCCATTGAATATTTGAACCAACTCCAAATGTAAGTACAGGTACATGTTTCTTGATGCACATCATGTTATCTTTTCTTCATTGTGTGTTTAGTTTGATGAATTGGATCATTAGTATAACATATGATTGATTTTGTTTCAAAACTTAACTGATGATTCTTAATCATCATGTTTGTAGATGATGTTGCATTGCTGACACTTACCGTGAGAAACGGGTTCGGTTTGTCACCTGTTTATGCACAAGAACAAGGGATGCTAAGGGGAGTGGGAATAGGAACTGGATATAATGAGGGAATGGGAATAGTATGCAAAGAGGGATACAAATTGCCAAAGATAAAGCGAAAGGTTCTCAATGTGAAGGGAATTTGGTATTATGCCCAACCACATTGGCATGTGACGAGGTAAGGTACTTGACCAGGCCCAAATGGCTACACGTTACTTATCGCCTTTTATATTAATGTTTATTATTATTGTGTACTAACCCGCGAAGCCCAGCGCGTTGTAGTTTATACTACACTAGGCTGTGGGCTTGTAGAGACAACCCCTAACTGGGCCTGACCCATTGAGGTTAGGGTTTTCCCATATCTCCTATATAAGGAGGTCTCCACCTCCTTATTAGGGCATGAGATATAGGGCAACACACTTTTGTAGCTGGAAATAGGGGATTCTTCCTCTACCGGTCGTCTCTACTTTCCCCACGTTTCTCTCGTCTTGTTTACAGGTCTAGGATGAAGTGGAGAAGACGAGGTGTGGCCATATCCGTATTCATCACCGTAGAAGTACCGACCCGCTCGGGTCCATTCTTCTTCAGCATGATGTCATCAACCCGCATGATGAAAACATATCCCCGTTTTAGCTCAGAACTGGCAAATGTGAAGCAGTATAAATATCCCAATCATTCGACATCAATGAAGGTAATTCTAATTGTTGTTGGATTTGATAATTTATGTCTAAATCTACGGAAAGTTCCAGTTTTATTTGTGGATTATTGGGCTCCTCTGAATACAGTTACCTTAATCTTTACCAGCTTAATTGAAGATATGCAATGTAATTTTGATATAGGTCTGTTTCATGGACACACGAATTTGGTATGCAATGTATGTCACTCAGGTGAGGTTAGTGCACATGCTCCTTAATTTATGTTTTCATCCAAACATAATCTTTCTCATGGCATCATCATTATCTGCTTTTTGATGTTTAGATTCGTACGCATTTTTGTCTACATATCCTCTTGCTGTAAGTATTAATCTGTATTACTTACTTTGGATTGACTTGATAGTCAGTCTTTTGTGAATCTATTTGAAGTCTTGACACATATGGTGTATCTTATAGGATATATTTTTATGCTATTAATTAAAACTTACAAGCAGTGGAATTTCTTTTACTTTTTACATGAGCGTGAAACCTAGAATAAAGTTGAAACAATATGCTTGAGGTGAATTATTCTTAATTCTTGAAGCTAGCATTGGGATCTGGATTCTTGAACTTTATGCCATATTAAATGTTGAAATTTACTTTGTTTTACAACATTTTTTGGTTACACTTCAAATAATATTACAAGTTTACAACTTTGGCTTTCAGGTTATGGATTTGTGGATGAGATTAATGTTTCAGCCACTTATCAATGGTGGGAGGGATTAATTCGTAGTATGGTCACACAAACAATGGAGGCGAAAGATGAATTTACAAAGGAATACGGGAATTTGTTAGATCGTAGTATGATCATGCCTGCCTATCTTCTTGTCGTTAACGTACTCTATATGAAGCTCGTAAGGTTGCTTCAGTTCTTTGTGATTAGTTAGTTTTTTTATATCTGAAGTCCCACACATTTTGGTTGGCGGTAAACAAAAAATATTTTTATTTGGAATAATGTAAATAAAACATTTATTTTATTATACCCTAATAATTCCCGTCCACCGGACGGGTATAGAACTAGTTATAAATAGATTATAGTAACACTGTAGTTTTTATTATATGTAAATGACTTACTGATGCAAAGATGATGCACTGAAATGTTCAGCAAAATCGATACCGAGCCTCATCTCTGCAGACCCCGAGCTCACTTCCAACATCCATGTTGCCGGATTGTATTTTGGGGTTATCTTCGGAACCCCATCAACTGCCTGATAAATGCACAAAACTATCATTAACTTCATCAAGATGGAAAAAATATGAGTTTTTGTTCAAGTAAAAGTGTAAAACACATACCTCAAAATACTCGATGATTTGTCGAGAATTTCTACCAAGGGGACCGGAATAGATAACTTGACCCCCTCTTTTCAATAGTAACAACTCATCAAAGGATTCAAAGATATCAATGCTAGGTTGATGAATGGTGCAAACAACTGTTCTTCCGGTATCTACAGTGTTTCTTACGGCTCTCATAACAATGGCTGCGGCTCTTGCATCAAGCCCGGAAGTTGGTTCATCCATGAAAATAATAGAAGGATTAGCAACAAGTTCGACCGCAATTGTTAGCCTTTTTCTTTGTTCTGTTGATAATCCGCTAACTCCTGGAAGTCCCACTATTGCATCCTTGATGTTTTCTAGTTCAACTAGCTCCATCACTTCGTTCACAAATAACTGAAAACATCAAAGCAAAGTATTATTATCAGTATAATTATTATTTAATCTTGGTATGGTATTGATTGATTAATAATATCAATGGCATTTTACTATTTAACTATTTACCATTTTGTCTTCCTTGCTAACTTCTTTTGGGAGACGGAGGAAAGCTGAGTAGATCAAAGATTCGTGAATGGTGATTGTAGGAGAGTGGATATCGGTTTGTTCACAGTATCCAGAAACTCTAGCGAACGTTTCTTGTTTCTTTGGAAATCCCGATATTCTAATATCGCCTTCAATATAACCACCTGTCTTTCTTCCTGCTAAGACATCCATTAAAGTCGTTTTTCCAGCACCACTAACTCCCATCAATGCGGTTAGGACTCCAGGTCGAAAAGCACCAGTTACATTACTAAGTAATTGCAACCTATTATCCGTCACACCTTGTTCTCTCATTTCCTGTTACAAAAAGTAATAAAAAAATTAGTATATAATATATACACATGCGCACGTAAACTTATAACATTTTAGTGAAAATAAGGAGCTTACACTAGGCATGTCGACATAATAATTCATATCATCGAATGACATGGCGAGTGGAGTAAACGGAAGAACCATCCCTTTCTTAGACACAACATTAGCATTAGATATAGAAGAACTAAACTGTCGCATTTCTCGTCCCTCTACAAAATAATATTATAGTTAGAACATCCGGTTATCATTTTTGTGTAAACCATGAAGTATAAACTAGTAAGTTTCTAGAACCAGTTTTCATACTTGAGCCATCTAGTTCAACATCATGACCATCCTTGGCTGCAGCTTCAGCCTTCGAGATGATTGCTTGTGGTTTTCCAGGTGCTGGTTAGTAAATATAAGAATCACAAATGTTAGTTATTGAAGATACATATATAAGTCTTAACTCTTAAGAACCATTTAAGAACAGTCAACTAACTTACCTTCTAAATACATAAGAGACACAGTGAATAGAACATTGAAAAGAACTATAAAACCAGCAAGAGCACCAGCACCAATCCAGTACGAGCTTTCTGAAGTCGGGATGTCCAAACTCTTTAACACGGCGAAGCCTAAGTTTGTTGAATTGTCGGTACTCTGCGAAGAAAAGTGAAATTTTAAATATATTCCTATTTTGTAAGAATAAAAGGGAATTTGGTTATAAGGACATACATTTTGGCTGGTCCACCTAGAGTCAAGGAACTCGTTGATGGTGATGGCCTTGAAGATGTACGACAACGGTGATAGCCAATATGCCCATTCCCACCAGTTTGGAATTTGCGTTTTCGGTAGAATGAAACCGCCCAACAAAAATATAAGTAAAAGTACAACGGATCCACCCGTGTTAGCAATAGTCATCGTCTTACAAACGCCCGCAATCAGCCTAAACAGTCCCGCTGCCACGTTCTGGATTAGGAAAACCAACAAGAGATGCTTGAAGAACCTGAACATGAAGCATATGTTATTATTATATATTAGCATACAATGTTCTAAAATTTAGTTAAATAATAATATCGAAATTAGTTACCTGCCAGCATCAGGGGCAAGATCGACACCCCAGTATAGAAGAACGGTCCACAAAATACTTTCGATCATAGACATGGGAATTCTAAGCAAGAAAGTCGGTAACGTGAAAGCCCATGGAGGGTGGAACATGAGGTCGCGTTGTTTGTAAACAACGGGAAGTCTCATGACAGTGAACGACAGATCAGCAATCCCGTTAAACATGTTAATAAGCATACTGTCTAATAGTGCGCCGACGTAAAGGGATCCGTCTATCTCGTTCCTTGTGTTCATTTCGGTCCTTAGATACAAAGTTGTGCAAATAAATGATATAAACACGATTTGTATAGTTCTGAAAACGTAGACAGGAGCGTTTCTTTTCATCAGAAGCACTTCTTTATCCCATGAGGCCTTAAGGAGCTCCATTTTGGGTACCAAGTACTTCTTATACACTAAAGCAGCCTTGTGGCTTTGGTTCTTGTCGTATGGGACCGATAACTCGCGTTGCAGCTTCTCTCCTACATGAAAACTCTGGAACCGTTGACTAAACTCACTCACCGGGATGTATCTATATGCTCTGTGTCTATCTGCCCAATATTGCTCTTGGTCCTTTTTAGATGTCACCTATTATCAACACTCAAAAATTTGAGTAAATCGTACATAGTACATAAAAAAATAAAGCAACTTATAGTTTTTACCTCTTGTAAGAAGTCAGCGGTACCCTTTCTCTCTGGACATTTGAATCCACAACTCTCGAAGAACTCAACAATGTTCTCTCGTGGGCCCAAATACACGATCTGGCCCTCGGATAGTAAGATGATGTCGTCAAAAAGATCGAATGTCTCGGGGGCAGGTTGTAGTAGGGACATGAAGATTGTGTTGTCGGTGAGGTGTGCTACTTCTTGCATACATTTTACTATCTGAAACGTTGTCGAGCTGTCTAGACCTGTTGATATTTCGTCCATAAACAACGTTTTTGCTGGTCCGACAAGCATTTCTCCTGTGGTTACACGCTTCTTCTGTCCTCCAGAGATTCCTCGTCTCATTTGGTCTCCGACAAAGGTGTCACGACAGACATCAAGCCCCAAAATCTGATTTTAGGTGTACCAAACATATTAACATAATCATATTATGATTTTTGAAATTTGTATAAGAAAGATAAAAGAGTCATGCATACTCTGAGAGTGTAGTAAGTTATCAAACTGCTCTGATCTCCTTCAATGGCGGTTGCCTTCATGAAAAGATCAACTTCGGCTTCCGGAAAGATCCCTGCTTCTTTTTCTCTTCTTGCAAGCTCAGTTAACATTTCTGTATTTCATTGTATAGTTAATTATAACTTATATGTTTTTATTTCAAGAATTAACACAAAGTTGCCATCATGACAAATTCAGTTAAGTTAGTTATACCTAAACGAGATCCAACGCCTTGGCATCTTGCGGAAAAGTCAAGTGTTTCTTTAACTGTCATTTCTCCTGCATGGATATCCATCTGGCTAATGTAAGCCGCGGTCCTTCGAGGTTCAAATTCATTGAGCTTATGACCGTTGTAACTAATCTCTCCATCAACTCTTAACGCGGGATCTAACCTTCCCGCCAAAGCCAACAAAAGCGTTGTCTTACCAGAAGACGGTGGCCCCAAAAGAAGCGCCATCCTGCAACATTACAAAACATGTTTTTATGATGTGTACACATAAATGTTCAGAAAAAGTTAACAGCAAAATGATAAGATCTTAAATGTTGGAACATACCTTCCAGGTTTGATGATCCCAGAAGCGTCTTTGAGAATGCGGAGTTTTGCTTTCTCGGTGAAACTGATGCCAATAGAAGCTAGAAGAGATTCGACGATATTTCTGGCTGCATTTATCAGCGTTGGAAGCGCTCTGTCTCCGACGTGACAATCGGCTTCTACCGACAGATTTTTAAACCGAACTTCTACTGTTGGAAGGGAGATTCCAACCCTGAAATTATTTAGTTTGATAATGTGTTTATTAGTAATCAGGTGTTGACTTAAACAATCCCATAACTGACTCTACTCTGACAATAATTAGAACCTTAACAGTAATTAAGAAATGTTCAGCTCATTCAGTATGAAACTTTGATAAACAACTAAAACAAAACAGTTATCAAACTTATCAAATTTTATTAATGTTTTAAAAACATCAACAGCTCTACTGATTTACTGGTATGATCAGTTGGGCCTTAGTAACAAGAGTCTGTAATTTATAATTTAATATTAAAAAAATATAAATATACTATAATTAAATCCAACATAGATAGGAAAAAGTTATTAAATAAATATGTTCTTTTAATCATTATGAGTCAATTATATTATAAGAGTCATCTCGAGTATAAACAGTTACACATATAAATCACAATTATGAATTATCATTAGATACATAAGTTGATAATTACAGATTTGGATTATAGCAAACGTTCCAAAAATAAAACCAATCTAGCGGTTAAAATCGTCAGAACCGTAAATGCGTTAATGATTATTCTTTTTAAGCAACGAAATTTCAAGTTTGTTCCAATTTTAAGGCTATGTGTTGTGGTTCATGTGAAATGTGAAAAGACCACGTGGACAATGAGGGCTTTCACAATTCACGTTTCACTCCGCTAAGATGTGTTGTGGTGGTGTGAAATGTAAACCAGAGATATTATAAAATCTAGAAATTTAGTGATATACATAGACACGTGGCCCTCTCTCAGCCCATTGTTCAACTTATCCCCGCCCTCACACCTATAGGAAATCCCACGCCCCTCCTTGGCCCCGGGCCGTGGGTTGTTAAGTGTCCCACGCCCCTCCATACGTGGCTTGTATTCGCACCACACAACGTTTGGTCTAACTTATTTATAACAAATATGATAAGATGTGACAATGCTGGTTTTAAGGTTACAAAGTATATGAGATATAATAATAACCATAAAAAAAACATTTATTAGTAAACTGTAAATAGATGTTGACTTAACCAATTTCAAATTTTTTACACCTAAATACCATCTAACAAATTAACCAGACACTTTTTTACGGGGTGCAAGCACCATACCACCGTGAATTAAACTATTTCAAAACAAAAACTTACTTGTCAACCCGATCTCTATACTTCCTAAAAAAAACCTCATTATCCTCTTCTGCAACTTTAAAATTCTTATCAATAAAGCTTTGTCGCGCCTGCGGATCAAGCTCTCGGACATCTAGCAACATCTGTTCACCAACCATCTGCTGCTGATCCGCTGGAACATACGACTTAAAAATGGTCGTTCGTAACCGATTATACGTAGGCAGTTTCTCCAAAGCGGCCCAACGTAACGCCTCTTCGTCTTCCATCGAATGACGACTGCTTCGGCCATCGTGACTAGCACCGCCACCCGTAGCAAACACATCCTCCATCCGCCAACTGTCGGATGCTCTACTAATTCCTCTACTTATGCTTCTTCCTAAACGCTGGCTAATGCTCATTTTCTGATCTTTATCCATTTTTGAAACTACAAATGTGTGTGTTATTTAGGGTTCTCAATCGTTTATATAGAAATGGAGAAAAGTGAGCATTTATTAGTTTAGTTATGCGAACCTACGAAATTTGTTAAGTGGATGTGGGACCGCCTACATAAATATCTTTTTTCGTATTCGAGAAAATTGTAAATATAGACTTGTAACGTACGACATGGACCCGAGGATTGCGTTTAACTGTTGTTTATTTGTTTTATTATATATCAGCAGGATGCTTGTGTGATGCGACGGAGTGACACATCGAATTGGGATACTCGTTTTTGGTAGTTTTCTTATTCATATAAATTAGCATCATTGTGATAAATATAAATCAAGAGCGAAGTAATCGGGTAATTTATTTCATTGTATTGTGCATGTTTCGGTCAATCGGTTATTATCCTCAATCGAAACCGAAACCAAAGTCATCTGTTGGTCTATTTTATTAACCAATCAATTTTCGGTTAATCACTTAAGTTTATTCGGTTAGATTGACGGTTTTGTATGTAAAGACTAAAACTAATGTTAGTGCACCGGTAGGGGATACTGATTTCTTTCCTTTGGAAGTAGGACTCCACCAAGGGTTAGCGTTGAGTTCTTTTCTATTTGCAATTGTCCTAGATTAGTTGTCAAAGTCGATTCAGGAGTCAGTTCTGTGGTGCTTGCTTTTTGCAGACAATATTGTGCTGATAGAAGAAAGTAATCAGAGCTTGAATACGAGGTTAGAAGAATGGCGTGTAGCCTTAGAATGCAAAGGTTTGTGAATAAGTCACTATAAGATTGAGTACCTTTACTGTGATTTTAGTGGAGCAGGCGATGAACACGACACTCAGATTACCATTGAGGGCCAGGTGGTTCCACAGGCAACTAAGTTCAAGTATTTAGGATCGTTTGTTCAGAGTAAAGGAGAGATAGACAGCGACGTAGCTCACCGTATCCAGGTTGGATGGTGCAGGTGGAGAGCAGCCACAGGGGTATTGTGCGACAAGAGGTTCCCTGATAAATTAAAAGGGAAATTTTATAGGGTTGCAATTAGACCCTCTATGTTACACGGAACAAATTGTTGGGCTATTAAGAAAATTCATGGACGAAAGCTAGAGATAGCGGAGATGAGGATGCTAAGATGGATGTGTGAGCATACTAGGTTGGACAAGATAAGAAATACGGTTTTTAGGGAAAGATTAGGAGTTGCTAGTATTTCAGACAAGATAAGGGAGGGGAGATTGAGATGATTTGGGCATGTCAGGAGGAGGCAGACGGCAGACCCGATTAGAATAGTTGAAACACTCACTGTAGATGGAAGGAGGAGTAGAGGCAGGTCGAAAATGACTTGGGATGAGCGGATTAAGCAAGATTTGCTAGATTTGCACCTCTTTGAAGACATGGCCGAGGACAGAACTTTGTGGAGACGTAAGATTAAGGTTAAGGACTTTTAGGAGTTTGGCCTGGTTTTTCGTTTAGGTTCTCGTCTTATGAGTTTAGTTTTTCAGTTTGTATGAGGTGTGATATAGCTTTTTATAAGTTTTCACCTATTCCCGGTGTCGTAGTCTTACTAACAAGTACTTATTCATTTATGTGTTTATTTTTATTATTTTTCTTTCCACCTTTTTTAGTAGTTGTGTGCTTATATATTTTTCCAGAAGCTTATGTAACGCCTCACTTTTTAGAACTTTCCGTATTTAGAAAGCTCTCCTAATCTATTTCTGGAAACTTACCTCTGTATCGTATTCGTGTTTCACTTCTGTTTCGTAATTCGTATCCTTGATCATAATAAAATTCACTATTTTATACAAATTATACCTTGCTTAAATGTTCATACTTATACATTTATTCGTTGATGCACTTGATACCTTATGATTCTCGTAAACATATGTTAAAGTTGCAAACAGATATCGTATACACATAAATCCATACGTTTCACATACGCTTATATATCATTAACCCTTACGATACTTAATCCATGATACTTATGCCTATTTAATACTCGGTTAAATGTTTAAAATACATAAACTACCTTATAATATATATCTAAACAAACATCAGGGACCAGACTTGCTAAAAAACAAACCTTTTGCGGGAAATTATACCCGTCGCGCTACGCGATGGGATTGATCCTTTCTCTTCGCGGCACGCGAAGCCTGCGAATCCGCAGAAAGTTGTTTGTTGTTCACAGGTTGGTCAGAATTGTGTTTTTGGTTGTGTTTCTTCCACCTAATTGCACTTATTACACACCTAACTTAACCCTAATCCTCCCACTATATAACCAACACTTCTCACACTCATTTTACACTTTACAAACCTTCAAATCACTCTCAAAACACTCTTTAATCACTGTAAAATTCCAGATTTTGGACAGAAACTTCAAGGCATTCTAAGTGAGTTCTAGCTCACTTCTACAGCCATTTCTTACTCATTTATTCTTCTTTAACACTTGGATAACCTCTAGGAAGGTTTTCACAAGATTACCTTGGTAATCTAAGGTGCAACCTCACCACATTAGAGGTCCAAAGTGCATTAAACTTTCTGTTTTGTTTGTTATTCTTGTATGTTAATATTTTTGTTAATCACTTGGTGGAATCTTATGCCTACCAAGCTCACAATCAAGTCTATGATGGTGGCTTTGTGTTAAGACTATTACCATCAAAGTTATGAGTTCAAACACTCATTTTATTTCTGTTTATACATGGTAAAATCAAATGATGAAAGCAAGCACAAGTCATCATCTTCCATATGATGAACTTGTGACTTGTGAAATGTGAACACATGGAAGCATTGGCTTTCCAAACTAAGTTGCACTCCTTCATTTTGATGCTTTGTGTATAAACACTCAAGTGACTTACTAGAACTAAAGTATCTTAGCCCCGTCTAGCCTCGATCCCTCACTTAGTTAATTATTTTCATGATGTGTTGGCACACCCGGGTTGTAGAGTACTTGGTCGTTTGAGCTTATGTTAGTTAGGTTTATTTCTTGTTATTTATGACCCTCTGAACCATCCTTGTGATGGTTTGTGTAGTGGTGAATCATATAATGAGGTCTTAACCTCCATGCTTGACATCCATGATACTATATGATATCTTTGATTGGACTTAGCTTAGGTTACTATTATTATGACTATATAATGTATAAATCTAAATAAAAACAAGGTTGAATTTGTGATGATAATCAACCCATGATTAACCATCATAAACTTAGGCCATTATATCTATGAACTAAGTCACTCGTTGATGATTCTAATGGGCAATTTGGGACCCATGAAAACACATACACAATAGTGTCAAAAACGAGTACTTGGAGCTAGATATTACTTTTGTATCCATACTTTTGATACTTTAAATTCTAAATCCCGAATCTTACCACTTCCTAAACGTCATTTAACCTTACCATTTACTGATTATTCTTAAACAACTCGTCACTCGCGGATAATCGGAAGACTATTGCAATATTGTGAGTATACTTGACCCATTTTACCGTTTTCACACTTTTTGGGTGCAACATGTTTATACATACAAAAACACACTTAACATACATACTTTTATGCAATCATACATACAAACAATCCAATAGATGCTTACTATTATGTTATGCTTGATTCGTGTTTTCTGGGTGATTCTTATGTGATGAACTTGTCATTAACTTCGTACGAGCCTCCACTTAACATGTATAGCGCTATAGGAGTAACACACCACCCGTGAACGAGAGGTCATGTTAAGTTTATTCATTCTTTATACTTGTGGTAATCAGAGGGTTGACTTGTAAATCAGATGCCAGTTTATACGTTAATCTTGATAACTAGGTTTGCCATGTGGATTATTCATTATCATTTTTATACTTATATGCTAGTACACCAAACTTGTATACTCGCCAATACTTTTGTATTGAACTATGCTTTTAAACATGTTGCAGGTTTATGATGATGTTGATGATGCACGGAACTTAGTAGGATGCCTAAAAACGCATTTGAACTTTAATACTTGTTGTATTGTAATTTATTTGTTTCGACTTATTGTATTTTATTTCAAACAATGTAATTGATTCTTTTATGCAATGAAATGAAATTTATTCTTAAATACTTGTCACATGTTAGTGTTATGTGTAATGAGCAATCTCGTTTTCGTCTCACTCCGATGTTTCCGCCATCAGTTGGGGTGTGACAGCTTATGTCTTGGGTATGGTTTTTGGAGTCGGGGGTCTTACTGGAAGCAACCTCTCTATCCCCTGGGGTAGAGGTAATGCTTGCCTATATCCTACCCTCCCAGACCCTATCAATAGCCTTCATAGGTGGGATTATACTGGGTATGGTTGTTGTTGTAGCCAAAACCAAACTTAGGCTACAATTTTTGTTTAAAAATATATGAAATTGAAGTATAAATACATAAAATGAAAGTATAAATATATGAAATGGAGATATAAAATATGAAACATATAAACTAGTGTTATAAAACCTAGAAATATATGAAAACATGAATGATTTGGTTAAGTTCAGCTAGTTTTCGTTAAACAAGAGTACAAAATAATTGATAACTGTTTTTGGTTAATTTGGTTTTCAGTTTTCATATAATTCAATTTTTGGTTGATTTCGGTTTGATTTCGTCTGTTTTCGGTTTGGTATAGGTTAACAATTTAGTTATTGCTCACCGATAACCGATTTTAGTTAATAACTGATAGGTGCGCGCGCGATGCAGCGGTAAACACAGACATTGTCATGGTGAGCATGATCAGGATGTCGCGTCCCGGTCAAAGATAATATTTATATACCCAAATTACCCTTAACTATGAGTTAGTGGTAGTAAGGGGTCGATCCAGGAAGAGTTTGTGAATTATGTATGGACTTGATTAATTAGGAGGTTTTGTCATAGTTTATGAAGATTGCTATTTTTCGTTTTTGTTTGTTTGGAAAAAGGGATGTCGGATTGGACCGACACATTGAGTTGTAAAAATTACTAAACTTAATCAATTACAATTAGCACTAACTTTGATTAATTAGAACTTGCTCAAAACATAATTTGGATTAAAAACAATAATTAAAACAAGGGTCACACCCAGTTCGGTAATTGAAGACCTAGGGTTCCTACATGTTTTAGATTCAATTTAGTTGCATATGGTGATTAACGGATTAGTGTCACGTGGCTTAGGTGCCAAGAGCTATCAACGTTCAAGAACAGACCGCAATGCACTTCTTGACCAAGAACATGTAAATCCTATCAATTGATAAGGCATAAGTGCACAAACTCATTTTGCAAAGTCAAATTTTATCATCACTCGACAATTCACTAATCCAATTCAAATGCACGACAATTATCAAAAGTTTCAAATACTTAATACAACTTGTCACAAACTCAAATCTAAAATATTAAATTGAAACCCTAGAAATCTTACAAAAACCTACATCGGGGTGAAACCCCATGATATTAGCCGCTCATGGTTGAAGGAGCACGATCAATGGATGACGAGCTCGAGCAATGATCCATGACCTTAATCCTTGGAGAGATAATGAAGATGATGGTTAGGGCTTGGAGGTGATTGTGGATTGGTGAAGATGAGGTTGTGATTGATGATGATGATGGTTAGGTTTTCGGAATTAGAGGATGATGATGGTGATCAATAGTGGATTAGAGATGGATTAGGGATGAAGGTGATAGTGTTTTTGGCTCCCAAGAACAGATAATAGTGTTTCCAATTCGTAACCCCCTTTGATAATCCCCCAAAACGTGGTCAAAACACCCAAAATTGTAAATTCAGCGCAGCACAAACCAGAGGGCGACGACGAGGCCCTCTCCTGATGCATTTTTTTGCCGATGCACTATCCTACTGTTTAGGGTGTTTTCCAGGTGACGGAATGCGTCACCGACGCCCTCTTGCATTGCCACCTGCTCGTTTTGTTCGTTTCTTGCACTCGGTTGATCCCGGACGCTTCCCGATCCGTAAAGCTCCCGAATAGCTCCTTAAACTCCGTTAGACCTGTAAAACACAATTCCAATCAAAGTAGGCCATTCGAAACCAAAGTTAACGTAAAAACACAAACTTAATATGATAAACTAACGAGTTTTCAACCACGTATCAGTGCATTGTTCGGTTGGTTAGATTATTGTCCTCAACCGAAATCAAGGTCATCGATTAGTCTATTTTATTAACCAGTCCGTTTTTAGTTAATTGGTTTGGTTTATTCAGTTAGATTCACGGTTCTTTGTTTGATTCATTTAATTTCGGTTAATAGCCAAAACCAAACTTGGGCTAAAACTTTTGATTAGTAATACATGAAATTGATATATAGGTACATAAAATGGAGGTATAAATGCATAGAATTGGGTATAAATATGAAATACATGAACCGGAGGTATAAAAGCTATAAATATATGTAAATAATGGTTTGGTTTAGTTAATTTTGGTAAAATGAAGGTACAAAAAAATCAATAACCGTTTTTGGTTAATTCAGGTTTCGGTTAATCAGTTTTCAGTTAATTCAGTTTTTTGTTGATTTTGGTTCAGTTTCGGTTAACGGTTCACTTATTACTTACCCTTAGACACTATTAATCACGTAATATATCAATTTTTTTATTAAAAAAAACTATAGCAATACTATACTCAAATTAAAGAAAATAAAATACTCCTTTATATTGTGTAATTTAGTAAAAAAGTATTAACGTACCAAAAGTTATGACCTTTAAAAATAGTGGGGGAGTTAATTTTTTATAAGAGGATAAAGTGTAACTATTAACGAATTATCTATAATTTTGTTAAAGATGAGAGATTAAAGTGTAATCTAGATGAGATGATTAAATTGACGGTATTTAATCACTTGACATTCTGTAGCTATTAAATATTCTAGGATAATGACTAAGTATGTTGGGCTTTAATCACTTGTACACTAAGGCATATCTACTTGTACCTTTTAACCCACACGTCAATACTGACCAAGACAACTATCGAAACATCGACAAAAATGAGTAGGTCGTCATGGTACTTTTAGATTTTTTTTTAAACATTATAGTTTATAAAATATGGCAAGAATACGTAAAAGAATTATAAGTTTGTTGTGAAGTGAAAAATCGTAACTAATTACCCATAATTATGTTAAAACTTAGGGTTTTAAGTGTAATAAGATGGGGCTAAAATATAATTATTATTTAAAAAACCAATTTACCCTTATTTTAGGATAAATTAATAGGGAAAAAGTTCTTATCTTTTGGTTATCCTAAAATGTCCCTACCTATAATATAGTATAGATGGCAGATGATAGATGATAACTTTTCGAAATAGTAACATGCTCAAAAGTTTTTTCTTGGGTTGATAATGGACTGGATATTAATCATCCAGTTGTAAAATAGTGTTTTATAGCCGGTACAATACTAGTTATGCGTCGGGTATCAGGTATATACACGTTAGTTTCAAATTAACCTGTTACACTATAAATAATATATGGTTTTAACCTAATAGTTTTATTTTTCTTTTATAACATTCATTCGTTAGCTTCTTTTTTTTAAATAAAAACTAAGCATGCAATAATTTTTTTTTGAAAACGGACCGAGCTTGTACCACCGAAAAAATATTAAAACTATTTTTAAAAGCTAAATATATTTCCATTTAAAATTTATTAAAAATCGGGTTGTTCCCCACTGCTATAATATATTATAATATAACACAACTACCTAGTAAGGGAACCCTATCGGCCACAACCGTGAGTGGTGGCGGTGTTAGTTGGTAATTTCTGGTTTGTCAAGTCGCAACACCACATCATAAGTTACCACTAGGGCTGCAAAAATAACTGAACACGAACAAGACCTTGTTCGTGTGTGTCCGTGAAGTATTCATGAACACTTGCCAAACGAGATTTTATAAACGTGTTCGTGTTCATGTTCGTTTATTACTTTTAGGTAACGAACGTTCATGAATACATGTGAATACTAACCAATGTTCATAACACAAATAAAAGTAAACAAACATAAATAATCGTTTATGAACATAATGAACGAACATGCCCTCTGTTCATGTTCGCTCAAAGAACTAAACGAACGAAATTTCTTGGGCGCTGAATGTTCGGTACGTTTGCAGCCCTAGGTACCAACACCCCCATTTTCTCTTTCTTTTTTTTACTTTATTTTCATTTTTGATTGTTTTACACATTTATATTTTATAGCTTCATACTGGTATTTATCATTTGGTTCGTATACAATTTTTTTGCCGCAACACGCGATGAGAAAATCCCAGTTACTTTAACATGACAACCAAGGACGTTGTTACTAACTAGTTGGATTTTCGCGCTTCGCAACGGGCTTTTGGTCGGCATCGAATCGGTTCGGTAAAGATAGGTATGATACATGCACTCAGTATAACTACCAATAGAGATACGCCCAAAAGGATATCGACTCTAGTTTTACATTAATCGAAAACTATAGAAACAAATGCCGGTATCGATGTTATTCGAGCGGGTATTGGTTCGGCCAGTGTTACACACTATAGCATACGGTAGTACGGTACCAAAAAACTCTTTTACCAACATAACTTTATTTTCAATCACTTTTATACCGCAACGTTGAGAAAACTATAAAAACAAATACATATCAGTACCGATATAGTTCGAACAACTGGGTCGGTTCATCACCGTAAAGAACAAAAAATCAATTATATTTACATGTTCGATCAAAAGTTTTTTCGAAAAATAGATAAAAATAAGCATGTTGCAACAGTGTATTCAAAATTGTGTATTATGCTACTCGGATAACAAAAAAGGTAAAAGATGTAAGTGTATATAAAAAAACTCAATGAATTTTGTATCACTGTATTGAGAAAACCATAAAACTGAATACAACACCGGTATTGATATTTGTTTAAATAAAATTTTATCATAAATAAAAATAAACACGTCGCAATGGTATATTCAAAATATTATTAAACGTCATAATATATTACTCAAATAACGAAAAAGCTAACCGGCTTATAAAACGTCGTATTATATTGCTTAAATAACGAAAAGGGTAAACAACATCATTTTATATTACTATGTATAACTATGTTTTAAATAAAAATTTTATATACACACAAATAAATTTAAGCACATTACAATAAAATGCTCGGAATTTTATAAATATTGTATTATTTATAAGTTATAAACGCAAAAGATAATCTAATCAAAATGAATTATAATATTAAGATATTAAATTAAAAATAAAAAAAAAAAACAAAGAGTAAACTTCCATTTTGCTCCCTGTGGTTTAGTCGTTTCAACGGTTTTGCCCCAAACCTTTAAAAATAGCCATTTTACTCCCTAATGTTTCAGTTTTGTCGCCATTTTGCTCCACGGTCTTAATTCCATCCATATTGTATGTTAGCTGAAAGGGTATTTTAGTAATTTCAAGTATAAAATAAGGGTATTTGGTAATTTATATTTAAATGTAAGTTATTAATATATATATATAGGGAGAAGATCATGCGAGAACCACCTCTTATTGCGAGAACCGCGAGAACCAATGTGAACACACCAAAAATGCCTAAAAATAGCTAAAAATCACACAAAAATTTTTTTTTTGATTTTTTTAATATTTTTTAGGTTAAAATCGCTACTTTTCGAACCAAAAAAAAAAAAAAAAAATTTTTTTTTTTTAAATTTTTTTTTTTTTTTTTTTTTTGGCTTCGAAAAGTAGCGATTTTAACCTAAAAAATATTAAAAAAATAAAAAAAAAAATTTTGGATTTTTTTTTGATTTTTTTAGATTTTTTTTAGATTTTTTTAGGTTTTTTGGGGGTTTAGTTTTTAGCATTTTAGCTTGGGGGTGGGGGGGGGTGGGGGGGGTTTAGGTTTTTGGGGGTGGGGGAGGGGGGTTTAGGCTTTTTTTTGGGGGGGGGGGGGGGTGGGGTTAGGTTTTTTTTAGGTTTTTTTTAGCTTGGGGGGGGGGGGGTTAGGTTTTTTTTTTTTGGGGGGGGGGGGGGGGGGTTAGGTTTTTTTTTTTTGGGGGGGGGGGGGGGTGGGGGGTTTAGGTTTTTGGGTGGGGGGGGGGTGGGGGTTAGGTTTTTTTAGGGTTTTTTTAGGTTTTTTTAGCTATTTTAGGTTGTGTTCACATTGGTTCTCACAATATATATATAGGTAGAGGATCCTGTAAAAAAGGCCTAAAGTGTGAGAAAGGTAAGAAAGAATCTCAGCCATTAGATCTTTGATCTAATGGTTGAGATAATAGGGACCAAATTGTAAAATATTTTTATTAATTTGGACTGAATTGAAATATCTAGGGGCAATTGTGTCTTTTTATCCCCATTTTCTAAATCAAAATCCCTACAATCTCTCTCTCTCCAGATCTCTCTCTATCACCAAAAACCCTATTTTCTTTCAGCCGCAAAAATGGTGATCTGATGAGTGGTGGTCGGAGGATCAGACGATGTATGATGAGATGAAGACGATGACCGGAAAAGTTGAAGTTGCAGGTATTTGTTCGGTCGCTGGAGAAGATGAAGGATATCGGAGATGTTAACAGTGATCGGAATGATGATGAAGGTGCCGACGGAGTTGCAGGTTTTCACGGTGATGGAGAATGATGATGATGCGGTGATTGACGGAAGAAGTAACGATCGGAGATGGACAACGGAATGGTGGTTGACGGTGGTGAAGTGATGAATCTCGGATGAATAAGTTGTATCCCGGAATGGTGAGGTGGTGAACGACGACGACCAGAGATGATGGAAGCGACGCAAATTGGAGACGATGGATGGTTGTGAACGGTGATCTATGGAGTTGCAGGTTGTGAATATGATGATGACGACAACGGTGGAGTCGAATGGTGTTATTTTTTGTACTGAATGGTGTTAGTTTTTTCTTTTCAGTAATGGTGTTTATTTTATTTTCCTGAATGGTGTTATTTTTTTCTGAATGGTGTTATTTTGTTTACTGAATGGTGTTATTTTGTTTGCTGAATGGTGTTATTTTTGTACTAAATGGTGTTATATTCTTTTGCACTGAATGGTGTTTTTTTTATTTACTGCTGAATGGTGTTATTTTTGTACTGAATGGTGTTATTTTGTGCTGAATGGTGTTATATTTTCTGAATTGTGTTATATTTAAAACACCATGTATGAACATGATCTGAATGGTGTTATATTTATGGACGGTTATAATTCCTAAAATCCAGGTTTTTCTCTCTCCAAATCCTTAAATCAAGGATTACCATATTTGAATTTGTTAATGCATTTACAATCTTACCCTTTTCAATTAATTTAGATCTAATGGTTGAGATTCTTTCTTACCTTTCTCACACTTTTGGTCTTTTTTACAATAACTCCACCCTATATATATATATATATAAGCCATATGTCTCTGTTTAGAAACCATTTTCACAACTAATTTATTATGAATATTAGCCTTTATTTTTTAAAGGGGGGTAAGACTGTGTTGGTAAGCCCTGTCGATTGTCGGTTGGATTAGCATTATGCCCAAAAAGATAAGAATGGGTAGCCGGACCACGACGATATGGGGGTGTTCCCTCAGTATAAGCTCTACCTTAGAATTTTAAAGACTAATAATTATAATGAATCAGTTATCAAAATTCTTTTCTAAACGAGATTATAGCTCAAATACTAATTATGAAGAAGAAGAAGATTCAAACATAAACTCTTTACATATGAATTCTGTTGAAATTAATATTTCTCAAATTGAAAACAATCTTTTGAATTGAAATATACCAAAACAAGATGTTAAAACTATTTACAAAATTGGTACTTTTGATTTTTTACAAGATTATTCTATAAAAACTCATGAACAAACTATACCTATTAATAGAGAGTATCAAAACATGCAATTATTATCAGTAGACGCTATTAAAAGACATAGAAAATTATATAAATTTCTACATATAGGATTAGTTCAAGTTGCCATTAAACCTATGTTCAGATTAGGAATTGATGCTCCTGTTTTACTAATTTTAAGGGATGCAAGACATACAAATTTTAATAATTCTTTGCTAGCTATGGCTGAGTCTAATATTTCAAATGGTCCTATTTATTTTAATTGTTATCCAAACTTTTCAATTGGTTTATTTGATCCACATATTTTAGATACTTTAACATTAACAATTAAAACTAAAAACTTAGAATTCAAAGAAAAAACCAATGCTGCAGTAGTTATATATAGAATATATTATAAGACAATGACTACCACTATAGAACCTAAAACAAAATTAGTATCTCCAAAAGATGAAACTATTATTTTTGAAGCTAATACTATGCATACAAAAATAAAAACACCTAAAAAATTAAAATGGAATGAAATAACTCAATCATTAACATGGAATTTACAAGATATAAACCCGCCAAAACCAATAGAGATAGATAATCAAACATCTAGCATAGTAGAACATTCTGATGGTTCAATAGATATTTCTTTTAGTAATATACCACCAAGGCATTCTATGGGAGCAAGTACTTCTAGAAGTATTTTAGATGAAAGTCTATTTAAAAGAAGTTTATCAATGAAAATGAAAGGTGTTGATTTTTCAAATACAATTCCAAGACCACTATATGAAGAAAATGATAGTGATAATAATACTTATGTTCCAACTAAGTCTGATATGGAAAATTATGACGAATTACAACAATGAGTGATTCTAAGGTTCAAGCTCATAGAAATTGCTATATATTTCTTTTAAAATGTTGCAATAGAAGAATAGAAGATTTGAATAAAAGATTAGAAGAATATAATAAAATTCCATATATGATATGTCCATCTGAATATATTCCATGTAACATGCCTCGATCTGACCCATATCATCCCTCTAATTATATGAATTATAAAAGTAAATATCTATCATTTTTAGAAGAAAAATTAAGAGAAGAATATAATCATAGAATAAAGCTTATGAGAAAAATTTCTAGAACAACTTGTTAAGGATGAATAAAGAAATGTTAGAATATTTAAAAAATGAAATGTTCAATAAATATAATAATAAAAATTTAATATGGTATTTTTCTAAATTTAATGAAGATGAAAGATTTTTACATGAAATTGATTGGCAATTATATATGTGTGAAAATGATGAAAATATTCCATTTTTCTCCTGGTTTTCTCTTTATTGTATAGAAAATAAAATTGACTATCCATTTTTTGAAAATATATCTGTTAGTAATAATATAACTAAAACATATACAATTATAGATAAAAATGAAGATATTACTAGTATACATCCTCCACATATAGACATAAAAATAAAAACTGAAAATAAAGAATATGTTGCAAAACCTTTAGTAAACCTTAAAGAAGATATAGATAAAAATGTAAAAAACATTATTTTTCAGAATAATTATACTAATGAAAAACTAAATACTATAGGAGAACAATTAGAAAGGATAGAAACTAATAATAAAATCAGTAATCAACCTAGTACTTCAAATACCAAAATAACAACAGAAAATATTGAAAGTCCTATATTTAAACCATATAATATAGATATCCCAATACATCTAAATAAACAACAAAATATGTTACAAGATATTTCTTCAAAACTTTCAAAATTAAATATAAATGTTATTTCAAATCAAGAGATTCAAAATCTTGAAGAACAATTTAATGATTTTCAGGTAGAAGATTCTATAAATAAAATTAGAAGAAATTATCATTTTTCTAAGAATAATACTTATACCACTAGGCCTGAAACAAGAAATTATTATCCTAGACCTACTCCGCCTGATTTACAATTTGAAGAACGACATACTTTAGTTCAAGCTAAATACGATGGAAGTTTTTTATATGAATGGAGTATAGAAGGCCAAGCAGAACATCAAATTCTTAATTTAATGCAAGAAATGATAATGGCAGCTAATGCATATAAAGCAAATGGAAATGATGATACTGCAATTCTTACTATGATAGTTTCTGGTTTTACTGGAATTTTAAAAGGCTGGTGGGATAAGTATCTCACAGAAGAAGAAAAACATATAATTCAAAATGCTAAAAAGACAGTTATTAAAATAGAAAATAATGTCCAAACACCAACTGAAATACCTGACATAATTAATACTCTAATATTTGCTATAATTCAACATTTTATTGGAAATCCAACAGATTATCAGGAAAGAAATTCTTTAATATTATTAAATTTAACATGTAGAAAATTACAAGATTTTAGATGGTATAAAGATGTTTTCCTTTCAAAGGTTATGACTAGAGAAGATAGTAGAGAAGCCTATTGGAAAGAAAGATTTATAGCCGGATTACCAAAATTATTTGCTGAAAGAATAAGAGAGAAAATTAAAAAAGACTTTAATAATAATATTCCTTATAGAGATTTATCTTATGGTCAAATAATAAATTATATAAATCAAGAAGGATTAAAAATATGTAATGATCTAAAATTAAAAGAAAAATTAAAAAAGGATGGTATTCAAGGTCACAAAGAATTAGGAAGTTTTTGTCAACAATATGGATTTGAACCATTCAAAACTCCTTCTAAAACTAAAAAGAAAATTCCTAAACAATTTATTAAAAAGAACTATAAAAGAAAACCATATATTAAAAACAAACAAAATTATTATAAAAATAAGAATGATTTTCAAAAGAAAAAACAAGGTAAACAAGATATTGTTATTTGTTATAAGTGTGGAAGACAAGGACATTATTCAAAAGATTGTTATACTAGAAAAAAGATAAATGAGTTAAATATTTCTGATGAATTAAAAGAACAGATAAACAAAATACTTATTTATGATAATTCAAGTGAAGATAGTATTTCAGATTATAGTGATAATGATTTAAATTATATTGAAGATTCAAATTCAGAAAGTAGTTCAGAAGATAATGGATGTGAATGCGTTGGTCCTTGTATATGTGAAATTAATGGTACAATAAATTCTCTAACATCAGATAATAAAGATTTATTCGAGTTATTAGAAAAAATTGAAGATAAAGAAGTAAAACAAGTATATTTAAAACAATTAAAAGAAAAGTATAAGTCACCAATAAAAAGGGAAACAAAAGAGTATAATTTTAACGAAATATGTCAAAGATTTCAAACAAAACAAATAAAAGAAAATCCTGTTACAATTACTGACTTACAAATAGAATTAAAAAATATAAAAGAAGAAATTCGAGAAATAAAATTACAAATTAAAGAATTAGAAGAAGGAAAAAATAAAGAAGAGGAAGAAAACAATGACAATAATACTGAAAAGGTAGGAAAAATAAATCGTTTAGGATTAACTTCTCAAAAATGGTATACTAAGTTAAATATAATAGTTAATAATGAATTTCGATTATCATTAATAGCAATGATTGATAGTGGTGCTGATATGAATTGTATTCAAGAAGGGTTAATACCTACAAAATATTATGAAAAAACTACACATAAATTATCTGGAGCCAATGGTAGTCCATTAAATATTAAATATAAATTATCAAATGTTCATATTTGTAAAGAAAACTATTGTTATAAAACTCAATTAATTTTAGTAAAAGATTTAACTTCTCAAATTATATTAGGACTCCCATTCATAACTCAATTATATCCATTTACAGTAGAAGAAAAAGGAATAAGTATTAAGGTACTGAATAAAAAGATTTGCTTTGAATTTGCTCATCCAATTACTTCAAAACAAATAAATATTTTAAGCTTAAAAGAAAAACAAAAGGAATTTTTAATAGAAGAAATTGATTATGTTAGAATAAAGAATCAATTGCAAGATAAAATAATTATAAAAAGAATACAAGAAATTGAAAATAAATTTAAAGAAAATGTCTGTGCAAATATTCCAAATGTTTTTTGGGAAAGAAAACAACATGTTGTAAAGTTACCTTATATTAAAGATTTTAATGAGAAAAATATTCCAACAAAATCTAAAGCTATACATATGTCTCAAGAGTTAGAAAACTATTGTAAAAAGGAAATACAAGAATTATTAGATAAAAAACTAATAAGGCCATCTAAATCCCCTTGGTCCTGCTCTGCCTTTTATGTTCAAAATAGTGCAGAAATCGAAAGAGGAGCTCCTAGATTAGTTATAAATTATAAGCCATTAAATAAAGTTTTAGAATGGATTAGATACCCTATACCAAATAAAAGAGATTTATTAAAAAAGATATATGATTCAAAAATATTTTCTAAATTTGATATGAAGTCTGGATTTTGGCAAGTTCAAATTGCTGAAGAAGATAGATATAAAACTGGATTCAATGTACCATTCGGACACTATGAATGGAACGTTATGCCTTTTGGATTAAAAAATGCTCCTTCAGAATTTCAAAATATAATGAATGACATTATTTTACCATTAGGAAATTATGCTATTGTTTACATTGATGATGTATTAATATTCTCAAATTCTTTAGACCAACATTTTAAACATTTAAATTCTTTTTACAATACTATTCATAAAAATGGATTAGTAGTATCACCTTCTAAAATGAGTCTTTTTCAAACAGAAATAAGATTTTTAGGACATAATATTATTCAAGGAACAATAAAACCTATTAACAGAAGTTTAGAATTTTCAAATAAATTTCCAAATGAAATTAAAGATAAAAAGCAATTGCAAAGATTTTTAGGATGTTTAAATTATATTCATGATTTTTTCAAAGATTTAGGAATTATATGTAAACCTTTATATGATAGATTAAAAAAGAATCCAAAACCATGGACTCAAGAACATACAGATATAGTAAAATATATTAAAGAAAAAATAAAATGTTTACCATGTTTATATATTCCCCATCCTGATGCAAAACTAATTGTAGAAACCGATGCAAGTGATCTAGGATTTGGAGGAATATTAAAACAAGAATTAGATAATAAAGAAAGTTTAGTTAGATATTATTCAGGTGCTTGGAATGATACTCAGAAAAATTATTCTACAATCAAAAAAGAAATTTTAAGTATAGTTTTATGTATAAAAAAGTTTGAAGATGATTTATATATGAAACCGTTTTTATTAAGAATAGATTGTTTATCTGCAAAATATATTTTAGAAAAGGACATTAAGAATTTAATTTCAAAACAAGTTTTTGCAAGATGGCAAGCATTATTAAGCAACTTTGATTTTCAAATAGAATTTATAAAAGGAGAAAATAATTCTTTACCAGATTTTTTATCAAGAGAATTTTTACAGGGAATATGAGCAACTCCGATTCTACAAAAAAGTTTGTATTCTCAAAACAACAATTCTCAAAATCTCAATTATCAAGTTCTTCAAATTCTCCAAGACCAACTAGTTTGCAACAATTTCCCTTATTACCCAATATTCAAAACAGATTTGCCCCTCTAACCCCAGGTCCAAGACCCAGACCTCCATACTCATCCATTATTCAAAATTTAGAATCAAAACCCATTATTCAATCTCCTTCTACAAAACTCTATAAACCAGCCTCTCCTTCAACCTCTTCACCAGCTACTATTCCCTACATTATCAACCCAAACAAAAAGATTATCAAAATTCTAGAACCATTGGAAGTCGAAAAGGTTAATAAAACCTTTTTCTCTCTGATTGACTTTATTTTCCCAAAAGGATGTCATTTTTTCAAGGATGAATACAAGACCAGAGATTATTATCAAGCAATTTTAGAAGATTCTGAATCTGTAATTATTCGGCACAATTTTAACAGTGGAGACCCTTCCAAGATCGCTTATAGTCAAGTAAAAATTTTAAAGGTTCTATCTTTAGAAGATTGGAATTCTAAGCCTTATAGTCCAAAAACCCTTTCAAACTTTAGTGCCTATCCTCAATATAATTATTATGATTATCAAGATGCATGGGAGTATGCATTCTGTTTAAGAAACTTTGATCATTCTTGGTTTTTCCAATTTGATGAAGATTTCTCAAACATATATCCAAGATGGTTTGTTAAATGGTTTAAATATATGGGAATTGTTTCTGAAGCCTTTCCCAAAGAAGCCTCAGAGGCATTCTCAAAGTTTGTCGAGTATTTTCAACATGATGGAACCCCAATTTTTGAATATACTTTACAGTTTATGAGTGTATTCAGAATTCCCTGGATTTGTTTATGGACATACAATTATCAAGAAGAAAGCCCTTCAGAACTTTCTCCTCCATTGCTCTTTAGACAGTATAGATGCAAATGGTGGAATAAGTTTGTAATCACAAAAGCAAATTCTCAAGCAGTTACTAAGTACTATAAAGAATTGACTATTCAATATGAAAAGAGTTTGAAGTCTCCTGTTCAAAATATTAAAGCCAGCAATGAAGACCAAGAGTATATTCAAAAACTTCAAGATTGCAATTCTCCAGAGGAAGTGTTAAAATTAATCAATGAAATTCGACAGTCTCCATCTCCTTCTAAGCATTCTTCTCCAGGGACTGAAGTTTTTCAAGATTCTCAAGACCCATATGATATGATGTAAAAAAAAAAAAATATATATTTAATAATAATAATAATAATATATTTTAGATGTTGGCCGACAACAAATGGTGAAGGATTTGGAAGCTAATCATTCTCAACCTCTTTTGCAAATTATTCAACAACAAGACAACCTACTTTTCTTATTTTCAAAAGGTGGTGCTAATCATGGAAGATAGTGCACAATAATTCAACAAAGGACAAACTACTTTAGGTGCAATATTCAACAAAGGCAAAAGCATACGGAGATATTTCTCAACCAACAATGATGAAGACCCATTTTCCCTATCTATAAAAGGAAGGATTATCAAGAGAGAAGGACACACTTTTTCTACACATCTTTTCTTATTACTTCTCTTATGTATGAAAAAAATCCTCAAATCCCAAAATTGTATTATCAACTTCTCTATGTTCAAGATCTTTAGATTTTCAAATTATAGTTGCTCCTCCCGATTGTAAGGAAATCAATTGTAATCAAGATTATCAATCAATAAATTCAGGTATATTTTAAATTTATATCATGGTTGTTTATGTTGCCATCTATTTAAATTAATTCATATTGGTTTTATGTTTAATCTTCTATCAACCGATCTTAAAATATACGGTATCAGAGCCATATGTCTCTGTTTAGAAACCATTTTCACAACTAATTTATTATGAATATTAGCCTTTATTTTTTAAAGGGGGGTAAGACTGTGTTGGTAAGCCCTGTCGATTGTCGGTTGGATTAGCATTATGCCCAAAAAGATAAGAATGGGTAGCCGGACCACGACGATATGGGGGTGTTCCCTCAGTATAAGCTCTACCTTAGAATTTTAAAGACTAATAATTATAATGAATCAGTTATCAAAATTCTTTTCTAAACGAGATTATAGCTCAAATACTAATTATGAAGAAGAATAAGATTCAAACATAAACTCTTTACATATGAATTCTGTTGAAATTAATATTTCTCAAATTGAAAACAATCTTTTGAATTGGAATATACCAAAACAAGATGTTAAAACTATTTACAAAATTGGTACTTTTGATTTTTTACAAGATTATTCTATAAAAACTCATGAACAAACTATACCTATTAATAGAGAGTATCAAAACATGCAATTATTATCAGTAGACGCTATTAAAAGACATAGAAAATTATATAAATTTCTACATATAGGATTAGTTCAAGTTGCCATTAAACCTATGTTCAGATTAGGAATTGATGCTCCTGTTTTACTAATTTTAAGGGATGCAAGACATACAAATTTTAATAATTCTTTGCTAGCTATGGCTGAGTCTAATATTTCAAATGGTCCTATTTATTTTAATTGTTATCCAAACTTTTCAATTGGTTTATTTGATCCACATATTTTAGATACTTTAACATTAACAATTAAAACTAAAAACTTAGAATTCAAAGAAAAAACCAATGCTGCAGTAGTTATATATAGAATATATTATAAGACAATGACTACCACTATAGAACCTAAAACAAAATTAGTATCTCCAAAAGATGAAACTATTATTTTTGAAGCTAATACTATGCATACAAAAATAAAAACACCTAAAAAATTAAAATGGAATGAAATAACTCAATCATTAACATGGAATTTACAAGATATAAACCCGCCAAAACCAATAGAGATAGATAATCAAACATCTAGCATAGTAGAACATTCTGATGGTTCAATAGATATTTCTTTTAGTAATATACCACCAAGGCATTCTATGGGAGCAAGTACTTCTAGAAGTATTTTAGATGAAAGTCTATTTAAAAGAAGTTTATCAATGAAAATGAAAGGTGTTGATTTTTCAAATACAATTCCAAGACCACTATATGAAGAAAATGATAGTGATAATAATACTTATGTTCCAACTAAGTCTGATATGGAAAATTATGACGAATTACAACAATGAGTGATTCTAAGGTTCAAGCTCATAGAAATTGCTATATATTTCTTTTAAAATGTTGCAATAGAAGAATAGAAGATTTGAATAAAAGATTAGAAGAATATAATAAAATTCCATATATGATATGTCCATCTGAATATATTCCATGTAACATGCCTCGATCTGACCCATATCATCCCTCTAATTATATGAATTATAAAAGTAAATATCTATCATTTTTAGAAGAAAAATTAAGAGAAGAATATAATCATAGAATAAAGCTTATGAGAAAAATTTCTAGAACAACTTGTTAAGGATGAATAAAGAAATGTTAGAATATTTAAAAAATGAAATGTTCAATAAATATAATAATAAAAATTTAATATGGTATTTTTCTAAATTTAATGAAGATGAAAGATTTTTACATGAAATTGATTGGCAATTATATATGTGTGAAAATGATGAAAATATTCCATTTTTCTCCTGGTTTTCTCTTTATTGTATAGAAAATAAAATTGACTATCCATTTTTTGAAAATATATCTGTTAGTAATAATATAACTAAAACATATACAATTATAGATAAAAATGAAGATATTACTAGTATACATCCTCCACATATAGACATAAAAATAAAAACTGAAAATAAAGAATATGTTGCAAAACCTTTAGTAAACCTTAAAGAAGATATAGATAAAAATGTAAAAAACATTATTTTTCAGAATAATTATACTAATGAAAAACTAAATACTATAGGAGAACAATTAGAAAGGATAGAAACTAATAATAAAATCAGTAATCAACCTAGTACTTCAAATACCAAAATAACAACAGAAAATATTGAAAGTCCTATATTTAAACCATATAATATAGATATCCCAATACATCTAAATAAACAACAAAATATGTTACAAGATATTTCTTCAAAACTTTCAAAATTAAATATAAATGTTATTTCAAATCAAGAGATTCAAAATCTTGAAGAACAATTTAATGATTTTCAGGTAGAAGATTCTATAAATAAAATTAGAAGAAATTATCATTTTTCTAAGAATAATACTTATACCACTAGGCCTGAAACAAGAAATTATTATCCTAGACCTACTCCGCCTGATTTACAATTTGAAGAACGACATACTTTAGTTCAAGCTAAATACGATGGAAGTTCTTTATATGAATGGAGTATAGAAGGCCAAGCAGAACATCAAATTCTTAATTTAATGCAAGAAATGATAATGGCAGCTAATGCATATAAAGCAAATGGAAATGATGATACTGCAATTCTTACTATGATAGTTTCTGGTTTTACTGGAATTTTAAAAGGCTGGTGGGATAAGTATCTCACAGAAGAAGAAAAACATATAATTCAAAATGCTAAAAAGACAGTTATTAAAATAGAAAATAATGTCCAAACACCAACTGAAATACCTGACATAATTAATACTCTAATATTTGCTATAATTCAACATTTTATTGGAAATCCAACAGATTATCAGGAAAGAAATTCTTTAATATTATTAAATTTAACATGTAGAAAATTACAAGATTTTAGATGGTATAAAGATGTTTTCCTTTCAAAGGTTATGACTAGAGAAGATAGTAGAGAAGCCTATTGGAAAGAAAGATTTATAGCCGGATTACCAAAATTATTTGCTGAAAGAATAAGAGAGAAAATTAAAAAAGACTTTAATAATAATATTCCTTATAGAGATTTATCTTATGGTCAAATAATAAATTATATAAATCAAGAAGGATTAAAAATATGTAATGATCTAAAATTAAAAGAAAAATTAAAAAAGGATGGTATTCAAGGTCACAAAGAATTAGGAAGTTTTTGTCAACAATATGGATTTGAACCATTCAAAACTCCTTCTAAAACTAAAAAGAAAATTCCTAAACAATTTATTAAAAAGAACTATAAAAGAAAACCATATATTAAAAACAAACAAAATTATTATAAAAATAAGAATGATTTTCAAAAGAAAAAACAAGGTAAACAAGATATTGTTATTTGTTATAAGTGTGGAAGACAAGGACATTATTCAAAAGATTGTTATACTAGAAAAAAGATAAATGAGTTAAATATTTCTGATGAATTAAAAGAACAGATAAACAAAATACTTATTTATGATAATTCAAGTGAAGATAGTATTTCAGATTATAGTGATAATGATTTAAATTATATTGAAGATTCAAATTCAGAAAGTAGTTCAGAAGATAATGGATGTGAATGCGTTGGTCCTTGTATATGTGAAATTAATGGTACAATAAATTCTCTAACATCAGATAATAAAGATTTATTCGAGTTATTAGAAAAAATTGAAGATAAAGAAGTAAAACAAGTATATTTAAAACAATTAAAAGAAAAGTATAAGTCACCAATAAAAAGGGAAACAAAAGAGTATAATTTTAACGAAATATGTCAAAGATTTCAAACAAAACAAATAAAAGAAAATCCTGTTACAATTACTGACTTACAAATAGAATTAAAAAATATAAAAGAAGAAATTCGAGAAATAAAATTACAAATTAAAGAATTAGAAGAAGGAAAAAATAAAGAAGAGGAAGAAAACAATGACAATAATACTGAAAAGGTAGGAAAAATAAATCGTTTAGGATTAACTTCTCAAAAATGGTATACTAAGTTAAATATAATAGTTAATAATGAATTTCGATTATCATTAATAGCAATGATTGATAGTGGTGCTGATATGAATTGTATTCAAGAAGGGTTAATACCTACAAAATATTATGAAAAAACTACACATAAATTATCTGGAGCCAATGGTAGTCCATTAAATATTAAATATAAATTATCAAATGTTCATATTTGTAAAGAAAACTATTGTTATAAAACTCAATTAATTTTAGTAAAAGATTTAACTTCTCAAATTATATTAGGACTCCCATTCATAACTCAATTATATCCATTTACAGTAGAAGAAAAAGGAATAAGTATTAAGGTACTGAATAAAAAGATTTGCTTTGAATTTGCTCATCCAATTACTTCAAAACAAATAAATATTTTAAGCTTAAAAGAAAAACAAAAGGAATTTTTAATAGAAGAAATTGATTATGTTAGAATAAAGAATCAATTGCAAGATAAAATAATTATAAAAAGAATACAAGAAATTGAAAATAAATTTAAAGAAAATGTCTGTGCAAATATTCCAAATGCTTTTTGGGAAAGAAAACAACATGTTGTAAAGTTACCTTATATTAAAGATTTTAATGAGAAAAATATTCCAACAAAATCTAAAGCTATACATATGTCTCAAGAGTTAGAAAACTATTGTAAAAAGGAAATACAAGAATTATTAGATAAAAAACTAATAAGGCCATCTAAATCCCCTTGGTCCTGCTCTGCCTTTTATGTTCAAAATAGTGCAGAAATCGAAAGAGGAGCTCCTAGATTAGTTATAAATTATAAGCCATTAAATAAAGTTTTAGAATGGATTAGATACCCTATACCAAATAAAAGAGATTTATTAAAAAAGATATATGATTCAAAAATATTTTCTAAATTTGATATGAAGTCTGGATTTTGGCAAGTTCAAATTGCTGAAGAAGATAGATATAAAACTGGATTCAATGTACCATTCGGACACTATGAATGGAACGTTATGCCTTTTGGATTAAAAAATGCTCCTTCAGAATTTCAAAATATAATGAATGACATTATTTTACCATTAGGAAATTATGCTATTGTTTACATTGATGATGTATTAATATTCTCAAATTCTTTAGACCAACATTTTAAACATTTAAATTCTTTTTACAATACTATTCATAAAAATGGATTAGTAGTATCACCTTCTAAAATGAGTCTTTTTCAAACAGAAATAAGATTTTTAGGACATAATATTATTCAAGGAACAATAAAACCTATTAACAGAAGTTTAGAATTTTCAAATAAATTTCCAAATGAAATTAAAGATAAAAAGCAATTGCAAAGATTTTTAGGATGTTTAAATTATATTCATGATTTTTTCAAAGATTTAGGAATTATATGTAAACCTTTATATGATAGATTAAAAAAGAATCCAAAACCATGGACTCAAGAACATACAGATATAGTAAAATAAAATGTTTACCATGTTTATATATTCCCCATCCTGATGCAAAACTAATTGTAGAAACCGATGCAAGTGATCTAGGATTTGGAGGAATATTAAAACAAGAATTAGATAATAAAGAAAGTTTAGTTAGATATTATTCAGGTGCTTGGAATGATACTCAGAAAAATTATTCTACAATCAAAAAAGAAATTTTAAGTATAGTTTTATGTATAAAAAAGTTTGAAGATGATTTATATATGAAACCGTTTTTATTAAGAATAGATTGTTTATCTGCAAAATATATTTTAGAAAAGGACATTAAGAATTTAATTTCAAAACAAGTTTTTGCAAGATGGCAAGCATTATTAAGCAACTTTGATTTTCAAATAGAATTTATAAAAGGAGAAAATAATTCTTTACCAGATTTTTTATCAAGAGAATTTTTACAGGGAATATGAGCAACTCCGATTCTACAAAAAAGTTTGTATTCTCAAAACAACAATTCTCAAAATCTCAATTATCAAGTTCTTCAAATTCTCCAAGACCAACTAGTTTGCAACAATTTCCCTTATTACCCAATATTCAAAACAGATTTGCCCCTCTAACCCCAGGTCCAAGACCCAGACCTCCATACTCATCCATTATTCAAAATTTAGAATCAAAACCCATTATTCAATCTCCTTCTACAAAACTCTATAAACCAGCCTCTCCTTCAACCTCTTCACCAGCTACTATTCCCTACATTATCAACCCAAACAAAAAGATTATCAAAATTCTAGAACCATTGGAAGTCGAAAAGGTTAATAAAACCTTTTTCTCTCTGATTGACTTTATTTTCCCAAAAGGATGTCATTTTTTCAAGGATGAATACAAGACCAGAGATTATTATCAAGCAATTTTAGAAGATTCTGAATCTGTAATTATTCGGCACAATTTTAACAGTGGAGACCCTTCCAAGATCGCTTATAGTCAAGTAAAAATTTTAAAGGTTCTATCTTTAGAAGATTGGAATTCTAAGCCTTATAGTCCAAAAACCCTTTCAAACTTTAGTGCCTATCCTCAATATAATTATTATGATTATCAAGATGCATGGGAGTATGCATTCTGTTTAAGAAACTTTGATCATTCTTGGTTTTTCCAATTTGATGAAGATTTCTCAAACATATATCCAAGATGGTTTGTTAAATGGTTTAAATATATGGGAATTGTTTCTGAAGCCTTTCCCAAAGAAGCCTCAGAGGCATTCTCAAAGTTTGTCGAGTATTTTCAACATGATGGAACCCCAATTTTTGAATATACTTTACAGTTTATGAGTGTATTCAGAATTCCCTGGATTTGTTTATGGACATACAATTATCAAGAAGAAAGCCCTTCAGAACTTTCTCCTCCATTGCTCTTTAGACAGTATAGATGCAAATGGTGGAATAAGTTTGTAATCACAAAAGCAAATTCTCAAGCAGTTACTAAGTACTATAAAGAATTGACTATTCAATATGAAAAGAGTTTGAAGTCTCCTGTTCAAAATATTAAAGCCAGCAATGAAGACCAAGAGTATATTCAAAAACTTCAAGATTGCAATTCTCCAGAGGAAGTGTTAAAATTAATCAATGAAATTCGACAGTCTCCATCTCCTTCTAAGCATTCTTCTCCAGGGACTGAAGTTTTTCAAGATTCTCAAGACCCATATGATATGATGTAAAAAAAAAAAAAAAAATATTTAATAATAATAATAATAATAATAATATATATTTTAGATGTTGGCCGACAACAAATGGTGAAGGATTTGGAAGCTAATCATTCTCAACCTCTTTTGCAAATTATTCAACAACAAGACAACCTACTTTTCTTATTTTCAAAAGGTGGTGCTAATCATGGAAGATAGTGCACAATAATTCAACAAAGGACAAACTACTTTAGGTGCAATATTCAACAAAGGCAAAAGCATACGGAGATATTTCTCAACCAACAATGATGAAGACCCATTTTCCCTATCTATAAAAGGAAGGATTATCAAGAGAGAAGGACACACTTTTTCTACACATCTTTTCTTATTACTTCTCTTATGTATGAAAAAAATCCTCAAATCCCAAAATTGTATTATCAACTTCTCTATGTTCAAGATCTTTAGATTTTCAAATTATAGTTGCTCCTCCCGATTGTAAGGAAATCAATTGTAATCAAGATTATCAATCAATAAATTCAGGTATATTTTAAATTTATATCATGGTTGTTTATGTTGCCATCTATTTAAATTAATTCATATTGGTTTTATGTTTAATCTTCTATCAACCGATCTTAACATAAAACCAATATGAATTAATTTAAATAGATGGCAACATAAACAACCATGATATAAATTTAAAATATACCTGAATTTATTGATTGATAATCTTGATTACAATTGATTTCCTTACAATCGGGAGGAGCAACTATAATTTGAAAATCTAAAGATCTTGAACATAGAGAAGTTGATAATACAATTTTGGGATTTGAGGATTTTTTCATACATAAGAGAAGTAATAAGAAAAGATGTGTAGAAAAAGTGTGTCCTTCTCTCTTGATAATCCTTCCTTTTATAGATAGGGAAAATGGGTCTTCATCATTGTTGGTTGAGAAATATCTCCGTATGCTTTTGCCTTTGTTGAATATTGCACCTAAAGTAGTTTGTCCTTTGTTGAATTATTGTGCACTATCTTCCATGATTAGCACCACCTTTTGAAAATAAGAAAAGTAGGTTGTCTTGTTGTTGAATAATTTGCAAAAGAGGTTGAGAATGATTAGCTTCCAAATCCTTCACCATTTGTTGTCGGCCAACATCTAAAATATATATTATTATTATTATTAAATATTTTTTTTTTTTTTTTTTTTTTTACATCATATCATATGGGTCTTGAGAATCTTGAAAAACTTCAGTCCCTGGAGAAGAATGCTTAGAAGGAGATGGAGACTGTCGAATTTCATTGATTAATTTTAACACTTCCTCTGGAGAATTGCAATCTTGAAGTTTTTGAATATACTCTTGGTCTTCATTGCTGGCTTTAATATTTTGAACAGGAGACTTCAAACTCTTTTCATATTGAATAGTCAATTCTTTATAGTACTTAGTAACTGCTTGAGAATTTGCTTTTGTGATTACAAACTTATTCCACCATTTGCATCTATACTGTCTAAAGAGCAATGGAGGAGAAAGTTCTGAAGGGCTTTCTTCTTGATAATTGTATGTCCATAAACAAATCCAGGGAATTCTGAATACACTCATAAACTGTAAAGTATATTCAAAAATTGGGGTTCCATCATGTTGAAAATACTCGACAAACTTTGAGAATGCCTCTGAGGCTTCTTTGGGAAAGGCTTCAGAAACAATTCCCATATATTTAAACCATTTAACAAACCATCTTGGATATATGTTTGAGAAATCTTCATCAAATTGGAAAAACCAAGAATGATCAAAGTTTCTTAAACAGAATGCATACTCCCATGCATCTTGATAATCATAATAATTATATTGAGGATAGGCACTAAAGTTTGAAAGGGTTTTTGGACTATAAGGCTTAGAATTCCAATCTTCTAAAGATAGAACCTTTAAAATTTTTACTTGACTATAAGCGATCTTGGAAGGGTCTCCACTGTTAAAATTGTGCCGAATAATTACAGATTCAGAATCTTCTAAAATTGCTTGATAATAATCTCTGGTCTTGTATTCATCCTTGAAAAAATGACATCCTTTTGGGAAAATAAAGTCAATCAGAGAGAAAAAGGTTTTATTAACCTTTTCGACTTCCAATGGTTCTAGAATTTTGATAATCTTTTTGTTTGGGTTGATAATGTAGGGAATAGTAGCTGGTGAAGAGGTTGAAGGAGAGGCTGGTTTATAGAGTTTTGTAGAAGGAGATTGAATAATGGGTTTTGATTCTAAATTTTGAATAATGGATGAGTATGGAGGTCTGGGTCTTGGACCTGGGGTTAGAGGGGCAAATCTGTTTTGAATATTGGGTAATAAGGGAAATTGTTGCAAACTAGTTGGTCTTGGAGAATTTGAAGAACTTGATAATTGAGATTTTGAGAATTGTTGTTTTGAGAATACAAACTTTTTTGTAGAATCGGAGTTGCTCATATTCCCTGTAAAAATTCTCTTGATAAAAAATCTGGTAAAGAATTATTTTCTCCTTTTATAAATTCTATTTGAAAATCAAAGTTGCTTAATAATGCTTGCCATCTTGCAAAAACTTGTTTTGAAATTAAATTCTTAATGTCCTTTTCTAAAATATATTTTGCAGATAAACAATCTATTCTTAATAAAAACGGTTTCATATATAAATCATCTTCAAACTTTTTTATACATAAAACTATACTTAAAATTTCTTTTTTGATTGTAGAATAATTTTTCTGAGTATCATTCCAAGCACCTGAATAATATCTAACTAAACTTTCTTTATTATCTAATTCTTGTTTTAATATTCCTCCAAATCCTAGATCACTTGCATCGGTTTCTACAATTAGTTTTGCATCAGGATGGGGAATATATAAACATGGTAAACATTTTATTTTACTATATCTGTATGTTCTTGAGTCCATGGTTTTGGATTCTTTTTTAATCTATCATATAAAGGTTTACATATAATTCCTAAATCTTTGAAAAAATCATGAATATAATTTAAACATCCTAAAAATCTTTGCAATTGCTTTTTATCTTTAATTTCATTTGGAAATTTATTTGAAAATTCTAAACTTCTGTTAATAGGTTTTATTGTTCCTTGAATAATATTATGTCCTAAAAATCTTATTTCTGTTTGAAAAAGACTCATTTTAGAAGGTGATACTACTAATCCATTTTTATGAATAGTATTGTAAAAAGAATTTAAATGTTTAAAATGTTGGTCTAAAGAATTTGAGAATATTAATACATCATCAATGTAAACAATAGCATAATTTCCTAATGGTAAAATAATGTCATTCATTATATTTTGAAATTCTGAAGGAGCATTTTTTAATCCAAAAGGCATAACGTTCCATTCATAGTGTCCGAATGGTACATTGAATCCAGTTTTATATCTATCTTCTTCAGCAATTTGAACTTGCCAAAATCCAGACTTCATATCAAATTTAGAAAATATTTTTGAATCATATATCTTTTTTAATAAATCTCTTTTATTTGGTATAGGGTATCTAATCCATTCTAAAACTTTATTTAATGGCTTATAATTTATAACTAATCTAGGAGCTCCTCTTTCGATTTCTGCACTATTTTGAACATAAAAGGCAGAGCAGGACCAAGGGGATTTAGATGGCCTTATTAGTTTTTTATCTAATAATTCTTGTATTTCCTTTTTACAATAGTTTTCTAACTCTTGAGACATATGTATAGCTTTAGATTTTGTTGGAATATTTTTCTCATTAAAATCTTTAATATAAGGTAACTTTACAACATGTTGTTTTCTTTCCCAAAAAGCATTTGGAATATTTGCACAGACATTTTCTTTAAATTTATTTTCAATTTCTTGTATTCTTTTTATAATTATTTTATCTTGCAATTGATTCTTTATTCTAACATAATCAATTTCTTCTATTAAAAATTCCTTTTGTTTTTCTTTTAAGCTTAAAATATTTATTTGTTTTGAAGTAATTGGATGAGCAAATTCAAAGCAAATCTTTTTATTCAGTACCTTAATACTTATTCCTTTTTCTTCTACTGTAAATGGATATAATTGAGTTATGAATGGGAGTCCTAATATAATTTGAGAAGTTAAATCTTTTACTAAAATTAATTGAGTTTTATAACAATAGTTTTCTTTACAAATATGAACATTTGATAATTTATATTTAATATTTAATGGACTACCATTGGCTCCAGATAATTTATGTGTAGTTTTTTCATAATATTTTGTAGGTATTAACCCTTCTTGAATACAATTCATATCAGCACCACTATCAATCATTGCTATTAATGATAATCGAAATTCATTATTAACTATTATATTTAACTTAGTATACCATTTTTGAGAAGTTAATCCTAAACGATTTATTTTTCCTACCTTTTCAGTATTATTGTCATTGTTTTCTTCCTCTTCTTTATTTTTTCCTTCTTCTAATTCTTTAATTTGTAATTTTATTTCTCGAATTTCTTCTTTTATATTTTTTAATTCTATTTGTAAGTCAGTAATTGTAACAGGATTTTCTTTTATTTGTTTTGTTTGAAATCTTTGACATATTTCGTTAAAATTATACTCTTTTGTTTCCCTTTTTATTGGTGACTTATACTTTTCTTTTAATTGTTTTAAATATACTTGTTTTACTTCTTTATCTTCAATTTTTTCTAATAACTCGAATAAATCTTTATTATCTGATGTTAGAGAATTTATTGTACCATTAATTTCACATATACAAGGACCAACGCATTCACATCCATTATCTTCTGAACTACTTTCTGAATTTGAATCTTCAATATAATTTAAATCATTATCACTATAATCTGAAATACTATCTTCACTTGAATTATCATAAATAAGTATTTTGTTTATCTGTTCTTTTAATTCATCAGAAATATTTAACTCATTTATCTTTTTTCTAGTATAACAATCTTTTGAATAATGTCCTTGTCTTCCACACTTATAACAAATAACAATATCTTGTTTACCTTGTTTTTTCTTTTGAAAATCATTCTTATTTTTATAATAATTTTGTTTGTTTTTAATATATGGTTTTCTTTTATAGTTCTTTTTAATAAATTGTTTAGGAATTTTCTTTTTAGTTTTAGAAGGAGTTTTGAATGGTTCAAATCCATATTGTTGACAAAAACTTCCTAATTCTTTGTGACCTTGAATACCATCCTTTTTTAATTTTTCTTTTAATTTTAGATCATTACATATTTTTAATCCTTCTTGATTTATATAATTTATTATTTGACCATAAGATAAATCTCTATAAGGAATATTATTATTAAAGTCTTTTTTAATTTTCTCTCTTATTCTTTCAGCAAATAATTTTGGTAATCCGGCTATAAATCTTTCTTTCCAATAGGCTTCTCTACTATCTTCTCTAGTCATAACCTTTGAAAGGAAAACATCTTTATACCATCTAAAATCTTGTAATTTTCTACATGTTAAATTTAATAATATTAAAGAATTTCTTTCCTGATAATCTGTTGGATTTCCAATAAAATGTTGAATTATAGCAAATATTAGAGTATTAATTATGTCAGGTATTTCAGTTGGTGTTTGGACATTATTTTCTATTTTAATAACTGTCTTTTTAGCATTTTGAATTATATGTTTTTCTTCTTCTGTGAGATACTTATCCCACCAGCCTTTTAAAATTCCAGTAAAACCAGAAACTATCATAGTAAGAATTGCAGTATCATCATTTCCATTTGCTTTATATGCATTAGCTGCCATTATCATTTCTTGCATTAAATTAAGAATTTGATGTTCTGCTTGGCCTTCTATACTCCATTCATATAAAGAACTTCCATCGTATTTAGCTTGAACTAAAGTATGTCGTTCTTCAAATTGTAAATCAGGCGGAGTAGGTCTAGGATAATAATTTCTTGTTTCAGGCCTAGTGGTATAAGTATTATTCTTAGAAAAATGATAATTTCTTCTAATTTTATTTATAGAATCTTCTACCTGAAAATCATTAAATTGTTCTTCAAGATTTTGAATCTCTTGATTTGAAATAACATTTATATTTAATTTTGAAAGTTTTGAAGAAATATCTTGTAACATATTTTGTTGTTTATTTAGATGTATTGGGATATCTATATTATATGGTTTAAATATAGGACTTTCAATATTTTCTGTTGTTATTTTGGTATTTGAAGTACTAGGTTGATTACTGATTTTATTATTAGTTTCTATCCTTTCTAATTGTTCTCCTATAGTATTTAGTTTTTCATTAGTATAATTATTCTGAAAAATAATGTTTTTTACATTTTTATCTATATCTTCTTTAAGGTTTACTAAAGGTTTTGCAACATATTCTTTATTTTCAGTTTTTATTTTTATGTCTATATGTGGAGGATGTATACTAGTAATATCTTCATTTTTATCTATAATTGTATATGTTTTAGTTATATTATTACTAACAGATATATTTTCAAAAAATGGATAGTCAATTTTATTTTCTATACAATAAAGAGAAAACCAGGAGAAAAATGGAATATTTTCATCATTTTCACACATATATAATTGCCAATCAATTTCATGTAAAAATCTTTCATCTTCATTAAATTTAGAAAAATACCATATTAAATTTTTATTATTATATTTATTGAACATTTCATTTTTTAAATATTCTAACATTTCTTTATTCATCCTTAACAAGTTGTTCTAGAAATTTTTCTCATAAGCTTTATTCTATGATTATATTCTTCTCTTAATTTTTCTTCTAAAAATGATAGATATTTACTTTTATAATTCATATAATTAGAGGGATGATATGGGTCAGATCGAGGCATGTTACATGGAATATATTCAGATGGACATATCATATATGGAATTTTATTATATTCTTCTAATCTTTTATTCAAATCTTCTATTCTTCTATTGCAACATTTTAAAAGAAATATATAGCAATTTCTATGAGCTTGAACCTTAGAATCACTCATTGTTGTAATTCGTCATAATTTTCCATATCAGACTTAGTTGGAACATAAGTATTATTATCACTATCATTTTCTTCATATAGTGGTCTTGGAATTGTATTTGAAAAATCAACACCTTTCATTTTCATTGATAAACTTCTTTTAAATAGACTTTCATCTAAAATACTTCTAGAAGTACTTGCTCCCATAGAATGCCTTGGTGGTATATTACTAAAAGAAATATCTATTGAACCATCAGAATGTTCTACTATGCTAGATGTTTGATTATCTATCTCTATTGGTTTTGGCGGGTTTATATCTTGTAAATTCCATGTTAATGATTGAGTTATTTCATTCCATTTTAATTTTTTAGGTGTTTTTATTTTTGTATGCATAGTATTAGCTTCAAAAATAATAGTTTCATCTTTTGGAGATACTAATTTTGTTTTAGGTTCTATAGTGGTAGTCATTGTCTTATAATATATTCTATATATAACTACTGCAGCATTGGTTTTTTCTTTGAATTCTAAGTTTTTAGTTTTAATTGTTAATGTTAAAGTATCTAAAATATGTGGATCAAATAAACCAATTGAAAAGTTTGGATAACAATTAAAATAAATAGGACCATTTGAAATATTTAAGATCTTCTATCAACCGATCTTAAAATATACCTTTTTGGTATCAGAGCCATATGTCTCTGTTTAGAAACCATTTTCACAACTAATTTATTATGAATATTAGCCTTTATTTTTTAAAGGGGGGTAAGACTGTGTTGGTAAGCCCTGTCGATTGTCGGTTGGATTAGCATTATGCCCAAAAAGATAAGAATGGGTAGCCGGACCACGACGATATGGGGGTGTTCCCTCAGTATAAGCTCTACCTTAGAATTTTAAAGACTAATAATTATAATGAATCAGTTATCAAAATTCTTTTCTAAACGAGATTATAGCTCAAATACTAATTATGAAGAAGAAGAAGATTCAAACATAAACTCTTTACATATGAATTCTGTTGAAATTAATATTTCTCAAATTGAAAACAATCTTTTGAATTGGAATATACCAAAACAAGATGTTAAAACTATTTACAAAATTGGTACTTTTGATTTTTTACAAGATTATTCTATAAAAACTCATGAACAAACTATACCTATTAATAGAGAGTATCAAAACATGCAATTATTATCAGTAGACGCTATTAAAAGACATAGAAAATTATATAAATTTCTACATATAGGATTAGTTCAAGTTGCCATTAAACCTATGTTCAGATTAGGAATTGATGCTCCTGTTTTACTAATTTTAAGGGATGCAAGACATACAAATTTTAATAATTCTTTGCTAGCTATGGCTGAGTCTAATATTTCAAATGGTCCTATTTATTTTAATTGCTATCCAAACTTTTCAATTGGTTTATTTGATCCACATATTTTAGATACTTTAACATTAACAATTAAAACTAAAAACTTAGAATTCAAAGAAAAAACCAATGCTGCAGTAGTTATATATAGAATATATTATAAGACAATGACTACCACTATAGAACCTAAAACAAAATTAGTATCTCCAAAAGATGAAACTATTATTTTTGAAGCTAATACTATGCATACAAAAATAAAAACACCTAAAAAATTAAAATGGAATGAAATAACTCAATCATTAACATGGAATTTACAAGATATAAACCCGCCAAAACCAATAGAGATAGATAATCAAACATCTAGCATAGTAGAACATTCTGATGGTTCAATAGATATTTCTTTTAGTAATATACCACCAAGGCATTCTATGGGAGCAAGTACTTCTAGAAGTATTTTAGATGAAAGTCTATTTAAAAGAAGTTTATCAATGAAAATGAAAGGTGTTGATTTTTCAAATACAATTCCAAGACCACTATATGAAGAAAATGATAGTGATAATAATACTTATGTTCCAACTAAGTCTGATATGGAAAATTATGACGAATTACAACAATGAGTGATTCTAAGGTTCAAGCTCATAGAAATTGCTATATATTTCTTTTAAAATGTTGCAATAGAAGAATAGAAGATTTGAATAAAAGATTAGAAGAATATAATAAAATTCCATATATGATATGTCCATCTGAATATATTCCATGTAACATGCCTCGATCTGACCCATATCATCCCTCTAATTATATGAATTATAAAAGTAAATATCTATCATTTTTAGAAGAAAAATTAAGAGAAGAATATAATCATAGAATAAAGCTTATGAGAAAAATTTCTAGAACAACTTGTTAAGGATGAATAAAGAAATGTTAGAATATTTAAAAAATGACATGTTCAATAAATATAATAATAAAAATTTAATATGGTATTTTTCTAAATTTAATGAAGATGAAAGATTTTTACATGAAATTGATTGGCAATTATATATGTGTGAAAATGATGAAAATATTCCATTTTTCTCCTGGTTTTCTCTTTATTGTATAGAAAATAAAATTGACTATCCATTTTTTGAAAATATATCTGTTAGTAATAATATAACTAAAACATATACAATTATAGATAAAAATGAAGATATTACTAGTATACATCCTCCACATATAGACATAAAAATAAAAACTGAAAATAAAGAATATGTTGCAAAACCTTTAGTAAACCTTAAAGAAGATATAGATAAAAATGTAAAAAACATTATTTTTCAGAATAATTATACTAATGAAAAACTAAATACTATAGGAGAACAATTAGAAAGGATAGAAACTAATAATAAAATCAGTAATCAACCTAGTACTTCAAATACCAAAATAACAACAGAAAATATTGAAAGTCCTATATTTAAACCATATAATATAGATATCCCAATACATCTAAATAAACAACAAAATATGTTACAAGATATTTCTTCAAAACTTTCAAAATTAAATATAAATGTTATTTCAAATCAAGAGATTCAAAATCTTGAAGAACAATTTAATGATTTTCAGGTAGAAGATTCTATAAATAAAATTAGAAGAAATTATCATTTTTCTAAGAATAATACTTATACCACTAGGCCTGAAACAAGAAATTATTATCCTAGACCTACTCCGCCTGATTTACAATTTGAAGAACGACATACTTTAGTTCAAGCTAAATACGATGGAAGTTCTTTATATGAATGGAGTATAGAAGGCCAAGCAGAACATCAAATTCTTAATTTAATGCAAGAAATGATAATGGCAGCTAATGCATATAAAGCAAATGGAAATGATGATACTGCAATTCTTACTATGATAGTTTCTGGTTTTACTGGAATTTTAAAAGGCTGGTGGGATAAGTATCTCACAGAAGAAGAAAAACATATAATTCAAAATGCTAAAAAGACAGTTATTAAAATAGAAAATAATGTCCAAACACCAACTGAAATACCTGACATAATTAATACTCTAATATTTGCTATAATTCAACATTTTATTGGAAATCCAACAGATTATCAGGAAAGAAATTCTTTAATATTATTAAATTTAACATGTAGAAAATTACAAGATTTTAGATGGTATAAAGATGTTTTCCTTTCAAAGGTTATGACTAGAGAAGATAGTAGAGAAGCCTATTGGAAAGAAAGATTTATAGCCGGATTACCAAAATTATTTGCTGAAAGAATAAGAGAGAAAATTAAAAAAGACTTTAATAATAATATTCCTTATAGAGATTTATCTTATGGTCAAATAATAAATTATATAAATCAAGAAGGATTAAAAATATGTAATGATCTAAAATTAAAAGAAAAATTAAAAAAGGATGGTATTCAAGGTCACAAAGAATTAGGAAGTTTTTGTCAACAATATGGATTTGAACCATTCAAAACTCCTTCTAAAACTAAAAAGAAAATTCCTAAACAATTTATTAAAAAGAACTATAAAAGAAAACCATATATTAAAAACAAACAAAATTATTATAAAAATAAGAATGATTTTCAAAAGAAAAAACAAGGTAAACAAGATATTGTTATTTGTTATAAGTGTGGAAGACAAGGACATTATTCAAAAGATTGTTATACTAGAAAAAAGATAAATGAGTTAAATATTTCTGATGAATTAAAAGAACAGATAAACAAAATACTTATTTATGATAATTCAAGTGAAGATAGTATTTCAGATTATAGTGATAATGATTTAAATTATATTGAAGATTCAAATTCAGAAAGTAGTTCAGAAGATAATGGATGTGAATGCGTTGGTCCTTGTATATGTGAAATTAATGGTACAATAAATTCTCTAACATCAGATAATAAAGATTTATTCGAGTTATTAGAAAAAATTGAAGATAAAGAAGTAAAACAAGTATATTTAAAACAATTAAAAGAAAAGTATAAGTCACCAATAAAAAGGGAAACAAAAGAGTATAATTTTAACGAAATATGTCAAAGATTTCAAACAAAACAAATAAAAGAAAATCCTGTTACAATTACTGACTTACAAATAGAATTAAAAAATATAAAAGAAGAAATTCGAGAAATAAAATTACAAATTAAAGAATTAGAAGAAGGAAAAAATAAAGAAGAGGAAGAAAACAATGACAATAATACTGAAAAGGTAGGAAAAATAAATCGTTTAGGATTAACTTCTCAAAAATGGTATACTAAGTTAAATATAATAGTTAATAATGAATTTCGATTATCATTAATAGCAATGATTGATAGTGGTGCTGATATGAATTGTATTCAAGAAGGGTTAATACCTACAAAATATTATGAAAAAACTACACATAAATTATCTGGAGCCAATGGTAGTCCATTAAATATTAAATATAAATTATCAAATGTTCATATTTGTAAAGAAAACTATTGTTATAAAACTCAATTAATTTTAGTAAAAGATTTAACTTCTCAAATTATATTAGGACTCCCATTCATAACTCAATTATATCCATTTACAGTAGAAGAAAAAGGAATAAGTATTAAGGTACTGAATAAAAAGATTTGCTTTGAATTTGCTCATCCAATTACTTCAAAACAAATAAATATTTTAAGCTTAAAAGAAAAACAAAAGGAATTTTTAATAGAAGAAATTGATTATGTTAGAATAAAGAATCAATTGCAAGATAAAATAATTATAAAAAGAATACAAGAAATTGAAAATAAATTTAAAGAAAATGTCTGTGCAAATATTCCAAATGCTTTTTGGGAAAGAAAACAACATGTTGTAAAGTTACCTTATATTAAAGATTTTAATGAGAAAAATATTCCAACAAAATCTAAAGCTATACATATGTCTCAAGAGTTAGAAAACTATTGTAAAAAGGAAATACAAGAATTATTAGATAAAAAACTAATAAGGCCATCTAAATCCCCTTGGTCCTGCTCTGCCTTTTATGTTCAAAATAGTGCAGAAATCGAAAGAGGAGCTCCTAGATTAGTTATAAATTATAAGCCATTAAATAAAGTTTTAGAATGGATTAGATACCCTATACCAAATAAAAGAGATTTATTAAAAAAGATATATGATTCAAAAATATTTTCTAAATTTGATATGAAGTCTGGATTTTGGCAAGTTCAAATTGCTGAAGAAGATAGATATAAAACTGGATTCAATGTACCATTCGGACACTATGAATGGAACGTTATGCCTTTTGGATTAAAAAATGCTCCTTCAGAATTTCAAAATATAATGAATGACATTATTTTACCATTAGGAAATTATGCTATTGTTTACATTGATGATGTATTAATATTCTCAAATTCTTTAGACCAACATTTTAAACATTTAAATTCTTTTTACAATACTATTCATAAAAATGGATTAGTAGTATCACCTTCTAAAATGAGTCTTTTTCAAACAGAAATAAGATTTTTAGGACATAATATTATTCAAGGAACAATAAAACCTATTAACAGAAGTTTAGAATTTTCAAATAAATTTCCAAATGAAATTAAAGATAAAAAGCAATTGCAAAGATTTTTAGGATGTTTAAATTATATTCATGATTTTTTCAAAGATTTAGGAATTATATGTAAACCTTTATATGATAGATTAAAAAAGAATCCAAAACCATGGACTCAAGAACATACAGATATAGTAAAATATATTAAAGAAAAAATAAAATGTTTACCATGTTTATATATTCCCCATCCTGATGCAAAACTAATTGTAGAAACCGATGCAAGTGATCTAGGATTTGGAGGAATATTAAAACAAGAATTAGATAATAAAGAAAGTTTAGTTAGATATTATTCAGGTGCTTGGAATGATACTCAGAAAAATTATTCTACAATCAAAAAAGAAATTTTAAGTATAGTTTTATGTATAAAAAAGTTTGAAGATGATTTATATATGAAACCGTTTTTATTAAGAATAGATTGTTTATCTGCAAAATATATTTTAGAAAAGGACATTAAGAATTTAATTTCAAAACAAGTTTTTGCAAGATGGCAAGCATTATTAAGCAACTTTGATTTTCAAATAGAATTTATAAAAGGAGAAAATAATTCTTTACCAGATTTTTTATCAAGAGAATTTTTACAGGGAATATGAGCAACTCCGATTCTACAAAAAAGTTTGTATTCTCAAAACAACAATTCTCAAAATCTCAATTATCAAGTTCTTCAAATTCTCCAAGACCAACTAGTTTGCAACAATTTCCCTTATTACCCAATATTCAAAACAGATTTGCCCCTCTAACCCCAGGTCCAAGACCCAGACCTCCATACTCATCCATTATTCAAAATTTAGAATCAAAACCCATTATTCAATCTCCTTCTACAAAACTCTATAAACCAGCCTCTCCTTCAACCTCTTCACCAGCTACTATTCCCTACATTATCAACCCAAACAAAAAGATTATCAAAATTCTAGAACCATTGGAAGTCGAAAAGGTTAATAAAACCTTTTTCTCTCTGATTGACTTTATTTTCCCAAAAGGATGTCATTTTTTCAAGGATGAATACAAGACCAGAGATTATTATCAAGCAATTTTAGAAGATTCTGAATCTGTAATTATTCGGCACAATTTTAACAGTGGAGACCCTTCCAAGATCGCTTATAGTCAAGTAAAAATTTTAAAGGTTCTATCTTTAGAAGATTGGAATTCTAAGCCTTATAGTCCAAAAACCCTTTCAAACTTTAGTGCCTATCCTCAATATAATTATTATGATTATCAAGATGCATGGGAGTATGCATTCTGTTTAAGAAACTTTGATCATTCTTAGTTTTTCCAATTTGATGAAGATTTCTCAAACATATATCCAAGATGGTTTGTTAAATGGTTTAAATATATGGGAATTGTTTCTGAAGCCTTTCCCAAAGAAGCCTCAGAGGCATTCTCAAAGTTTGTCGAGTATTTTCAACATGATGGAACCCCAATTTTTGAATATACTTTACAGTTTATGAGTGTATTCAGAATTCCCTGGATTTGTTTATGGACATACAATTATCAAGAAGAAAGCCCTTCAGAACTTTCTCCTCCATTGCTCTTTAGACAGTATAGATGCAAATGGTGGAATAAGTTTGTAATCACAAAAGCAAATTCTCAAGCAGTTACTAAGTACTATAAAGAATTGACTATTCAATATGAAAAGAGTTTGAAGTCTCCTGTTCAAAATATTAAAGCCAGCAATGAAGACCAAGAGTATATTCAAAAACTTCAAGATTGCAATTCTCCAGAGGAAGTGTTAAAATTAATCAATGAAATTCGACAGTCTCCATCTCCTTCTAAGCATTCTTCTCCAGGGACTGAAGTTTTTCAAGATTCTCAAGACCCATATGATATGATGTAAAAAAAAAAAAAAAAAAAAAAAAAAATATTTAATAATAATAATAATAATAATATATATTTTAGATGTTGGCCGACAACAAATGGTGAAGGATTTGGAAGCTAATCATTCTCAACCTCTTTTGCAAATTATTCAACAACAAGACAACCTACTTTTCTTATTTTCAAAAGGTGGTGCTAATCATGGAAGATAGTGCACAATAATTCAACAAAGGACAAACTACTTTAGGTGCAATATTCAACAAAGGCAAAAGCATACGGAGATATTTCTCAACCAACAATGATGAAGACCCATTTTCCCTATCTATAAAAGGAATGATTATCAAGAGAGAAGGACACTTTTTCTACACATCTTTTCTTATTACTTCTCTTATGTATGAAAAAATCCTCAAATCCCAAAATTGTATTATCAACTTCTCTATGTTCAAGATCTTTAGATTTTCAAATTATAGTTGCTCCTCCCGATTGTAAGGAAATCAATTGTAATCAAGATTATCAATCAATAAATTCAGGTATATTTTAAATTTATATCATGGTTGTTTATGTTGCCATCTATTTAAATTAATTCATATTGGTTTTATGTTTAATCTTCTATCAACCGATCTTAAAATATACCTTTAAATAGATGGCAACATAAACAACCATGATATAAATTTAAAATATACCTGAATTTATTGATTGATAATCTTGATTACAATTGATTTCCTTACAATCGGGAGGAGCAACTATAATTTGAAAATCTAAAGATCTTGAACATAGAGAAGTTGATAATACAATTTTGGGATTTGAGGATTTTTTCATACATAAGAGAAGTAATAAGAAAAGATGTGTAGAAAAAGTGTGTCCTTCTCTCTTGATAATCCTTCCTTTTATAGATAGGGAAAATGGGTCTTCATCATTGTTGGTTGAGAAATATCTCCGTATGCTTTTGCCTTTGTTGAATATTGCACCTAAAGTAGTTTGTCCTTTGTTGAATTATTGTGCACTATCTTCCATGATTAGCACCACCTTTTGAAAATAAGAAAAGTAGGTTGTCTTGTTGTTGAATAATTTGCAAAAGAGGTTGAGAATGATTAGCTTCCAAATCCTTCACCATTTGTTGTCGGCCAACATCTAAAATATATATTATTATTATTATTATTATTAAATATTTTTTTTTTTTTTTTTTTTTTACATCATATCATATGGGTCTTGAGAATCTTGAAAAACTTCAGTCCCTGGAGAAGAATGCTTAGAAGGAGATGGAGACTGTCGAATTTCATTGATTAATTTTAACACTTCCTCTGGAGAATTGCAATCTTGAAGTTTTTGAATATACTCTTGGTCTTCATTGCTGGCTTTAATATTTTGAACAGGAGACTTCAAACTCTTTTCATATTGAATAGTCAATTCTTTATAGTACTTAGTAACTGCTTGAGAATTTGCTTTTGTGATTACAAACTTATTCCACCATTTGCATCTATACTGTCTAAAGAGCAATGGAGGAGAAAGTTCTGAAGGGCTTTCTTCTTGATAATTGTATGTCCATAAACAAATCCAGGGAATTCTGAATACACTCATAAACTGTAAAGTATATTCAAAAATTGGGGTTCCATCATGTTGAAAATACTCGACAAACTTTGAGAATGCCTCTGAGGCTTCTTTGGGAAAGGCTTCAGAAACAATTCCCATATATTTAAACCATTTAACAAACCATCTTGGATATATGTTTGAGAAATCTTCATCAAATTGGAAAAACCAAGAATGATCAAAGTTTCTTAAACAGAATGCATACTCCCATGCATCTTGATAATCATAATAATTATATTGAGGATAGGCACTAAAGTTTGAAAGGGTTTTTGGACTATAAGGCTTAGAATTCCAATCTTCTAAAGATAGAACCTTTAAAATTTTTACTTGACTATAAGCGATCTTGGAAGGGTCTCCACTGTTAAAATTGTGCCGAATAATTACAGATTCAGAATCTTCTAAAATTGCTTGATAATAATCTCTGGTCTTGTATTCATCCTTGAAAAAATGACATCCTTTTGGGAAAATAAAGTCAATCAGAGAGAAAAAGGTTTTATTAACCTTTTCGACTTCCAATGGTTCTAGAATTTTGATAATCTTTTTGTTTGGGTTGATAATGTAGGGAATAGTAGCTGGTGAAGAGGTTGAAGGAGAGGCTGGTTTATAGAGTTTTGTAGAAGGAGATTGAATAATGGGTTTTGATTCTAAATTTTGAATAATGGATGAGTATGGAGGTCTGGGTCTTGGACCTGGGGTTAGAGGGGCAAATCTGTTTTGAATATTGGGTAATAAGGGAAATTGTTGCAAACTAGTTGGTCTTGGAGAATTTGAAGAACTTGATAATTGAGATTTTGAGAATTGTTGTTTTGAGAATACAAACTTTTTTGTAGAATCGGAGTTGCTCATATTCCCTGTAAAAATTCTCTTGATAAAAAATCTGGTAAAGAATTATTTTCTCCTTTTATAAATTCTATTTGAAAATCAAAGTTGCTTAATAATGCTTGCCATCTTGCAAAAACTTGTTTTGAAATTAAATTCTTAATGTCCTTTTCTAAAATATATTTTGCAGATAAACAATCTATTCTTAATAAAAACGGTTTCATATATAAATCATCTTCAAACTTTTTTATACATAAAACTATACTTAAAATTTCTTTTTTGATTGTAGAATAATTTTTCTGAGTATCATTCCAAGCACCTGAATAATATCTAACTAAACTTTCTTTATTATCTAATTCTTGTTTTAATATTCCTCCAAATCCTAGATCACTTGCATCGGTTTCTACAATTAGTTTTGCATCAGGATGGGGAATATATAAACATGGTAAACATTTTATTTTACTATATCTGTATGTTCTTGAGTCCATGGTTTTGGATTCTTTTTTAATCTATCATATAAAGGTTTACATATAATTCCTAAATCTTTGAAAAAATCATGAATATAATTTAAACATCCTAAAAATCTTTGCAATTGCTTTTTATCTTTAATTTCATTTGGAAATTTATTTGAAAATTCTAAACTTCTGTTAATAGGTTTTATTGTTCCTTGAATAATATTATGTCCTAAAAATCTTATTTCTGTTTGAAAAAGACTCATTTTAGAAGGTGATACTACTAATCCATTTTTATGAATAGTATTGTAAAAAGAATTTAAATGTTTAAAATGTTGGTCTAAAGAATTTGAGAATATTAATACATCATCAATGTAAACAATAGCATAATTTCCTAATGGTAAAATAATGTCATTCATTATATTTTGAAATTCTGAAGGAGCATTTTTTAATCCAAAAGGCATAACGTTCCATTCATAGTGTCCGAATGGTACATTGAATCCAGTTTTATATCTATCTTCTTCAGCAATTTGAACTTGCCAAAATCCAGACTTCATATCAAATTTAGAAAATATTTTTGAATCATATATCTTTTTTAATAAATCTCTTTTATTTGGTATAGGGTATCTAATCCATTCTAAAACTTTATTTAATGGCTTATAATTTATAACTAATCTAGGAGCTCCTCTTTCGATTTCTGCACTATTTTGAACATAAAAGGCAGAGCAGGACCAAGGGGATTTAGATGGCCTTATTAGTTTTTTATCTAATAATTCTTGTATTTCCTTTTTACAATAGTTTTCTAACTCTTGAGACATATGTATAGCTTTAGATTTTGTTGGAATATTTTTCTCATTAAAATCTTTAATATAAGGTAACTTTACAACATGTTGTTTTCTTTCCCAAAAAGCATTTGGAATATTTGCACAGACATTTTCTTTAAATTTATTTTCAATTTCTTGTATTCTTTTTATAATTATTTTATCTTGCAATTGATTCTTTATTCTAACATAATCAATTTCTTCTATTAAAAATTCCTTTTGTTTTTCTTTTAAGCTTAAAATATTTATTTGTTTTGAAGTAATTGGATGAGCAAATTCAAAGCAAATCTTTTTATTCAGTACCTTAATACTTATTCCTTTTTCTTCTACTGTAAATGGATATAATTGAGTTATGAATGGGAGTCCTAATATAATTTGAGAAGTTAAATCTTTTACTAAAATTAATTGAGTTTTATAACAATAGTTTTCTTTACAAATATGAACATTTGATAATTTATATTTAATATTTAATGGACTACCATTGGCTCCAGATAATTTATGTGTAGTTTTTTCATAATATTTTGTAGGTATTAACCCTTCTTGAATACAATTCATATCAGCACCACTATCAATCATTGCTATTAATGATAATCGAAATTCATTATTAACTATTATATTTAACTTAGTATACCATTTTTGAGAAGTTAATCCTAAACGATTTATTTTTCCTACCTTTTCAGTATTATTGTCATTGTTTTCTTCCTCTTCTTTATTTTTTCCTTCTTCTAATTCTTTAATTTGTAATTTTATTTCTCGAATTTCTTCTTTTATATTTTTTAATTCTATTTGTAAGTCAGTAATTGTAACAGGATTTTCTTTTATTTGTTTTGTTTGAAATCTTTGACATATTTCGTTAAAATTATACTCTTTTGTTTCCCTTTTTATTGGTGACTTATACTTTTCTTTTAATTGTTTTAAATATACTTGTTTTACTTCTTTATCTTCAATTTTTTCTAATAACTCGAATAAATCTTTATTATCTGATGTTAGAGAATTTATTGTACCATTAATTTCACATATACAAGGACCAACGCATTCACATCCATTATCTTCTGAACTACTTTCTGAATTTGAATCTTCAATATAATTTAAATCATTATCACTATAATCTGAAATACTATCTTCACTTGAATTATCATAAATAAGTATTTTGTTTATCTGTTCTTTTAATTCATCAGAAATATTTAACTCATTTATCTTTTTTCTAGTATAATAATCTTTTGAATAATGTCCTTGTCTTCCACACTTATAACAAATAACAATATCTTGTTTACCTTGTTTTTTCTTTTGAAAATCATTCTTATTTTTATAATAATTTTGTTTGTTTTTAATATATGGTTTTCTTTTATAGTTCTTTTTAATAAATTGTTTAGGAATTTTCTTTTTAGTTTTAGAAGGAGTTTTGAATGGTTCAAATCCATATTGTTGACAAAAACTTCCTAATTCTTTGTGACCTTGAATACCATCCTTTTTTAATTTTTCTTTTAATTTTAGATCATTACATATTTTTAATCCTTCTTGATTTATATAATTTATTATTTGACCATAAGATAAATCTCTATAAGGAATATTATTATTAAAGTCTTTTTTAATTTTCTCTCTTATTCTTTCAGCAAATAATTTTGGTAATCCGGCTATAAATCTTTCTTTCCAATAGGCTTCTCTACTATCTTCTCTAGTCATAACCTTTGAAAGGAAAACATCTTTATACCATCTAAAATCTTGTAATTTTCTACATGTTAAATTTAATAATATTAAAGAATTTCTTTCCTGATAATCTGTTGGATTTCCAATAAAATGTTGAATTATAGCAAATATTAGAGTATTAATTATGTCAGGTATTTCAGTTGGTGTTTGGACATTATTTTCTATTTTAATAACTGTCTTTTTAGCATTTTGAATTATATGTTTTTCTTCTTCTGTGAGATACTTATCCCACCAGCCTTTTAAAATTCCAGTAAAACCAGAAACTATCATAGTAAGAATTGCAGTATCATCATTTCCATTTGCTTTATATGCATTAGCTGCCATTATCATTTCTTGCATTAAATTAAGAATTTGATGTTCTGCTTGGCCTTCTATACTCCATTCATATAAAGAACTTCCATCGTATTTAGCTTGAACTAAAGTATGTCGTTCTTCAAATTGTAAATCAGGCGGAGTAGGTCTAGGATAATAATTTCTTGTTTCAGGCCTAGTGGTATAAGTATTATTCTTAGAAAAATGATAATTTCTTCTAATTTTATTTATAGAATCTTCTACCTGAAAATCATTAAATTGTTCTTCAAGATTTTGAATCTCTTGATTTGAAATAACATTTATATTTAATTTTGAAAGTTTTGAAGAAATATCTTGTAACATATTTTGTTGTTTATTTAGATGTATTGGGATATCTATATTATATGGTTTAAATATAGGACTTTCAATATTTTCTGTTGTTATTTTGGTATTTGAAGTACTAGGTTGATTACTGATTTTATTATTAGTTTCTATCCTTTCTAATTGTTCTCCTATAGTATTTAGTTTTTCATTAGTATAATTATTCTGAAAAATAATGTTTTTTACATTTTTATCTATATCTTCTTTAAGGTTTACTAAAGGTTTTGCAACATATTCTTTATTTTCAGTTTTTATTTTTATGTCTATATGTGGAGGATGTATACTAGTAATATCTTCATTTTTATCTATAATTGTATATGTTTTAGTTATATTATTACTAACAGATATATTTTCAAAAAATGGATAGTCAATTTTATTTTCTATACAATAAAGAGAAAACCAGGAGAAAAATGGAATATTTTCATCATTTTCACACATATATAATTGCCAATCAATTTCATGTAAAAATCTTTCATCTTCATTAAATTTAGAAAAATACCATATTAAATTTTTATTATTATATTTATTGAACATTTCATTTTTTAAATATTCTAACATTTCTTTATTCATCCTTAACAAGTTGTTCTAGAAATTTTTCTCATAAGCTTTATTCTATGATTATATTCTTCTCTTAATTTTTCTTCTAAAAATGATAGATATTTACTTTTATAATTCATATAATTAGAGGGATGATATGGGTCAGATCGAGGCATGTTACATGGAATATATTCAGATGGACATATCATATATGGAATTTTATTATATTCTTCTAATCTTTTATTCAAATCTTCTATTCTTCTATTGCAACATTTTAAAAGAAATATATAGCAATTTCTATGAGCTTGAACCTTAGAATCACTCATTGTTGTAATTCGTCATAATTTTCCATATCAGACTTAGTTGGAACATAAGTATTATTATCACTATCATTTTCTTCATATAGTGGTCTTGGAATTGTATTTGAAAAATCAACACCTTTCATTTTCATTGATAAACTTCTTTTAAATAGACTTTCATCTAAAATACTTCTAGAAGTACTTGCTCCCATAGAATGCCTTGGTGGTATATTACTAAAAGAAATATCTATTGAACCATCAGAATGTTCTACTATGCTAGATGTTTGATTATCTATCTCTATTGGTTTTGGCGGGTTTATATCTTGTAAATTCCATGTTAATGATTGAGTTATTTCATTCCATTTTAATTTTTTAGGTGTTTTTATTTTTGTATGCATAGTATTAGCTTCAAAAATAATAGTTTCATCTTTTGGAGATACTAATTTTGTTTTAGGTTCTATAGTGGTAGTCATTGTCTTATAATATATTCTATATATAACTACTGCAGCATTGGTTTTTTCTTTGAATTCTAAGTTTTTAGTTTTAATTGTTAATGTTAAAGTATCTAAAATATGTGGATCAAATAAACCAATTGAAAAGTTTGGATAACAATTAAAATAAATAGGACCATTTGAAATATTAGACTCAGCCATAGCTAGCAAAGAATTATTAAAATTTGTATGTCTTGCATCCCTTAAAATTAGTAAAACAGGAGCATCAATTCCTAATCTGAACATAGGTTTAATGGCAACTTGAACTAATCCTATATGTAGAAATTTATATAATTTTCTATGTCTTTTAATAGCGTCTACTGATAATAATTGCATGTTTTGATACTCTCTATTAATAGGTATAGTTTGTTCATGAGTTTTTATAGAATAATCTTGTAAAAAATCAAAAGTACCAATTTTGTAAATAGTTTTAACATCTTGTTTTGGTATATTCCAATTCAAAAGATTGTTTTCAATTTGAGAAATATTAATTTCAACAGAATTCATATGTAAAGAGTTTATGTTTGAATCTTCTTCTTCTTCATAATTAGTATTTGAGCTATAATCTCGTTTAGAAAAGAATTTTGATAACTGATTCATTATAATTATTAGTCTTTAAAATTCTAAGGTAGAGCTTATACTGAGGGAACACCCCCATATCGTCGTGGTCCGGCTACCCATTCTTATCTTTTTGGGCATAATGCTAATCCAACCGACAATCGACAGGGCTTACCAACACAGTCTTACCCCCCTTTAAAAAATAAAGGCTAATATTCATAATAAATTAGTTGTGAAAATGGTTTCTAAACAGAGACATATGGCTCTGATACCAAAAAGGTATATTTTAAGATCGGTTGATAGAAGATTAAACATAAAACCAATATGAATTAATTTAAATAGATGGCAACATAAACAACCATGATATAAATTTAAAATATACCTGAATTTATTGATTGATAATCTTGATTACAATTGATTTCCTTACAATCGGGAGGAGCAACTATAAGTCTTTACTCTCTCTCTACAACATCACTCTCTCTCTCTTCTACACCACCACCCACCACCTCACACCGCCGCCACCCACCACCACCTAGGCGCCACCATCCCTCTTTCCACCAGCAGCTACCACCATCAACCACCACGTACCACCACCGGAATACCCTATAAAACCCACAACAAACCTTAGCTGATCTAAGACTACTTGCATCATCCTTGTCATTATCAAACAGTTAGACCACCAATGGATTTCCATCACCATCATCAGCCGTCACCCCCACCAATCGACATCATCGCTATCAGCCACCATCCACACCCCACGCTTTAGACATTAAAACCATAAAATTTGCACGTAACTCCCACTTCCTTTCATTAGTCCCCTGTAATGTTTCTCCCTCAAATTCACCAAAATTTCAATCAATTTCAATCTAGTTCCAAACCATAATCAAATCAAACCAAAACCCATTAATAGTTTTCAACTTTGAAATTTGTGTTTCAGTCTATGGGATATGGTTGTCTGTCATCGTTTCTTCTCATGTGCGACATCACCGCCTTTATTCCGACGGTACCGTCGGATTCCGATATCAGTGATTGCCACCACTGTTCAAATTCCACACTCCACTAAACCGAGATCTGTTTACGAGATTCGTTGAAGGAAGGCCTAATTAAACCCAAACCACTAGATGGACTGAACCCTAGATTGAAGCCCTAACTGTGTCGTCTTCTATAACCCTAGATCGACGCCGAAATCGAAGCTCTACGGTGGTCTCTGGCGGTCAGGTGATGTTGACGGTGGGGTGGGGTGTTGAGGTGGTTGCCGGCAGGTAACAATGGGTTGCTCAGGTTGTTGCCACCAGCAGGTGATGATGATAGTGGGCTGGTTAGTTTAGAGAGATAGAGAGGGAGAAATAGCGAATGGTGGTGGTCGGCTAGGATGGAGATGGTGGTGGCCAACTCTGATTTTAGGTGGCAGCGGGTGGTGTCTGACAGTGGGGGTAATTGTTGTTACATTAGGTTAAAAAGATAAGAGGGATGAAAGTGATTAAGTGGTGATTGTTGTTACAGTAGGTTATAAAGATAGATGGATGAAAGTGATGATGGATTTGTTATTTTTTATTATTATATATGTGAGCGCGTCGTAGGACCGTAAACGACTCCGAAACGATTGCGAACGACACGTGCGACGTGTGGAATCCGTGCGTGTGCGTGGACCGAACACAAGAACGTAATATAATATGATTCTATAGAATATCTGACACAATACAAGCACCTCAAATCACCTTTTGTAACTTTCTCTCTCTAGACTCTCTATCTCTCTAAGCTCCAAAGCTTCCAAGTCACCAAATGTGCAAAAGTCTCTAAAACTAAACATAAGGGTCCTATTTTTAGGTCATGGCAATAAGGAAGGTTTCCTTATTTACAATAATACCATTCCCTATATTTAAACATCTAAAACCTTATTTTGTTCAGTTTTCTGCTACGAACTGAATTGACGAAGGCGATAGACATTCCTGCACTCACAGACTCCCCCTTGGATATTGCCGCAGTCAATCTCGTAGCGTCTTTATCTTTTCTCTCTCTCTCTGAGTCTTCTTGAAGGTTTGACGTCTTCAGCAACCACAGACTCCCTCTTGCTCGAACAGACTCCCTGTGGATCTGTCATCAGCTTCAGCTGCTCCCCCTTTCGGTAGACTCTTTTTCTTCAGGCTCCCCCTTTCGTTAAGCTTCCGTGCTTTTAGGATCGACACCTCGCTTTCCGGTTACATTATCCTCCTTGCGTCAAGCTCGTCTTCAGACTCCCCCTTAGACTCGGCTATCGGGATCGTAATCTGGCATAACATCTGCAAATCTCCAACATTTAACAGTAAAAGCATTTTGAACATCCATGATTGAAAACATGTCTCTAAAAATCTTCTAATCAAGAACCTGGCTATTACACAAATATAAAAATATGAATATATCCAGGATTAGTTGATTCTCTCCCTCTATCAAACTACTTTATAGATTTGGCAGTTTAAGCAACCAAGATCGTAACCTGCCTCTTTACAACAGATTTCAACAATTTAAATATCCAAAATCCTCTCATATAATCTTCCAAGTCCAAATTAATGACCTTGGAGACTTCACAAACTGTTTTTGATTTTTGATTTTAAAACTACAAGTTTCAAATTAATGAACTTGTTTATTTTTAGAAACACGTTCAGCTTACTCAAATTTTGAAACTCAGCTTCTCAGACATCGGTTGTCGAAAATAAAATGAAATCAAAATCTTTTTGTATTTTTCTGAAACATAAAGTAGTAAACAAATATTTACAGACAATATTTTTGTTTGAGTTTGTGTCAGAAGATCATATCAGTTTATGACAAATCACTAGCACCGTTGAGCTTTTAACACTTTAAGTTTAAACGATTCACTTAGATTGTCAGTATACTGATCCACTTAAATTTTCACACAAAGTTCAACTGATTCGAGATATGGATTAGTGTTTTAAGGACTTAAACTTATTCGCGTGTCCCACCTCAGAATATACTCTCGTATCAAAATTCCCTAGATTCAGTCTTACAGGTGAATATACTAATTTGATATCTGTTCTCTGGGATAGTGCGAGGCCTTGAGAGCTCAGGTATGAACTACCGTTTAGTCAAAGAGATGAAGGCTCGACTTTAGGTGTGTTCCCTTTGGGAATCTTCTTTACAACTGCACTTGATATATATCTTTCGATATTTTCTCAAATTTTATGCAGAGGGTAAGCTTTAAGCGCGTAAAGTATTATATGAGGTCTAGGCCATTGCTTCCGCAATATCAGAAGACCAGGTATAATACCCCAGATATCAAACAGTATAAAGACCTAGTATCTCAGAATCAGGCATTCTCTCAAACAAGATTTCGGGGGTTACCCATATATCCGAGAGATGTTCCCCACGAGATAAGCAAGTTATTTGATATTTAGGTTTATATCACAAAAAGAATCTACTAAGCGTGTAAAAACCTACTGGCATATCATCAGTGAGACCGTTTATCACATTTAACTTTCCATATCTTTAGCGTACTGTGACTGTCTATTGATGTACTATTATTTCCTCTTTTTACACAAAACTCATTTTTGAATTTTATCATGTTTTTAGCTTTTCAAAATTTCTAATGTTTTTGGATTTTCTGACAACGCTTTACTCCCCCTAAAATTTAAAACATTTAAAGAAAATTTGATAAGCGATGTAGATAGCTTTGTCTCGCCATCCATTTTCTGCTTCACATCCTCTGTTTTGCAGAAAATATACCCCCATTATTTACAACACATTGACATTTTACAGTTTGAAAACCGTTTTTCAATCTTGTGAAATAATCATGTTTGTTCAGCCGTGAGGGGTTTGGCATATTCACTCAACATATTTTTTGAATTTTTGATTTTTGACAAAATTTAAAAACAAACATATTTTTTTTTTATTTTTCATTTTTGAAAAAAAAAACATATTTTTGGTTTTTAAATTTTCAATTTTTAGGGTTTTTGAAATATGGTTTATTTATGTACAGAAAGGAACAACTCCCTGTTTTAGTTGCAGGGTTCAGCAGCCACCTCCTCTCGTGCCAGGCTACTCCGACACTCCTCTAGTTGACATTCAGTTTTCTTTGGGAGCACCTGCACATTTACACAACTCAATTAGTTGAACAATTCAGCCCAGGCCTATTTGACCTTAGGCATTTCGACACAATAGACTTCATTCAATCTTGGAAAATTATCGTCGTTTGGTACAAACAACTTTTCATCTTTTACTTCATCCTTTTTGATTGAATCAGTTTTCTGTTCAGAAGTAGGTTGTGTCTTAACCACCAGTTTTGTCCTTTTGAAGCACTTCTCTTGTAAAAATGAGATTCATTTTTAACATTTTGATTTTGAACAACAACTTTTGGTTTCCAAAACTGGTTTGGTTTTGTTCCATCAACCGTTGTTTTCCAACTTTATGTTGTTCTAAATCCGGGTGTGTGAGAATTCCAGGTTTGTCTTGAATCAAACCTTTTCGGATTTGATTTCCAAGTTTGATTCAAAGCAAACTTGTTTGTGTTGTACCTCCAAGTTTGTTTTGAATCAAATCTGGTTGACCTTTGTTTCACATCCTCAGATTTCTGTTTTTCAACATCAACAGGCTTTGGGTTCGGACACTTGCGTGCAAGATGTCCAGTTTGATCACATTTAAAACAAGTTCTCTTTGAGACATCTTTGGTCTGTTGTTGTTGCTTTTTCTGAGCATAGAACTCTTCATTAGACTATCGTATAAATTGGAGTTCTTTCTCTTCTTCAGGACTCGTTCTGTGAACAAAGTTCATGTTTTCCTGATAATTTGGCTTTTCAAATCGTTTCTGATTTTGTTTCTTCTTGTAACCCAACCCAACGTTCATGTTTTTCTTTTTGGAACTAGGTTTGTTATAAAAAGTTTTGTTACTTTTTCAAGCAAACTTTGAAATTTCAGACTTTTTAAAAACTTTGTTGATTTTATCTGAAATCACATTTTGAATTGGGAATTCATTATATGAAAATAGTTTGTCCGATCCAATCATGGTATAAACCAGTCCTTTTGAATCATCATTCACAACTTTTTTAGATTTTGAGTGTTTAAGATAACTATCATGAAAACTTCTCTTATTTTCATCTTGTGATTCAAACTTATCTGTTTTGGTAGACTCCTCTGCTAGAACACTTTCAACGACCTTACCAACCACCTCTGAATCACTGATGTCATCAAATTTGGTGTAAGTCACATCGATGTTTTCGGGTAATTGGTCAACCATGTTTATTGCTTTTTCCACCTTCTCGCCATCATAGAATGTATAATTATTCTCCAACGGTGGTGGAACCTGATGGTATTCAGACCCAATTCCCTTTTTGTTCTTTTCTGACTCTTTACCATCGGGTGTGATGTTGAAAATACGTTCCAGAATGTATGAAGAAGCATGATAACCTTACAGTTTATTGACCAACTTTTCTTTATCTGCCAATTCTTGTTTAAGTTTTGCAACAACATCAACATATTGATTTAAAACCATTTGTTTTCCTTCATATCTGGCTTCAAGAAATTTTGTTGTTTTCTGACATGCAGACAATCTATCATCTAAACTTTTAACTTTACTTTTCAAAGTTTCATAAGCTTCTTTTACTATGTGATATGACAGTTTCATTACATCATATTCTTTTTGCAACTCTTGAATAGTTTTATCTTTTGGAACACATTCGTTGCAAACAGTTGAACACTTTTCTTTCAATATTTTGTTTTCTTTTTCAAGATCATCACATTTTTGTTTTAGCTTTTCATTTTCTTGTTTCAAAAACTTTTCATTTTCAATCATTTCATGACATTTATCTTTGAAAATCCTTTCTATTTTAGTGAATTCAATGTCTCTGATTTTAAACTTTTCATCTTTTTCAGTACAAGCACTGCACGTTTCCATGCATTTCTTGCACTGTTGTTCAGCTTTATCATCAATTTCAATTGACGAATCAGAAGAATCAGTTTGAGTTGTTACCTCAATGTATGACACCGTGGCTTCTTTTTCTTGTTGAGTCTGATCTTCTTCAAGCACCTGCTGTTTCTCAGCAACATCTTCCTCAGTTTTCTCATCAGCCTTCTTTACCTCATTCACCAGCTTCTCACTTTCATTAACAATCTCCCCAACCGTCTTCTTCTCCAGACTGGCATATATCACCTTCTTTATGCCTTCTTCAACCTTTTCTTTATACCTTGGAATCTCTTCAAGGCCTTTGCACCAGACACTCACAGTCGGTATTGCAGCAACTAGTGGTTCAAAATCAACTTTATCAGGATCAACTGTTGGGTTTCCTTGTGGATCAACAAAGCATTCCTTTTCTTTACTCCACCTGCCTGCTTGTGTTGCTTCCTTGTAAGCATCATACACGTCATCCAATCTCATGCGAACATGTCTTTCTTCAAGACTTTGTTTGATCTCAGCAACCATTGCCTTGACCTTTTCATCTTCTTTGTCATGTTGACTCCAATCATACCCTTCATCATCATGAATTACAATTCTGACACCTTCCTTATCATTGAAGTAATCATCCCAATTAAAATTATCCCAAACAGATTTTTCATTTTGTATATTGGATTCACTACGATCACAAATCATCAATACAACATGTTTCTTTTCTTTAGAAGGTCCTTCATCAATCTGCTTTCTTGTTGGTTGCTCGTTATTCTGATGATAAATAGCCTTTTTGTAGTAATCCTCATAAAAAGGATTCACGGTATCATCAGCTTTGTTGTTCGAGCATTCTCTCTTGAAGTGCCCCTTTTGTTTACACTTGAAGCAAGTGAATTTGTTCTTATTGAAACATATCTTCATGTCTGGGCCTTCCAAGCACTTTTTGCCAGTTATCTCCATGAACCTTTGAGTTATTCGGATGACGCTTGCCATGCACCAGCGAATGTCCATTAGTTCCATCTCTTCTAGGTCGACTTGATCATAATCCTCCTTCGTCATGTTTGGATTCCCGATCTTACCAGCAATTAAACCTTCGTAAGATACCAGAATAGATGCTAAGAAGCTCATGTGCTATTGAGCAAACTCATTGTTCAAATGTGGAGAATTTTTCCAATCTTGACTTGGATTAGATTTGGATGAAGCAGATGAAGAGTGATATCATGGATCATAGCTCGAAGATTTGTTGTTTGACGAATCAACAGTCTTATCTGCACTGAAAGCGGTTATGATCTTTGTAGATTCGTTATTTTGTGGGATTCCTCTGCGGTAGTACAGATCAACATTCTGTTGATAACTAGAGCTAGACATCTTGTTTTGTTTTTGTAGCAGCAAATCGTGTCCCTCTATTTTTTCAATCAAACTTTCTAACGTCATCTCATCGAATTTATCATCATTTTTCAAAACGATCACATAGGTTTTCCAATCTTCCTCATGTGGCAATGCTTCGACGAGTTTATCCACCAACTCTTCTCTGTCTTTGTAAATTCCAAACCTTTCAATTTCAATTTTTAGATGGCAAAACCGTTCTATCATTTGACGAACTGTTTCACTCTTCATGCAGCCAAACAAGTCAAACTCTTTCTTCAACAATGATATCTTGTTCTTCTTGATATCCTTCCCATCTTCAGCTTTCAACTTTAACGCTTCCCAAATTGACTTAGACGCTTCACCATGCTGAAGTAGTGCAAAAATATCCTCTGTGACAGATTGTTGAATTAGAGTTATCATTCTTAATTCACTTGAATGTTCCTTTTTATCATCAGCTGTGAATTGTTTAAGTGTGATTAATTCATGTTTTTCATTTCTTGGTTTTTCATATCCTATTGTCAATATGATCCAGCTATCATACGCATAGGCTTGCACCCAATTTTCAAATCTTGTACACCACCAGTGATAATCTTTGATATTCATAAGCTTTGGTGGTCTCAGATGATTTCCGTACACGTTATCATGATTCAAACTCTCAGTAATCATAGTTGTAGCATTCTTTGGTGTCACTAGAGTTTCTTCAGTTGTAAACGCGTTATAAAACGTGTTATAAAACTCTTCGCCAATTCCCGACATCTTCGAATTGCGTCTTGAATTTATCGTTCCTAGAATTTTCACCTCGTTTATCACCTGCAAATACACAAACAAACGATCAGTTTAAACGAACTGAATATGTGAAAGTGTGTGACGGTGGAATCGATCTAGGACTCGTGCTGAAGACTCGCGGACTCGTTCCAATGTTTGGATGAATACTCGATCGGATGAACCTGATCGGATGATGATCCGAGCGGATCACTTTCAAGATATGTTTCGTCCGAATAGTCGTTCGGTCGAATGACCGTTCGACTACTTTGTTCAATAGTGACTTTGGTCCGGATATACGTTCGGTCGGATGATAATCCGATCAACTACACAAGTCAATTGACACCTTTTGAATATAAACGGCAAATGATCAAAGCTTATTGGACCGATAATATGAAATGTATTAATTGAACTGTTGATTGGGCCGAGAACTTTAATCAAATCCCATTGGACCGCAAATAACACTGTATTGGGCCTCTAAACTCACTTTCATCCTTTTGCAATTCCTTGGGCCGCTAACCTTGCAATGATTATTCTCGTGAATATCTCTATTAAAATGAAAATGATTGAGCCTCCAAGTTTATTCACGTGATGATATGATTTTCAATGAATTGATTGGGCCACTCGGATGAATGTTTGAGTGGATGAGTATCCGCTTGAAGACCTTGCTAATATGTGTATTCAATAATTGATGAGGATACGTCCTTGGTCGGACCGAATGCCAGCAAACACGGAGCCGAACCAAAGAGTCAATGGGTCGGATCGTATCTAAAGCTACAAACAGCACGATCAGGGCCACTGATCCGCCGTAACTAACTGGAACCCACGACCTTAACTGCCATGACAGCGACTGGTCCGACCATAACTAACTTGCCATGTCAGCATCCCCCAAAAGTATAAATACCCCGCCAAAATCCTCGCCAAGGGTAATCGCTACTTTCTCTCTCTAAACTCTCCCCTCTCTCTCTTCCTGACCTATTCTCTCCTCACAAATACTTATTCTCATGCCCGAGCTTGGTCACAGAGAGGCCCCCCTCCCTGTGACGAGGCTAACGGTGTGCTTGTTTCCTTGTGATCTTACAGGTTCTTGCCAGGTCATCTGAAGCTCTGTTTAAACCAAGCCGGACCAACTGGTTTTGAGTCTTCAGTGGCGCCATCCCCTCGAATTCACACAATTCATTCTGTTAATTTTGATCACTTGAGATTATGGAATCCACAACAACTGCCTCCACAAACACTTTCCCATCTTATAACGACATCTGGGAAGGAAATGTTGCATCCACAGCTGTCCCTACAGCAGTTGTCACTACAACGATCCAAGCAGGATCAGCGACAGTACCTCCACCTACAAGTTCTGTGATAGTAAGCTCTGTCACCACACTATCAGTTACCGCTCCAGTCGCTACGCCGTTGCCTAGTTTTGACAACGCTTTCCTCCTACGGAATGCTGATTTGCTACGGCAACTACAGCAGCAGCAGCAGCGAGAAGAAATGTTGCAGAGTCTCCGCACGAACTTGTTCAGCAGTGTTTATCCAGGGGCTAATCCCGTCTCCGTCGGAGCATTCACCTCTGGATCTATGGTAAGTCCTATAATATCCACTCCCATAACATGTGTTGCACAATTTTCCTCTTTTACGAACGCTCCGATAAATAACGGTCTCAATGACCCATTTCGCCAGGGATCTATGGGTCTAAACCCTCAGGATCATGAGTTGATCATGTCGTATCATCCTACGTCCATGACTTCTCAGTCGAAGTTCACGCTAAGGATTGTTAATGCACCGCTCCTAGCTAAATTGAAGATGCCCCCAACGCTAAAATTTTATGATGGCATGTCCGACCCGGACGATCATATGTTTGCCTTCGCCGGAGCAGCTAAAGTCGAACAGTGGCCCATGCCAGCATGGTGTCACATGTTTGCTCAGACTCTTACTGGGTCAGCAAGGGTGTGGTTCGACGGTTTACCAGAAGGATCGATTGGTCATTTTGAAGATTTCCGGCGTATGTTTTTGCAAAACTTTTGTCAGCAGCGTCGCTGCAAGAAGGACATCACTGAAGTTCACCATATAAAACGTCGTGATGGAGAGTCCGTGGAAGATTTCATCGATCGTTTCAATCGAGAGAGTATGCAGATAAGTGGAGCGGTCGATCAGCTCCGTGTTTCCGGATTCTGTCACGGAGTTCGAAACAATCAGCTCATAGAAAAGTTCCATGAAGATCTTCCGAAAACCATGGAGATACTTATGGAACGGGCTCGAGCCTTTGTCCAAGGAAAAAGCGCTTGCGGTCAGCCGAATGAAACAGCGGCAAAGAATGCAAAGGCCCGTACCGCATCGTGGAGACGAAACGCATCGCCCCCAAAAGATAGGAGCAGCAATTGGAGTAGAAACCGTGAACAGTACCAGAAGTCTGATCGGAACAGCTTCCGAACGGGAAACGTACGTTTCAATACTTTCTCCGAACTAACCAAATCGCCGAGCGAGATCCTTAGTACAGAAACTACCCAGTTTCCTACACCCTCGAAACAGCGGCCTACCTCAGACAAGCATTCTAAGAAGTATTGCGAGTATCACCGAGACAAGGGGCATACGACAGATGAATGTTGGGCGTTAAAACAAGAGATCGAGAAGGCCGTACGATCCGGAAAACTCTCCCATCTCGTAAAAGAAGTAAAGGATGGGAAGAAATCTGCAGCGACGATTGATAATCCGAACACCGAGGCTGGAATCAACATGATTCGGACTACCGAACCAAGGGGGTAAAGCGGTCGAACCAACATATGGCAGTTTGGATGCACCAACCAACGTACTTTCCTCCGATCGATCCGGAAGATGCTCGAGACGGACCGATCACGATATCGACCGTGATTGCAGGACACTTGGTTCGACGAATTTATGTCACGGAGGAAGCGCCTTTGAGATAATGTACTTGCAATGTTTTCAGCAGCTGAACCCCCAAACAAAAAAGAGATTGATCGAGGTGTCTACCCCTCTAATAAGTTTTTCGGGAGAGGTGGTTCGTCCGATAGGGCAAATCACCCTTCCAACCACATTCAAAGATAATGACAAAAGCAGAACTGTTCAGTTAACCTTTTTGGTTGTGGGTACTCACTCGTCGCATAATATAATACTCGGACGCCCCGGGTTACGAGCTCTCGGAGTAATTAGTTCAATGATACACGGTGCCATAAAATTCCCCACCGAAGCAGGGGTCGCCACTATCTTTTCAGAATCAAATTCATTCGTAGCAGAGGTAAGGCATGCAGCAAAGACAAGCTCCAAAAAATCTGAAGTGCCTACAGAACCTTGGGCGATTAACCCGGATTTCCCGGAACAGCAAGTGGCTATCGATACTCAGCTCCCAAAACGAACGAAGAAGCTTCTATGGGAATTGTTGAGCAACTCGATTGATGTTTTTGCATGGAAGCACTTCGATATGCAAGGGGTTCCCAGGTCTATGGCGCAGCACCATCTGAACGTAAAAGAATCAATTAAGCCAATAGCACAAAGAAAAAGGCACATGGAACCAGACCGAGCCAAGGCAATTGCCAAAGACGTAAAGAGTCTCCTAGATGCTGGGATTATTCGAGAAGTCCGGTACCAAACCTGGGTGTTGAACCCAGTTATGGTACGAAAAAAGGATAACTCATGGAGAATGTGTATCGATTTTACCGATCTAAATGATGCATGCCCAAAAGATTGTTTTCCATTACCGGAGATTGATGAGAAGATTGATTATGTCGCCACGTTCAGACTGAAATGCTTCCTAGATGCTTATAAGGGGTACCACCAGATACAAATGGCAGTCGAAGATGAGGACAAGACAGCCTTTGTTACCAATGAATTGGGCTGTTCACGAGCCGAACCGAACCGATCTGACCTTTGCTCATGCTCGGTTCGTTTACAAACCGATCCGAACCGAACCGAGCGTTTTTTCAACCGAGCCAAAGTCGAGCGAGCGTCTTTCGAGCAGAGCATTTTTCGAACGAACGTCGAGCGAGCATCGAGCGTCGCAGAATAAATAAGGAAAGTGACGATGGGAGTGCTAGTTATTAGAATAAAGTGTAGTTTTCGTCCCTGATGTTTCGTCCAATAGAACACAAGTAAAAATTTAACAAATAACAAGGAATACAAAAACACTCAACTAGGTTCTATTGAGATTAACTAAGAGGGAAGATAAATCATCGACCGATTGAAACATACCCTTGTTCTATCGGAAGTTTGAAATTGAATGAATCGATTGAAGCAAAACCTTGACGAGTTGGCGTCTTGGCGAGTGGAGATGGAGAAATCGAATAGCGGTGGCCAATGGGGGGTTTTGATTAGGGTCTTGCACTTCTTAATCAAATGGCGGGTTGAGACTTGAGTATTGATCGACACTTCACATTTTAGTATTTGAAATTTTGACTCAATTACTCAAATAGACATTTAAGTATTGGATATGGACTATTGGTATTGGATTTCAATTCTAATTACTTAAATGAGCTCTATTTGGATCTTAGACCAAACATTGTTAATGTTGATCTCTAGTCATTTCATTAAAAATGATACACACACAAACACAAATATATATATATATATATATATATTAAAAAATAAATCGAGCCAACCGAACCGAACCGAACTGAGCGGACCTTTGCTCGTGCTCGGTTCGTTTACAAACCTAACCGATCCGAACCGAGCATTTTTTTAATCGAGCTGAATCGAACGAGCAAATTCCGAGCATTTTCCGAGCGAGCATCGAACGAGCGTCGAGCGCCGAGCAATTTGAACAGCCCTACCAATGAAGGAGTTTATTGCTTTACCAAGATGCCTTTCGGTCTGAAAAACGCCGGAGCTACATATCAGCGTTTAATGAGCAAAGCTTTCAAAGACCAGATCGAGCGGAATGTAGAGGTATATGTCGACGGTATTGTAATCAAAAGTCACGATGAGACTGCCATGCTGAAAGACATACTTGAATCATTCACTCGACTCCGAAGCATCAATATGAAGCTAAATCCTAAAAAATGCACGTTCGGGGTAGAAGAAGGGAAGTTCTTGGGAGTCATGGTCGGATCAAAGGGTTTGTAAGACAACCCTGACAAAATTGACGTTGTTCTCACCATGAAGCCTCCGACGTCGGTTAAAGAGATCCAGTCCTTAAATGGGCGATTGGGCGCCCTCCATCGATTCTTGTCAAAAGCAGCAGACAGATCTCTCCCATTCATGGACGTGCTTAGAAAAAGTTTCAGGTCGGAGTTTAAATGGACCGAAGAAGCTGCACGAGCTTTTGAAGAACTTAAAGTCTATCTGGGAACATTACCAACCCTCACCGAACCAGAAAAAGATGAAGTATTAACAGTCTACTTAGCTGCATCACGTGGGGCCATCAGCGCGGTATTAGTCGCCCACCGGATCGGAGCACAAATCCCCATCTACTACGTAAGCCGAACACTGAAAGATTACGAAACTAGATATTCAAATTTGGAAAAGCTAGCATTGGCGTTAGTCCACGCTTCAAGAAGGCTTCGTCGCTATTTTCAAGCCCATCCAATTGAGGTTCGAACGAATCAAAGAATCCAGCACATTCTCCGACGACCCGAAGTTTCAGGTCGCATGGCAAAATGGGCGATCGAGCTAGGCGCATTCAACATCACCTTCAGAACTAAAGGTCCATTAAAAGGGCAGGTGATAGCTGATTTTCTAGTAGAAATGCCGGAGGAAAAAGAAGTGGAAGAAACGGAACAAACTCCAAATAAGCCCTGGTCTCTGTATACCGATGGGGCTTCGAGCACCGAAGGTGCTGGAGCAGGTTTGATACTCGCTGATCTGGATGGCACGGATATGACGTATGCACTCCGATTAGAATTCAAGAGTTCTAATAACGAAGCTGAATATGAGGCCCTGTTAGCTGGTTTACGATTAGCGGCCAAAGTCGGAGCGAAAAATGTTATGGCCCATCTGGATTCGTTGCTGGTAGCGAATCAGGTGAACGGAGAATATGAAGCAAGGGAAGCCAACATGATCGAATATCTGGAACAAGTAAAGCAAGCTATGGCGTTGTTCGATTCATGTAAGGTCGAACACATCCCCCGCAGCCAAAACAAAAAGGCCGATGAATTGAGCAAATTGACATCTGTATCATTCAGTCATTTGGCCAAAGAAGTAAGGGTGGAAGTGTTAACCACACCGTCAATCGCGACTCCTCATGTCATGCAGGTAGAAGCTCCGTCACAAACATGGATGACACCCATAATCAACTACCTGGTGCACGATGTTTTGCCAGTTGACAAAGCAGAGGCTAGAAAAATCCAGATCAACTCTCTTCAGTATCAGATGCAGGAAGGGGGTTTGTACCGAAAGACTTTCCTTGGGCCGCTGTTAAAATGCCTCGATCCAGAACAGGCCAGGTATATCATCAGAGAAATACATTACGGCATTTGCGGGATCCACGCCGGGCCAAAAATGATCGTAGCGAAGGTAAAAAACGCAGGATATTACTGGCCTGGGATGCACGAGAGTGCAGTCAAATAACTCCAGCAATGTGACGAATGTCAAAAGCACGCACCAGTAAGCCTTCGAGCGAATAATGAGATGATCCCGGTAACCGCCGCATGGCCCTTCCAGAAATGGGGCGTTGACATAGTCGGACCTTTCCCGCGATCGAGCGGAAGTGCCCAATACCTGCTAGTGGCGGTGGATTATTTCACTAAGTGGGTGGAAGCCCGACCATTTACAGTCATCTCCGGCTATAACGTAACGAGATTCTTTTGGGAGCAGATCGTGTGCCGTTTCGGTCTTCCGCTCTACATTGTGAGCGATAATGCAAAACAATTTACGGAGAATCCATTCAAGCGCTGGTGCGAAAACTTGAAGATTAACCAAGTTTTCTCCTCGGTTGCTCAACCTCAGGGGAATGGGCAGGTCGAGCAGATAAACCGACGGATCGTAGATGGAATAAAAAGAAGACTTGGTTACGAAGGCAAAGGGTGGGCAGACGAACTACCAAACGTATTGTGGGCCCACCGAACGCTGCACAAGACTAGTAACGGAGAAACACCGTTCAGTCTTACGTACGGCACCGAGGCTGTGATCCCCGCTGAAATCGGGCTCCCTAATTAAAGGTGTAAACACTGGGATGAAAATGAACAGGAGCTCCGATCCAATCTCGATCTATTGGAAGAGCGTCGGAACGTTGCTGCAATTAAAGAAGCGCGGTACAAAAAGAAGATCGAGAAATACTACAATGCCCGAGCTAAACTTTACAAGTTTAAAGTCGGCGACTTTGTGCTTCGAAGCAACGATGCAAGCCGCGTCGAAGCTCCTGGGAAGTTGACCCCAAAATGGGAGGGGCCGTACCGCGTAAAAGAAGCAAGCGATAAAGGCTCTTACGTGCTTGAGAAAATCGATGGAACCCCCGTACAAAGAACATGGAACGGGGTTCACCTAAAGAAATGCTTCATGTAGACACCAGTCTGCTACGGACTAGAAGCGGACTAGAAAGATCGCTATCTTTTACTTTTAAGTATTTCTTTTTCTATGTAAAAGTCGGGAGGGTAGTGCCCCGAAGTATGTTTCCGTTTCTTTGTAAACTGGGAGGGTATTCCCCGGAACTATGACTATCAATAAAGCGATCTGTATTTTTGCAAGTATAAATCATAGCATATCCCGTATATAAGTTCGAACAATATAAAAACGTGCACTGTCGGGCCTCGACCCATGCCTCGCGCCGATCAAGAAGACTTAAATAGTTCAAAATAAATCTATTAAGCAAAAGGCTCGGATCCAATACTATCCGGCTATTAAAACCAAAAAAGAACTCAAGCAAGAGAAGTCAACTTATAGGAACTTCTTGTTACGAACCGGTTACCTAGATGACCGAACAATAACCTGGCCGAATAGCAAAAGTTTGGACGCAAACTAAAAGCTGAAAAACCAGGCACAAACATTTACGCCAAAGAAAAAACGTAATTTCATGCAAACTAAAGTATCCAAACCATAAGCAGAAAATTAAGTTGTACGGTTACATGCCATAATGAAAACAAAAGTATTGTACGATTACAGGAAACAAACATCAAGCCTCGTAATCCTCCTTTACGATGGGAAGTTCGCTCCTCTGTTTTATAACGGACAAGGGTTTGTCCACCAGATCTGCAACCTTGCCAAGAACAGAAATGTTGAAGTCGTCAAAGGCTTTTATCGCAACATCTAGTGCGTCCTTAGCTGTAACAACTCTCACCAAAACTATTATTTATTATTATATTTAGTTCAATAGGAAACCCTAATTGAAACACCCAAGTAATTCTGCACAAACCCTGAAATTTTCAGAACAATCAGAATCAGGATCAGGGCCCTAAAACTCAGGGGGGGGGGGGGTTTCCCTAGTTACGATTATCCAAATAAAAAGCTGTCAAAATCGAATTTTACAATTCCGTCGACTCAACAATCCTACAAACACACAGGGCTACCCTATGATAGGGTGTGACCCCTCGCGCCACGCGACGCCCATGGGGTACCCCTCGCGTCACGCGAGGGGGGTCAAATTTTATGTATAAATAGGGGTGTTTGGGACTTGAATTCTGGAGTTGAAACGACGTAGAAATTCAAAATATACACTGAGATATCGTAAAAACAGTTCTAAAACACACACTATCATAAATCGCTGCCGCAAAACAGGGTAATAACTTGATCGCTGCTACGATTCAATGTCCGATCGATTAAACTATCCAATGGATGTTTAAGTGCTGCCCACATTAGGGTTATGCTTTGTCATTCGTCGTTAATTCGATGGATGTTTAAGTATTGCACTTTGTCATTCGATGTGAGGGTTTAATCTCGTGAGTTATCGTAAATGTTGTATTAGTTACTAACCTAGTTTGTGTGCATTGTTATTTAAACTAGGTTAAAAGGCTAATCAGTAGGCTAGGCTCTGCTCAAATAAATCTGCAATGTGAGTCATTCTCTTTTTACCAAATTACTTTCAAAATCATGTTTATTTTCCAAGGTTATAATTACAGGGATTAAGTCTTTGTAATCACCAAATTACAGCCAGTATGTGGGGTTTTGTATACATTACTTGATAATCTTTGCCATTGGACAAACGGGTGGCCAATGGTGATATGACCATAGTCACAGATCCGGTCGAGTGACAAATACTGTGGGTAGTTGGTTGATATAGAAACAATGTAATCACCCTTAATACTGTAAATTATAACAAACAGGTCGTTTTAGTAAATAGAATGATTCACCAGTATTTCCCGCTGACAAAACCTTTTTCAAACATGTTTCAGGTGATCTGTTGTTATCTAGGAAAAGTGCCGCGTAGCACTACAAGCTTAAGGAAGTGGCTCATAATAAAATAAAGAAACATGTTTTGTAAAATAAAGATTTCTTCGTGAAATCATAGGATTGTAAATTACCGGGGTTTATCCAGAATTGTGAAATAAAAATAATCGGGAAATTTCAGTTTTAAAAAGATCCTGATGAAATCTTCCGCTGTCAAACTCAATTAAATAAATACCACGGGATTTTCTGTCCCGCGGCTCTTGAAACGGGTCAAACCGGGTCGGGGGCCGTGACAGAAAAAGGCGGTATCAGAGCCACTGATTTAAGCCTATTAAGTATTTAGAAAATACTTAATTTTACTAATTGCTATTTTGTGATTATGTGTTTTATTAATTGAATATTTGTGCACAGTATGGGTAAGCAAAAGCTTGCAAATATCTATCTTAAATTAGATAGGTCATCAAACGAGAAGGGAAGTTCATCCCAAACAAAATCCTCAAATCACTCTGTAATTCCTGATGAAGGAATATTTGTTCGAAAGGCACACTACGAGGAACCACTTTCTCCTAATAAAAGAAGTATGATTATTAGGAAAAGTCAGGAGAAATTAAAGAAATCACAAGAAAAGAGAGTTAAACAGAAAAATCAAGAACTAAGCAATAACCCACCATAGGAAGACAAGTTAGATGAAAAATGGACAGATCTTTATATGCTAGCCACCGTAGCAGTAAATGCAAATCTTTAAATATCTGTTTCAGTTTTAGCACCCTTATCACATACAAGCCAAAAACCTTATCCAGTAAATAAATAAGTTTACAGTAAATCCTAGTGTGTTTTAATTTTCAGTTGTTTTTGTAGTCACCTGGTATGAAATAATATTTAAAGGTTCTCTATGAAATTTTGACTTAGCATTTTGTGTGTGTTTTGCACATTTGTTAAACAGCATGAGCGACTTGTCTGAAGCCCTTCAAAATCTAAATCTCTATCCAGTGAAAATAGAGGTTTCAAGAGATTTTAATAGGTACATACCAGATCTAGAAGAACCTATGGAATTCAATGCTCCACCTCCAGAAAAGCCAAAACCTCAGAAAAGAAAGAGATATGTATGGGGGAGGCGTGTACGTAGGAAAAAGCCAGCCAAGAGACTTCCCAAAATAGAAAATCCTTTAGATAAAGGAAAAGGGATTGAAGTCAGGGAAAGTTCTAAGAAGATGGAAATAGAGTTCGGAGAAATTTCTAGGCAAACCCAGAGAGAAATTGGGGAAAACTCTAGACAGATCGAGGAGTTACCATTTCAGGAGGAATTAGATCGTGCATTGGCAAGCTGTGATGTTGTCAGGCCTATTAATAATAATTTCTACCCTTATCCTGCTGAAACACAACTACCAATGAACTTAGAACCAGCTATTCCAGACCCTCTAATCCACTCCCAACCTCTAGGAATGGACGAGTGGTGGACTAATGACTGGCAGTTCCAAAACCTACTTAACAGTCCTTATTCCTTTCTCCCTCAGTTCGACCCGGAACCTATACCAAACCCACCGATGAGCAATGAGAATTTAGCTGAACTCCGCCACTTTGGCGAAGAACTGGTGGATGCAGGAAATAGGATCAGGGAAGTAGGAGAACAAATCTCCTGGAAGTACGACGAGAGGGAACACCGTTACTAAAATACCAACTAATAAGGGATAATGTGGTGTGAAAATGTGAAACTGTGGTTGTAAAATAAATAAGTAGAATATAGTCTGTAAAATAACTATAAAATAAAACTTTGCAAGATAAAGGTGTGTAATGACGCATATTATAAAATATAAACATGGGAATCGAGAAATCGATAGTTTTGACTATATGTGTGTTATGAAATTTATATGATTAATTGGGTAAAATTATTATTTATTCGATACTAATAAGTTACATATATTAATTATCAGATGAAAAATGCTAATAATGAACCAGTAAATGAGGTTAATCAATCTGAGCAACACCCGGGGGATCAATATATGACTAGGCAAGATATAGAAAATATCGTTGCTCAAGGGATAGCCAATGCTATTCCAGCAATATTTGCTGCTGCTCAAAACCCTGCTGAACCTCAACAAATCGTTCCTAGTAAATGTATTTCTGAAGATCACTTCAGTAATAGCATAAACGGAGGCGGTCATCATACTGATCATGATAACGAACCTCGACAGGCTCCGCTCCCTAAGAAAATGAAAGCTGCAACATCTGGTTGCACTTACAAAGAATTTCTTGCTTGTAAACCCGCTGAATTTGCAGGCAATGAAGGAGTGACTGCGGCACTGCGTTGGTTAGAGAAAACCGAGGCAGTGATTACAATAAGTAAATGTGCCGAAAACGACAAAGTCATGTACGCGTCAAATCTTTTCAAAGAAGGGGCGCTAGAATGGTGGAACACGGTGTTACAAGCAAAAGGAAGGATAATGGTATATGCCATGAACTAGGAAGAATTTAAGAATCTTGTAGAAAGAAAATTCTGTCCCGAATATGAAAAAGATCAAATGGCAAATAAATTCCTAAATCATCGTATGATTGGTATAGATTGTCGTGGCTATACTTCGACATTCTTTGAATATGCTAGAGTGGTACCAACACTGGCTTCGCCAGAACCAGTACTCATTTCTCGCTATATTTGGGGATTAATTAGCGAAATCCGCAACATCGTTAAAGCTACGAGACCTCGTACTATTGACGATGCTGTAGAATTAGCTAATACCTTAACTGACGAATTGGTGCGCACAAGAGATGAAAACAGGAAAAAGGAACTGGCTCAGAAAATTACCCAAGGATTTCGTACGGGTAATAATAACAACTTCAAGAGAAGAGGAACATGGCAATCCTCAAATCCACCTTTCTGCAGGAATTGCAAAAAGAAACATTATGGAAGATGTAATGTGACCTGCAACTTTTGCAAATCCATAGGACATCATGAAGAAGACTGCAGAAGGAAAACAAGGATCTGCTATAACTGTGGAGAAAATGGGCATTTCAAAATAGAATGTCCTAAATTGGTCAAACCAACAGACAATAAAGCTAAACCAGCCGACGGAGCTACCAAGAAGAATGTTCGTGCATTCCAATTAACTACTCAGGAGGCAGAACTTATTCCAGATGTGATAGCTGGTACGTTCTTAGTTCACAACATTTACGCAAAAGTATTATTTGACTCTGGTGCAAACCAAAGTTTCATAAATACTTCATTCTGCTAAGCTCTTAACTTACCCTTAACTCACCTTAGGCAGATTTTTTCAGTCGAAACAGCAGATGGGAATTCAGTTAAAATAGATAAGATTTTGCGGAAAGGAAACATAGAACTTTTAGGTCATAAATTCTCTGCAAACCTGTTACCTATGAAATTAGCTGAATTCGATGTTGTGTTAGGAATGGATTGGTTAGTAGCTAACCATGCTCAAATCATTTGTGATAAAAATTCTATAGAAATTCAGGCACCTACCGGAGAAGTAATCAGGATTACAGGAGATAAACCACGTAAACCCATGAAATTCATATCAGTAATGAAAGTTGCTAGTTATGAACGAAAACAAGGAATAGTATATATGATTTCGGTAATCATTAGTACTAAGGGTAAAGAACTTAAGGAGATTCCTGTAGTCTTAGAATACCCAGATGTATTTCCAGAAGAATTACCAGGATTACCACCAGATAGGGAAGTAGAATTTAGGATTCATCTAATTCCTGGAACTACACCGATAGCCAAGGCACCTTATCGGTTAGCTCCTACCGAAATGTTAGAACTGAAAAAGCAGTTAGATGAATTACTAAGTAAAAGTTTTATACAACCTAGTTCATCCCCGTGGGGAGCACCAGTGTTGTTCGTAAAGAAGAAGGATGGTTCGATGAGAATGTGTATTGATTATAGAGAATTGAATAAGGTTACAATTAAGAATCGATACCCATTACCTAGAATTGATGATCTTTTCGATCAACTTCAAGGAGCTAGATACTTTTCTAAGATTGATTTACGCTCCGGATACCATCAATTGAAGGTACAAGAAGAAGACATACCTAAAACTGCTTTCAGAACTAGGTATGGTCATTACGAGTTTACAGTCATGCCATTCGGATTAACAAATGCACCTGCTGCATTCATGGACATGATGAATAGAATCTGTAAACCGTATTTGGATAAATTTGTAATTGTTTTTATTGACGATATACTTATTTATTCAAAAAGTCAGGACGAACATTCTCAGCACTTACATGCACTCTTAACTTTGTTAAGAAAAGAAAAACTTTACGCCAAATTTTCGAAGTGTGAATTTTGGTTGCAAGAGCACTTACATGCACTCTTAACTTTGTTAAGAAAATAAAAACTTTACGCCAAATTTTCGAAGTGTGAATTTTGGTTGCAAGAGGTGCAATTCCTAGGACACATGGTGAATCACGAAGGTATTCATGTAGATCCTGCTAAGATAGAGGCAATTACCAAATGGAAGGTTCCGCAATCTGCAATGGAAATTAGAAGTTTTATAGGTTTAGCTGGATACTATAGACGGTTTATTAAGGATTTCTCCAAAATAGCTGTACCATTAACTAAGCTAACCTGTAAAGCAATTAAGTTTGAATGGGGACCTAAGCAAGAAGAAGCTTTTAGGATTCTAAAGCAGAAATTAACAAAGGCTCCAATCCTAGCCTCACCAGAAGGGACTGAAGATTTTGAAGTATATTGTGATGCTTCAAAACTAGGATTAGGATGTGTGCTAATGCAACGCAAGAAGGTAATTGCGTATGCTTCAAGACAATTGAAAAGCACGAAGAAAACTATACGACTCATGATTTAGAATTAGGAGCTGTAATTTTTGCCCTTAAGATTTGGAGGCATTATCTGTACGGAAGTAAATTTACTGTCTATACAGATCATAAAAGTTTTAGGTACATATTTGGGCAAAAAGAGTTAAACATGAGGCAAACGAGATGGATGGAAATCCTAAGTGACTACGACTGTGATATTCAGTATCACGAAGGAAAGGCCAATATAGTTGCAGATGCCTTAAGTCGTAAATACCATGAGAAACAACGATGGGTTCGTGCTCTTAGATTAAATCTACAGTTAGATTTAATGGAACAACTAAAGCAATTTCAAGAAACAGCAATCAAAGATGCTGCTGAAGGAATGAAAGGAAGAATAAAAGAATTAGAACAAGGATCTGATGGAATTTGGAGATTCCACAAAAGAAGAATTTGGGTACCTAAACAAGGAGATTTAAGAGATAAGATTTTAGAAGAAGCCCATAAATCTAGGTATACCATGCACCCTGGAAACAATAAGATGTATCAAGATTTAAGAAATAACTTTTGGTGGATAGGAATGAAAAAGGATATAGCTAGATATGTTTCTAAGTGTCTTACTTATTCACAAGTTAAGGCAGAGCACCAGAAACCTTCAGGTCTACTACAACAATTAGAAATGCCTGTATGGAAATGGGAACTCATAACAATGGATTTTGTTACTAAGTTACCCAAAACCAGAAAAGGTAATGATGCGATTTGGGTAATTGTGGATCGATTAACCAAATCAGCTCACTTTCTACCTATGAAGGAAACCTTTAGCATGGAAAGATTGGCAAAGTTGTATGTAGATGAAGTAGTATCCTTACATGGTGTTCCACTCTCCATTGTTTCAGATAGAGATAGTCGTTTCACTTCCCATTTTTGGACTAGTTTCCAAGAAGCGATGGGAACTCGATTAAATTTAAGCACTGCATATCATCCACAAACAGACGGGCAAAGTGAAAGGACGATCCAAACTCTGGAAGACATGCTCAGAGCATGTGTAATAGATTTTGGTGGAAATTGGGACGACCATTTACCTTTAATTGAATTCTCCTATAACAATAGTTATCATTCAAGCATTGAAACTGCCCCATTTGAAGCACTGTGTGGAAGGAAGTGTAGAACTCCAGTTTGTTGGGCAGAAATAGGAGAAAGTCAATTATCAGGTCCGGAGATTGTGCAAGAGACTACTGATAAGATCACACAAATCAAGGAAAGACTGAAGACGGCTCGAGATCGTCAAAAGAGTTATGCAGACGATAGAAGGAAGCCATTGGAGTTCCAAGTTGGAGATAAAGTACTATTGAAAGTTTCTCCTTGGAAAGGAGTAGTCCGATTCGGTAAGAAAGGAAAGCTAAGTCCAAGATACATAGGACCATTTTCGGTGATCCAACGTATTGGACCAGTTGCTTATCGTTTACAACTACCAGAAGAGTTAGCTGGAGTACATGACGTATTTCATATATCCAACCTCAAGAAATGCCTATCAGACGAATCTTTGGTAGTACCTCACCAAGATATAAGAGTGAATGAGAAATTGAAATTTGTTGAAAAACCTCTTCAAATTGAGGATCGAAAGATCAAATTTCTCAAACACAAGCGACTAGTTCTAGTCAAAGTCAAGTGGGATTCAAAGAGAAGAGCTGAATACACTTGGGAGCTGGAATCAGAAATGAAGCGAAAGTATCCTCACTTATTCCAGTAAATCTCGAGGACGAGATTTTTATTAAGGTGGGGAGGATGTAACAACTCTCACCAAAACTATTATTTATTATTATATTTATTTCAATAGGAAACCCTAATTGAAACACCCAAGTAATTCTGCACAAACCCTGAAATTTTCAGAACAATCAGAATCAGGATCAGGGCCCTAAAACTCAGGGGGGGGGGGGTTTCCCTAGTTACGATTATCCAAATAAAAAGCTGTCAAAATCGAATTTTACAATTCCGTCGACTCAGCAAGCCTACAAACACACAGGGCTACCCTATGATAGGGTGTGACCCCTCGCGCCACGCGACGCCCATGGGGATACCCCTCGCGTCACGCGAGGGGGGTCAAATTTTATGTATAAATAGGGGTGTTTGGGACTTGAATTCTGGAGTTGAAACGACGTAGAAATTCAAAATATACACTGAGATATCGTAAAAACAGTTCTAAAACACACACTATCATAAATCGCTGCCGCAAAACAGGGTAATAACTCGATCGCTGCTACGATTCAATGTCCGATCGATTAAACTATCCAATGGATGTTTAAGTGCTGCCCACATTTGGGTTATGCTTTGTCATTCGTCGTTAATTCGATGGATGTTTAAGTATTGCACTTTGTCGTTCGATGTGAGGGTTTAATCTCGTGAGTTATCGTAAATGTTGTATTAGTTACTAACCTAGTTTGTGTGCATTGTTATTTAAACTAGGTTAAAAGGCTAATCAGTAGGCTAGGCTCTGCTCAAATAAATCTGCAATGTGAGTCATTCTCTTTTTACCAAATTACTTTCAAAATCATGTTTATTTTCCAAGGTTATAATTACAGGGATTAAGTCTTTGTAATCACCAAATTACAGCCAGTATGTGGGGTTTTATATACATTACTTGATAATCTTTACCATTGGACAAACGGGTGGCCAATGGTGATATGACCATAGTCACAGATCCGGTCGAGTGACAAATACTGTGGGTAGTTGGTTGATATAGAAACAATGTAATCACCCTTAATACTGTAAATTATAACAAACAGGTCATTTTAGTAAATAGAATGATTCACCAGTATTTCCCGCTGATAAAACCTTTTTCAAACATGTTTCAGGTGATCTGTTGTGATCCAGGAAAAGTGCCGCGTAGCACTACAAGCTTAAGGAAGTGGCTCATAATAAAATAAAGAAACATGTTTTGTAAAATAAAGATTTCTTCGTGAAATCATAGGATTGTAAATTACCGGGGTTTATCCCGAATTGTGAAATAAAAATAATCGGGAAATTTCAGTTTTAAAAAGATCCTGATGAAATCTTCCGCTGTCAAACTCAATTAAATAAATACCACGGGATTTTCTGTCCCGCGGCTCTTGAAACGGGTCAAACCGGGTCGGGGGCCGTGACATTAGCCCCCTCGTCATACCCGGGGACTTCTTCGAAGGAGCGAGCTGAACCCTTAGCAGCCTGAAACCCTTGCTTGATCCCTTCATTCGCTCCAACCGCATTAACGCTATTCACCAAATCCGAAACCACCTTCTCCAGCTCAGGGCTCTGATGAACCAACTTGACCACCCAAGCAATCCCGTCCGTTAAAAACCACTGCTTGGTAAGCATGAGCTCCGACACCTGAGCGTACAGTTTGACCATTTCGCCGTCACAACGAGTCAACATGCCTTTAGCCTCATCAATCGTTGACCGGTGCGACTCGATGGCCCTGTCACGAGCCCTCACAAGCTCGTCCTTATCTGAAAAGAAAAGGTTATAAAAAAAGAGAGAAGAGAAAACAGTAAAAAATAAATTATGAACGTACCGCTAATCAAGCGATGATGATCGGCCAAGAGTTGGTCGTAGGACGTTTGCATTTCCTTTAGCTCGGCCTTGGTTCTTTTTTCCACATCAGACAATTTTTTCTCTAACTCCCCGAACTTCAGCTTCATGTCCTCAAGATCGCGGATAGCCTTGTCACGAGCCTCGTAGGCAGCCGCAGCAGAATCCTGAGAAGCCTTGCTAACTTCTTTCGCCTCCGATACTCGCTCCTTCAGTCGATCTACTTGAGAACGAAGAGAAGAGATCTCCTGTTTAGTCTTCGATCGAATACTCTCCTCACTCTTCAAAGAGGCAACCTCGCGTTCAAACCTGCGGCAATTCGATTCTGCTTCGACCCAGCGCTTATAGGTTTCTACCACCAGAGAGTTCGATTGAGCTTGGTTTAGCATCAGAGCATTTTCGAGCTCCGGACCGCTCATCTTCCGGTAATACGCATGCTCAGCAGGAGTTCCGAGGTGAAACAAAGCCATCTTCGCTGATAGGGCGTCCACAATCCTGTCCGTATTCGCCAACGACCATTCAGGGACATACTTCTCCAGAGCAAGAGCAGAATTCACGTCCACAGATTCGCCCAAACCTAGCTCTCGACATATAAAAACGGCTTTAGTTTCGTACCATAAAAGGGAGGAAGAGGCACTATCCCCACCATCAATCGGCTGAGGACTTGGCCTTGAAACGTTAGAAGCGACCCCGGTCATAGGCTTACCCGAAGGAGAAGGCTCAATTTTCCTGAAGGGCGAAGGATCAGGCATACGTATGTCCTCAATCACCTTTGTAGTCGGCCCTCCAAAGGATAATGGGCTCGGTGGAAGATTGACTGGTTGGTCCCTAGGGGTCTTCCCCCCGTGAAGATGAGCATCCAAGTTCTCCAGTAAACCTCCGGCAGTAGAAAACCCGGTGACTTGGTCGCCTTTGTCATCCTCCAACGTGACTGTCTTAAAATCCAACTTAGTCTTCTTCGGTTTCTTGGGATTGGGATCAAGTTTGGAAGAAGTAGTCTGCCCCCTTTTCAAACTAACTTTTGGACGCACCTCGGCATCATCGTCATCATCACTTTCACCTTCAGCATTTACGCCTTCATCTTCAACGGACATATGCACCGAACCATAAAGCACAACTTTGTCAGTATCTTTAGGATCACTCGACCCAGTCTCTTTTCCTTCATCCCCTCCAGCCGCCGAACCCGTCTTTTTCCCTTTGTCATCACCAACCACCACGCGAGCCGAAGGAGCCAAGCCCGAACCCCCTTGACCGGCCGAACCACCTTGATCAGTTGGGGCCGTGGGTTCTCTGATCGGGTAAAGATTTTCTTGAACAATGCTTAGGTACGGCGGGTCTCCCTTCGGTGTGTTTGTGGCTCGAATATCCAAGTCGGTAGAGTCAAAAGACTTCAATCTCAGGGCATCCTTCAAACCCATAGCTGCACAAAACAAACAAGTAATAATATTCATAGTCTCGCACGATCAAAGCATACGGTAAAAAAAATATAATATGAGAAACGCTATCTCTAGCTTAAAAACATGACTAACCCTTTCCGCCCCATTTAAGGGTAGGGTACCATGTTGGCTCGGCCCAGATCGTGCTTATCCGTCCCATGACTAGAATGTGTTCCGGGTACTTCTGAACACGCCCGACCTCCCTGATCAAAGCCGAGTATAAACGTCTATCGAACTCAAAGTCTTCAGGAAGAGGACCTGGAAGACGAGACTTTTTTAATCTCCACGTCATCTCGGACGGTATGCACCGGTCATCCACCAGGAAAAAACTGTCTTTCCAATCTTTTAAACCGAAAGTAATCCAAGAATAACAACATGCATTTTTCTTCCTGACTTCAAAGGTGTACCAGCTACCGGATCGATTCAGTTTATAGAAAGCCCGGAACACATTCAAATCCGGTTCGGAGTCCAAACCACGACAAGCCAACTCAAAGTGACACACCTTGGCAAGGCCAAAAGGGTTCATTTGAGAAAGGTGAACCCCATGGAGTAGAAGAACTTCAACCAAGAACTTCTTCAAAGGAAGACGATAGTTGCAGTAGTCGAACATACGGGTATAAACCCCTATCTTCCCCGGAACGAAGGGATAAATGGGCGTATTCTTCTCAGGAAGAACAGGATTTAAAGAAGCAGGAATGGCGAAATTCTCCACATACCATTTCAGGCCATTTTTATTCAGAATATTAAAACAACCGGACATATTGCTCTTGTTCGCCATAATAAAAAAGAAACACTAACCTGACCGGATCTTCTGGTTTAGAAAAAGAAAGGGAGAAGAAGATGAAACAAGCAAAAGTGAAAAAAATAAAAAAGTTACTTTTTATTTATATATAAAGGATTTTTCTCCACCGACTTAAGGCCTCCAATGAGGGGCTGACACGTCATGACAACTGACGCAAGTCAAACGTCACATCAGATAAAGGGAAGATAAAGCGACCGTCAGTCATGTAACAAAGGTCACCGCCAAAAATTTAAAATTCGAAATCAGCGAAACTTACGATAAATAAAGGCTCCAACTCGCCAAAATTTCGCCTTTTTAGTTCGAAGTTTTTGCTAAACAAATACTACGAACTAGGGGGACTTGATGAGGATACGTCCTTGGTCGGACCGAATGCCAGCAAACACGGAGCCGAACCAAAGGGTCAATGGGTCGGATCGTATCTAAAGCTACAAACAGCACGATTAGGGCCACTGATCCGCCGTAACTAACTGGGACCCACGACCTTAACTGCCATGACATCGACTGTTCCGACCCTAACTAACTTGCCACGTTAGCATCCCCCAAAAGTATAAATACCCCGCCAAACTCCTCGCCAAGGGTAATCGCTACTTTCTCTCTCTAAACTCTCCTCTCTCTCTTCCTGACCTATTCTCTCCTCACAAATACTTATTCACACGCCCGAGCTTGGTCACAGAGAGGCCCCCCTCCCTGTGACGAGGCTAACGGTATGCTTGTTTCCTTGTGATCTTGCAGGTTCTTGCCAGGTCATCTGAAGCTCTATTTAAACCGGGTCGGACCAACTGGTTTTGAGTCTTCAATAATCAAACGGATGTATAACCGAACGAATTATCATTCGATCAGAAGTCAAACTTTAAATGCATATAATACAATCAAGATAGTCACATGGGTCACTTGAATGTAATCAAAATAATCACATGCAATCTGATCGAGTCACAATCCATATATCTCAATTTTAATTGGACCTCTATAATAGTGAATGGACTGACACCACAATCAATTTCATTGGGCCGATGATATGTTGATAACTGGACTGAACGTTGTCGGATCACTTTTTCAAATACAACTTCGTCAGGATAGTCCTTCGGTCGGACGATCGTTCGGGTGATAGTTATGAAACAAACAGTCCTCCGATCGGATGAAAATCCGGGAGATCACATGGGCTGTTATATTGGGCCTCACAAACACTTCACACACATATTATTGGACCGATGCAATTCTGAAATAATGAGCCTAACACTAGAGTAAATTGTCATTATAGTCCCTGAGGTTTGACTAAAATTGCCACTTTAGTCCAAATAGTTTTTTTCTTGCCATTTTAGTCCAAATAGTTTTGTTTTCAGCCATTTTAGTCCCTGAATTTTGTCATTTTTTTGCCATTTTCATCCAATCCACTAACTCCATTCAAAACATTTAGTTAAATTAGGTGAATTTTGGCCAAACCATATTTTTCTTTCTTTTTTTTGCATGTGTGATGGTATGGGGATGGTGTTGTGCCGGTATACTGTAAAGATGGTGGCGGTGGTTGTTGATTTTACGATGATAGCAGTGGTGTTGGTTGATGACGTGGGTGGCGGAAAAGTGGCCGGCGGTGGTGGAAATGGTGGGTGGTGATGGTGGTGGGGTGGGTGGTGACGGTGCAGGCAGGTGGTGGCGATGATAGAAGGTTGTGATGGGGTGGGTAGTGGGAGGTGGAGGTCGATGAAAATGGCAAAAAATGACAAAAGGCAGGGACTAAAATGGTAGAAAACAAAACTATTTGGACTAAAGTGGCAATTTTAGTCAAACCTCGGGGACTAAAATGGCAATTTACTCCTAACACTAATGAATACCTGATTGGACCAAATACCCTAATTCTCAAACAGAACAACTTTTCACATGCAGCTTGGAAATGATATCATTTTAAGTTGAATTTGATTGGATTGCTGAATGATCTTTCACATGCACCCACAATCTGACTTAATTGCTATTTGTCTGTTTTTGCACGTGAAGACAATCAATTATCTCGACCATATCGATGGGTAATTTAACTAATATATTTTCTTTTCACACTTTAAATGACCCGACAAAAATTAATGGATACTGATCACACAATTTTCTAATTGGACCAACAACTTGCATTAAATGGATTACGTGATGTTCAGAGTGAAGACTTTTACATGGGCCGACAACCTATTGAATTGTTAAAAGCTTATTGGGCCGAGACTATAAAGCAAATGATTTAATTGGGCTGCTGACTTGAAGTTGTCGGATGAAAATTAATAGAATGTAAAGATGCTCGGATTGTCGTTCGGTCGGAGGACCGTCCGACTGTTGTTAAGTATTTTTAAGTCCTCCGATCGGATGACATGGTTCTTGAACGGATGACCATCTGATTGCTTGCAAAGACAGTTTTATGAAATGGACTTATGTCCGGATGGTCATCCGAACGGATGGCCATCCGGGTGAACAGTAAACAGCAGCAAAAACATGATTTTCGGACAAAAAAAAACTTAGATTTCTCACAAACCATTTGGAATTTAGATCTGAAAATTTGTAGGCTTGTAAAATGATAGTTTTCACGCAATATATCAAAAAATCAGCCAATTTTAACCGTGAAAACCTCGTTAATTTTACCTTTTTGTGACGAAAAGTGAAGAAAAAGCGTAGAAGATGAAATTTAACAAATCTGATGTGATTTTGAATCTGAAACTGATGAAATCTCATGGAATCTTGCGTGTTTGATCCGTGCAATCGAGCTCCTGCTCTGATAACACTTGTGAGCGTGTTGTAGGACCGTAAACGACTCCGAAACGATTGCGAACGACACGTGCGACGTGCGGAATCCGTGCGCGTGCGTAGACCGAACACAAGAACGTAAAATAATATGATTCTATAGAATATCTGACACAATACAAGCACCTCGAATCACCTTTTGCAACTTTCTCTCTCTAGACTCTCTCTCTAAGCTCCAAAGCTTCCAAGTCACCAAATGTGCAAAAGTCTCTAAAACTAAACATAAGGGTCATATTTATAGGCCATAGCAATAAGGAATGTTTCCTTATTTACAATAATACCATTCCCTATATTTAAACATCTAAAACCTTATTTTGTTCAGTTTTCTGCTACGAACTGAATTGACGGAGGTGATACACGTTCCTACACTCACAATATATAATATAATCTTTTATTTGAGTGGAAAGACTAAAATGCCCCTCATGTGAGGGGCATGTGACCAGGATTTAACCGTTGAATTGGATGGAGTTAGAGGCGGGGAGTGAAATCATGAAAGACTTCAGAGATCAGGGATTAAAATGGCTATTTTTAAAGGTTTGGGGCAAAACTGTTAAAGTGACCAAACTACAGGGAGCAAAACGGAAGTTTATTCAAAAACAAAATATGTTTGATGAACTCCATTATATTTTTTTTTTAAAAAGTAGTTAAAAGTAAATAGGGTAAATTACACTTTTTGTCCTTTATATTTGTAGCGGGTTGCAATGGATAGCCTTTAACTTCAATAATTACAGTCATAATCCTTTATTTAGAAAACTCATAACACCTTACGTCCTTTGACCCTAACTTGGTTAAATTTTTTAGTTAACTTTGACCACATAAGGGTAATATAGTCTTTCTACCAATTTAAGTTAAAATTATTATAAATAAAACAAAAATTGCATTTTAATCAACATGATTCAAAGGGAAACTGGAAACATATGAACAATGTTACATACATATGTGATATACAGATCCAAACATGCCTCTAATCTGTAAACCCAACCAAATGGTTCACCGGCCACCGGTATCGTCGCCCATATAGTTCAGCCGGCCATCAAATTCGTATCCAGATCTGAACCATTCACAAGTGTCAATTACCATCATCATCATCATCATCATCATCATCATCCCCACCATCGCATAAAATCCGGTGGCGTTTCCCTCCCCCCTCTTTATCTTTTCAACCAACCTCCACCACAACTAAATCCAGCCACCACCACTACCGTATCCCAGCCACCAGCCGTCGTATCCGTCCAACAAACCACCACTATCCAGCATTTTGAATATGTGAAGATATAAATCGAGCAGACGAAGAGAATAAACTATTTGAAGGTGTGCTCGGGGCGAGAAGAAACAGAGGTTGTAACTGTATTTTGTAATCGGAACAGTGATTAACGGAACTGATCGTATCTGTTTTGTGCGGCGAAAAAAAATCGAGACTTGTGAGCAGATTGATGAGTAGAATTTTTAGGGGTTTTGGTTTGCTGGCATGTGGGTTTTGAAAACTCAAAGTAATTTACTTTGGTAATGGGTTAATGGTGGTGGGAGGTGGTGGTGGGTGGTGGTAAACGAAGGTGATGGGGGGAAGAGAAGATAAAAGTGTGATACTGTGATATATGTATTGGTTTTTAAAAACTATTTTTGTTTTATTTATAATAATAATTTTAACTTAAATTGGTAGAAAGACTATATTACCCTTATGTGATCAAAGTTAACTAAAAAATTTAACTAAGTTAGGATCAAAGGACGTAAGGTGCAATGAGTTTTTCAAATAAAGGACTGTGACTGTAATTATTGAAGTTAAAGGCTATCTATTGCAACCCGCTAGAAACATAAAGGACGAAAAGTGTAATTTACGCAAGTAAATAAAAAAGCTAAAAATATTATTGGTCTAATTAATTGAGTTAGTGTACAAGTCCTTTAAATTTGTAAGATATAAGAATGAGATTTTCTTTTTCCGCGGTGGATATTCAGGCGATTCAGCGTCAAATTTGATGTGCGTGAACATGACGGTTGACTGCACCTTACTTTATTATTCGCTTCCTGTAGTCCGGCTTTATAACGTGTCTAAAATCGACTGGTGGGTCGGACCGACATAACCGGTCAATTAGAATTTTAATTTACAAAAATACCCTTCGAGCATTTTTTTTTGAACGGCAAACACACTTTATATATATATATATAAGCTCTTCAAGCATTTAAAGTGCTGACAAGGTGAGGTATATATATTCTGGAAACTAATGGCACTTGATACGTAAGAGAGAAAAAGTCAAACTACAATCATGAAAGAGAAAGTCAAACTACAATTATGAAAATGTTTTAAGATGGTTATAATACAATTATGAAATTGTTTTAAGATGGTTATAAAACCGCAAAGAGTTAATTACAAAGACAATCCTTATGGTTTGTTAAAAATAACGTCTTTGAATACTAACTTATTTTTTTAACAGGTTTAGGTTCTATGATTTCGATTTGTAATACCTTTGAGTATTAAGGCTAACTTCTGTTAGTTTTTCTTTTAAATCAACATAAAATGACTAAAATGCCCCTATACAGCTTTTTGTTAGTACTCAAAGATGTTACTTTCAATAAATCACAAGGACTATTTGTGTAATTAACTCTAAAAAATATAAAAACTCATGATATTTATAAAAGAACATATTATAAAATATGCTACATAAAATATTTAATAATTATATTCCTAAATTAATATATATTAGCAAATGTCTATTAGAATTACATTGTCAAAAAAATGACCCTTACTTCAAATTAATCTAACTGTATTTATGTTTAGAATTACATTACCAAATGTTTATATATTACCAAATGTCTATTAGAATTACATTAACAAATGTCTATTAGAATTACATTACCAAATGCCCATATTTGTTAAATCACAAAAGTTGTCCGTATTTATCAGGTAGTGACTGTTGAAAAGACAGAAGCGGCCGAAAAGATAGTCAGCTGGAAGTACTGTAACTTAAAAGGGATGTTTATCCTGAAAAGACGTGGTGGGGTTATCCAATACTTCAAAGCTGGATACGACATGAAAAGCCTTCCACGATGGTATATCAGCGTGTCACACCCTGACTTTTGCGGAAGCGTGATTATGGTGTGACTTTCTTAATACCATTGCATTCAATCATAACAATAACTATATGATTAAAACCAGAGATGTTCATCCATAAATTAAGTTTGAAAATACCACAACATAATTGTCTGAAACATAGACTCCAAATTTAAATTACAACCACAACATGTTTTAAAGAGTTCACGAAGACTCGACAAAAGACCTTAAATAAAACCGAGTTTAGAACCATGTATCCCGTCCAGGATTAAGATACATCTCCCAAACCCTAATGACTTCGGATGACATCTTTTTATTCTTAACGCAGCTTGGAACATGCAAACACCCGCCAGATCCACTTAATTCCCTGAAATACATGTAATTTGAAAACATCAACAAAAGTTGAGCGAGTTCATGTGTTTGTCTGTGTATATGAATAACCTTTAAAGTATGTCTGTATGTATGTAAATCCTGGTATGAGAGCAACAAGGAAAACAGATCACCAATGGTTTGCAAGGCCAATGGTATGTGTGAAGTAATGCAAGAAAACTCAAACCTAGCGGAATTTTGCCACGGCTTCAGTATGTGGACATAGTCACCACATGGGCCACTGCTGATTCCAGGATCCGGCGAGTCTGACGGAGCTTTGGTCCCGAAACGACGTGTTCGGTGCGATTATTACGACTAAGAAAGGAGTAGAAGATAGATAGAACACCGAGCAGTCAATTTCAAGTGGTTTCCATTGATTATTTGACGGTTACAGCACCATGAAACCACACGGACAACATGTCCCCTCTGGGAACCAAAAGCTTGTTCAAATGGGAGCCCCATGCCCCTATTTATAGATATTTCACACTAAGTCCATCCGTCCGGATTGTCATCCGATCGGATGGTCATCCGATCGGATGGACCTTTGACATTTACAAAACCTGTCCAACTTTCTCTATTCTATACAATATTCAACACACGCTCTATCTAGCTATTCACACAGTGGCAGACGTACGAAATATGCACTAACAGACTCCCCCTTGGATATTGTCGCAGTCAATCTCATAGCGTCTTGCCTTTCTCTCTCTCTGAGTCTTCTTGAAGGTTTGACGTTTTCAAGAAACACAGACTCCCTCTTTCTTGAACAGAATCCCCGTGGATCTGTCTTTAGCTTCCGTTGCTCTTCCTTTCAATTAGACTCCTTTTCTTCAGGCTCCCCCTTTCGTTAAGCTTCCGTGCTTTTGGGATCGACACCTGGCATTCCGGATACAAGCTCCCCCTTGCGTCGAGCTCGTCTTCAGACTCCCCCTTAGACTCGACTATCGGGATCGTAATCTGGAATAGCATCTGCAATTCTCAAATATTTATAAGTAAAAACATTTTGAATCATCCAGGATTGAAAACCCTGGCTTTTATCACCATAAGCTAAAATATTTCGACAGAAAAAGTGTTTTCGGTTGTCCAGGAATCGTGACCTGGCACTTAAACACTTTTAATCAAGAATCTGGCTCTTATTACAAGTATAACACTATAAGTATTCCCAGGATTATCTTGGTTCTCTCCCCCTTTCAACAAACTTCATAGATTTGACGATTTAAGAATTCAAAATCCTCACGAATTATCATCCAAGTTCAACTTAATGACCTTGGAGATATCACAAACTATTTTTGATTTTTGATTTTAAAACTACAAGTTTCAACTTAATGAACTCATTTTATTTTCAGAAACACGATCAGCATATTTAGATTTTGAAACTCAGCTCTCAGACATCGGTTGTCGAAACTAAAGCAGAAATCAAAATCTTTTTTGTAATTTTCTGAAATATAAAGCAGTAAAGAAATATTTACAAACATATTTACAGACAATATTTTTGTTTGAGTTCGCGTCAGAGGATCATATCAGTTTATGACAAATCACTAGCACCGTTGAGCTTTTAACACTTTAAGTTCTAAACGATTCACTTAGATTGTCAGTATACTGATCCACTTAAATTTTCACACAAAGTTCAACTGCTTTGAGATACGAAATTTAGTGTTTTAAGGACTTAACTTATCCGCGTGTCCCACCTCTGAATATACTCCCGTATCAAAATTCCCTAGATTCAGTCTTACAGGTGAATATACTAATCTGATATATGTTCTTTGGGTTAGTGCGAGACCTTGAGAGCTCGGGTATGAACTTCCATTCAGTCAAAGAGATGAAGGCTCGACTTTAGGTGTGTTCCCTTTGGGAATCTTCTTTACAACTGCTCTTGATTTGTATCTTTCGATATTTATCAATTTTTAAGCAGAGGGTAAGCTTTTAAAAGTGCGTAAAGTATTATACGAAGTCTAGGCCATTGCTTCCGCAAAATCAAAAGAGCAGGTATAATACCCCAGATATCAAATAGTATAAAGACCTAGTATCTCAGAATCAGGCAATCTCTCAACCAAGATTTCGGGGGTTAGCCATATATCCGAGAGATGTTCCCCACGAGATAAGTAAGTATTTGATATTTAGGTTTATATCTCGAAAACAATCTACTAAGCGTGTAAAAACCTACTGGCATATCATCATTGAGACCGTTTATCACATTTTAACATTCCATTTCTTTAGCGTACTGTGACTGTCTACTGATGTACTATCATTTCCTCTTTTTACACAAAACTATTTTTGAATTTTATCATGTTTTTGGCTTTTTCAAATTTTCTAATGTTTTTGGATTTTCTGACAACGATTCTTACTCCCCCTAAAATTCAAAACCATTTAAAGAAAATTTGACAAACCGATGTAGATATCTTTGTGTCGCCATCCATTTTCTGCTTTTCATGCATTGTTTTGTAGAAAAAATAACGTATCCCCATGATTTACAACCCATTGATTTTCGACAGTTTGAAAACCATTTTTCAATCTCGTGAAATTAATCATGTTTGTTCCGCCGTGAGGGTTTCGGCGTATTCAAGAAACATATTTTTGAATTTTGATTTTTGACAAATTTAAAAACCAACATATATTGATTTTTCAAATTTTTGACAAATTAAAAACATATTTTTGGGTTTTTAAATTTTAAATTTTTAGGTTTTTGAAATAAGGTTTATTTATGTACAAAAATCAAACAAACTCCCTGTTTAACAATCGCAGGACCAGCAGCCTCTTCCTCTTGTGCCAGGCTGCTTCTTCCGTTGGTTTGACTTTCATCCTCTTTCTGAAGCACCTTAGTGATTGGTACTTCGACTTTTTATGCTGTCTCTATTTGATCAACATCTTTCTTCTGTTTTTCCTCTCCAATACTAGCATCATCACCAACATCAGCATCAATCACTTCAACCGAACTTTCAAGCTTCTTTTCAGCTTCTTCTTTCTTCTTCATCTCTTCCTCAACCTGCTGTTCTTCAATAACAGCCTCTTTTTCAACAACTTTCAACTTTCACTTCCTCAGCAACCTTCTTCAAATCATCAACCAACTCTTCAACATTCTTTTTCATTCTTTCTTCATCCCTCTTTTTCAAACTCGCGGTCATCACATCACGAATTATCTTGTCCAGCCTTTTCAGATAAGTTTTATCTTTTACATTTGAGTAATATTCGCCAGACAGAGGAATTACTGCAAGAACATCATTGAAAACCACATCTTTTCTGTGAACGACAGGATCACCATTTTTGTTGACATAGCAATCTCTCTTCTTGTCGTATCTTCCACAGTACTTTGCATCTTCGTATTCTTCATGCATTTTCTCAATTCTGCAACTAGCAAAGAATCTTTCTCTTTCGGTTTTCTCTTTCAGAATTTCTTCTCGAGATTTCTCTTTTATCTCAACAACACACGCACGATATTTATTTTTTGATACTGTTCTGCCATGTACTGTGAGCTTATCATCAACAAGATCATCTTCTGGAAGAAATTCGCTCCAATCAAACCCTTCATCATCATGGATTACTGCACATGCTCTTGACTTCTCTTTGGGATTATTTTCAATCAGTTTCGGCTCTTCTTTGCTACGGTGGTAAATCGCCTTTCGGTAATAGTCATCATTGAAAGGTTTCTCAGTTTCATCAACTTCAGAATTTTTGCATTCTCTTTTGAAATGACCTTTTTGCTTACATTTGAAGCAGGTCACTTTGGATTTATCGAATCCCAGCTTTGTTGACAGACCACCTATTGACTGCTTCCCAGTTATCTCCATATACCTCTGAGCTCTTCGAATGCAACTTGCTAAACACTAGGGTATGTCAATGAGTTCCATTTCTGCTGGATTAATCTGGTCGTAGTCTTCCTTTGTCAGTTCTGAGTTTCCAATTTTTCCAGATACTAGACCTTCGTTTGACTCTAACACAGATGCCAGAAAACTCATTTGTTGTTTTGCTGCATTGATGCTCATAGCAGGAGAATTCTTTAGTTTCAAAGCGATGTTGCAGAGAATTTCTTCTGATTCTTCAGGATTTGCTTTTGAGGAAGGTGAATGATATCCTGGATTGTAACTTGATGAGTTTTTCTGTGCTTCTTTTGATTTATCAACACTGAATGCTGTCTTTGGTGATTCACCAAATGTCACCGAAGGTGTGCTACCTTTGTAATAAAGACCAACATTCTGTTGATGTGAAGAACTGCTCATCTTGCTCTGTTTCTGCAATTCAAGCTCATGAGTTTCAATCTTTTCAATTAACACATCGAGAGTAATCGTATCATATAAAACATCATTTTTCAAAATAAAAACAAACGTTTGCCACTGATCAGCTCGTGGTAACGCTTCAATTATTTTGTCAATTACTTCCTCACGTGTTTTCACGATTCCAAATCTGTCTAACTTAATTTTTAAATGGCAAAAACGTTCAATCATTTGCCTCACTGTCTCTCCCTTTAAACTATCAAACAAATCAAACTCCTTTTTTAGTAAAGCAAGTTTATTCTTTTTAATTTGTTTGCCACCCTCAGCTTTAATCCTTAACGCTTCCCAAACCGATTTTGATGACCCATCATGATTTAACAAAGAATATATATCATTTCGAATAGACTATTGAATCAATGCGATCATCTTCTGCTCATATGAAAACTTCCGTTTGTCTTCATCGGAAAGATCATTGAGATGAATCTCTTCATGCTTGTCATTGATCGGTCGACTGTATCCAAACTCTAAGCAGAACCAACTCTCGTGAGCATATGCCTTGGTCCAGTTCAGGAATCTCTCTTTTCACCATGTATAATCTTCTATATTCTCAAGTTTAGGTGGTTTCGAATAGGTTCCATAGAAGTTATCATGTTTTATGTTATCATTGATTGTTTTTGTTATAGATTTCGGTGTGACTGTTGAAGTTTCTGACGATTCTGATGTGAAAGCTTTGTAGAACGTATTGTAAAACTCTTTAGCCATGATGCTTCTTGTTTATTGCCTTGAATCACTTCGGATCACCTGAAAACAAACAAACACGATCAGTTTAAAAATTATCAAACAAACTGTTGAATCGGATGAGTATCCGATCGAGTGGGTCAACTGGAGTCAACAGTAACAACAATCGGGTGACAACGGATCGGGTTGTGATCCGATCGAGTGACAAAGTGCCTTGGAGCGGGTCGCTACTCGATCGGGTGAGAATGCTGTCCGATCGAGTGTGATGTTGTCCGATCGGGTGGGGATCCGATACTTTGACAATCACCTAGATCACAAACAAAATGAAATGATTAGGATCGGGTGGCAATTCGTTCGGATTGCCACTCGATTCTTTGCACTTTAAACTTTTGAACAAACAAAGTCCCTTGAATCGGATTGTGAACCGATGATATGCAATCAGATGATTGACACTTTTTAACACAACTGATTTAATTGTTTTGGATCGAACCGCGTGTCACGGCCCCCGACCCGATTTGACCCGTTTCAGGAGCCGCGGGACAGAAATCCCGTGGTATTTATTTAATTGAGTTTAACAGCGGAAGTTTATCATCAGGATCTTTTTAAAGCTAAATTTTCCCGATTATTTTATTTCACAACTCGGGATAAAACCCAGTTAATTTACAATATTATGATTTCATGGATAAATCTTTATTTTACAAAACATATTTCTTTATTTTACAATGAGCCACTTTCTTAAGCATGCAGTGCTCCACAGCACCTTTCCTGAATCACAACAGATCACCTGAAACATGTTTGAAAAAGGTTTTGTCAGTGGGAAATACTGGTGAATCATTCTATTTATTAAAACGACACATTTGTTATAATTTACAGTATTAAGAGAGATTACAATGTTTCAGATATCAACCAACTACCCACAGTATTTTGTCACTCGACCCATTGGCCCATTCATCCAATGGTGTCTGTGACTATGGTCATATCACCCCTTGGTTGCCCCAATGGTGAAGATTATCAAGTAATGTATACAAAACCCCACATACCGGCTGTAACTTTTTTTTTTTTTTTTTTTTTTTTGATAACCGCGGGAACCCGCTTACACGGTAAACCCCCGGGTCCCCCCCAATACCCGACTAACCGAGGGGAACAGGTAAAGCGCGGCGCAAGCACCGGGTCGGTGGCCTTTAGAGAACCGGTGGAAGCAAGTATCGAACTCAAGACCTCTAGGTTATTTGAAACACTCTTTACCACTCCACCACTGGTGACTACATAAACTTAATCACTGTAATTATAACTTTTGAAAATAAACATGATTTTGTAAACAAATTTGATAAAAAGAGAATGACTCACATTGCAGATATAACACGGACAGAGTCTAGTCTATCGATTAGCCTTGTTAACCTAATTTAAATAACAATGCACACAAAACTGGGTTAGTAATCAATACAGCATTTACGATAACTCATGAGATCAAACCCTCACAACGAATGACAAAGTGCAATCACTTAAACATCCATCGGATTCACAACAAATGACAGAGTATTCCCCGAGTTCGGGTGGTACTCAAACATCCTGTCGGAATCACGACAAATGACAAAGGATAACCCTAATGTGGGCAGCACTTAAACATCCATTGGATATATTGATCGATCGGACAATGAATCGTAATAGCGATCGAGTTAATACCCGGTATTGGAGCAGTACCCGACTAATTAAAGTTGTATTTTCGAGTTCAGAGCTTTATCAATTCGTTTTTACGAAAAGATTTTGACACCAGTGGATTGTGCGAGTGACGGGCTATTTATAGCTGAAATTTAGACCTCACGCGGCCCGCGTAAAGCCTTAGCTAACCCTTACGCGGCCCGCGTTGCCGCCCAATCTACGACTAGCTTTGACCAGTCATCAGTAGAGTAGCCAGGTGGTTCGATACGTGGATCCGGATACTTATCCGGTCAACACAGGTTTGACGCGGCCCGCGTAAGACCTGACTTGTCTTTTACGCGGCCCGCCTGAAACCTAGAATTTTGTTTTTCTTGCTTTTTAATGTAGGATAAGGTTTCAGGGGTCCGGGTTTATACTTATGGGTATTTTTAAGGCAGTTTTGAGAGTCCTTACATTCTCCCCACCTTATTTAGAATCTCGTCCTCGAGATTCACTGGAATAATTGAGGATACTTTTGTTTCATTTCTGATTCCAGCTCCCAAGTGTATTCAGGTCCTCTCTTTGAATCCCACTTGACTTTAACCAGAACTAGTCGCTTGTGCTTGAGAAATTTCACCTTTCTATCTTCTATCTGAAGAGGTTTCTCAACAAATTTTAACTTTTCGTTTACCTCTATATCTTGAAGAGGTACTACCAGTGATTCGTCTGATAGACATTTCTTGAGATTGGATACATGAAATACATCATGAACTCCAGCTAACTCTCCTGGTAGTTGTAAACGATAAGCAACTGGTCCTATACGTTGGATTACTGGAAATGGTCCTACGTATCTTGGACTTAGCTTTCCTTTCTTACCAAATCTAACCACTCCTTTCCAAGGAGAAACTTTCAACAATACTCTGTCTCCAACTTGAAATTCTAATGGCTTGCACCTATTATCTGCATAACTCTTCTGGCGATCTCGAGCTGTCTTCAGCCTTTCCTTGATTTGAGTAATCTTGTCGGTCGTCTCTTGCACTATTTCAGGACCTGACAATTGACTTTCTCCTATTTCTGCCCAACAAACTGGAGTTCTGCACTTTCTTCCATACAGTGCTTCAAATGAGGCAGTTTCAATACTTGAATGATAACTATTGTTATAGGAGAATTCAATTAAAGGTAAATGGTCGTCCCAATTACCACCAAAATCTATTACACATGCTCTGAGCATGTCTTCTAGAGTTTGGATCGTCCTTTCACTTTGTCCATCTGTTTGAGGATGATATGCAGTGCTTAAGTTTAGTCGAGTTCCCATTGCTTCTTGGAAACTTTTCCAGAAATGAGAAGTGAAACGACTATCTCTATCTGATACAATGGAGAGTGGAACTCCATGTAGAGATACGACTTCATCTACATACAACTTTGCCAATCTTTCCATGCTAAAGGTTTCTTTCATAGGTAGAAAGTGAGCAGATTTGGTTAATCGATCCACAATTACCCAAATCGCGTCGTTACCTTTTCTGGTTTTGGGTAACTTAGTAACAAAATCCATTGTTATGAGTTCTCATTTCCATACAGGCATTTCTAACTGTTGTAGTAGACCTGAAGGTTTCTGATGTTCTGCCTTAACTTGTGAACAAGTAAGACATTTAGAAACATATCTAGCTATATCCTTTTTCATGCCTATCCACCAGAAATTCTTTCTTAAATCTTGGTACATTTTATTGTTTCCAGGGTGTATGGTATACCTAGATTTATGAGCTTCTTCTAAAATCTTATTTCTTAATTCTCCTTGCTTCGGTACCCAAATTCTGCTTTTGTGGAATCTCCAAATTCCATCAGATCCTTGTTCTAACTATTTTATTCTTCCTTTCATTCCTTCAGCATCTTCCTTGATTGTTGTTTCCTAAACATTCTTTATTTCTTCCATTAAATCTAATTGTAGATTTAACCTGAGAGCACGAACTCGTCGTTGTTTTTCATGATACTTACGACTTAAGGCATCTGCAACTACATTTGCCTTTCCTTCGTGATACTGAATATCACAGTCGTAATCACTTAGGATTTCCATCCATCTTCTTTGTCTCATGTTTAACTCTTTTTGCCCAAAAATATATTTTAAACTTTTGTGGTCTGTATAGACAGTAAATTTACTTCCGTAAAGATAATGTCTCCAAATCTTAAGGGCAAAAATTACAGCTCCTAATTCTAAGTTATGAGTTGTATAATTTTCTTCGTGCTTTTTCAATTTCCTTGAAGCATACGCAATTACTTTCTTGCGTTGCATTAGCACACATCCTAATCCTAGTTTTGAAGCATCATAGTAAACTTCAAAATCTTCAGTCCCTTCCGGTAAAGCTAGGATTGGAGCATTTGTTAATTTCTGCTTCAATATTCTAAAGGCTTCTTCTTGTTTAGGTCCCCATTCAAACTTAATGGCTTTACAGGTTAGCTTAGTTAATGGTACAACTATCTTGGAAAAATCCTTAATAAACCGTCTATAATATCCAGCTAAACCTATAAAACTTCTAATTTCCATTGCGGATTGTGGAACCTTCCAATTGGTAATTGCCTCTATCTTAGCAGGATCTACATGAATCCCTTCGTGATTCACCATGTGTCCAAAAAATTGCACTTCTTGCATCCAAAATTCACACTTCGAGACTTTGGCGTACAGCTTTTCTTTTCTTAACAAAGTTAAGAGTGCATGCAAATGTTTACAATGTTCTGTCTGACTTTTGGAATAAATAAGTATATCGTCTATGAAGACAATTACAAATTTATCCAAATACGGTTTACATATCCTATTCATCATGTCCATGAATGCTGCGGATGCATTCGTTAACCCAAAGGGCATGACTGTAAACTCGTAATGACCATACCTAGTTCTGAAAGCAGTCTTAGGTATGTCTTCTTCTTGTACCTTCAATTGATGATATCCGGAGCGTAAATCGATCTTAGGGAAATATCTAGCTCCCTGGAGTTGATCAAACATATCATCAATCCTAGGTAATGGGTATCGATTCTTAATTGTAACCTTATTCAATTCTCTATAATCAATACACATTCTCATAGAACCATCCTTCTTCTTTACAAACAATACTGGCGCTCCCCAAGGGGATGAGCTAGGTTGTATGAATCCTTTACTTAGTAATTCATCTAATTGTATTTTCAGTTCTAACATTTCGGTAGGAGCTAACCGATAAGGTACCTTAGCTATCGGTGTAGTTCCAGGAATTAGATGAATCCTAAATTCTACTTCCCTATTTGGTGGTAATCCTGGTAAATCTTCTGGGAATACCTCTGGGTATTCTGATACTACAGGAATTTCCTTAAGTTCTTTACCCTTAGTACTACTGATTACTGAAATCATATATACTATTCCTTGCTTTCGTTCATAACTAGCAACTTTCATTACTGATATGAACTTCATGGGTTTACGTGGCTTATCTCCTGTAATCATGATTACTTTTCCAGTAGGTGCCTGAATTTCTATTGAATTTTTATCACAAATGATTTGAGCATGGTTGGCTATTAACCAATCCATTCCTAACACAACATCAAATTCAGCTAATTTCATAGGTAACAGATTTGCAGCAAATTTATGACCTGAAAGTTCTATTTCTACTTTTTGCAAAACCTGATCTATTTTAACTGAACTCCCATATGCGGTTTCGACTGTAAAAATCTGCCTAATGTTAGTTAAAGGTAACTTAAGAGCTTGGCAGAATAAAGTATTTATAAAACTTTGGTTTGCACCAGAGTCAAATAATACTTTTGCGTATACGTTGTGAACTAAGAACGTACCAGCTATCACATCTGGAATGAGTTCTGCTTCTTGAGTGGTTAGCTGGAATGCTCTGACATTCTTCTTAGTAGCTCCATTTGTCGCCTTGGTTTTGTTGTCTGCAGGTTTGACCAATTTAGGACATTCTGTTTTAAAATGCCCTGCTTCCCCACAGTTAAAGCAGATTATGGTTTTCTTTCTGCAGTTCTCTTCAAGATGTCCTACAGCTTTGCAAAGGTTACAGGTTACATTACATCTTCCATAATGTTTTCTTTTGCAATTCCTGCAGAAAGGCGGATTTGAAAATTGCCCTATTCCTCTTTTCTTGAAGTTGCTATTATTACCCACCCGAAATCCTTGGGTAATTTTCTGAGCCAGTTCCTTTTTCTTGTTTTCATCTCTTGTGCGTACCAGTTCATCAGTTAGGGTGTTAGCTAGTTCCACCGCATCGTCAATAGTGCGAGGTCTCGCAGCCTTAACAATGTTGCGGATTTCGCTAATTAATCCCCAAATATAGCGAGAAATGAGTACCGGTTCTGGCGAAGCCAGTGTTGGTACCACCCTAGCATATTCGAAGAATGTCGAAGTATACCCTCGACAGTCCACATTCACCATCCGATGGTTTAGGAACTTATTTGCCATTTGATCTTTTTCATACTCGGGACAGAATTTTCTTTCTACAAGATTCTTAAATTCTTCCCATTTGATGGCATATGCCTCAATTCTTCTTTTAGCTTGTATCACAGTGTTCCACCATTCTAGCGCCCATTATTTAAAAAGATTCGACGTATACATAACTTAATCTTCCTCAGCACATTTACTTATGGTAATCACTGACTCAGTTTTCTCTAACCAACGCAGTGCTACAATAGCCCCTTCATTACCTGCAAACTCAACTGGTTTACAGGCAAGGAATTCTTTGTAAGTGCAACTAGGTGTTGCGGCTTTCATTTTCTTGAAAATTGGGGCTTGCAGATCATTATTGTTATTAACATGATTTCCGCCTCCGTTGATACTATTACTAAAGTTGTCACCTTGAGTACGTTTACTAGGAATGATTGATTGAGGTTTAACAGGTTTTTGAACAGCAGCAACGATTGCTGGAATAGCATTGGCTATTCCTTGTGCAACGATATCCTCTATATCTTGCCTATTTAACAATTGTTCTTCCTGAATTTGCTCAGGTTGATTTACTTCATTTACTGGTTCATTATCAATGTTTGCCATCTGATAATTAATTTATAAATAAATACTTAGTATAAAAGAAATAATCCAATGTCACAATTAATTGCACGTAATCACGTAAACAAATAGACAAACAAAATTGTAACTTTTCTAAAATTTCCATTTGTTTATAGATTCTATCATGCTTCTATATACAACCGTTTTATTGGTTATTTCACACATACTGACTAGTATTACTGTTATTATACAAATACAGACTCATGACCCACTTCTTTCTCGTCATTTGTTTTCCTAAAAACGAAGCTCCCTTTCATCATATTTCCAGGCAATTTGTCCTCCTATCTCCCGGATTCTATTTCCCGCATCCATTAACTCTTCACCAAAATGGCGAAGTTCAGCCATATTCTCGTTACTCATCGGGGGATTTGGTAGGGGTTCTGGATCAAATTGCGGAAGAAAGGACTAAGGACTGTTGACAATGTTTTGGAATTGCCAGTCATTTGTCCACCATTCGTCCATTCCCAGAGTTTGGGTATGGATTATTGGTTCTGGGATTGCTGGTGCAAGATTTATAGGGATTTGGGTTTCAATAGGACGAGTAAAAACATTTGTATTGACAGGCTGAATAGTATCACAGCTTGCCAATATAAAATCTAATTCTTCCTGAAATGTCATTTCTTGAGTTGACTTAGAGCTCTCTCCAATTTCCATTTTAGTTTGTCTAAAACCTTTTCCAACCTCCATTTCTATTTGCTTAGAATATTCCTCAAATTGTATTCCCATTTGTCTAGCATCTTCCCCCACTTCAGTCTCCAATTCCTTCTGTTTAAAACTTTCCCTGGTTTCAATTTCTTTTCCTTTTTCTAAGGGATTATTTATTTTAGGAAGTCTCTTAGCTGGCTTTTTCCTACGTATACGACTCCCCCACACGTATCTCCTTCTTTTCTTTGGTTTTGGCTTTTCCAGAGGTGGAGCGTTGAATTCTATTGGTTGTTCCACATCAGGAAAGTACCCAGTAAACTCTTTAGAGACTTCTATGTTTACGGGGTAAAGGTTGAGATTCTCTAGGGCTTCAGATAACTCATTCATACTGTTTATGTAAAAATAAATTAAAATTTTATAACAAATTTTCAAAAATAACCTTCACATATTATTGCATACCATATTATTACAAAACAACTGAAATTTAAAACACACTTATGTTTTATTGTAAATTTATTTATTTACTGGATGGATTTTCTAGCTTGTAGGTGATATGGTTTGCTAGTCAATTTATTTAGAGATCTGCATTTACTGCTACTGTAGCTAACATATAAAGATCTGCCTATTTTTCGTCTAACTTGTCTTCCCATGGTGATTTACTGGTTAATTCTTAGGTTTCCTTTTTAACTTTCTTTTCTCGGGATTTCCTTAATTTCTCCTGGCTTTTTCTAATAATTAAACTTCTTTTATCAGGAGAAAGTGGTTCCTCGTATTGGGCTTTTCGAACGAATATTCCTTCTTCAGGAGTTTGGAATGAACTTCCTTTTTCATTTGATAACCTATCTAATTTAAGATAGATGTTTGAAAGCTTTTGTTTACCCATACTGTAACTAACAAATAGTCAGTTAATAAAACACATAATTACATAATGGTAATCAGGAAAAATTAAGTATTTCTAAATACTTAATTAGCTTAACTCAGTGGCTCTGATACCACCTTTTTCTGTCACGGCCCCCGACCCGATTTGACCCGTTTCAGGAGCCGTGGGACAGAAATCCCGTGGTATTTATTTAATTGAGTTTAACAGCGGAAGTTTATCATCAGGATCTTTTTAAAGCTAAATTTTCCCGATTATTTTATTTCATAACTCGGGATAAAACCCAGTTAATTTACAATATTATGATTTCACGGAGAAATCTTTATTTTACAAAACATATTTCTTTATTTTACAATGAGCCACTTTCTTAAGCTTGCAGTGCTCCACAGCACCTTTCCTGAATCACAACAGATCACCTGAAACATGTTTGAAAAAGGTTTTGTCAGTGGGAAATACTGGTGAATCATTCTATTTATTAAAACGACACATTTGTTATAATTTACAGTATTAAGAGAGATTACAATGTTTCAGATATCAACCAACTACCCACAGTATTTTGTCACTCGACCCATTGGCCCATTCGTCCAATGGTGTCTGTGACTATGGTCATATCACCCCTTGGCTGCCCCAATGGTGAAGATTATCAAGTAATGTATACAAAACCCCACATACCGGTTGTAACTTGGTGACTACATAAACTTAATCACTGTGATTATAACTTTTGAAAATAAACATGATTTTGTAAACAAATTTGATAAAAAGAGAATGACTCACATTGCAGATATAACACGGTCAGAGTCTAGTCTATCGATTAGCCTTGTTAACCTAATTTAAATAACAATGCACACAAAACTGGGTTAGTAATCAATACAGCATTTACGATAACTCACGAGATCAAACCCTCACAACGAATGACAAAGTGCAATCACTTAAACATCCATCGGATTCACAACAAATGACAGAGTATTCCCCGAGTTCGGGTGGTACTCAAACATCCTGTCGGAATCACGACAAATGACAAAGGATAACCCTAATGTGGGCAGCACTTAAACATCCATTGGATATATTGATCGATCGGACAATGAATCGTAATAGCGATCGAGTTAATACCCGGTATTGGAGCAGTACCCGACTAATTAAAGTTGTATTTTCGAGTTCAGAGCTTTATCAATTCGTTTTTACGAAAAGATTTTGACACCAGTGGATTGTGCGACTGACGGGCTATTTATAGCTGAAATTTAGACCTCACGCGGCCCGCGTAAAGCCTTAGCTAACCCTTACGCGGCCCGCTTTGCCGCCCAGTCTACGACTAGCTTTGACCAGTCATCAGTAGAGTAGCCAGGTGGTTCGATACGTGGATCCGGATACTTATCCGGTCAACACAGGTTTAACGCGGCCCGCGTAAGACCTGACTTGTCTTTTACGCGGCCCGCCTGAAACCTAGAATTTTGTTTTTCTTGCTTTTTAATGTAGGATAAGGTTTCAGGGGTCCGGGTTTATACTTATGGGTATTTTTAAGGCAGTTTTGAGAGTCCTTACACCGCGCGTTCGATTGCTACAATTGTAACGCCCCGCGTTTCCATACTTTCTATATTTGGAAACCATCGTTTATGAAACTATTTTTGGAAACTTCGAAGTCTTGTAATCGTTCTTTCATTAAAAGCAATGCAAAATCCGAGACTTGAATCATGAATAAAACTCGTATTTTTTTACAAATATGTTAAACACACTTTATATATGTTCGTATGTTCAAAACGGTGAATCAATTGATGTTTAATCGTAATTCTTGGAAACTACGTGCTAAACTTGTAAATACATAAATCTTATGCATAATACGTGCTTTGAACGTAAACGACACTTGATTATGATACTTTTACACTCAATTATACTTGGTTTATACTCCTCATACTTGAAATTATCTTAAAATATGCTTTTATGGCAAGAATGGTCCTTAAAAGTCCTAAAAACATCAAAATAAACAAGTCTGGGGGCTAAAGTGTAATTTTTGAAACTTATGTCAAATAAACAACCCCCGGGCGGCCCGCTTCAGCTTACTTGATATCTAATGCGGGCCGCATGGCCTTCACGTTCACGAAAAAACACAGCAGCTTCAATCAGACGCGAATTAGCACGAATCCCACCATTCTAACACTCCCCAATCACCATTTAGCCACCTCTAAACACCTCCAATCACACTCAAACTCTTCCACTATAAATATACACCTTCTCCTCACCATTTTACACTTTCACAACTCAAAACATCTCACAAATTCACTCTCAAAATCTCTTGCAAACTCAGAATTCGGGCAGATTCATACACTTGCACAAAAGAGAGCATAACTTGCTCATTTCTTAATGAAATCACTTGATTCTTCTTCCTATTTGCTTGGATAATCATAGGGTATAATTCCTTGACTTCTCCTTGGAGAAATCAGACCTGGAAATCCCCTGAAATGATCCAAAAACTTTTTGTTTTGATTTATGTTCTTTCAAACTTGTTTAAACTTCAACAAACTTGTGTCTAACACATCTCATACCTATGTCCCAATGCTTACAACCCCTTCTATGGTTGGTTAGGCTTAAAAACAAGGTTGAGACACTTGAAATCAGAGGATTAAACCTCAAATACTTTATGTTTTGTTAGGGTATTTAACCCACAAATCATGTCAAGCTTAGATCTTGATGAATGAGTGATTATGGAACAACTTGGGTTGTCCTACATACAATCCTCACATGATTTGATGATTTCTCTTTAGTTAGGTTGTTTATGTTATTGTGCTAATCCTAGTTCATGACCCTCCTTGGTTGTTTTTACATCAAGTGAAGTGGTGAACATTCGAGGGGTTCCTAAATGGAAGCATGTTCTTCCTACCCCATACATGACATCTATGATAACTCGAGGTGCCTAAATGAAGATCCTAATCTTCTACCTCCTACTTGAATTATTGGACTAAATAATATGTAATACTTAACCTAGATATATATATACACTCATTCGAACCTTTGATGTTGAACTTGTGTTTACATGTTAAAGTAGTAGAACAACATATAAGACCTAAACCTTGTTGTGATTCTTATGGGTGTTCAACTCATGAAAACATTATCATAACCCTTGTGGTTACCAAGTGTCATACAAGTGTTAAGGGTTGAAGATGATTATTTTCACATGTTATTCTCATATCTTATTTTTATGTTGTTTTAAATACCGAATCTCGACTCTAAGCATACTCGAACTTTAACCCTTACACATTCAATCTTTTAACCTCATCAACTCGTCAATAATTGGATAATTGGAAAGCATATGCAAACTTTGTGAGTATACTCGTACTTCCCCCTTTTACTTTTACCACTTTTGGGGTGTAACATGTTTACTTATCAACAACTTACACATGAACATTTTGCTTAAACACATGAACATTCCTATTAACATGCTTGTATACGTGATGGCTTGATATTTAAACTTGGGTGAATCTTATGTGTTGAACTTATCATTAACTTCGTACGAGCCAAACCGTGACATATGTAGCGCTATAGGATTAACGATCCGCCGCCCGTATCTTGTGGTTATGTCATGAGCATATTGCGTTTCCTTGGTTTGATATGTTAGACACATGCCATGTTTTTATGTTTATCTTGAATCACATGCTAGCCATGAGGAATTGTTCGAAATTTATCGTTTGCTATGTATGTACCAAACTTGTATACTCGCCTTTGCTTTTGCATTGAACTTTATTTTAAACATGTTACAGGTTGAGGATGATGATGCTATGAAATGAAGTAGCGATGATGCCTAGATACACATATAGACGTTTAGGCCAAATACATTGTATAAATGTCATAATTGTTGTCATATTGTTTTTCTTGTATTTAACATGTTGTATTTCAACTTTCATGTATTGTAACATTTATTTATGAAAGAAATCAATTTATCTTTAATTCTATTGTCACAATTAGCGTTATGATGTCTCGAGCAATCTTCACACTTCGTCTCATCCCGATGTTTCCGCCATTGGTTGGGGTGTGACAGATTGGTATCAGAGCCATAACTATAGGGAATTAGGAAAAGTAGGAATGCTTTAACCTAGTCTATAGTTCTAGAGCTTTATTCGTATGTTTTACTTGATACTACTTGCATGCTATCTTTTTGCTTTTATTTATTCTCTTTTGATCTTGTAAGCATATGTGTCACTTATGTGTTAACACTTAACATGCTATACTTGTTTTTACTATGTGTTAATACTTGTTTCATCGTTTTATCCTTTACGTGTGTTTTTGGCATACTTTTTATGCGTTAATATTTGTTTCATCATTCCACTTTTATTGTACTATTCTTGACATGTTATACTTGTTTCTTTAATCCTTAATATACATTTTTCTCACGCGTTTTACTCGATTATTCTAAATCCGACAACACTCATATTACAAAAAAAAATGAGACGACCTCACCAAAATAGGCGTGAAACCCACAATTTGGCGAACAATTCTCAATTCTTCTACTTTTCTTTTACACGAAATTCACCATCAAGTTAGGAGTGAAATCCTCACCTTGATGGAGAAATTCAAATTTCAAATTTCTAGTGGACCCTCGTCAAAGTGTCAAAATTAACTTTTGACCCGACGAGTACCAACCACACTTAGGATACGAAATCGTCGAGTTAGGGGTGAAACCCGCACCTTGTCGACTAGTTCCATTCTTTGATTTTCATTAATCCCGCCAAGTCTCGAATTTTCAATTGAATTGGGGACATGTAGTAACCGGAAGGGTAAATACCGTTAACCGACTTGTCGGCAAGAGTATTTCACCTATTAGGCCAAAGCATGCTCCTCAAATTCGAAAGACTTTTCGACCACTTTGGTTAGTCAACGTTCCGTTTTGGAACCATCTCAAATTTAATCAAACATACGTTATATTATTTACTTTATTAGATGCAATCTTTCAAATTCGAGTTTGTTTTCGATATTTTCTTCTCACACACGCATCATACTAAATCTTTTTCATACACTTATACATATGCATGATTTCATGTGATTTAAATTCATATTTCTTGTAACGAAAGGTGGAGACGTATCATCGAGATAGGAGTGATTTCCTTACCTTGACGATTAACTCCACTTCCCTTTTCTCTTAAAACGACCTCACCAACGAGTTAGGGGTGAATCCCTTACCTAGGTGATCGTTACCAAAACGTCTCTTCAAAATATCTTATTATGCAAACTCGACCATGTTTTATACCTAAATTACTTATCATCATTCAAAATACATACGTACACGATTTTGAAATACATTGTTTTATCAAGCATACTTTCTATCCTACAACCTATTTTTACCTAACTCACATACACGGATTCTTAACTTATCTTAAACATTTTACTACACAAATTTCCAAACCTTACGAAATGCTACCTATCACTTTAATCGGTCAAACAAATCTCTTGCCCATGAACTTCATATACGACTTAATCACTAAAACGCACTCATGATATATATCACCAAGCTAAAGACTTTCATTCTCAATCGGAGGATCAAACCAACCTTTCTTTTACACCTATAAGATCTTATGGATGTTATATGATCGTTTTACCAAAGATTCTTTTCACATCAACAAATCATTTGTTAGAACTTTTAACAAATCACAAAGTCCTTTTGCTAAAATTCTTTTCTAAGGATCCTCGTTTTCACAAGCACCTCCTAAACTCATAACTTCTTGTTTAATGAAATGAAATTACTTTTGATTGGAAACCTTTTTACACCAATTTACAAAACACGTGGGCAAGAAGACTTCTTGGAGACCGACCATCCTTGGATTTCGTAAACTCTTTTAAAACAAAAGTAGCATTTCCATTTATTACAAAATGCATTAGGCTTAACCAATGAGTACCTTATGTCCTTTTACATATGCAACTATATTCTACCTTTCAAACCAAGCTCAATCTAATTTTGATACGATAAACTCAACGATTCATTTAAGCAACTATACCCACGTATCGTCCTACATGTTTTAGTCGTTTTAACGCAACAATTCACTTATAATCATTCGTATTTACATACTTAACCTTTTGAACGATTTTATACACCTAAATCCGTGATGTTCCAACGTACACTATATACGTAAATTTAAATATTCGTACCTACACTTACATTCATACGTTTTATGCCTATACTTATAATCGTATTCATACTTATACTCATATGTTTCATGTTTTACTTATACTCATACGTTTCATGACTTTACCTATACTCATATATTTCATGTTTTCACTTATACTCATACGTTGCGTGCTTATACATACACACGTACTACCTCCACGTCTTACGTCTATGCTTATACATACATTCGAATTCATACTTATATTTATGCTAGTGCATTCATTCATACACATGATTCATACATTCATACCTATACGCGAGCGTAATCCGAGGGATTCGCTTGCGTGGGTCCCATACATACTTAAGCATGGACTTGCTTACATACTACATTCTTACACGTGCACATTCTTAATTTTTAAATTATGGATACCCTAATTCATACACAACTAGTACAAGCTATGCGGATCAGGCGACGATCAATATAATCACGGGTGCACACGGGATTATAGTGATAGGCGTATGAGAACCATAGAGTGTACTACTGTGTATGATAAGACACGGAACGTAACATGGCACCGAATACGGAACGGACGTGATGTGGTTAAAACATGGTGGATACGCCGCTGGTACTTCCTATATATAAGTGTTTTCACCACGTTACCAAACTCTCGTAAAACGTACCATGAGAAATTCAGTGTTTTGCAGACCTATTTAGACCTAATACGACTTTAGACAACTCACAAACGCATTATGTCTGATTATCCACGACGAGACTTCATCCTTAACACCCTGCGTTCATCTATCCAACACTTATGCTATTCTTATACCTGCACTCTTTAAGAGTCATTCATTCATTCTACACTCGTATCATTCTCCTTACCCTTTTAGTTCATACAAACCTCGTTCGCAATCAAGCTTGTTTAAACATTCGAGTCCTAACTTACCTCGTTACCTATGAAATAGTCTTCCTATTCTGGATTCTTGTGTAACTGTACTTAGTATGCCTTTAAAGCTTTATTTAAGGTGCCAAACCTTCTCGTTTCGCTCAATAAACAATCTTCTACAAATGTGATTTCGTTACCACGTCCCATCAAAATACAAACCGTTTGTCAACATCTTCCTTCTTAATACGTCACCTTTTTTAAATACGTCGCCAATTTAAGTTGCCCAAAGTTGTTAGACTCACTACACCTATATACGCACCTACATGTTTTCAACTATGTCAGATACCCCAAATTATTTTAAGCAATAAACTCACTCACCAATCGACCTTGTCGTTCTCCAAAGTTTTGCGCCTTTCAAATTGTTTCAAAATTTCAAGTCTCAAATTTTTACAAAAAAAAAAAAAAAAAAAACTTTTCAAGTCTACCTCTTGAATAAATTTCGGGACGAAATTTCCTAAAGGAGGGGAGACTGTAACGCCCCGCGTTTCCATACTTTCTATATTTGGAAACCATCGTTTATGAAACTATTTTTGGAAACTTCGAAGTCTTGTAATCGTTCTTTCATTAAAAGCAATGCAAAATCCGAGACTTGAATCATGAATAAAACTCGTATTTTGTTACAAATATGTTAAACACACTTTATATATGCTCGTATGTTTGAAACGGTGAATCAATTGATGTTTAATCGTAATTCTTGGAAACTACGTGCTAAACTTGTAAATACATAAATCTTATGCATAATACGTGCTTTGAACGTAAACGACACTTGATTATGATAATTTTACACTCAATTATACTTGGTTTATACTCCTCATACTTGAAATTATCTTAAAATATGCTTTTATGGCAAGAATGGTCCTTAAAAGTCCTAAAAACATCAAAATAAACAAGTCTGGGGGCTAAAGTGTAATTTTTGAAACTTATGTCAAATAAACAACCCCCGGGCGGCCCGCTTCAGATTACTTGATATCTAATGCGGGCCGCATGGCCTTCATGTTCGCGAAAAAACACAGCAGCTTCAATCAGACGCGAATTAGCACGAATCCCACCATTCTAACACTCCCCAATCACCATTTAGCCACCTCTAAACACCTCCAATCACACTCAAACTCTTCCACTATAAATATACACCTTCTCCTCACCATTTTACACTTTCACAACTCAAAACATCTCACAAATTCACTCTCAAAATCTCTTGCAAACTCAGAATTCGGGCAGATTCATACACTTGCACAAAAGAGAGCATAACTTGCTCATTTCTTAATGAAATCACTTGATTCTTCTTCCTATTTGCTTGGATAATCATAGGGTATGATTCCTTGACTTCTCCTTGGAGAAATCAGACCTGGAAATCCCCTGAAATGATCCAAAAACTTTCTGTTTTGATTTATGTTCTTTCAAACTTGTTTAAACTTCAACAAACTTGTGTCTAACACATCTCATACCTATGTCCCAATGCTTACAACCCCTTCTATGGTTGGTTAGGCTTAAAAACAAGGTTGAGACACTTGAAATCAGAGGATTAAACCTCAAATACTTTATGTTTTGTTAGGGTATTTAACCCACAAATCATGTCAAGCTTAGATCTTGATGAATGAGTGATTATGGAACAACTTGGGTTGTCCTACATACAATCCTCACATGATTTGATGATTTCTCTTTAGTTAGGTTGTTTATGTTATTGTGCTAATCCTAGTTCATGACCCTCCTTGGTTGTTTTTACATCAAGTGAAGTGGTGAACATTCGAGGGGTTCCTAAATGGAAGCATGTTCTTCCTACCCCATACATGACATCTATGATAACTCGAGGTGCCTAAATGAAGATCCTAATCTTCTACCTCCTACTTGAATTATTGGACTAAATAATATGTAATACTTAACCTAGATATATATATACACTCATTCGAACCTTTGATGTTGAACTTGTGTTTACATGTTAAAGTAGTAGAACAACATATAAGACCTAAACCTTGTTGTGATTCTTATGGGTGTTCAACTCATGAAAACATTATCATAACCCTTGTGGTTACCAAGTGTCATACAAGTGTTAAGGGTTGAAGATGATTATTTTCACATGTTATTCTCATATCTTATTTTTATGTTGTTTTAAATACCGAATCTCGACTCTAAGCATACTCGAACTTTAACCCTTACACATTCAATCTTTTAACCTCATCAACTCGTCAATAATTGGATAATTGGAAAGCATATGCAAACTTTGTGAGTATACTCGTACTTCCCCCTTTTACTTTTACCACTTTTGGGGTGTAACATGTTTACTTATCAACAACTTACACATGAACATTTTGCTTAAACACATGAACATTCCTATTAACATGCTTGTATACGTGATGGCTTGATATTTAAACTTGGGTGAATCTTATGTGTTGAACTTATCATTAACTTCGTACGAGCCAAACCGTGACATATGTAGCGCTATAGGATTAACGACCCACCGCCCGTATCTTGTGGTTATGTCATGAGCATATTGCGTTTCCTTGGTTTGATATGTTAGACACATGCCATGTTTTTATGTTTATCTTGAATCACATGCTAGCCATGAGGAATTGTTCGAAATTTATCTTTTGCTATGTATGTACCAAACTTGTATACTCGCCTTTGCTTTTGCATTGAACTTTATTTTAAACATGTTACAGGTTGAGGATGATGATGCTATGAAATGAAGTAGCGATGATGCCTAAATACACATATAGACGTTTAGGCCAAATACATTGTATAAATGTCATAATTGTTGTCATATTGTTTTTCTTGTATTTAACATGTTGTATTTCAACTTTCATGTATTGTAACATTTATTTATGAAAGAAATCAATTTATCTTTAATTCTATTGTCACAATTAGCGTTATGATGTCTCGAGCAATCTTCACACTTCGTCTCATCCCGATGTTTCCGTCATTGGTTGGGGTGTGACAACAATGAATCAACTAATCAATTAATTTTCTAACAACTCAACACATAGTCCACAATCTTGTATCCTATTGGACCTTTACACTAAACTGTCATCCTATTCATATATCATATTCAAACTTTTTAATTGATTAGAACATGGCCGACAATATCAAAACATAGAATTATTTTATTGGACCACTAACTAATCCCTTATCTTGTGAACACTTTGCAAACTATTGAAATTTGAATTTTATAAACTGTTGACACAATTAATTTGCATGAGATATAATTGGACCTTTATGTTATTTAGATCACATGGGCTGCTTGACAATTTTGAACAATTATTATCATCAAAAAAAAAAAAAAAAAAAAAAAAACTAACTGACAACACATATATGTATCACGTGGAATTCATTTAATTGGGCCTTTACAATTAAATGGGCTGTTATCTTTGACTTAATTGGATAAAATGATTGACTTTAAATTGTGCAAAATTGATAGGATAGGAACAATGGATCGAGTGGGGTAATGTGGATCGGATTACCGCCCGATCGGTTGGGTCAAACAAAGTCAAATTTTTTTTTTAATGAAATGCAATGGAATGAGTGGGACTTAGGATAGAGTGGCAACTCGATCGAGTTGCCGCCCGAGACTTTGACACCTACCACTTGCCGACAATCTAAATTAATATTCAATCTGATTAGAGTAAATTGCCATTTTGGTCCCTGAGGTTTGTCTAAATTTGCCATTATAGTCCAAATAGTTTTTTTTTCGCCTCAGGGTCCCTGAGTTTTATCTTTTGTTGCCATTTTGATCACAGACCCTAACTCCATCCAAAAACCTCATTTTTAACCAGGGGTATTTTGGGGATTTTCATTTTAAATCTTTTCAATTGCCATTTTGATCCAATTCTAAAAAATCAAAAAATTCTAAAAAATCCAAAAAATTCTAAAAAATCCAAAAAAATCAAAAAAATTCTATAAAAATAAAAAAAACATAAAAATAAAAAAATTCTAAAAATCATAAAAATTCTAAAAAAATCAAAAAATTCTAAAAAATCAAAAAATCATAAAAATTCTAAAAAATCAAAAAAATTCTAAAAAATCAAAAAAAATCTAAAAAATAAAAAAAATTCTAAAAAATCTAAAAAATCAAAAAAAATCTAAAAAATCAAAAAAAATTCTAAAATTCTAAAAAATAAAAAAAATCTAAAAACTCAAACAAACATATTTTAAAGTTTCAAATTCAAAAAATGACGATATATTCCTCGTCCAGACGAATATATTTTCAAGTTTTATCTATTTTGTTGAGTGAATGAGTTGTTATGATAAGATAGAACCATTTATCCATTTAAAAAAACAAATCTCATTTTAAGGTTGCATCTTCCACAAACATTCTTACATTTCCACATTAATTATCACCCTTTTGGCCTTTTTATATATGTTTTCATAGCAAAACTATTTATTACAATAATATTTTCATCTTTAGTTTAGTATCAGTTAATATAATTTACTAAATATAAATATTATGAAATATAAATTTTATAAACTAAAACATAACATGTATGTTCGTTAGTTAGTGGTTCTATCTCATTATAACCACTCATTCACTCAACAAAATAGATAAAACTTGAAAATATATTCGTCTGGACGAGGAATATATCGTCATTTTTTGAATTTGAAACTTTAAAATATGTTTGTTTGAGTTTTTAGATTTTTTTTTTATTTTTTTTATTTTTTTGATTTTTTAGAATTGTTTTGAATTTTTAGATTTTTTGAATTTTTTTTGATTTTTTAGAATTTTTTTGAGTTTTTGATTTTTTTTTGAGTTTTTGATTTTTTAGAATTTTTTTGATTTTTTAGAATTTTTTTGATTTTTACAATTTTTTTTTATGATTTTTTTTAGTTATTAGAATTTTTATTTTTTAGAATTTTTTGGATTTTTTAAAATTTTTTGGATTTTTTAGATTTTTTTTTATTTTTTAGAATTGGATCAAAATGGCAATTGAAAATATTTAAAATGAAAATCCCCAAAATGCCCCTGGTTAAAAATGAGGTTTTTGGATGGAGTTAGGGTCTGTGATCAAAATGGCAACAAAAGGGAAAAGTCAGGGACCCAGAGGCGAAAAAAAAACTATTTGGACTAAAATGGCAAATTTGGACAAACCTTAGGGACTAAAATGGCAATTTACTCATCTGATTATTAAGATCACGTGATAATCTTGAAGCAATTACACCTGATTGGACCGGTAACAATCACATGCAACCTGATATCATTTGACTTTCAAAACAATGAACCGCTAAATGAAATTATGTTACAGATAAGAATGACCAGTGATATTGAAATGAACTGAAACTTTGGATCTGAATTTGATGAAATCCTGTGCGATTCAGTGTGTTTGATCCGTGCAATCGAGCTCCTGCTCTGATACCACTTGTAGGACCGGTTTTGACTCCGAAACGATTGCGAACCGACTCGTGTAACGTGCGGAATCCGTACACGAACATGACCGAACACACGAGAACATACTATAAACGTGATTCTATTGAAATGTATGAAATCGTACAAAGCACCACGAATCACCTTTTGCCTTTCTCTCTCTAGCTCCTACCTCTTCAATCTTCCAAAATGGCAAAAGTCTCTAATGAAAACCCTAAGTCTTCTATTTATAGGCACAAGGTATAAGGATTTCTCCTTATTTACAAGATTGCCACCTTGCCCATTTTATCTAACTATTACAATATAAAGTCTAGATTTCTTATGTTTCTTGCTACGAATCGGATTGACGAAGACGATAGACATACTGCACTAACAGACTCCCCCTTGGATATTGTCGCAGTCAATCTCGTAGCATCTTGTCTTTCTCTCTCTCTGAGTCTTCTTGAAGGTTTGACGTCTTCAGCAACCACAGACTCCCTCTTTCTTGAACAGACTCCCCGTAGATCTGTATTCGGCTTCAGTTGCTCTTCCTTTCGATTAAACTCCTTTTCTTCAGGCTCCCCCTTTCGTTAAGCTTCCGTGCTTTTGGGATCGACACCTAGCTTTCCGGATACAAGCTTCCCCTTGCGTCAAGCTCGTCTTCAGACTCCCCCTTAGACTCGGCTGTCGGGATCGTAATCTGGAACTTTCATCTGCAAATCTCAAACATTTATAAGTAAAGACGTTTTAAACATCTAGGACTGATTACCTGACTCTCATCATAAGCTAAAATATTTCGACAGTGAAAGCTTTTTCGATTGACCAGGAATCGTGACCTGGCTCTTAAAATTTTTAAATCAAGAACCTGGCTCTAAAATATAAAAATATCAATATATCCAGGATTATCTTGGTTCCACCCCCCTATCAACAAACTTCATAGATTTGGCAGTATTAAGAATCCATCATCGAAATCTAGCTCTTAGCAACAGATATTAACACTTTAAGAATCCAAATCCCTCAGTTAATCGTCCAAGTCCAACTTAATGACCTTGGAGACTTCACAAACTGTTTTTGATTTTTGATTTTAAAACTACAAGTTTCAAATTAATGAACTTGTTTTATTTTCAGAAACACGATCAGCATACTCAAATTTTAAAACTCAGCATTCAGACATCGGTTGTCGAAAACAAAGCGGAATCAAAATCTTTTTGGAATTTTCTGAAATATAAAACAATAAAGAAATATTTACAGACAATATTTTTGTTTGAGTTCGTGTCAGAGGATCATATCAGTTTATGACGAATCACTAGTACCATTGAGCTTTAAACACTTTAATGTTCTAAACGATTCACTTAGATTGTCAGTATACTGATCCACTTAAATTTTCACACAAAGTTCAATTGATTCGAGATACGGATTAGTGTTTTAGTACTTAAACTTATTCGCGTGTCCCACCTCTAAATATACTCCTGATGTGTGCAAAATGCAACATATAAATTACATCAAATGAGGCATAAAACTAACCCTTTTTTAGTACTAATGTTGGAAAAAGTGTGTTTTTGTCTTCCTTTTGTATTTTCAGGATTAAATGAGCTCAAATGAACAAAAGAAGCAAAAAGGCAGCTAAATCTAACAAAAATACAAGAAAAGGGATAAACGTGGCATGCCCGACCCCCCGACAGCATCTTCCGGTAATTTCCGTACACTTTAATTATTATTTAATGACTGCAATTATGTGCTTAATTGTCAGCAATGTCTGAACACATACTAAACAAGTGAATTCATGCACGTTGTATACTACAAAATATTGCTTTATGCATAAACGAGAGCGTTGCGTCAGAAATACTAGTAAACTCACCGGTAAGACACACTGTGTCAACAGAACTGCAGAAAGTAGTCAGACAATAAAATTGGATCCTAGGTGTAGGTCCAACAACAAGAATACGTTAAAACCCAAGAGTACATACAGGGGTTTAATATATATACTCTCCGGAAGCAAAAATAAGCACTAAAAAGCACCCGAAACGCACTTTAAGTGCAGAATTTTAATAAATTCAGCTCAAATCAGCACTTAAACATATGAATATCATGCAGAAATTACGTTTTATTATCTAGAATACTTCCCCAAGTGTTGGGAATTGAAAGAGTACAAGAAGGATACTTAAAAGACACTAAAAAGTGTAAATTAGCACTTTAACGAATCGGTATCTAACCAAACAACCGGACTTTACCCGGAGCATAAAAATATTGTCAATGACATTGTTTATACTTTACTGAGCTAGTTAGGGTCCCCGAACACCCTAACACCCGTTATATTTCATAACACACTAATAACTTACTTAAGTTCCTAACTAACATAACTAGACACTAACTAGTTGGTTGAAATCTAACTAAATACCCCCCCCCCCCCCTAACCAATCGGTTCCCCCATGTGGGACACAACACCCATTTCTTTGATTATTCTATTAATCATGTCTAATATCTATAGAACACATTACATGATGGACAATGAGGAAGTTAGTTTATAAGTAAACTCAAGGGTTAATTAGTTTCATTTTCACAAACCACTCAACAAACAAACCACTCCCTTCTCTCCTTCCTTTGTTCGGCCGAACCCACCTTCACACACTACCACCACCTTCAATCCAAGCTCATCCATTCCAAGTCCACTTGAAGGTGTAAGAAGGTGATTCACGAGGCTCGGTGTGTTCGGAAGTTGAAGGACCTTCATCGATTGCTTTTATCCACCTCTTTTGTCCCCTTGAACTTCCCTAGCCTTGTGCTAGTAGTAAGTGCCTCTAAACATCTTCTTGTTCTTGTTTAAAGTGGTTAATAAGAGATTTAACGGTTAAAACTCAAGAACACACAAGATCAAAACTAAAAGTCTTGAAAGAAAGATAAACTAGTTGGATAAAGAGATGATATGTGTGTAAATCATGTAAATCTTGTATGATTGTGATTATTTGATGATGTTGTTAGTAAAAGTTGGATGGATCATCATCTAGACATACTAGATCATGTTCAAGAACATGAACTAGTAGTAAGTTAGTGTTAAAATTATAAAAGATGATGAACCCTTCCACTCATGAAACTTGAACTTGAGTAAATGTAAATTTTCTTGTAAAATAAGGTTCTAAACTAGTAGATCTAAAGATCTACAAGTGGTTTTTCGGAAGAACCAAGTGAAAGATGCAAGTCTTGTTAAAACCCAGATATTTTATGAACTACAAGTATTTTTGGCAAATAAACAAGTGTGTAAACACTTGTGTAACAAGAAAAATTTAACAAAGAAATGTTTTGTAAATCTTGATTAGAAGTTGTGAAACTTCAAGATCTTTAAAAATAAAGTTTTTAAGAAATTAGACTTATTTTTAAAGATAACAAGACTTACTAAATGTGCTAGTAAGTTACTACACATTTTTGTAAATATTCAAGTTCATGAAATGGAGAAATTAGTGATTATTGTTGATGATTATTGTTGATAATTGTTGATGATTTAAAAGAAAATAAACACATGTTTTGAAAACATGGGAAACCTCCATTTTTAGGGGAAACTCTGTCAAAATTTTTATAAATTTTGACACTTAGAAAAATATAAGTTTTTGAGAAACTTATTCCCTAAAAATGTATTTAAAAGTATTACCAAGGTTTCCCTAATTTTTGGCGATAAGAAATGAGGATTTCTTCAAGAATAAAAATGGATATAAGTATGTATATTTTTGAGAGAAAAATATATATTGTTTGATCACCAACTTTTGTGCTAAGTGTATATAGTATGTGTTATACGTGCTAGTGTATTAAGACTTAAAAATACACTAAATACTCATGAGAAGTATAAACACAAAATACACATACAACATACAAGATACATAATTCGGGTGCAAAGTGCAAAACACGAGATACTTATATTAATTTTTGAGAAAATAATATAAGTAAGATACTTAGTTAAAAATATAAAATATTTTTAACACAAGAATATATACACAAAAGAGAGTGACTGTACTTGTGCGACACAAGTCTACTGACTAACGTTAAGAAAACGCGTATAGGTTACTGTTTTGGTCAAAAATCAAGCAATGACAATGTAACCAAACTTTCTGTTGTGAGGTATGATGCTTGAATTGATGGACAATAATAAGGATCACTATGAAGTGTAATGAACAAATGACACGAAGATTTATACGGGGAAAAAGCCCTTGATCAAGAGTTGATCTCCGGCACAAAAAACCCCGGGTGATGGAAACTACCGATCACCAACTCAAATTAAACAAACAATCTGTTACAACTTTGGATGATAGCGAGCTAAGTACAAGGATCACTATAGTGTAACGTGTAGAAATGTATGAAAAATGCTAAGTGTTTGTCGAGAGCCAGTGAGAGCGGTTGTATGAGTGTGTGTGTGTAGCCAAAAATAGCTAAGTGTCACTAATATAGCTCGCTACCCCTTTTAAATCTAGTAAAAATCTAAATAACAAACTATCCGCAAATGGTGCAAGTCCTCCACGACTCCACAACGTCCATTTCTGACCAAGCACGTGCGGAATAGATTTAGAATATTCTCCAGAAATATCGCCAAGACCAAGTCCCAATTGATATTCCTGCAAAACATTTACGAATTCAAAATAGACAATCGTTAGTACTGGGATCCTTATAGTTATCCATGATCCTGATCCTGATCCTGCAACACTTCTGAGGATCACTACTTCAGACAGAATTGAGGATCACTAAAATAAATCAGCAAATAAGGATCGCTGGTCATTTAGAAATCCACCCCTAACAATTGCCCCCAAAATATAAGGAGTAAATATGTAAATAAACGAGTTGTATTTTGTCAATCTTATCCGTAGCAAACTAACGGATAACTAGCCGTTGAAGACGGACTAGCCGTTGCAAAGCTGACGTCACTGAAGTGACAATCCTGCAAATCATCATTATAAATAGGAGTTAGAGATAGGATCAATATGCATTTAAATCCGAAGAAACTCCCTTTAAATTCTCAGTCGAAGATCAATCAGGTATCTCTTCTCTTACTTCTCCTTCTCTTACTCTGTTTTTCTTTCTTTACCATCATCTCGTTAAGAATGATGCTCCGGTCCTCCCCCGCCAAGGATCACCAGAAAGATAGCCCCTTGAAGAGTCAAGGGATCATCAAGGACTCAGCGAATGAAAGGTGTTGCTTTACCGATGCTCAAATAGATAAGATCCGTCATTGCTTTCCGGCGAACGCCTTTTTCAGACCTTCCGATCCTACGGTTCTGAGCGACTATGTTTCTGAAACATGGGTTGCCTTTCCAGCTACTCCATTCACCATAGGATACACCTATCCTTTTCCAGACTTTACTCAATCCTTCTTTTCCCTTACCGGCATCTCTTACATCCAAGCTATGCCGATGATTTGGAGGGTCTTGTATACCCTGGAGAGGATCATAGAGCAGGAAGGGATTGATTTAGGAATGTCAGAACTGACAGAGATGTATGATCTCACGACGTTTGGATCCCATCGATATCTGTTTAAGCGAAAACCCGGCGAAGAACATCCCATTTTTAAAGCCACCAAGAATGACACAAATTGGAAACGACGCTTCTTCTTTGTCAGGAGGGATACCATTCCAAACGGAAAGCATTTACCCAGGAAGTGGTCCACCAATGGTAGGACAGAGAATCCTGAGAAGGATCACCAGGTAATCTTGCTCTTATGAAAGGATCACTAACCCCTTTTTGTCTTGTGTTATGCAGCTATCTCTGTTTCGCACCTTATCACAACACCCGCAACCAAGGAAAGGCTTGCTACTTTTCGGAGGCTTGATCCTGAAATAAGGCCATTCAAGATAGACACCCAAGACTCACAAGAAGTATCCTCAGGTTCCATCACCATGTCAAGTAAGTATCCTGCTTTTTGTATAGTTAAATATTAAGATAAATAGTTAAATTGAAATAGGATAAGGATACTTATCTTGCTTTAAATATGTAGGTGCCGGAAAATCTTCCAAGCCTGCCTCCCAGTTCAACACGGCCGACCTTGATGCTGTTCGATCCAGGAAGAAGAGGACCACTGCCAGTCCTAGCGTCTCCATTCCCAAGGTACCCACTAAAGGAAGGGGCGGCAAGAAGAGGAAAACTTCTGATATAGAGGACCTACAAGGCCTACCACTGATCCGCCACCAGTTCCTCGAATACTTTAACGACGTGAGGATCATCAATTCTGCTTAGGTATCCTACTCATTTGAGGATCATCCGATCTTGAATTGCTTTGTCTTTTTCTTTGCAGAAATTTGCTGAGATTGAAGATTATGTGGGAAACATCGAGGAGCTGGATAAGAAGATTGCTGACCTTCAACAAGTTGCAGTGCTTAAGGATCTTAAGATCGCTGATCTTGAAAAAGCCCTTCAAGATGCCAAGACTAAGACAGCTAAAATCTTGATCGACATCGACTACGAGAAGCATGATCTCATAGAAGGTGCAAAGGTCTCCGCTGCCATCACAATGTATCAGACAAAACTAAAGATGGCCCAGGAAGCTCAAGATCCTAACTTCGACAGAAGCAGCTGGGATGTTGAGGGCTGGAAAGCGAGGTTAGCTGATCTTGAAGATGATGAGGAGGCTGAGGAGGTTTTAGCGATTGAGGCTGGAAGCAGTGGCAAGGATCATGGTGGTGAAGCTAGTGGAGCCGGAGATGGTAGTGCAGCGAAGGTGTAGGCTGCAACAATGGGCGATGATGGACATTTCTAGACGTAGCCGGAACCCATTTTTTAGTTTGGTTATGGTTTTATGTTTTGATGGTGTTTTGATGAACAATGGTTGGTCTGTACTCAAACAGTAGTAACTAGGATTGAGGATCATAGATGATCCTTCGAACAATAGGTAGGATTACACATGGTGGAGGGATCCTCTGTTTGGGGGATGAAGCCATTGTGATCCTACCGTCTTTTGATTCCTGCACTTGAAAAACCTATGAACAATGGACACCCTTTACCTACCCCAGCGGACGGGCCACGTATTGCTGGTAGATGCTCGGGGTAGGTAATTTTGACAACCTTAAAAGGGTTTAAGCTTTTGTGAATAAAATAACTTTAACTTTTTGGCTATATCCTGTGTTGATATCTTTATTGTTATTTTATTTTTCAATTTATTGTGTTGTTCACGTTGTTTAAACTTATCAAGTAAGGAAAAAGTTTAAAAAATATCCCTTAAGAATTAAGGATATGACCAAGGATCACATAAAAATAATTTAAGGATCATAATTCCAGTTGTCAAAGGATAAGTGTCACTCAAACACATAATGAATAAAATCAAAACAGTTTAGGATCATACCTGAGAACCCAAGTTAGGATCCTATCCTTCAACACTTAAAATTAGGATAACCCAAGATACAAACCTTAGTTGAAAGTAAGGGTCGAGAATTTTTGGCCATTTATCTTCACAAACCTGAAATAGGATATTGCTTGGAATTGAGCCATCATAAGATGAATGTTAGTGACTGGGGACAAGCCCAAAGGATAACTGGGGACAAGCCCAAAGGATAACTGGGGACAAGCCCAAAGGATAACTGGGGACAAGCCCAAAGGATAACTGGGGACAAGCCCAAAGGATCGTATGTAAACTGGAGTATGGCCCTTACTGGCGACTATCCAAACTTAGTGACATGAAAATGCCAAAACCTTAGCTAACGTGAAAACGTTAGAAACCTTAGGAACGGATGTATGGTACGTCTACCATTATACGTAGGATCCTGAATATAGCCAGTACAACGAAATTGTCAGCCCCTAAAGCGGGTACTGGTCCCATTGCCATGAACTATACCAGGATCATCGTGCGCTACTGGCGAAACTGGGGACAGGCCCAGACTGGGGACTAGCCCAAAAGATAACTGGATACTTCTGTGGATACTCAATGCTTAGTTAAGGATGCCTGAACCTTCAAAACTCAGAAATTAAGTAAAAGGAGGATAAAGGACGCAGGATCCTTATCCTCATAAGAATAAAAAGAATGAAATAGTTTAAGATTGGAATGTTACCAGAAAGAGGATCATCTATCAGCGGGGATCCTTCAAGGATACTTGTCTGGTAAGGATCATGGATCATGATCACATGAAATATTTCTTCAAATGGACAGCATTCCAAGCTCTAGGTAGCAAATCACCCTCCATTGTTAGCAATTGATATGCCCCCTTTCCTGCTTCAGCTTTAATCAAATAGGGTCCTTCCCACTTTGGTGCTAGCTTTCCATCAGCAGGATTGGTGGTGTTTTGAAATGCTTTCCTTAATACCATATCCCCAACTTGGAATTTCCTGAGCCTGACATTTTTGTTGTAAGCTCCAGCCATCCTTTGTTGATAAATGGCCATCCTTATCCTTGCTAAATCCCTGATTTCTTCTATAGTATCCAAGTCTTGAATCAAGTTTTCAGCATTTTCTTCAGGATCACGAACGCTTGTTCTTGCAGTTGGAACCACCATCTCTGTAGGGATCACTGACTCTGCCCCAAATACCAAAGAAAATGGAGTTTGGCCTGTAGCATTCTTGGGAGTTGTTCTATCAGCCCACAACACATAAGGTAGTTCTTCTGCCCATTTTCCTTTCTTGGATCCAAGCTTCTTCTTCAAATTGTTGATGATGATCTTGTTGGATGATTCTGCCTGACCATTAGCTTGTGGATGGACTGGTGTTGATGTTATCATCTTAATTCCCCAACTGTCACAAAAGTTAGTGGTTCTATTCCCAATAAATTGGGATCCATTATCACAAATAATTTCAGAAGGGATGCCAAATCTAGTAATAATATTCCTTTTAATAAAGGATATAACTTCCTTTTCTCTGACTTGAGCAAAGGCTTCAGCCTCTATCCACTTAGAAAAGTAATCAGTCATAGCAAGCATGAATACTTTTCCACCTGGTGCCTTAGGAAGCTTTCCAACTATATCCATTCCCCATCTCATGAATGGCCAAGAAGAGGATATAGGATGCAAGAGCTCTGCTGGTTGGTGAAGGATATTACTATGCCTCTGACAAGGATCACACTTCTTGGCATATTCCACAACGTCCTTCTTCATAGTGGGCCAATAGTATCCTGTTCTCAGGATTCTTGAGAATAATGCCCTGCCCCCAGTGTGGTTTCCACAATCTCCTTCATGGAAATCCTTTAGGACTTCTTGAATTTCAGGATCCTCAATGCATCTCAAATATGGTCCTGCAAGAGATCGTTTATACAACATATTATTTAATATTGTAAATTGAGATACCTTAATTTTAAAAGCCCTTGGGTTTTCTCCTGTAGGGATTTCTCCATGTTGTATGTATCTCATGATTGGAAGTATCCATGATCCTGAATGAGATTGGGTATCATCACTAGGGATGATTGCAGAATCTTCTCCTATCTCCATAGTTACATGATCCTTGATAGCAGGGGTCAGGATATGGATAATAGGGATCTCAATATCCTCAGGAATCTTCAAAGATGATCCTAGATTGGCTAATGCATCAGCTTCTGCATTCTCTTCCCTTGGTACCTGTGTTAAACTAAAGGATACAAAAGAGAGTGCCAATTCTTTGACTATCTCCAAATATTTGATTAGCTTTTCACCTTTAATAGCATAGGATCCATTAAAGTGATTAGTGATCAATAAAGAATCTACATGTACCTCAAGATACCTGATATTCATATGCTTTGCAATTTGCAAACTAGCTATCAAGGCTTCATATTCAGCCTCATTGTTGGTAGTTTGAAATTCACAAGCTATGGAGTGGGGTATTATGTCCCCCTGTGGTGATTTTAGTAGTATCCCAAGCCCTGTTCCATTCACATTGGAGGATCCATCAGTAAACAGTATCCAAGGATCCTTGGTTTCTTCAAGCTGTTGGACTTCTAGTTCAGCTTCCTTTTGCAAATCACTACTGAAATCTGCCACAAAGTCAGCTAATGCTTGGGATTTAATGGCTGTCCTAGGCTCATATCTTATATCATATGCACTCAACTTCACTGCCCACTTAGCCATCCTTCCTGACATTTCAGGTTTCCTGAGAACATTCTTAATTGGGAAATTAGTTTTAACAATAATGGCATGGGTCTCAAAATAATGTCTTAATTTAGTAGATGCCATAATTAATGCAAGGATAAGTTTTTCTAAATGTGAATACCTGGATTCAGCATCAAGTAAGCTCTTACTTACATAATAAACAGGATGTTGTGTACCTTGGTGATCCTTAACAAGGACCGCACTTACTACTTTTGAGGATACCGCCAAATATAAGGATAACACATCTCCCTTTTCTGGTTTCATTAAGGCTGGGGCTGAGGATAGGTAATATTTAAGAGCTTTAAGGGCACTTTCATGCTTCTCAGTCCATTCAAATTTCTTGTTTTTCCTCAGGATGTCATAGAACTCCTTGCACTTTTCTGAGGATTTGGATATGAATCTGTTCAAGGCTGCGATCCTGCCGGTCAACCTTTGCACATCCTTAGCATTGGCAGGAGATTTGATATTCACGATGGCCTTAATTTGCTCTGGACTTGCTTCAATGCCCCTCTTTGTTACCATATATCATAAAAATTTACCTGCCTTTACACCAAAATGACACTTAGAAGGATTTAGTTTCATATTAAATTTATCAAGGATATTGAATGCTTCCTCCAAGTCCTTAAGGTGATCCTCAGCTCTTTTGGACTTAACCACCATGTCATCAATATAGACTTCCATAGTGTATCCAATTTGTTTTTTGAACATCATATTGACAAGCCTTTGGTAAGTAGCACCTGCATTCCTTAATCCAAATGGCATAGCAATATAACAGTATATACCAGTTGGGGTCATGAAGGCTGTATCCTCTTGATCGGATGGTTCCATCTGAATTTGTTGAAATCCAGATGAAGCATCCATAAAAGTTAACAACTCATGACCCGCGGTAGCATCCACCATGGAGTCAATGTGGGGTAATGGGAAAGGATCCTTGGGACATGCCTTATTTAAATCTGTAAAATCGACACATACCCTCCACTTTCCATTTTTCTTTTGAACAACAACCACATTGGCTAACCATTTTGGATACTTAACCTCTCTAATCATACCTGCTCGAAGTAGCTTATCTACCTCTTCCTGGATAATAGCATTTCTTTCAGGTGCAAACTTCCTCCTCTTTTGATGAATTGGCTTGAATGACCTGTCAATGCCAAGTTTGTGAGTAATTATTTTCTTAGATATACCTGTAATGTCTTCATGTTTCCAGGAAAAGGTGGTCTTCCTTCTTTTGAGAAAGGATACTAGCTCTTGTTCAATATCGCTAAGGATCCCTGACCCTATGAAGATCTTGGATTCAGGATCATCAGGATCCATGAGGATTTCTTTCAAATCTTGTTCTCTTGCCTCCAAGACATCTCTTGAAGGATACTTTAATTGCTATTGCTCCTTTGGTCTTGAGGCTGGTTTCATTGATGAGGTATAGCAATTCTTAGCCTCCTGTTGATCACTCTCAATTTTCACCACTCCCCATGGACTTGGAAGCTTTACACACTGATGATAGGTAGATGGAACTGCCTTCATATCATGTATCCATGGCCTGCCAAGGATAACATTACAACACGACAAGCAATCAATAACATAAAACTTTTGATAAGAATGCAATCCTTCAATATAGATTGGGAGTTTGATGTCCCCCAATGTATTCTTTGTTTCCCCACTGAATCCCACAAGTACTGAGGATCTTGGGATAATATCGGACTCTGGGATGTTCATTTTCTTGAGAACATCCAGCTGAATGATGTTCACAGAGCTTCCTCCATCTATAAGGATCCTGCGAACAAAGTGGTTAGAAATAAACAATGTAATTATGAGACCGTCATGGTGAGGATCCTGGATGTCAACACGATCATCCTCATCAAAAGTAATGACTTTATCCTGGGTGACAACGGAGGTCCTGACGGGTCTGTCTCCATTATCCATCTTGGTTTCCTTAGCGTGTCTTTTTGCCGCTGAGAAGGATGTACCGCAGATGTCTGATCCACCGGATATGAAATTTATGACTTGTGCATCTGCCGGAGGGGCAGGAGCCCTTTCTGGGATCCTCTCAGGATCCTGGGTTCTTGACTTCTTTCGTCCCAAGAGTTCCTTTAAATGCCCCTTGCTCAATAAATAACCAATCTCCTTTCTAAGTGCAATACACTCTTCAGTGAGATGTCCAAAATCCTCATGATACGCACACCACTTGGATTTATCCTTTGTAGCAGCTGGTTTATCACTTTTCCTTGGCCACCTAGCTTTCTCACCTAGATTCTGCATTGCAAGGATTAGTTCATTGTTATCAACAGAGAAACAATATTCAGAAATAGGAGGATAATTCTCATCATCCTCTTCTTGTTCCACTGCGTGCACATTCTGGTTATCAGATCTGTTATAAGACATGGATTTGTTGTTCCTGAAGTAGGATCCTTGCTTATCCTGTTTGGTGGATCCTGTTAATCTGTCTTGGATCCTTTTGTCATCCTCTAGGCGGATGAACCTAAGGGCCCTAGTCCTTACTTCATCAAGATTCCTGCAAGGTGTCATAACAAGATCATCATAGAATAATGAATCCCTAAGCAATCCCATTTTAAAGGCTTCGACAGCCGTAGCTATATCCAAATTGGGAATGTCTAAGGATTCTTTACTAAACTTAGTGATATAATCTCTAAGTGATTCATTTTGACCTTGTGTTACCCTATATAGATCACTAGTTAATCGTTCAAACTTTCTGCTACAAGAGAATTGACTATTGAACAAGTTAACTAAATTAGCAAATGAAGTAATAGAGTAAGGGGGAAGACTTAGCAGCCATTTAAGAGCAGATCCTGTAAGTGTGGACCCAAATCCCTTGCATAGGCATGCTTCTTTCAATCTTTCCGGAATTGGATTGATCTCCATCCTCTCCCTGTATTGAGCTACATGCTCTTCTGGATCCGTTGAACCATCATATAGTTTCATTGATGGTATCTGGAATCTTTTAGGTATCTCAGCATCACACAAAGGTGGTGCAAAACGAGATATCCTATGGCTACCGTCCGCGATCTCAGGAATGGGTTTAACCACTCCTGGTACACTGGATATCATATCCTTAAGCTTCTGCAGTTCCCTAGCCATGGCCTGATTGATACCTGTATCCTGCATAAAGCCATGGTTAGTGTTATATAAATTATTAAAAGTGTTACCTCCCACAGGATTTGAGTTTGGAATTGCGGATGTGAATCCATCTTGTCGAGACTCGGGCATGATTGAAGGACCAGAGGAGGCAATGGTCTGCATTGGTATGAAGTCTCCTTGATGGACGTCTGAGTTCTGAGGCTGCATATTTCTCGAGGATCCTTGATTTTGAAGAGGGTTGGATCCTTGGAATTGTGATGATCCTTGAATCTGAAAGGATCCTGGGACCAGAGAGGATCCTAGGACCTGAGAGGATCCTTGGACCTGGGAGGATCCTTGGACCTGGGAGGATCCTTGGACCTGGGAGGATCCTTGGACCTGGGAGGATCCTTGTACTGCATGCATTCCCACATATCCTCCTGACGTAAAGTATCTTTGATGCTGAGAAGAGGATCCTAATGGTTGAGAGGAGGATCCCTGAGGCTGGAAGCAAGAGCCAAATGCCTGACTCATTGTTGTTGTCCCATAACGCCTTCCTGGTAGTTCACCCAAGTATTGCACGTCCGGAACTGCTGAGTATTGTGAGGTTATGACCGGAGTGTCGAAGTTCAGCGATCTTGGCATCAGAGGGGAGTGATCCTCCACTGATTTCTTCTGTTTCTTGATTTCATGGATTTCCCGGAGGATTCTTTCGTTGGTCTTATCCTGCTCTTGTGCATGATTCCTCATTTGCAAAATCAAGGCATAGAGATCATTAGTAGTAGGATTAGTTGAAGCAGAAGAAGTAGGTGGTTTCTGGAAAATAAGAGTTGGTTTCTTCGCAGCATTCTCAGCATTCTTCTGGGATCCAGAAGGTGGTGGAGGCAAAGGAGGAACGCCTTGTGAGGGACTGAATGAGGGCATCAAACTTGAAGTATTCTTCACTGAGGAAGCCATCTGTTTGGTTGTAGCGGATCGAAATGACCACAAAAACACGAATCTTTCTAAGAATGAAGCACCAATTGCCCCACGGTGGGCGCCAAACTGTTTTGGTCAAAAATCAAGCAATGACAATGTAACCAAACTTTCTGTTGTGAGGTTTGATGCTTGAATTGATGGACAATAATAAGGATCACTATGAAGTGTAATGAACAAATGACACGAAGATTTATACGGGGAAAAAGCCCTTGATCAAGAGTTGATCTCCGGCACAAAAAACCCCGGGTGATGGAAACTACCGATCACCAACTCAAATTAAACAAACAATCTGTTACAACTTTGGATGATAGCGAGCTAAGTACAAGGATCACTATAGTGTAACGTGTAGAAATGTATGAAAAATGCTAAGTGTTTGTCGAGAGCCAGTGAGAGCGGTTGTATGAGTGTGTGTGTGTAGCCAAAAATAGCTAAGTGTCACTAATATAGCTCGCTACCCCTTTTAAATCTAGTAAAAATCTAAATAACAAACTATCCGCAAATGGTGCAAGTCCTCCACGACTCCACAACGTCCATTTCTGACCAAGCACGTGCGGAATAGATTTAGAATATTCTCCAGAAATATCGCCAAGACCAAGTCCCAATTGATATTCCTGCAAAACATTTACGAATTCAAAATAGACAATCGTTAGTACTGGGATCCTTATAGTTATCCATGATCCTGATCCTGATCCTGCAACACTTCTGAGGATCACTACTTCAGACAGAATTGAGGATCACTAAAAGAAATCAGCAAATAAGGATCGCTGGTCATTTAGAAATCCACCCCTAACAATAGATACTTATATTAATTTTTGAGAAAATAATATAAGTAAGATACTTAGTTAAAAATATAAAATATTTTTAACACAAGAATATATACACAAAAGAGAGTGACTGTACTTGTGCGACACAAGTCTACTGACTAACGTTAAGAAAACGCGTATAGGTTACGACGTTAATTAAGCAAATCCGGTGAAGTTTACGACGCAAGGAACGCAAAGTTGTGAGTTCATGCTCCCCCTTTTTCTTTAACTGTTTTCAGTTTTTATAACTTCGGGGGTGAAATACATGTACAAATATTACTATGTTTATAAATGGTATGATAACAAGAAGCACACTTGGTGAGGACGAGAACCAAGTGTGACGAGATATAAGAATACGAGAAACGCACTTGGTGAGGACGAGAACCAAGTATGATGCGTTATGAGAAATGATACGAGAAATCGTGTCACGAATAGGGTACATAAGCACCATTAATCAACAATATACCTAGACCGCATAACAAAAGGTTAGATCTAACGGGTGCCGGGCAGCCACACTCTCGGTGAGGGCGAGAATCGAGTAGTGCTTTTGTGTCTCAGAATATGGCAACTAAATGCCTAAGGTTTGGTGACTTCCTATGTCGTGTCACATGTTAATGGCTTTGCAACCCATTAACAATCCTGATACTTACAGGAATACTTTAATTACATAAAATTCATACCATACTAAAACTTGATTTATACTTGAAGTACGTGGGGTACTCAAGAAAACGGGAATTATACTTGAAGTACGTGGGGTACTCAAGAAAAACTTGAATTATACTTGAGTACGTGGGGTACTCAAGAAGAACTTGAATTATACTTGAGTACGTGGGGTACTCAAGAAGACTTGAAATATACATGAGTACGTGGGGTACACATGAAACTTGATTTATATATGAAAACTTGATTTATACACAAACTATGTTTTCATACAAAGTATACAAACGTGAAATACGAAAACTGCATGAATTCACACCAACATTATGTTGACGTTTTTCCAAAAACTCACATGTATTTCAGGCAACTAGGATGGATGTGCGCGTGGTCTTACTCATGCTCGTGGATGTTGCTTTGTTTATCGTTAAATAAAGTTGTAACTTTTAAGACAATATGCCATCTCGTGTTGTAAACACTGACTGATGTTTTCAGTAATGTAATGATTCGAAGTTACTTTTGAGCATGTAGTATGTTTACTCTTCGTATGCAATGAGAACCTTTCATGATCACACCTCGTGCTTCCGCCGCAGAAAGGGGTGTGACAGATTGGTATCAGAGCTGCGATTGTAGTGAACCAGGATTCCTTCTCGAGTCTAGTCTACAATCTCTAGGATCCTTTCACGAAAACAATTTTTCAAAGAGTTTTCATTGCATAAAACGTCCCGCGACATCCATTACCTGAAACTGTCCACAAAGAGTCTAGAAAAGACACTATGAGACTTAGAGTGCACTGGAGTAGCACCTGTTATTGACTAGAGATTACTTGCAATTATGTGTGATAATTGGCATATAAGTAGAATGTCACAAGTATACGTGACTTTACCTGAAAGCAAAGGCCTATCTGAAGGAAGAAATACGCGGATGAAACGAAACTGTGCGGACTGTGCAAGGAGTTATGTAATTATGGATGCATACATAATTATGGAATTCCGTGCACAGAAACCACAGCAAGTCTTGTCACGTATAGATTCCCTCAGTGCAAGCCTACTAAGTACTCTGCTGGAGTAATAATTGTTTGATGTCACTTATGTGGTAAATATACCTGTGAATATATATGATACTACTGTCTAGTGTGATGATATCAAACAAATTTCTAACCATGTCGTGTTATGTTCTGTTAGAACATGGCACCCAGGAAAGCTGTGAATGCTCGCAATGGTGATCAACCTCCTCCTCCCCCACTGCCAAGAACCGCTCAAGAGCTGAACGCTCTACTGGAGGAAAAAATCTCCGCTGCTATCGCCCAGTACGAGGCGAGCCGTACTCAAGACAGTGGAGGACCAAGCAACGCTAGACGTAATGGGAATGGAGATTCATCTGGAGGCAGCGCAGCTCAAGGTAACCTTAAGACGATTTGCTAAGCATGGAGAAATTTATGAACGGTCTTTGTTTCATTATTTCTTCGATTGCTCACATGTGAATTGGTTAAATCAATTCCAGGCTGCACTTTCAAGCAGTTCCTCAACTGCAAGCCGATGAACTATGACAGCACAGGAGGTGCAGTAGCATTTGTGCGCTGGACGGAGAAGTCTGAAGCTACTATCCGCATGAGCAAGTGTACCGCGAATCAGCAAGTCACTTTTGCTACCGGATTGTTTGTCGATGAAGCTCTGACTTGGTGGAACCTGCAAGCCCAAACTTTGGGTGATGATGCCGCTTATGGTCTAACTTGGGAGGAACTGAAGGAAAGAATGAGAGAGAAGTATTGCTCTCGTGCTGAACTCCAAAGGCTGGAAACAGAGTTCTGGCACTTGACTATGGAAGGTGCTAACATTAATGGTTATACTCCAAAGAATACGAGAAACGCACTTGGTGAGGACAAGAACCAAGTATGATGCGTTATGAGAAATGATACGAGAAATCGTGTCACGAATAGGGTACATAAGCACAATTAATCAACAATATACCTAGACCGCATAACAAAAGGTTAGATCTAACGGGTGCCGGGCAGCCACACTCTCGGTGAGGGCGAGAATCGAGTAGTGCTTTTGTGTCTCAGAATATGCCAACTAAATGCCTAAGGTTTGGTGACTTCCTATGTCGTGTCACATGTTAATGGCTTTGCAACCCATTAACAATCCTGATACTTACAGGAATACTTTAATTACATAAAATTCATACCATACTAAAACTTGATTTATACTTGAAGTACGTGGGGTACTCAAGAAAAAGGGAATTATACTTGAAGTACGTGGGGTACTCAAGAAAAACTTGAATTATACTTGAGTACGTGGGGTACTCAAGAAGAACTTGAATTATACTTGAGTACGTGGGGTACTCAAGAAGACTTGAAATATACATGAGTACGTGGGGTACACATGAAACTTGATTTATATATGAAAACTTGATTTATACACAAACTATGTTTTCATACAAAGTATACAAACGTGAAATACGAAAACTGCATGAATTCACACCAACATTATGTTGACGTTTTTCCAAAAACTCACATGTATTTCAGGCAACTAGGATGGATGTGCGCGTGGTCTTACTCATGCTCGTGGATGTCGCTTTGTTTATCGTTAAATAAAGTTGTAACTTTTAAGACAATATGCCATCTCGTGTTGTAAACACTGACTGATGTTTTCAGTAATGTAATGATTCGAAGTTACTTTTGAGCATGTAGTATGTTTACTCTTCGTATGCAATGAGAACCTTTCATGATCACACCTCGTGCTTCCGCCGCAGAAAGGGGTGTGACAGATTGGTATCAGAGCTGCGATTGTAGTGAACCAGGATTCCTTCTCGAGTCTAGTCTACAATCTCTAGGATCCTTTCACGAAAACAATTTTTCAAAGAGTTTTCATTGCATAAAACGTCCCGCGACATCCATTACCTGAAACTGTCCACAAAGAGTCTAGAAAAGACACTATGAGACTTAGAGTGCACTGGAGTAGCACCTGTTATTGACTAGAGATTACTTGCAATTATGTGTGATAATTGGCATATAAGTAGAATGTCACAAGTATACGTGACTTTACCTGAAAGCAAAGGCCTATCTGAAGGAAGAAATACGCGGATGAAACGAAACTGTGCGGACTGTGCAAGGAGTTATGTAATTATGGATGCATACATAATTATGGAATTCCGTGCACAGAAACCACAACAAGTCTTGTCACGTATAGATTCCCTCAGTGCAAGCCTACTAAGTACTCTGCTGGAGTAATAATTGTTTGATGTCACTTATGTGGTATATATACCTGTGAATATATATGATACTACTGTCTAGTGTGATGATATCAAACAAATTTCTAACCCTGTCGTGTTATGTTCTGTCAGAACATGGCACCCAGGAAAGCTGTGAATGCTCGCAATGATGATCAACCTCCTCCTCCCCCACTGCCAAGAACCGCTGAAGAGCTGAACGCTCTACTGGAGGAAAGAATCTCCGCTGCTATCGCCCAGTACGAGGCGAACCGTACTCAAGACAGTGGAGGACCAAGCAACGCTAGACGTAATGGGAATGGAGATTCATCTGGAGGCAGCGCAGCTCAAGGTAACCTTAAGACGATTTGCTAAGCATGGAGAAATTTATGAACGGTCTTTGTTTCATTATTTCTTCGATTACTCACATGTGAATTGGTTAAATCAATTCCAGGCTGCACTTTCAAGCAGTTCCTCAACTGCAAGCCGATGAACTATGACGGCACAGGAGGTGCAGTAGCATTTGTGCGCTGGACGGAGAAGACTGAAGCTACTATCCGCATGAGCAAGTGTACCGCGGATCAGCAAGTCACTTTTGCTACCGGATTGTTTGTCGATGAAGCTCTGACTTGGTGGAACCTGCAAGCCCAAACTTTGGGTGATGATGCCGCTTATGGTCTAACTTGGGAGGAACTGAAGGAAAGAATGAGAGAGAAGTATTGCTCTCGTGCTGAACTCCAAAGGCTGGAAACAGAGTTCTGGCACTTGACTATGGAAGGTGCTGACATTAATGGTTATACTCGAAGGTTCCACGATCTGTCAAGAGTGCTTCCCTACATGGTGACTCCCGAATTCAAGCGCGTTGAACGCTACATTTGGGGACTGGCCCCAGAGTTTCGTGGCATGGTAACGTCGGCCAAACCACAAACAATCACCGAGGCTGTAACTCTGGCTGTCAGCCTTACTGAAGATTGTGTTCGTATGAAGAAGCTGTCACTGAACCCAACAGAGAAGACCGAGACACATGCTGAGTCGTCCGGTGACAAGAAGAGAAAGCATTCGAATCTGAATCAAGAAACTCGCAACAACACGGGTTTCAACAAGAAGCGTGACGCTAACCCGTCTCAGGAGGCGAAGACCCTTGCAACCAAAGCATACCAAGGCTCCATGCCTAGATGCCAAAAATGTAAGTATCATCATGAAGGAGCTTGTCGCATTCCAAGGTGCGACAAATGTGGTAAGTTAGGTCATCAAACAGAAGACTGTTGGGGAAAAGGAAAGAACCGAAATGGAAACGGTGCTGGTAACAAGAACGGTAACGGGAAAGGGCGGAACCAAGGATGCTTCAGATGTGGAAGCAATGATCATTTCATGAAGGACTGCCCAGAGGGAAACAATGCCCAGGCTCGAGCATTTATGATTGGAGCAAAGAACGCACGCGAGGACCCTAACGTGGTCACCGGTACGTTTCTCATTAACAATCACTTTGCATCCATATTATTTGACACTGGCGCCGATTATAGCTTCATGTCTGTGGAATTTAAACGCATGCTTGGAATAGAATCTAGTAGATTAGAAATTCCTTATTCTATAGAGCTAGCCAATGGTAAACTCATTGAATCGGGCGAAGTCGATAGAGGCTGCTCATTAGAACTGGGCGAACAAAATTTTAGCATCGACCTCTTACCTATTCAATTGGGTAGCTTCGATGTAGTAGTCGGAATGGACTGGTTGTCCAAGAACAAAGCTGAAGTTATTTGTCACGAGAAAATCATTCGCATCCCTTTGGCGAATGATGAAACTCTCATCGTGCATGGAGAAAAACGAGACGCACCTCTTCGAATCATCAGTTGCATGAAGGCACAGAAGTGCTTAAGGAAAGGATGTGTTGCCTTCCTAGCACACGTTGTAGATAAGAAGGCTGAGGAGCCGAAACTCGAAGACATTCCTGTGGTGAAGGAATTTCCTGATGTGTTCCCTGAAGATCTGCCAGGACTACCTCCGCAACGACAAGTCGAATTCCGTATAGACTTGGTTCCAGGAGCCGCTCCTGTAGCCAAGGCTCCCTATCGGCTTGCACCATCCGAAATGCAAGAATTATCTACACAACTCCAGGAGTTGTTGGATAAAGGATTCATAAGGCCAAGCTTCTCGCCCTGGGGAGCTCCTGTATTGTTCGTAAAGAAGAAGGATGGAACACTGCGGATGTGTATCGATTACAGAGAACTGAACAAGCTCACGATTAAGAATCGGTATCCACTACCGAGGATTGATGACTTATTTGATCAATTGCAAGGATCAAGCTACTATTCCAAGATCGATCTTCGATCTGGATACCATCAGCTAAGAATCCAAGAAGAAAGCGTGCCAAAGACTGCATTCAGAACACTATATGGGCACTACGAATTTCTTGTGATGCCATTCAGGCTGACGAATGCACCAGCGGTCTTTATGGATCTGATGAACCGTGTATGCAAACCATATCTCGATAAATTCGTGATTGTATTTATCGATGATATCCTGATTTACTCACGAACGAAAGAAGAGCACGAGCAACATCTCAGAACCATCTTGGAACTACTGAAGAAAGAGAAACTTTATGCGAAGTTCTCGAAATGCGAATTCTGGATTCGCGAAGTACAATTTCTTGGTCACGTTGTGAATGAGAAGGGCATTCATGTAGACCCATCCAAGATTGAAGCAATAAAGAATTGGGAAGCTCCCAAGACCCCAACTGAAGTTCGTCAATTTTTGGGCTTAGCAGGCTATTATCGGCGATTCATCGAGAATTTCTCAAAAATAGCTCAACCGCTAACGACCCTTACGCAGAAAGACAAGAAGTACGACTGGGGTGTTAAATAAGAAGAAGCCTTCCAGCTACTTAAAAATAAGCTATGCGATGCACCAATACTATCCTTACCCGAAGGCACTGAAGACTTCGTGGTATACTACGACGCTTCACGACAAGGCTTGGGTTGCGTGCTCATGCAACGCTAAAAAGTCATCGCTTACGCTTCAAGACAACTGAAGGTACATGAAAGAAACTATACCACTCACGACCTGGAGCTGGGTGCAGTGGTATTCGCCTTGAAGATCTGGCGACATTATTTATATGGTACTCAATGTACAATTTTCACAGATCACAAAAGCTTACAACACATATTTGATCAGAAGGAATTGAATATGCGCCAGCGACGATGGGTCGAGCTGCTGAATGACTATGACTGTGAGATTAAGTACCATCCTGGAAAGGCAAACGTTGTAGCGGACACGTTGAGCCGAAAAGAAAGGGTAAAGGCCCTAAGGGTTCGAGCATTCGAAATGACTATTCGAACGAACCTCACTACATGCATTCGTGATGCACAACAAGAAGCCCTTAAGATGGAAAACCGTAAAGCTGAATACCTTCGGGGTATGCTGAAATACATGGTGCCAAACGAAGAGGGAGCCTTATACTTCAAGAAGCGTATTTGGGTTCCACTCTACGGCGGTATTCGAGAAGTCATCCTTGATGAAGCGCATAAATCGAGATACTCGATCCATCCAGGATCGGAAAAGATGTATCAAGACTTAAAAGAATACTACTGGTGGCCGAGACTCAAAAGCGATGTTGCTGTTTATGTTGGAAAATGCCTAACCTGTGCTAAGGTTAAGGCTGAATATCAGAAACCGTCCGGCCTACTACAACAACCAGAGATACCCATGTGGAAGTGGGAGCAAATCTCGATGGACTTCATAACGAAATTACCCAGGACCCCGAGAGGGCACGGTATGATATGGGTGATAGTTGATCGGTTAACAAAGTCTGCGCACTTCCTACCGATCCGAGAAAAAGACAGCACTGGAAAGCTTGCTGAAATATACTTAAGAGAAATTGTGGCACGTCATGGAGTGCCAATCTCAATCATTTCAGACAGAGATGGACGCTTTGTCTCAAGAATCTGGCAATCATTTCAGGAAGCCTTTGGATCTCAGTTAGATCTAAGCACGGCATTCCATCCGCAAACAGACGGCCAGAGCGAACGGACTATACAAACGTTAGAAGATATGCTTCGCGCATGTGTCATGGATCTAGGTGGTAGCTGGGATACTCATCTACCTTTAGTTGAGTTTTCCTACAATAACAGTTATCATACGAGCATAAAAGCCGCGCCGTTCGAAGCTCTGTATGGCCGCAAGTGCCGATCGCCCTTATGTTGGGCAGACGCTGGAGATAAACGTATGGTTGGTCCTGAACTTGTACAAGAGACAACCGACAAGATTGCGCAGATCCGAGAGCGCATTAAGGCGGCTCGAGATCGACAAAAGAGCTACGCTGATCTGAAGAGAAAACCCGTGGAAGATTTGGAAAACGTGGAAAGCTGAATCCACGATACATCGGACCATTCAAGATTCTAGAAAGAATTGGTACCGTGCATACAAGTTGGAATTACCGGAAGAACTTAATGGAGTACATGATACGTTTCATGTATCCAATCTCAAGAAGAGTCCAACACAAGAAGACGTGATCATCCCTGTGGATGAAGTACATATTGATGACGCCCTCCGATTTACAGAGCAACCCGTGGAGGTTACCGACTGGAAAGTCAACAAGACCAGGAGGAGCACTGTTAAACTTGTCAAAGTACGTTGGAGCTCTAAGCACGGACCCGAGTACACATGAGAACGTGAAGACCAGTTCAAAGGAAAGTATCCCCACCTATTCAAGAAGACTCCTACGAGAGTTAGTTCAGCCTGAATTTCGGAACGAAATTCTTTTAACGGGGGGAGACAGTGACAACTGGCACAAACCGGTAATTTCCGTACACTTTAATTATTATTTAATGACTGCAATTATGTGCTTAATTGTCAGCAATGTCTGAACACATACTAAACAAGTGAATTCATGCACGTTGTATACTACAAAATATTGCTTTATGCATAAACGAGAGCGTTGCGTCAGAAATACTAGTAAACTCACCGGTAAGACACACTGTGTCAACAGAACTGCAGAAAGTAGTCAGACAATAAAATTGGAGCCTAGGTGTAGGTCCAACAACAAGAATACGTTAAAACCCAAGAGTGCATACAGGGGTTTAATATATATACTCTCCGGAAGCAAAAATAAGCACTAAAAAGCACCCGAAACGCACTTTAAGTGCAGAATTTTAATAAATTCAGCTCAAATCAGCACTTAAACATATGAATATCATGCAGAAATTACGTTTTATTATCCAGAATACTTCCCCAAGTGTTGGGAATTGAAAGAGTACAAGAAGGATACTTAAAAGACACTAAAAAGTGTAAATTAGCACTTTAACGAATCGGTATCTAACCGAACAACCGGACTTTACCCGGAGCATAAAAATATTGTCAATGACATTGTTTATACTTTACTGAGCTAGTTAGGGTCCCCGAACACCCTAACACCCGTTATATTTCATAACACACTAATAACTTACTTAAGTTCCTAACTAACATAACTAGACACTAACTAGTTGGTTGAAATCTAACTAAATACCCCCCCCCCCCCTAACCAATCGGTTCCCCCATGTGGGACACAACACCCATTTCTTTGATTATTCTATTAATCATGTCTAATATCTATAGAACACATTACATGATGGACAATGAGGAAGTTAGTTTATAAGTAAACTCAAGGGTTAATTAGTTTCATTTTCACAAACCACTCAACAAACAAACCACTCCCTTCTCTCCTTCCTTTGTTCGGCCGAACCCACCTTCACACACTACCACCACCTTCAATCCAAGCTCATCCATTCCAAGTCCACTTGAAGGTGTAAGAAGGTGATTCACGAGGCTCGGTGTGTTCGGAAGTTGAAGGACCTTCATCGATTGCTTTTATCCACCTCTTTTGTCCCCTTGAACTTCCCTAGCCTTGTGCTAGTAGTAAGTGCCTCTAAACATCTTCTTGTTCTTGTTTAAAGTGGTTAATAAGAGATTTAACGGTTAAAACTCAAGAACACACAAGATCAAAACTAAAAGTCTTGAAAGAAAGATAAACTAGTTGGATAAAGATATGATATGTGTGTAAATCATGTAAATCTTGTATGATTGTGATTATTTGATGATGTTGTTAGTAAAAGTTGGATGGATCATCATCTAGACATACTAGATCATGTTCAAGAACATGAACTAGTAGTAAGTTAGTGTTAAAATTATAAAAGATGATGAACCCTTCCACTCATGAAACTTGAACTTGAGTAAATGTAATTTTTCTTGTAAAATAAGGTTCTAAACTAGTAGATCTAAAGATCTACAAGTGGTTTTTCGGAAGAACCAAGTGAAAGATGCAAGTCTTGTTAAAACCCGGATATTTTATGAACTAGAAGTATTTTTGGCAAATAAACAAGTGTGTAAACACTTGTGTAACAAGAAAAATTTAACAAAGAAATGTTTTGTAAATCTTGATTAGAAGTTGTGAAACTTCAAGATCTTTAAAAATAAAGTTTTTAAGAAATTAGACTTATTTTTAAAGATAACAAGACTTACTAAATGTGCTAGTAAGTTACTACACATTTTTGTAAATATTCAAGTTCATGAAATGGAGAAATTAGTGATTATTGTTGATAATTGTTGATGATTTAAAAGAAAATAAACACATGTTTTGAAAACATGGGAAACCTCCATTTTTAGGGGAAACTCTGTCAAATTTTTTATAAATTTTGACACTTAGAAAAATATAAGTTTTTGAGAAACTTATTCCCTAAAAATGTATTTAAAAGTATTACCAAGGTTTCCCTAATTTTTGGCGATAAGAAATGAGGATTTCTTCAAGAATAAAAATGGATATAAGTATGTATATTTTTGAGAGAAAAATATATATTGTTTGATCACCAACTTTTGTGCTAAGTGTATATAGTATGTGTTATACGTGCTAGTGTATTAAGACTTAAAAATACACTAAATACTCATGAGAAGTATAAACACAAAATACACATACAACATACAAGATACATAATTCGGGTGCAAAGTGCAAAACACGAGATACTTATATTAATTTTTGAGAAAATAATATAAGTAAGATACTTAGTTAAAAATATAAAATATTTTTAACACAAGAATATATACACAAAAGAGAGTGACTGTACTTGTGCGACACAAGTCTAGTGACTAACGTTAAGAAAACGCGTATAGGTTACGACGTTAATTAAGCAAATCCGGTGAAGTTTACGACGCAAGGAACGCAAAGTTGTGAGTTCATGCTCCCCCTTTTTCTTTAAATGTTTTCAGTTTTTATAACTTTGGGGGTGAAATACGTGTATAAATATTACTATGTTTATAAATGGTATGATAACAAGAAGCACACTTGGTGAGGACGAGAACCAAGTGTGACGAGATATAAGAATACGAGAAACGCACTTGGTGAGGACGAGAACCAAGTATGATGCGTTATGAGAAATGATACGAGAAATCGTGTCACGAATATGGTACATAAGCAACATTAATCAACAATATACCTAGACCGCAGAACAAAAGATTAGATCTAACGGGTGCCGGGCAGCCACACTCTCGGTGAGGGCGAGAATCGAGTAGTGCTTTTGTGTCTCAGAATATGCCAACTAAATGCCTAAGGTTTGGTGACTTCCTATGTCGTGTCACATGTTAATGGCTTTGCAACCCATTAACAATCTGATACTTACAGGAATACTTTAATTACATAAAATTCATACCATACTAAAACTTGATTTATACTTGAAGTACGTGGGGTACTCAAGAAAACGGGAATTATACTTGAAGTACGTGGGGTACTCAAGAAAAACTTGAATTATACTTGAGTACGTGGGGTACTCAAGAAGAACTTGAATTATACTTGAGTACGTGGGGTACTCAAGAAGACTTGAAATATACATGAGTACATGGGGTACACATGAAACTTGATTTATATATGAAAACTTGATTTATACACAAACTATGTTTTCATACAAAGTATACAAACGTGAAATACGAAAACTGCATGAATTCACACCAACATTATGTTGACGTTTTTCCAAAAACTCACATGTATTTCAGGTAACTAGGATGGATGTGCGCGTGGTCTTACTCATGCTCGTGGATGTCGCTTTGTTTATCGTTAAATAAAGTTGTAACTTTTAAGACAGTATGCCATCTCGTGTTGTAAACACTGACTGTTGTTTTCAGTAATGTAATGTTTCGAAGTTACTTTTGAGCATGTAGTATGTTTACTCTTCGTATGCAATGAGAACCTTTCATGATCACACCTCGTGCTTCCGCCGCAGAAAGGGGTGTGATAAAGCGGCAGCTAAATCTAACAAAAATACAAGAAAAGGAATAAACGTGGCATGCCCGACCCCCCGACAGCATCTTCCCAAGCAAAACAAGAGAACAGAAGGCTGAACACGCCCCGTGCTCAGTGAGCACGGGGGCGTGCCCAAGTGTCTTCAGAAAAGACAAAGCTGTAGAAGCTTCTATCACCCACCACGGGGGCATGCCCAATGGACACGGGGCCGTGGTCAACTCTAAGATTCGCAGAATCTGAGGAAATCTTGATAGTACAGATACGCTTCTGCACATGGGGTCGTGCCCAGCGGACACGGGGGCGTGGTCAACTAATGCAGACAAACTGCAATTAATGAAGAAAGAGAAGGAGGATGGACACGGGGCCGTGTCCGAGCGTCTGTTCAGGTTATAAATAGGGGTGCTTGGCTCACTTGCAAACCATCCCTTGGCAAACCACCTCTCTCACACTACACTCACCCTCCATCACCATCACAACCCACATCCACCACCATCATCCATCATCCATCATAGAGTGTGTGTAGTAGTCTCGGGATCAAAGATTGATCGTAAGAGTTCTTGACAATCAAAGGGCATGTTTGCCTAAGTCTCTTACATCACTTGGTGAAGATAAGTGTCTAGTGTAATACTTTTTATTTTTAATCTTTTCGCACTTTTTATTTGGTTATGTATTAATGACTTTAATAACTAGCTTCTTATGTTGAAGGTGATTCTTTCTTATCGTTTGTCCGTGGTGTCTTGGCATTATTTTACTGTCTATATAAAATAAAAGATTTTCACCATTCATATCTCCACGGTCTATATGGAGATATGTTGGCTACCTGGTCGGGGGTTAAGGGAACGGTTTGGTAAGAGTCTTGCCTTGTTCAGTGTATAGATCCTGCAAGGACCTGGGTCAAATTTAGTAGGACCTCCTTCGATACCCACCGGTAATGGATGGTGGGGGTCCAAACTCTTTGATCCCCTCATATGTAAGCTACTATTAAAACTTTAACCCGGCTACTTAGGACTGTATCCCTGCTGACTCAGACTACTTAGCCGAGGGTAACGTCACCTTCAAAAGAGGGGCCTACCACATTATGCATTAATAACTTAATTAATTATCTTTCAATAATCCGACCCTTTAGGATTGTATCCTTGCTGACTCAAACTACTGGGTTGAGGGTAACGTCAGGGGCCTACTACAATAACTAAGATAATATCTTAAAAAGTGCAAAAGTGCGGAAATAATCAAAGGTTACACTACACACGAGTCGGATCCAAGTGATTCATCTTGTCTATCTGTTTTTACTTTTATTTTATTTTTCAGCATTTTAGTTAGTTTTATTTTTCTAGTTTAAAAACCTTTTTCTAACTTTTGATTTGATTAGATGTTGAGGATAAACCGGTACTAAAAGCTCTTGTGTCCTTGGACGACCTCGGTATCTTACCAACACTATACTACGCTCACGATGGGTGCAGTTGCCCATATGTGTGTTTAGTGTTAGTAAATATCATGTTTTATAAATTTAAAACTTGGCTAAAAAGTGTAAAAGGGCTTAAATTATACATTAAAAAACCTATCACACCTAACGCACATCAAGTTTTTGGCGCCGTTGCCGGGGACACAAGGATTTTAAGAAAGCTTAAAATCGACGGCCTAATAAGTTTTTCAAAACGCGCGCACATTTTTCTGCATTTTAGTTAGTTTTGCATTTACAGTAGGTTGAACACGGGTCGTGCTCACTTAGCACGGGGCCGTGCTGCATATTTTTCATAAAACACCCAGATACAGAGCCTGAACACGGGGCCGTGCTCACTGAACACGCCCCGTGCTCAACGAAATCAGTAACTTTAATTAAAACGCCCAGATACAGATTCTGTACACGGGGCCGTGTCCACTAAACACGGGGCCGTGTCCAGCCTCTGTTTCCGTTTTTATTTTTGTTTTCTGGTCTCGAGACTTTGTTGTGGTCTGCTGAGTGATTCTCATGGATCAATACTCAGGAGGTTACAACTACACCTATGAGGAGGATGATTATAGGGAAGACTATTGCACTAATTGTGGTAACCCACACTCGGTTCAATATTGTGACTTATTTCAACCATCCACTTCATACACCTACTATGAGGAGCCCAGGTATGAGCCATCAACTTCATACACATCCTATGAAGACCAAAGGTATGAACCTCCTCCCTCATACTCATATTCTGAAGAACTAAGGTATGAGCCTTCATACTCATACTTTGAGGAACCAAGATATGAGCCACCACCTTCATATGCTTATTATGAGGAACCATGGCGTGAACAACCCACTTCATATGAGTATTATGAAGAACAAAATTACGACCCTTATCCATCATATACTTACGATGAAGGACAATGGTGTGAACCATCTACTTCCTATGGGTATTATGAGGAACAAAGGATCGAACAACCAGATTCAAGCTTTGAGGATCTCGATCCTTATTCTATCACCGACATAGCCGATAAGATAATAGAACACATTAAAACTATCGAACGTTGCATATTGGAATCTCGCGCAAGGGAAGAGGAGTCCCGCGCAAGAGAAGAATTAAATAAAAAAGAGATAGTTGAAAATGTAAAAATGGAAGAACAAATAAGTGAAAAACCGACACATGAGTTAAACAACGAAAAGGGTGAGTCCGACAACGTTAAAATCCAAGAAGAGTCTAATTTTGAAGAAATTAATCTCTTGTCACCTTCTTTCGAAAATCATTGTTTAGTACCCACTCATGCTAAGTTTTTAAAAGAGTTAAACACTAACACTAAAATTGATGAAACGGTAAGCATTAAGTTAACTAATGATCAAACCTCGCTAATAAAAGAAGACCCATTTGAAATCAACATTACACCGGTTCCATGTTTTTTTTCAAAATTCATTTATTAGTAATATCACAATTGATAAAGATCTTTGTGTTAACATAATGCCAAACTACATTTTCGAAAAATTAAGTATTAGTGATTTTTCTCCACTTCAAATACCCATTTTTCTATCCAATCGGAAAGTAATAAAATCAATCGGTGTAGTTGAGGATGTCTTGGTTCAAACAAATCAAATGGTAATCCCAACCGACTTTGTCATCCTTGATGACGCTCCTCAATAGAACAAACCGATTGTATTTTCAGGATTAAATGAGCTTAAATGAACAAAAGAAGCAAAAAGGCAGCTAAATCTAACAAAAATACAAGAAAAGGAATAAACGTGGCATGCCCGACCCCCCCGACAGCATCTTCCCAAGCAAAACAAGAGAACAGAAGGCTGAACACGCCCCGTGCTCAGTGAGCACGGGGGCGTGCCCAAGTGTCTGCAGAAAAGACAAAGCTGTAGAAGCTTCTATCACCCACCACGGGGGTGTGCCCAACGGACACGGGGCCGTGGTCAACTCTAAGATTCGCAGAATCTGAGGAAATCTTGATAGTACAAATACGCTTCTGCACACGGGGTCGTGCCCAGCGGACACGGGGGTGTGGTCAACTAATGCAGACAAACTGCAATTAATAAAGAAAGAGAAGGAGGATGGACACGGGGCCGTGCCCAATGGACACGGGGCCGTGTCCGAGCGTCTGTTCAGGCTATAAATAGGGGTGCTTGGCTCACTTGCAAACCATCTCTTGGCAAACCACCTCTCTCACACTACACTCACCCTCCACCACCATCACAACCCACATCCACCACCATCATCCATCATCCATCATAGAGTGTGTGTAGTAGTCTCGGGATCCAAGATTGATCGTAAGAGTTCTTGACAATCAAAGGCCATGTTTTCCTAAGTCTCTTACATCACTTGGTGAAGACAAGTGTCTAGTGTAATACTTTTTATTTTTAATCTTTTCGCACTTTTTATTTGGTTATGTATTAATGACTTTAATACCTAGTTTCTTATGTTGAAGGTGATTCTTCCTTATCGTTTGTCCGTGGTGTCTTGGCATTATTTTACTGTCTATATAAAACAAAAGATTTTCACCATTCATATCTCCATGGTCTATATGGAGATCTGTTGGCTACCTGGTCGGGGGTTAAGGGAACGGTTTGGTAAGAGTCTTGCCTTGTTCAGTGTATAGATCCAGCAAGGACCTGGGTCAAATTTAGTAGGACCTCCTTCGATACCCACCGGTATTGGATGGCGGGGGTCCAAACTCTTTGATCCCCTCATATGTAAGCTACTATTAAAACTTTAACCCGGCTACTTAGGACTGTATCCCTGCTGACTCAGACTACTTAGCCGAGGGTAACGTCACCTTCAAAAGAGGGGCCTACCACATTATGCATTAATAACTTAATTAATTATCTTTCAATAATCCGACCCTTTAGGATTGTATCCTTGCTGACTCAAACTACTGGGTTGAGGGTAACGTCACCTTCAAAAGAGGGGCCTACTACAATAACTAAGATAATCTCTTAAAAAGTGCAAAAGTGCGGAAATAATCAAAGGTTACACTACACACGAGTCGGATCCAAGTGATTCATCTTGTCTATCTGTTTTTACTTTTATTTTATTTTTCAGCATTTTAGTTAGTTTTATTTTTCTAGTTTAAAAACCTTTTTCTAACTTTTGATTTGATTAGACGTTGAGGATAAACCGGTACTAAAAGCTCTTGTGTCCTTGGACGACCTCGGTATCTTACCAACACTATACTACGCTCACGATGGGTGCACTTGCCCATATGTGTGTTTAGTGTTAGTAAATATCGTGTTTTATAAATTTAAAACTTGGCTAAAAAGTGTAAAAGAGCTTAAATTATACATTAAAAAACCTATCACACCTAACGCACATCAACTCCCGTATCAAAGTTCCCTAGATTCAGTCTTATAGGTGAATATACCAATTTGATATCTGTTCTCTGGGTTAGTGCGAGACCTTGAGAGCTCAGGTATGAACTTCCGTTCAGTCAAAGAGATGAAGGCTCGACTTTGAGGTGTGTTCCCCTTGGGAATCTTCTTTACAACTGCTCTTGATTTGTATCTTTCGATATTTATCAATTTTAAGCAGAGGGTAAGCTTTTACAGCGCGTAAAGTATTATACGAGGTCTAGACCATTGCTTCCGCAATATCAGAAGACCAGGTATAATACCCCAGATATCAAACAGTATAAAGACCTAGTATCTCAAAATCAGGCAATCTCTCAAACAAGATTTCGGGGGTTACCCATATATCCGAGAGATGTTCCCCACGAGATAAGCAAGTATGGATATTTAGGTTTATATCTCAAAAACAATCTACTAAGCGTGTAAAAACCTACTGGCATATCATCAGTGAGACCGTTTATCACATTTTAACATTCCATTTCTTTAGTGTACTGTGATAGTCTACTGATTTACTATCATTTCCTCTTTTTTACACAAAACTCATTTTTGTATTTTATCATGTTTTTGGATTTTTCAAATTTTCTAATGTTTTTGGATTTTCTGACAATTTCTTACTCCCCCTCGGATGTCACTGTCGAATCGTCTTTAACAATATTGTGAACCTTGAGCCGTGTTTGAATATTCTGTACTCTTCAACTTTTCTGCAACTTCAATCAGGATCTTGAAATCTTACAATACGAGTTCCCCCTCGATTGATGATTCGGGTTTGCTTTTGTCACAGAATAAAGCACGAATTCCCCCTGGAATAAATCTTCAGGTCTTTTGCATAGTTTACGACTCTCCTCCGATTTGCTAAACTGCAACCTTCACGAACAATCACCAACTTGAAACTAATCAATACAGCATCCTCTATTTCAACTTTAATCGCATCCGAGTTCTGTTTTTGATATGACTTGTAAGCACCATGATCTTACGCATTCCGCCTGCTCGATCTAAGAATGTACAAAAACTCAACCGGCATATGATAGAAACTTCAAATACCCCAATGGTTAACTTCAAATCTGTGATTCCCCCTGAAGATCTAATATCCCGTTTACCGTGATCCACGTTAACGCACCGTAAGAATGACAGATCCGTGTAAACGGTATTCTCCACAATCAGCAAATCTTCATCGGAAAACAAATCATCTCGTAATGTAATCTGATCTCCGAAGCATTCGTCCACAATCAGATTCATCTCCTTGGATAATCTAGATCTCAGAAGCTATCATCCACGATCACTCTCAGATCTCCGATGCTCGATCAGATATCAACACCTTGGATCATCTTGATCTCGGAAGCTTTCACACACGATCAGATTCACATTCCCCCTGACAATCTGAAGTCGAAACTACCCGAATATAGTTGCAGTGTCACAAATTTCAACATACGACATTGAAATTTTTGATTCCCCCTCATTTTTGCAAATTCTGACGTTTCTATCACTGAATTCCCCCTCAAGCTGAATTCAGTTTTCTGTTCTCTTCTCCAAAAAACTTGACCAACCCAGAATATCACAATATTTGCCACAATTGTCAGTTTTTCGTCTTTGCGGATTTTACGTTTTGGCCCATAAATAGTCAGATACTTCAGAATATAACAATACTGCATCGGTATCATGACTACCCCACTAATTTCCACAATTCGTGATCGCATCACCAAATTTGTTCACTGAAGCCCCCGACGGTGTCCCCAAACAACCCAGCTTGTTCGTTAAAAACCTGAAAAAATCGACAATCACCAAGTTTTTTCTGGAGACTCTCCTCATCGTTGCGATCAAAAAATGCCTTTTTTTTAGGCATTCATCTGGTTGAATAGCATGGTGTCGGATGCTCATCCGATCAGATTGCCATCCGATCGGGTTGCCATCCGATTGAAAGCATCTTCAATAAACCATCAAGTATGATGGTGATATGAATCGGATGGTCGTCCGATCGGATGGTCATCCGATCGGATTGTCGTTCGATTGAAAACAACTGATCTTCCAAACATCCCATAGTGTCATGGATCGGATGGTCGTCCGATCGGATTGCCATCCGATCGGATTGCCATTCGATTGGAAAGCAGTTAACCTCCAACAATCCTTCAAGCAAGATAGTGATGTGGATCGGATGGTCGTCCGATCGAATTGCCATCCGATCGGGTTGCCATCAGATTGGAAATCTTCTAACAGCTCAAGAACACTCCAAATCACGTTTTTTCGATCCAGAATCTTTATTACTGTGAATTTCATGATGAAACTTCACAGGATTGTGCGCGATGCAATTCCGAACAGATTGATGGCTTCTATTCCAAAATCCATCCGTGAATTGACCTTTATTTTGACGATTTTCTCTGTTTAACGTCAAAACTCCCGTTTAACCCAAAATTGATGAGCTTTGGGTGATTTAACCGACTGTTAGATCGATTAAATCGGTACCGTAGCTCTGATACCACTGCTGATTCCAGGATCCGGCGAGTCTGACGGAGCTTTGGTCCCGAAACGACGTGTTCGGTGCGATTATTACGACTAAGAAAGGAGTAGAAGATATATAGAACACCGAGCAGTCAATTTCAAGTGGTTTCCATTGATTATTTGACGGTTACAGCACCATGAAACCACACGGACAGCATGTCCCCTCTGGGAACCAAAAGCTTGTTCAAATGGGAGCCCCATGCCCCTATTTATAGACATTTCACACTAAGTCCATCCGTCCGGATTGTCATCCGATCGGATGGACCTTTGACATTTACAAAACCTGTCCAACTTTCTCTATTCTATACAATATTCAAGACACGCTCTATCTAGCTATTCGCACAGTGGCAGACGTACGAAATATGCACTAATAGCCACCCTGGTCCTCATGGGTGTGGGCTCGCTACACCCAAATAGATCTATCACTTATGTCCCTCGGTCCTACGACGAGGATTAATGGCCTTAAGTGTTGTACCCACCACTCACATGAACAAGCAGTAACCTTCCTTAGCTAACTATACCATGTACAAAACGTTTGTAAACAATTGTAACATGTATTTCACCCCCGAAGTTATAAAACTGAAAACAGTTAAAAGAAAAGGGGGACATGAACTCACTGTCTTGCGTCTTCAACAATCGTAACACTCGTTCCTTCAGCAAACATGACTACCTACAATGTACTAATGTCTATTAGACGGACGGGTCATGCCTTGTCTTAGAATTAACGTTTCTGAGTTAGGTTTCTTTTATGTCTTCAATATTATTCCAAGTTATAATTACTTGTTAAAATAATAAATACTTTAACTTAAATTATATTTATTACTTTGTGGAATAATAGTTAAACAATATTTTGTAACAATACTTCTCAAGTATTTATACTTGCACTTCCTTCCCAAGGATGGGTATATTTGTATTTGTATATTTTTGCCAGGTATCGGTGTCGTATTCTGGTGCGGATTTATACGTACGAGGATACGTATCTTCTTGTAATTGTTAAGTATTCTTATACTTAATTTTGTGTTAAACTTTCCGGAATATTATTTCTAATAAAATTCCACATATATATATATATATATATATATATATATTCCCAATATATATATATATATATTTTAGAATTATTACTTAGAAAAATTATTTATAATTTTTCCTTTTGTCAAAAACATTTGTAGTTCCAAAATAATATATTTTCAAGTCTAACTTTAGAAAATATATATATATAGACTTATTTTTATCCAAAAATAATGTATTTCAAGTTTATCCAAGAATATATATATTTTTCCCAAAAATATTATACTTCCTAGTAATTCCAAGAAAACATATATATTTTTAATCGCCAAAAATTATATATTTCCTTCTTGTCCAAATATGATATAATTTCGTGATATTCATAAAAATCAAATTTTCATTTCTTTGTGTCCAAAATATCATTTACCAAAAATATATTTATAACTGTATTTTCTGGTATATTTTATAAGTTACATTCTTTCGTTCGGTTTTACAATATTATGTGTGTAACTTGTATATTTATTCCTTGAGATTTTGGTAACATTTTGGATTTTAATTTCTTGGTATTTTGTTAAGTTATATTATTTTAACCCTAAGATAATATAACTAATACACAAAGTATACAAATATTCACACACATGTGTCTTCTAAATATATATATTTAGCCACTCTGATTTATAAAAATCAACCTCCAATACTTGTATTTTTGTAACAAAAATTATGGCAAAGTTTATATGGAAACTCATGGTTAAAATATACTTGTAAATATTTGTTTGAAAATATTTTTCTAAGTGTTTACATTTTTAGAAAATTTTGCCATAGTTTCCCCTAAAAATGGAGGTTTCCATGCTTTCAAAGCATATAATTTTCTTCTAAAATCATCACAAACAATCAACAACTCAATCAACACTTACCAAGTGCCAAAATCATGCAATTTACACAACAACATGAACTTGAACTTTTATGAAAACTTGTAGTAACTTACTAGTGTGTTTAGTAAGCTTAGTTACCCTTTAAAGTGTGGTTATTTATTTGTAAATCCCTTTCTTACAAGATCTAGTCTTTTACAACTTACAAGATGATTTTTCTAAAAATCATTCTTTTGAATTTTTCTTGTTAACAATGTATTTTTATACTTGTTTTACCACTAAAAACATGGTTAGTTTCTTTAAAATCCATGATTATGTAAATCTTGTGATTTAACTTAGTTTATTGAGAAAACTAGTTTTGAAATCATCCAAGTTTATGACTAGTAACATGTTACATACTTCATCATTCACAAAATTATTTTTATTTTCAAGTTCATGAGAAACATAAAGTATGATCATCTTGGTCTTTCACAAGATCATCACCTCAACTTGCTAGATCATGTGTTTAATCACAATCTAGTAAGCTTCATATGATGTCTAACATCATAAACACAAGAAAATAACAATCAAGTATCATATATACACTAAATCAACATTGATTCTTATGTTATTAAGCTTTATGTGAAGGTTCATCTTCTTGCTTCATTATGATTCTTGTGATTAACATCTTACATAATCTTTTAACCATCAAAATGAGAAGTAAATTCAAGTTACAAGAGGCTTACTACTAGCACAAGGGCTAGGGATGATACTCAAGAAGATGAAGATGATGAATGTGATGGATAAAAGCAAATGAAAGAGGTCCTTCAATCTCCAAGAGCTCCAAGCTTACTTGTAGACCTTCTTACACCTTGTGATATCTTGAGAATGGATGAATTAGAGGTGGAAGTGAGGGTAGTGGTGGTGCTTGGTTTCGGTCGAGAATGGGAGGAGAGGGAGAGAGAGATGAAGGTGAAGTATGATGAAGATGAATGGTGGTTCAAGACTTGTGGGCTATCTTATAATCTTCTAACACTCAAATGTCCAATGGTTTCCATGTCTCAAAAGATCTAACACAATCTATTAAACAATTTAAAGAAATCAAAGGTGGGCCACACCCTTGTAACCGTCCACACAAGGGGGGGGGGGTCTTGGTTGGGATGTAATTGATAGTTAGGGATATTAGTTAGAATCTTAAGGGATTTAGTTAGTGTTTAAGTTGTTATGGTGTTATATAGTGTGTTATGATGTTCGGGGATCATAACTAGCTTGGAAACATTAAAACAGTGCTTCTAGTGTAAATTTGATGTTTCGGGTAGTGTCCGGTTGTTCGGTTAGATACTGATTCGTTAAAGTGCTAAACTATACATTTTAGTGTTCTTTATGTACCCTTTTGTGACACTTTTAATTCCCGACACTTAGGAAAGCATTCAGGACCATTTAGTCCTATTTTTGCATGATACTAGCTTGTTAAAATGCTGATTTTTGCTGAATTCAGCACTTTGGGTGAGTTTTAGGCACTTTCCAGCACTTAAACTATCACTTAGAAAAGCAGTTTTGTGATCCTCACCTTCCTACACACTACACTAGTGTAATACTTGGTTTCTGGCTCATTCTGTGTCTCATTGTATTGTCTGTCTATGTGCTGAGTTCTGTCAGCATTTTTCTGAGTTATCCGCTAACTGTGCTAACTGTGCTTTGTGCATCATTTATGTCAATATGGTTTGCATGTAATAATGATGTGACATTATGCAATATGTGATGCACATGTAAGTATGATGTAGTAATCAGAAAGTAGTTAATTGTAATTCAGCACAATCATTAAGCATTGATCAAGATTAATTAATTGTACGGATACCTGGATTTTTGACAGTTGTCACATTCTCCCCCTGTTAAGAAAATTTCGTCCTGAAATTTAAGTTCTGCTACTAGCTGTAGGGGAGTTGGGGAACAAATGCGGGTACTTTGCTTTCATGCGGTCCTCACGCTCCCAAGTGAACTCTGGACCATGACGCGCATTCCATCGAACCTTGACGAGTTTAACACTACTCCTACGCGTCTTGTTAATCTTCCAATCAGTAACCTCGATAGGTTCTTCAGTAAAGTGGAGTGTGTCGTCAATGTGAACTTCATCGGCAGGAATGACAACTGTTTCTTGAGTTGGACTCTTTTTTCAGATTAGATACATGAAATGTATCATGAACTCCATTCAGTTCCGCAGGTAGATCCAACTTGTAAGCTACAAGACCAATCCTCTCCAGGATTCTGAACGGTCCAATATATCGTGGGTTTAACTTTCCACGTTTCCCAAAGCGTACTACACCTTTCCAAGGTGTGACTTTTAGTAAAACCATATCTCCCACTTCAAACTCCAGAGGTTTCCTTCTTTGGTCTGCATAGCTCTTTTGTCGATCACGAGCCGCCTTAATGCGCTCTCGGATCTGTATAATCTTATCTGTCATCTCTTGAACCAATTCGGGACAAACAAGCTGTCTATCACCAACATCTGCCCAGCATAACGGTGATCGACACTTGCGTCCGTAGAGTGCTTCAAATGGTGCAGCTTGAATGCTTGTATGGTAGATGTTGTTATAGGAGAACTCAACCAATGGTAGGTGAGTGTCCCAATTGCCACCCAAGTCCATTACGCAAGCTCGCAACATATCTTCTAGCGTTTGAATCGTTCGTTTTCTCTGGCCATCTGTTTGTGGGTGAAAAGCAGTACTCAGATTCAACTGAGAACCAAAGGCTTCTTGGAAGGATTGCCAAATCCTTGACACAAATCTTCCGTCTCTATCGGAAATAATTGAGAGAGGCACTCCATGTCATGCAACTATCTCTCTGAGGTACAGCTCGGCTAGCTTACCTGTGTTGTCTTTTTCTCTGATCGGAAAAAAGTGCGCAGATTTTGTCAAACGGTCTATGATTACCCATATCGTATCATGACCTCTGGGTGTCTTTGGCAGCTTTGTTATAAAATCCATTGATATCTGCTCCCACTTCCACATGGGTATTTCAGGTTGCTACAGAAGAACTGAAGGCTTCTGATATTCGGCTTTTACTTTGGCACAGGTTAAGCACTTTCCAACATAGGTTGCAACATCGCCTTTCAATTTTGGCCACCAATAAAAATCCTTTAAATCTTGGTACATCTTGTCCGATCCTGGATGGATCGAGTACCTCGATTTGTGAGCTTCATCAAAAATTACGTCTCTAAGACCACCAAAGAGGGGAACCCAAATTCGTTTCATGAAACACAATGTTCCTTCCTCATTGGCTACCAACTGTTTCTCCATCCCTCGGAGATATTCATCCTTAAGATTTTCCTTCTTAAGAGCTTCTCTCTGCGTAGCACGAATGCGCAATGAGAGGTCTGTCTGTATAATCATTTCCAAAGCCCTAACCCTTATGGGCTTAATCCTCTCTTTTCAACTTAAGGCGTCTGCCACTACATTCGCCTTTCCTGGATGATATTTGATTTCGCAATCATAATCGTTTAACAGCTCAACCCATCATCGCTGTCTCATGTTAAGCTCCTTCTGATCGAATATATGCTGTAGGCTCTTGTGATCAGTAAAGATCGTGCATCGGGTGCCATACAAATAGTGTCGCCAAATCTTTAATGCAAATACCACTGCGCCTAATTCCAAATCATGTGTGGTGTAGTTTTTCTCATGAATCTTTAACTGGCGTGAAGCGTAAGCGATAACCTTCTGTCGTTGCATCAGCACACAACCTAATCCCTGACGCGAGGCGTCACAGTACACCACGAAGTCGTCGGTGCCTTCGGGTAGGGATAAGATGGGTGCATCGCAAAGCTTGTTCTTCAGCAACTGAAAAGCTTCTTCTTGTTTATCTCCCCATTCATACTTCTTATCCTTTTGAGTAAGGGAGGTCAGCGGTTGAGCGATTTTCAAAAAATCCTCAATGAATCTGCGATAATACCCTGCCAAACCTAGGAACTGACGGATCTCGGTTGGCGTCTTCGGAGTTTCCCAATTTTTGATCGCCTCGATCTTGGTGGGATCCACATGAATTCCATTTTCGTTTACCACGTGACCAAGGAACTGAACCTCACGCAACCAGAACTCGCACTTTGAGAATTTTGCGTACAATTTCTCTTTCTTAAGCAGCTCTAAAATAGCTCTTAAGTGTTGTTCATGTTCTTCCTTCGTTCTTGAATAGATCAAAATATCGTCGATAAACACAATCACGAATTTATCGAGATATGGCTTGCAAACTCGGTTCATCAAATCCATAAACACTGCTGGCGCGTTTGTCAGACCAAACGACATTACTAGGAACTCGTAGTGTCCATAACGGGTTCTGAAGGCAGTCTTTGGTATGCTTTCTTCTTGAATTCGCAACTGGTGATACCCTGATCGAAGATCGATCTTGGAATAGAAACTCGAACCTTGTAGTTGATCAAACAGGTCATCGATCCTTGGCAAAGGATACCGATTCTTAATAGTCAACTTGTTTAGCTCTCGGTAGTCGATACACATGCGGAAACTACTGTCCTTCTTCTTAACAAACAGCACTGGAGCTCCCGAAGGCGAGAAGCTTGGTCTAATAAATCCCTTGTCCAAAAGTTCCTGAAGTTGCGTCGACAATTCTTGCATTTCAGAAAGCGCAAGTCGATAAGGTGCCTTAGCTACAGGCGCGACGCCTGGAACTAAGTCAATGTGGAATTCGACTTGTCTCTGCGGTGGCAATCCTGGCAAGTCAATATGGGAAACTTCATAATATTCCCTCACAATTGGGATATCTTCCAGCTTTGGATCAGCGGCTTCCTTGTCCACGACGTGTGCCAAGAAGGCAACACATCCTTTCTGCCAACTTCTTCGGGCCTTCAAACAACTGATGATCCTTAAAGGCGTATCATGCTTCTCTCCATGCACTACAATCGTCTCTCCATTCGCTATCGGAATGCGTATGATCTTCTCGTGACACACAATCTCCGCTCGGTTGCTCGATAACCAATCCATTCCAACTACCACGTCAAAGCTTCCCAACTCGACTGGCAGAAGATCAAGCGTAAACTCATGCTCCCCGAGCTCTATTGCACATCCTCTAATTACTTCATTCGTTTCTACTAGCTTTCCATTAGCTAGCTCTATCGAGTACTGTCACACCTCGATATTTCCACGTATTACCGGTGGGCCCGGTGGGGAGTATCGTGACGTAGTTGATATCATCATAGACAATTTATCACAGTTTATATACATAGCGGAAGTCGAAGGATAAAAATATTTCAAACCAAAGGAAAGTAATATCATTTATTACAAAACGGTTGTAAAGGATCCACAGGCGGATCAAAGTTAAAAAGAAACATTGTTCAGCAGATTTATAAACATCTAAGTTTGCAAGACTCTTTATTGATGCTAGGAGTAGCCAGCCTATTCCGATTAGTACCTGCACTTAACCTTTTTGGAAAATACGTCAGTTTTCACTGGTATATACAATTAACCGACTCATTTTGAAAATGTTTAAGAAAATTGATTTGAATGCACAAGGCACAAAATATCTTTTATAACTTGGGATAATTATTTAAAAATAAACTTGTTAAAGAATTACATGTTCGTTATACGTTCAGTAGCCCGGGCTGAACACCGGGTTAAAGATTAATTGACACACCACATAATATAATACCGCGGCGAGTTATTCTCGAACGGCGGTTATATCTTTTTATATACGCACCGGCAGGTGTATGCCTACACCCCGTGCTTAGGTCGTGGCCATTTAAATGAATGATGCCAAGGATATCCGGGACATGGTTATTAACCCCCCAAAGGCTTTAAGCAAACAAAACAAATTAAACGGGTCATCTCAATAAATTAACCTTCATATGATTAACAATTCAAAGCCCGACCAAGCGATATTTTATATACCGTACCCCAAGCCCGTATAAGGGAAAATAAGTTAAAAGTATTTACCTGAGCAAATTATATAAATTTATCCCAGCCGTACAAATCAGCAAGTGCAAGTATCTTTTACTGGTCTCCTAAATCTGGAACGAAGGTTTTAATTAACCTATTAGATTCCTAACAGATCTTACTTTAGACCGGTTAGTTTTAAAGAAAGGTATACGGTTCAATCGCAAGATTAAGTGAAGACCGGATTAGAGTGTGGTTTAGACCCGACAAGTATGAAGACTTGTATAATATGGGTAAACTAAACACATTCTGGATTTTGAAGTGAAAATGATAAGGTTTGACCCGTTTCGGTTAATTTATGCAAACTAGTTACATAAATCGTACCGAACGCGATAAATTCATAACGGGTAACCAAATGAGTCATGAACAAGTTTTCTAAGTTAATATGCCTTAAATATGTTGTGATATCAGTAGGATACCTTCCATTATGCCCAAAACGAATTTAAACTCAAATCAAGCCCCGTAGGGGTATTTTGGTCATTTTAAAGGTTATAAAAGAGATTTAATATTACTCTGAGGTTCAGGTCTGAAATTATCAGTAAAAATATTTAATTTAATAAGTTATATCATTAGGGTATTACATATATGTGAAACGTATCATTTATAACTAAACTATGCATCGTAGGGGCATTTTGGTAATTTCACATAGGCTTTAAAGGTCAAATTTGGAAATCTGAGTTCAAAACTTTTGCTTACTGTTAAAATATAAAAATTTACTTAAAACATCAGTAGGTATTAAGTTTTATATGTCAAAAATAGTTTTAACTCATACTATGCGTTTAAGACGCGTAAAAAGTCGCTTTTAAGCGATTTTCGGTTTATATAAGAAAAGCTGATATTTTTATCATTCCAGAAGGCTTAAAATATTTTATTTATCATATAAAATCAGTAGCAAAATATTTGGTATCAATATGTTATGTAAAACTCATTTTATTCAAGAAAAGGGTATAACCGACAATTACCGAATCAAAGCTAGAACCCAATGATATGATCAGTTTAAAAATAAATAAAAATCTTCAAAAGTCCCAAAATATTATATTAGATCAGTGGGTAAAAATTTTGGTATCAAAATTTGGGTTTAGATAGGCTTTATGCTAATTATGCCGTTTAATTAATAAAAAGCTTCTTAATTACGATATTGAGCATAACTCCTAATCTAGACCTCAAACTGATGTCAAATTTTAGGACAAGTTTATAAATCAGTAACAAAGGTTTTTGTCCTCTCACATTTTCAAAAATCTCGTTTTATGGTCAAAAGGGCATAATGGTCAACATTTAGGCATATAACGGAAACATGCAAATGAATCGGATAATTTAGGATCCAAGTTGTATAATCTCAGAGAGTTATACTAATGTGAATCATGGACCTAATGGAAGCTTACGGCATTTCTAAAACAATCTAAATCGGGTCAGAACTGAAAGTCAAAGCAAAAGTCTACTTTTGCGACTTTCGGTTCCGAACCGAGCCTAAGTTCAAAATTGTCGGGTTGAACATGCTTAGACACGTTCTTACATTAATTACCAAGTTATATGAGTGATAAAACAGGTTTCACGGCTTCTACATTGTTAATTATGTGTTTATTTGAATATTAGCTTTCTGTTGACTTTTTACAATTAAGTTTGACCCGACAATTGACCTAGTTAGAGTGGAAATCAGATGGTGCCCTTTTAAGGGTTTATTACCCACATAATTACCAACTCATAGCCACTTTCAATTCGAGAAATGACTGGACCATTAGTGATTAATCACTAAGTCAAACCTTAATTACGATGGTTTTGACTTTAGGCCATTAGACTAATAAAACACGAATTAAAGAGGTTAAGGAAGCTTATTGAAGAACTTAGCACGACTAATGATCCTTAGGGAATGATCTTGAGCTCCAGGAGGCTCCAGAATTTAAGTTAGAATGATTTTCAAAGTAAATGCAAAATGTTGCAACCAAGAGCTCATTATATAGTGATTTTGATTGAACAAGATCATGCCAACAAGGTCTATGGGTGATTCCTGATCATCCCCAAGTGTCCCTATGCATGAAAAACCACTGGTCCAGCCCCTGGGATCGAATACCATGCATATAAGTCGGTGTAACAGGCTATAATAGGCATCTGTCCAAGAAATGGGAGCTGGCAGGTTTTAGGCGGCCCGCGTAAGCTCCAAGAGGAGTCTTACTCGGCCGGTATTAATGCTGGGTTCCGGTTACAAAGTTTCAGCAATTGCACATTTGGTCCCTGGTCCTCCTAAACTTGATTTTAACTTGTTTTATTGCACTTTTGACCCCCAAACTTGACTTTTAAGGACTCTAAGTCATAAACCAACTTTGTTAAGTCCCCGGTTAGTTTTACGATCACCCGAAAAGTCCTAAATTTCAACGTTGACGCTTTTAACCCCTCACTTACGAATGTTAGCGTATCTTTCTCATACGATATCGAAACCTTGTGAAATTTTTATCACTCATTCTAGTGAGCATAATTAATCATTACAAAGCTTTGGGTTCACTAAAAGGTCACTCAGAGGTATAAATTAAACATGTTGACACATTTAACCCTTGCGGTTTGTAAACTTTCACTTTCTTCCACAAACGGCCTCATATGATTCATAATTCATCCGTTTAAGAGTATAAACATCGTGTAGGGTTGTTGAAAGGTATATTTATCGAATGTTGACACCTTGAATCCCTTTACACATATACTTTCTTTGTTTTTCAACTTTAGTCCCTCATATTCAATCCATTACACGTTTAAAGCTCATGATACGTGTCTTCATTATATTGGTTGTGATTTTACGAGGTGTTACATCCTCACCCCCTTAAAAGAAATCTCGACCTCGAGATTTACTGAAATAAATGAGGGTACTTTTGTTTCATTGTGGACTCAACCTCCCACGTGTACTCTGGACCTCTACGGGCATCCCATTTAACCTTTACAACCGGTACATGCTTCTTTCGAAGCTTCTTAACCTGTCGATTCTCGATCGACAAAGGTTTTTCGACAAACTTTAAGCTCTCATCAATATGCACATCCGTATGTGGCATGACTAGTGATTCATCGGCTAGACACTTCTTCAGATTGCAAATGTGGAACACATTATGAATTCCACTAAGCTCTTCAGGCAGGTTTAACTTGTAAGCCACTGTTCCGACAGATTCGATGATCTCAAAGGGTCCTATGTATCTTGGGCTTAACTTTCCTTTCTTGCCAAAACGCATTACCCCTTTCCAGGGTGATACCTTAAGTAACACTTTGTCACCAACCTCAAACTTTAGAGGTTTACGCCTTTTATCTGCGTAACTTTTCTGCCTATCCCTGGCAGCTTTGAGACGATCTCGTATCTGTACAATCTTATCTGTCGTCTCCAGGACTATATCTGGTTCTGTTAGTTGGACATCTCCAACTTCTGCCCAACAAACGGGCGTTCTACATTTCCTTCCATACAAAGCTTCAAAAGGTGCAGCTTGAATACTGGAATGATAACTATTATTGTATGAAAATTCAATCAACATAAGATGATCATCCCAACTTCTACCTAGATCAATAACACAAGCCCTTAACATATCTTCAAGTGTTTGTATAGTACGCTTACTTTGACCATCCGTCTGAGGATGATACGCAGTGCTGAAGTTTAATCGAGTGCCTAGGGATTGCTGAAAGCTTTTCCAAAAATGCGATGTATATCTCGTATCCCTATCATAGATGATAGATACTGGCACTCCGTGAAGAGATACAATCTTGTCCACGTATAGCTGAGCTAACTTATCAGAGCTATGTGTTTCCTTAATATGTAAGAAGTGGGCTGACTTAGTCAGTCTGTCGACTATAACCCAAATAGTATCTTTGTGATGAAATCGATAGTTACCATTTCCCACTTCCAGGTAGGAAGTTCAGGCTGTTGTAGCAAACCTGACGGTTTCTGGTGTTCTGCTTTAACTTGTGCGCACGTCAAACATTTGGCCACATAAGTGGCTATAGATTTCTTCAAATCTATCCACCAATAATTTGCCTTCAAATCCTGGTACTTCTTATCACTACCAGGATGGATAGAATATTTGGAGCTATGAGCTTCCTGAAGAATTACATCCCGAAGTCCTCCAAAGATTGGAACCCATATTCGTCCATTCAATCTTAATATTCCATCCTTGCCATATGATAATTGCTCAGCAGTTACTCCCAACTTTTCATTTGGATAGTTAGCTTCTAACACAGCTTCCTTCTGAGCGGCTAACAGTCTTTCATTCAGGCCGTTCTTTAACTCAATGCTCTTGGCATTGATTCTAATAGGCTTAACCCTTTCCTTTCTACTCAAAGCATCGGCGACCACATTCGCCTTACCTGGATGGTATCGGATTTCACAATCATAATCATTCAATGTCTCCATCCATCGGCACTGTCTCATGTTCAGATCCTTCTGATTGAACAAGTGTTGAAGGCTTTTGTGATCAGAATAGATCACACACTTGGTACCATATAAATAATGCCTCCAAAGTTTTCGTGCAAACACAACTGCACCCAACTCCAAATCGTGGGTGGTATAATTCTTCTCGTGCACTTTTAATTGTCGGGAAGCATATGTAATAACTCTACCCTTCTGCATGAGCACACATCCCATTCCAGTGTGTGATGCGTCGCAGTATACAACAAATTCTTCAATCCCTTCGGGCAATGTCAACACAGGAGCGCTGCTTAATTTCTGTTTAAGGATATCAAAGGATTCTTGTTGCTTAGGACCCCAATCAAACTTAATATTCTTCCTAGTCAACGAAGTTAGGGGTGCAACAATTCTTGAGAAATTTTTAATAAAACGCCTGTAATATCCTGCCAGGCCTAAGAAGCTGCGAATCTCTGTGGGTGTCTTCGGCTCTTGCCAATTCATGATAGCTTCAATCTTAGCGGGATCCACCTGGATACCACGCTCACTAACCATATGTCCAAGGAATTGGACTTCACGAAGCCAAAATTCAGATTTTGAGAACTTGGCGTAGAGCTTTTCTTGCTGAAGCAGTTTAAGAATACATCGAAGATGTTTCTCATTGTCAGCTTGGTTCTTTGAATAAATAAGAATGTCATCAATAAAGACAATGACAAACTTGTCTAATTAGGGTTTGCAAACGCGGTTCATGAGGTCCATGAAGGCTGCTGGTGCATTAGTGAGCCCGAAAGGCATCACTAAGAACTCGTAGTGACCATATCGAGTTCTGAATGCAGTCTTGTGCACATCTTCATATCTAACCTTCAGCTGATGGTAACCTGACCTCAAGTCAATCTTGGAGAAGTAACTTGCTCCTTGAAGCTGATCGAACAGATTGTCGATCCTGGGCAATGGATATCTGTTTTTAATTGTAACCTTGTTTAACTCTCGATAATCAATGAATAAGCGCATTGGTCCATCCTTTTTCTTTACAAACAGGACCGGTGCTCCCCAAGGAGATGAGCTAGGCCTAATAAATCCTTTTGCCAACAAATCATCCAACTGAGTTCTCAACTCTTTCATCTCTGTTGGGGCCAACCGGTAAGGCGCTCTTGCAACCGGTGCTGCTCCAGGTATAATGTCGATTCTGAACTCCACTTGCCTATCTGGGGGTAAACCAGGTAGTTCTTCAGGGAATACATCGGGGTATTCAGAAATGATGGGAATATCTTCAATCTTCGGTTTTGGTTCATCAATAGTTACTTGTGCCATGTAGATGACACAACCCTTCTTCATACACTTTGACGCCTTAAGCATAGACACTTGTTTAGGTAACCCGTACTAAGTATCTCCCTATATGGTAAGTGGCTCACCATACGGAGTCTTGATAACCACTTGCTTTTTATCACAAACGATCTGGGCTTGGTTATGAGATAACTAATCCATGCCTATTACTATGTCGAAACCAGCTAATTTCAAAGGAAGCAAAGACAACGGAAAAGAGTGGTTCCTAATGGATATAAAACATCCATCTAACACGGTGGAAGCGGTTTCTATGGTACCGTCGGCCAATTCTACTTCATACTTTATGCCCAGGGTTTTAACAGGCAGATTTAATAACTTGCAAAACTTATCATCTATAAACGACTTATCTGCACCCGAATCAAATAATACCCTTGCATAAACATCATTGATAAGAAAGGTACCTGTTATCACATTGTCATCCTGAACTGCCTCCCGTGCATTCATTTGGAAGACCCTAGCATTGGTCTTCTTTCCTTCCTCAGCTTTCTTGGCATATTTTGGGCAGTTGGTCTTGATGTACCCTTTCTCATTACAATTGTAGCAAGTAGCATCCTTTATCTTCTTGCAAGCTAATGTCTTATGCTCACTTGACTTGCAAAGCCCACAAGCTCTTGGCTGTGACGAGGACTTTGATTCGTATCTGCACTTCCCAAGATGGCGTTTCTTGCAGATCTTGCATTTGGGCTTTTCGCCCGACTGCTGGTCATCCTTCTTGAATCCTGAACTCTTTTTGTGGTCAGAGTTCCCCTTGTGCCTCTTGTCTGAATGGTGTGAGTTATCATCCTCATGTTTTCTCTTCCCAGCATCAAAATGCCTAAGCGATCTCTGCCTGACCGCATCACGGGTACGAGATAATGACAGATCAGCTACAGACCTAAAGGTAGTAGGTCGAGAGGCTTTTACGCTAGCTTTGATCTCTGGGGCTAAACCCCCAATGAAACGGGCTATTCGTTTTGGTTCTGGCGTCACCAAGTAAGGAACCAATCGCGACATGGTATTAAAACTCGTAAGATATGCCTGACAGTCCAAATTTTTCATAACTAATGTCAGGAAGTCAGTCTCGATCTTCTCAACTTCATGTTGAGGACAGAAAGCATCTTTGATCAACGTAACAAACTGATCCCGAGTCATGTTGTACAACAGGATCTTCCCAGTAGCTTGGATCAATGACCTCCACCACGCTAGAGCTTCTCCTTTAAACGATTGCGACACAAACTTCACTATATCCTTATCAGCGCAACCACTGATATCAACCACGGTATCCATCTCGTCTAGCCTCGTCATGCAATCAATGGCTCCTTTTTCCCCAGTGAAATTCCTAGGCTTGCAGGAGATGAAATACTTATAGGAACAACCCCTAATACGCGGCTCTTGATCGAATACGATCTTCTTAGACGGAACACTATGCTGATTTGAGGAGTGTTGAGCATCATCCTTCTTTGACCCGTGAGGTTTAGAAGGTGGCTTACTATGAGCCTCAGAGTGAGCCTTAGGGTGTGATTTTACGCGTTGTGCAGATAGGGTCCTGCTACGGGTACCACTTGATTCATTATCTCGTCTGTCTAGGGCTCGAGTAACGGCATTGTCTATTAATGCCTGCAGCTCTGCACCAACTATATTGATTCTGGTGGTATCATGATTCTCTCTCGGGTGACTGTTGACTTCATCAGACCCGGCCATGTAGCTTGCTTGCTACATAAAATATTTAACAAGGATTTATTCAGGAGTCTAATATGGAATTGTCTTTTATGAAAATTCATTAACCATGGTAACTATAAACCATATTTGGTTAATTTATTAAACGTATTCATTTAGGATTTTCATCATAATTTATCCTAATTATAAAGTATTAAGGGTATTATTAATGGCACATAAGGCCTAGTCACAAGGACAATTTAAATTATAAACCATGATTTTAGAGAATCGATGTATTAAGGTTTGAACGTAGTTCATTACCTTTTATTGACAGGGAGTCGTAGACTACAATCTGTCTTTTGTCTTATATGACAATGATTATGGCTCTTAGGCCCTACATCACAAATGGATGTTTAAATATTAAAGAAGGAATTGGAAGAATCCAATATAAGGATGACATGTGTGATTTTAACGAATCAAATCTGCCAGGAGTGTTAACATGTTTTCAGATGTTAACAAGGATTTGAATATTTTTAAGCAGGTTTTACCATTTTGGCCAGGTCTATAATGACATGCAGGCTAGGTTATACCCTTTAAGATTCTTATTAAATTTTTTTAGGCAGATTTTATAAAAGGAATGACATATTTTTAGATTTATTTATTTCATACATATTATATTTATGCATATAATGACAAAATGAAATTTAAATTATAACATGCCATTAAAATTTAAAAGAGTACATATTGCCCTAAACGGGACTTTAACAGAAATAACTTGCCCACGCAGGGGCTAAACTGAAACTACAAGTCCTCGCAGGGACTGGATACAGAAATAGATGTCCACGCAGGGACTAAAGATAGAAAGACAAGGAAATTACAATACAAATAAATAAATAAGGAATCTTCAAAAATCCCTTTTCTTCTTTCCTTTGATCAGATTCGCCAGACCTTTGAGAAATCCCCGGCAGTTCCTATGTTCCTCTTGAACCTCCCGTTCCACCTGGCTCAACCTCTGTAGAATCTCCTGTTGCTGCTGGGGCTGAATCAATGGCGGCTGTAGCGGCTACTGATGCGGAGGTTGAGGAGGTGGTGGGTGTTGATACCCATAAGGTGGGTACCCGGTTTGGTAGGAGGATGCGTAAGGCCCTTCAGGATGATGGGCATTGTAGTTGGCTGCTACAAGGTATGGGTCAACATTGGGGGCATTGTAGTAGTTATACCCTGGGTAGGCAGGCTGCTCAAAGGGGTTGTATGCTGCTGTACCGGCGTAGGTAGGAATTGGGTTATCATAACCCAATGGCGGTGGTGCGACTGGCGCAGAGTCTACCTCGGAAACGGGGTTTGAAGGCCCACCTATCTGTGGGTCTTCATGTAGTGGCGGGTAGTGACTGCCACATGAATGTTGAGGGGTGCTAAAATGGAAATCCCCTCCTCACACGGACATTCGTGCACCTGTTCTTCTATGCCTCGGTGGCTCCGGAGGCAGCTGCTGCTCAAGCGGTGGTGGTGGCGGTGGCGTGACCGCCACAAAATGCGAATCCTCAGAGGGATCCTGCTGCTGTTGTTGTTGTTGGTTGTAGGAGGGAGTGAACACCCAGTCGTATTGGGCAAACCTCGCCTCGTAGCTGTCGGGACCACGATAAGGTGATCCATGAAAGGATGACCCATCCGAAATCTCGATGGGGTGAGTAGGTGTTCCGGTTGGCGGCTGGGCAGGTTCCGGATCCTCTTCCATGTCCATGGAGAAGTGGTCCTCCGGTCCCAACGGGTTATAACCCATTGGCTCATCAATTTGGTTTGCCGGGTTGAACCGGCTTTGGAAGTAGGGTGTTGGGTCGTTGAAGGAATGGTGTGAGTTGGGGCGTTGAAGGGGTATGAAAGAGTGATGTGGGTTGTGGGGCTCGTTCTCCGATTGAGGCCCGAAAGAGTTGAGGTAGGAAGGTGAGGAGCTCAGCGAGACTGAACGCCTCACGGGTTCTAAATAGGTCCTCCAGTCTTCTTGAGGACTGGTACTCAAAGTGGCTGATGGAGTTCGCCGGTGTGAAGGCCCGGCCTCGTGATCGTTGGGGGCGATGAGTGGCCCCTTGCCTCTTCCTCTTCCTCGGAATCTTGGCGGCATTTTTGTTGGTCCTGTCAAAACAAACAAAAGAAACAACAAAAGAAAACAATAAAGGACAAAACAAAATAAGTAAGAATTAGTCCTAAGTTCTTTGTCTAGACTCGAAAGTCGAGGAATGTGCAAACTGTGTCATTGAGATTAAACACAAAAGGCTAGTGTTTAATTCACTCAACGTTGGCTCTGATACCAACCTGTCACACCCCGATATTTCCACGTATTACCGGTGGGCCCGGTGGGGAGTATCGTGACGTAGTTGATATCATCACAGATAATTTATCACAGTTTATATACACAGCGGAAGTCGAAGGATAAAAATATTTCAAACCGAAGGAAAGTAATATCATTTATTACAAAACGGTTGTAAAGGATCCACAGGCGGATCAATGTTAAAAAGAAACATTGTTCAGCAGATTTATAAAAATCTAAGCTTGCAAGACTCTTTATTGATGCTAGGAGTAGCCAGCCTATTCCGATTAGTACCTGCACTTAACCTTTTTGGAAAATACGTCAGTTTTCACTGGTAAATACAATTAACCGACTCATTTTGAAAATGTTTAAGAAAATTGATTTGAATGCACAAGGCACAAAATATCTTTTATAACTTGGGATAATTATTTAAAAATAAACTTGTTAAAGAATTACATGTTCGTTATACGTTCAGTAGCCCGGGCTGAACACCGGGTTAAAGATTAATTGACACACCACATAATATAATCCCGCGGTGAGTTATTCTCGAACGACGATTATATCTTTTTATATACGCACCGACAGGTGTATGCCTACACCGCGTGCTTAGGTCATGGCCATTTCAATGAATGATGCCAAGGATATCCGGGACATGGTCATTAACCCCCTAAAGGCTTTAAGCAAACAAAACAGATTAAACGGGCCATCTCAATAAATTAACCTTCATATGATTAACAATTCAATGCCCGACCAAGCGGTATTTTATATACCGTACCCCAAGCCCGTATAAGGGAAAATAAGTTAAAAGTATTTACCTGAGCAAATTATATAAATTTATCCCAGCCGTACAAATCAGCAAGTTCAAGTATCTTTTACTGGTCTCCTAAATCTGGAACGAAGGTTTTACTTAACCTATTAGATTTCTAACGGATCTTACTTTAGACCGGTTAGTTTTAAAGAAAGGTATACGGTTCAATCGCAAGATTAAGCGAAGACCGGATTAGAGTGTGGTTTAGACCCGACAAGTGTGAATACTTGTATAATATGGGTAAACTAAACACATTCTGGATTTTGAAGTGAAAATGATATGGTTTGACCCATTTCGGTTAATTTATGCAAACTAGTTACATAAACCGTACCGAACGCGATAAATGCATAACGGGTAACCAAATGAGTCATGAATAAGTTTCCTAAGTTAATATGCCTGAAATATGTTGTGATATCAGTAGGATACCTTCCATTATGCCCAAAACGAATTTAAACTCAAATCAAGCCCCGTAGGGGTATTTTGGTCATTTTAAAGGTTATAAAAGAGATTTAATATTAATCTAAGGTTCAGGTCTGAAATGATCAGTAAAAATATTTATTTAATAAGTTATATCAGTAGGGGCATTTTGGTAATTTCACATAGGCTTTAAAGGTCAAATTTGGAAATCTGAGTTCAAAACTTTTGCTTACTGTTAAAATATAAAAATTTACTTAAAACATCAGTAGGTATTAATTTTTATATGTCAAAAATAGTTTTAACTCATACTATGCGTTTAAGACGCGTAAAAAGTCGCTTTTAAGCGATTTTCGGGTTATATAAGAAAAGCTGATATTTTTATCATTCCAGAAGGCTTAAAATATTTTATTTATCATATAAAATTAGTAGCAAAAGATTTGGTATCAATATGTTATATAAAACTCATTTTATTCAAGAAAATGGTATAACCGACAATTACCGAATCAAAGCTAGAACCCAATGATATGATCAGTTTAAAAATAAATAAAAATCTTCAAAAATCCCAAAATATTATATTACATCAGTGGGTAAAAAGTTTGGTATCAAAATTTGGGTTTAGATAGGCTTTATGCTAATTATGCCGTTTAATTAATAAAAAGCTTCTTAATTACGATATTGAGCATAACTCCTAATCTAGACCTCAAATTGATGTCAAATTTTAGGACAAGTTTATAAATCAGTAAAAAAGGTTTTTGTCCTCTCAGATTTTCAAAAATCTCGTTTTAAGGTCAAAAGGGCATAATGGTCAACATTTAGGCATATAACGGAAACATGCAGATGAATCAGATAATTTTGCATCCAAGTTGTATAATCTCAGAGAGTTATACTAATATGAATCATGGACCTAATGGAAGCTTACGGCATTCCTAAAACAATCTAAATCGGGTCAGAACTGAAAGTCAAAGCAAAAGTCTACTTTTGCGACTTTCGGTTCTGAACCGAGCCTAAGTTCAAAATTGTCGGGTTGAACATGCTTAGACATGTTCTTACATTAATTACCAAGTTATATGAATGATAAAACAGGTTTCATGGCTTTTACATTGTTAATTATGTGTTTATTTGAAAATTAGCTTTCTGTTGACTTTTTACAATTAAGTTTGACCCGACAATTGACCTAGTTAGAGTGGAAATCAGAGGGTACCCTTTTAAGGGTTTATTACCCACATAATTACCAACTCATAGCCACTTTCAATTCGAGAAATGACTGGACCATTAGTGATTAATCACTAAGTCAAACCTTAATTATGACGGTTTTGACTTTAGGCCATTAGACTAATAAAACACGAATTAGAGAGGTTAAGGAAACTTACTGAAGTACTTAGCACGACTAATGATCCTTAGGGAATGATCTTGAGCTCCAGGAGGCTGTAGAATTTAAGTTAGAATGATTTTCAAAGTGAATGCAAAATGTTGCAACCAAGAGCTCATTATATAGTGATTTTGATTGAACAAGATCATGCCAACAAGGTCTATGGGTGATTCCTGATCATCCCCAAGTGTCCCTATGCATGAAAAACCACTGGTGCAGCCCCTGGGATCGAATACCATGCATATAAGTCGGTGTAACAGGCTATAACATGCATATGTCCAAGAAATGGGAGCTGGCAGGTTTTAGGCGGCCCGCGTAAGCTCCAAGAGGAGTCTTACGCGGCCGGTATGAATGCTGGGTTCCGGTTACAAAGTTTCAGCAATTGCACATTTGGTCCGTGGTCCTCCTAAACTTGATTTTAACTTGTTTTATTGCACTTTTGACCCCCAAACTTGACTTTTAAGGACTCTAAGTCATAAACCAACTTTGTTAAGTCCCCGATTAGTTTTACGATCACCCGAAAAGTCCTAAATTTCAACGTTGATGCTTTTAACCCCTCACTTACGAATGTTAGCGTATCTTTCTCATACGATATCGAAACCTTGTGAAATTTTTATCACTTATTCTAGTGAGCATAATTAATCATTACAAAACTTCGGGTTCGCTAAAAGGTCACTTAGAGGTATAAATTAAACATGTTGACACATTTAACCCTTGCGGTTTGTAAACTTTCACTTTCTTCCACAAACGGCTTCATATGATTCATAATTCATTCGTTTAAGAGTATAAACATCGTGTAGGGTTGTTGAAAGGTATATTTATCGAATGTTGACACCTTGAATCCCTTTACACATATACTTTCTTTGTTTGTCAACTTTAGTCCCTCATATTCAATCCATTACACGTTTAAAGCTCATGAAACGTGTCTTCATTATATTGGTCGTGATTTTACGAGGTGTTACAAGTACGGAGTATCTAGCTTATCGGCTACTAACCCAAGTATTTTCTTAAACTCTAGTGATACAAAACTATAATCGGCACCTGTATCAAACAGTACAGATGCAAAGTGTTGGTTGATAGGGAACGTACCCGTGACTACGTTCGGATCTTGGCGAGCTTCCCTAGCTCCGATGTTAAAAACTCTTCCCTGAGCTTGGTTGATTCTCGGGCAATCATGCTTGAAGTGCCCAACATCTCAACAGTTAAAGCAACCCGGTCCCCGACCATTTCCATTTCCATTACCACCTTGGTTGTTGTTTGCTCCACGGTTTCCGCTACCAGCTGGGTTTCCGTTACCACCACGGTTTCCGTTACCGCCATTTCCTCCTTGGTTGCGGTTTCCATACCCATTTCCACCACGGTTACATTTTCCATTCCCGTTTCCATTACCTCTCTGACCACCATTACCACGACCAGTACCAGCCCAGCACGTCTCCTTCGAATGACCATTCTTTCCACAAGACTCACATTTCCTAACCCTGCACTGGTCGGCATGATGGTATTGGCACAAATCACATTTGGGCAGAGTGCCCATATATCCTTTTCCTTTGTTTTCAACACGAGTCTTGACTTCGGCCGGTGAGTTCGTATCTTTACGCTTGCTGGCACTGCTGGTTCCCTTCTTGAAATTTGAGAATTTCCTTTTGTTCTCACCTGTCGACTCAACGTGAGTCTCCTTCTTCTTCTGGTCAGAGATCGAAAATTTGTTCAACCTGATCGCTTCTTCAGTTAATGCCACACTCAGATCAATAGCCTCAGTGATCATTGGAGGCTTGGAGGTAGTTAACATGCTCATGATTTGGGGTGCCAATCCCCAAATAAAACGCTCAATGTGCTTGAACTCCGGATTAACCATGTAAGGTACAACGCGAGATAGGTCGTGAAATCTCTGCACATACTCAGCAATCTTTGGACCATCCATCTTGAGGTTCCAAAACTCTGTTTCCAATTTTTGAATTTCAGCCCTTGAACAGTACTTCTTGCGCATGAGTTCCTTCATTTCATTCCAAGTCAAAGCGTATGCTGCTGCCTCTCCTAGAGTTTGAACTTGGAGATTCCACCAGGATAAAGCTCCGTCTAAGAACAGTCCGGAAATGTAGGTGACCTGGTGCTCTGGCGCACGCTTGCTCATTCTCAGCACAGAATCGGTTTTCTCCGTCCATCTAACGAAAGCTACAGCACCCCCGGTGCCGTCGAAATTCAGAGGCTTGCAGTCAAGGAACTGCTTGTAAGTACAGCCTGTGCAAGCAACATCATTTACAGAAAGCATTAGCAAACGCACACGGAATGTCCAAATGTATCGTAATGTGTCTCAAATGACTTAAACATTACCGTGAGGTGGGTTACTTCCCGAGGTACCTCCGCTGTTTTCAGAGCGCAAGGCATCATGCTGTGCTATTGCTTGTGAAATCCGTTCTTGTAGTTCAGCCTCTGTTGTGGGCAACTGGTTGTTTCTCCGAGGGGGTATCTTCTAAAAGAAGATTGTATTGGTCAGGTCATAATAAGTATAGTAAGTATATGACATGTATACGTAATAGCATCCATTAAGCAGGTAAGTGCATAACATCTCAATCATAGCATAAACAAGTAACTCAACAATGTATATAATGAGAATATTGCGATTGAGCTTCCATAAATCATCGACCACAAATACAGTTTTACATGTTCTACAAATGTATCATATCACATCAAAAGGGGACTACAGGGTCACATCACCCTTGTCCAAAATGTCTATCAGTCTACAACAGTCATAAATTCAAAATGCGGTCTTCAAAAGGGCTTTGTAAGCTAGGCTCAATAGCGACACTCTCATCAAAAGCAAGCTACCTGCAGAAAACCAAAAACCGGCTATGCTGATGGTGGTGGAGGAGGAGGTGGAGGAATGAAAAGCAAACTGCGCACATGCGCTAACTCCTCCTCAAGATCATAAACGTGACGCAGCAAATAGCTGATCTGCTGCTCCATGGTGAGAAATTGAACGTCAAAGTCCGAATAAGGCAAAAGAGGAGCAGGTGGAGTCGCAAACGGTGACTGGCATGAACAAGGTGGAGGACGTGGAATCCTCTCGAGCTCCATAACTCTACAGCATAGAATCTCCTGCTGATGCTGTAATGACAAGAGCAAATCATCCCTCTTGAGTAACCAATGTAATGTGAAGGATGGTATGGATCAGAAACTGGCATAGTGTTCGGTGGAAACCATATGAGTGGCTCGCCTGGTGGTGCAGAAGTAAAATGTGCAGTAGGTGTATACTGAGGCATGGTAGGAAAAGCTGCTGACACGTGTGGAACATGGCCAGGCTGCTGGCTAGACGGACCTTCCCCTGGACGGGGTGGAGGGATGTCCTGCAAGAATGTGATAGGCAGGTCAGTGCGGTGAACATCGGACACTAACGGGTGAAAAGGGGCAACCTCAACAGGTGCAGGTATGTGTGGGGGAGTAACAGGCTCAACAAAAAGGGGCATATCATCATCCTCTATCCACCCATTGCTAGTGAACGCGTATCTGGGGTCTACCTGATCGGCAAAAGCAGCAGGGTCAACGGGTGCAGGGATCGGGTCTGGTACAAGTGGTGCAACATCAGGTATGCCAAACGGTACAGGATCATGATCCGGTAGAGGATCAGGAGCAGGTATAGGCTCAGGAGCAAGTGCCTGGTCAGGATCAGCAGGTATCGGCTCAAGATCAGCGGGTGCATCAACATGCTGATCGTCAGGAATAAAGTCAATCTCATGTCTAGGCTCAACGTCATGATCAAGGTCGTGTGGAGGAACAGGTGCAACAGACAGGGCCGTATCAGTATCAGAATCAGTGGGGTAACGCTGCAATCCCAATGCATGCAAAGTGGTGGATGACACAGACTCAAAAGAATCTGGAGCAGAATGATCAGATGAAACCTCAACAATAGGAATCTCAACAAGTGGAACAACAATGACATCCTCAGCTGGAACTCCATCACCCTGGACACCATCAGGGGGACCATTAATGAAAAGATCGACATCATCATCAGACAAGTCATCAAAAGGCAGATCCTCGAAAGGAAAAGCAGCAAGAGGCAAAGTGGCGAGGATCGGAACCACGGCATGCTCATCATCGGGATGTCCGAGGATGAGATGGTCCTGGTCAGGAATAGGAACAAGAAATGGATCCTCGTCGGGTAAACCATCAGCATGCGGTACATCGTCGCCAAAGTCGGGTAGTACAAAAGGCTGGAAATCATCGTCATCATTCGACATCATCTCTGGATCACTCTCAGTGTCAGAGGTAAAGATCTCAGGCTCTGGGATGATCTCATCATCCGAAACGATAGCCATAGGGTGGACAGTATCGGATAGTCCACTCTCAGAAGACGACATAGTGTCTGTAACAAAACAATCACAACATATGCACATATATCAACAATCATCAATAAGCATGTAATCAATAACAATGTAATCACGTATTCTTCCTAGTCTTCCCAGACTACCCACCTAGTCTCTCAGACTAAGCCTCCCAGTCTCTGAGACTGAACTACTTAGTCTCTCAGACTAAACTTCCCAGTTTCTCAAACTGTCCCAACTAGTCTCTCAGACTAACTACCCAGTCTCTCTGACTGAACTACCCAGTCTCTCAGACTGAACTATAAACATAAACTTTGAAAAGTGTTTCGTGTCTTTTGTTTGTAAAAATGTTTGTTTCCTGGATCTGGGCGTTTCGTGTATGCAATGAAAGTATGTTGTGAAAACATTTTCGTGAGAGCTTTAATGATTGTAGTCTAGACTCGAGAAGGAATCCTAGTTCGCTACAATCGAAGCTCTGATACCAAGCTGTCACACCCTGACTTTTGCGGAAGCGTGATTATGGTGTGACTTTCTTAATACCATTGCATTCAATCATAACAACAACTATACGATTAAAACCAGAGATGTTCATCCATAAATTAAGTTTGAAAATACCACAACATAATTGTCTGAAACATAGACTCCAAAATTAAATTACAACCACAACATGTTTTAAAGAGTTCACGAAGACTCGAAAAAAGACCTTAAATAAAACCGAGTTTAGAACCATGTATCCCGTCCAGGATTAAGATACATCTCCCAAACCCTAATGACTTCAGATTACATCTTTTTATTCTTAACGCAGCTTAGAACATGCAAACACCCACCAGATCCACTTAATTCCCTGAAATACATGTAATTTGAAAACATCAACAAAAGTTGAGCGAGTTCATGTGTTTGTCTGCGTATATGAATAACCTTTAAAGTATGTATGTATGTATGTATGTATGTAAATCCTGGTATGAGAGCAACAAGGAAAACAGATCACCAAGGGTTTGCAAGGCCAATGGTATGTGTGAAGTGATACAGGAAAACTCAAACCTAGCGGATTTTGCCATGGCTTCAGTATGTGGACATAGTCACCACATGGGCCACCCTGGTCCTCATGGGTGTGGGCTCGCTACACCCAAATAGATCTATCACTCATGTCCCTCGGTCCTACGACGAGGATTAATGGCCTTAAGTGTTGTACCCACCACTCACATGATCAAGCAGTAACCTTCCTCAGCTAACCAAACCATGTACTTCACCCCCGAAGTTATAAAACTGAAAACAGTTAAAAGAAAAGGGGGACATGAACTCACTGTCTTGCGTCTTCAACAATCGTAACTCTCGTTCCTTCAGCAAACACGACTACCTACAATGTACTAATGTCTATTAGACGGACGGGTCGTGCCTTGTCTTAGAATTAACGTTTCTGAGTTAGGTTTCTTTTATGTCTTCAATATTATTCCAAGTTATAATTACTTGTTAAAATAATAAATATTTTAACTTAAATTATATTTATTACTTTGTGGAATAATTGTTAAACAATATTTTGTAACAATACTTCTCAAGTATTTATACTTGCACTTCCTTCCCAAGGATGGGTATATTTGTATTTGTATATTTTTGCCAGGTATCGGTGTCGTATTCCGGTGCGGATTTATACGTACGAGGATACGTATCTTCTTGTAATTGTTAAGTATTCTTATACTTAATTTTGTGTTAAACTTTCCGGAATATTATTTCTAATAAAAGTCCACATATATATATATATATATATATATATATATATATATTTCCCAATATATATTTTAGAATTATTACTTAGAAAAATTATTTATAATTTTTCCTTTTGGCAAAAACATTTGTAGTTCCAAAATAATATATTTTCAAGTCTAACTTTAGAAAATATATATAGACTTATTTTTATCCAAAAATAATATATTTCAAGTTTATCCAAGAAAATATATATTTTTCCCAAAAATATTATACTTCCTAGTAATTCCAAGAAAACATATATATTTTTAATCGCCAAAAATTATATATTTCCTTCTTGTCCAAATATGATATAACTTCGTGATATTCATAAAAATCATATTTTCATTTCTTTGTGTCCAAAATATCATTTACCAAAAATATTTTATAACTGTATTTTCCGGAATATTTTATAAGTTACATTCTTTCGTTCGGTTTTACAATATTATGTGTGTAACTTGTATATTTATTCCTTGAGATTTTTGGTAACATTTTGGATTGTAATTTCTTGGTATTTTGTTAAGTTATATTATTTTAACCCTAAAATAATATAACTAATACACAAAGTATACAAATATTCACACACATGTGTCTTCTAAATATATATATTTAGCCACTCTGATTTATAAAAATCAACCTCCAATACTTGTATTTTTGTAACAAAAATTATGGCAAAGTTTATATGGAAACTCATGGTTAAAATATACTTGTAAATATTTGGTTGAAAATATTTTTCTAAGTGTTTACATTTTTAGAAAATTTTGCCATAGTTTCCCCTAAAAATGGAGGTTTCCATGCTTTCAAAGCATATCATTTTCTTTTAAAATCATCACAAACAATCAACAACTCAATCAACACTTACCAAGTGCCAAAATCATGCAATTTACACAACAACATGAAGTTGAACTTTTATGAAAACTTGTAGTAACTTACTAGTGTGTTTAGTAAGCTTAGTTACCCTTTAAAGTGTGGTTATTTATTTGTAAATCCCTTTCTTACAAGATCTAGTCTTTTACAACTTACAAGATGATTTTTCTAAAAATCATTCTTTTGAATTTTTCTTGTTAACAATGTATTTTTATACTTGTTTTACCACTAAAAACATGGTTAGTTTCTTTAAAATCCATGATTATGTAAATCTTGTGATTTAACTTAGTTTCTTGAGAAAACTAGTTTTGAAATCATCCAAGTTTATGACTAGTAACATGTTACATACTTCATCATTCACAAAATCATTTTTATTTTCAAGTTCATGAGAAACATAAAGTATGATCATCTTGGTCTTTCACAAGATCATCACCTCAACTTGCTAGATCATGTGTCTAATCACAATCTAGTAAGCTTCATATAATGTCTAACATCTTAAACACAAGAAAATAACAATCAAGTATCATATATACACTAAATCAACATTGATTCTTATGTTATTAAGCTTTATGTGAAGGTTCATCTTCTTGCTTCATTATGATTCTTGTGATTAACATCTTACATAATCTTTTAACCATCAAAATGAGAAGTAAATTCAAGTTACAAGAGGCTTACTACTAGCACAAGGGCTAGGGATGATACTCAAGAAGATGATGATGATGAATGTGATGGATAAAAGCAAACGAAAGAGGTCATTCAATCTCCAAGAGCTCCAAGCTTACTTGTAGACCTTCTTACACCTTGTGATGTCTTGAGAATGGATGAATTAGAGGTGGAAGTGAGGGTGGTGGTGGTGCTTGGTTTCGGCCAAGAATGGGAGGAGAGGGAGAGAGAGATGAAGGTGAAGTGTGATGAAGATGAATGGTGGTTCAAGACTTGTGGGCTATCTTATAATCTTCCAACACTCAAATGTCCAATGGTTTCCATGTCTCAAAAGATCTAACACAATCTATTAAACAATTTAAAGAAATCAAGGGTGGGCCACACCCTTATAACCGTCCATACAAGGGGGGGGGGGGTCTTGGTTGGGATGTAATTGATAGTTAGGGATATTAGTTAAAATCTTAAGGGATTTAGTTAGTGTTTAAGTTGTTATGGTGTTATATAGTGTGTTATGATGTTCGGGGATCATAACTAGCTTGGAAACATTAAAACAGTGCTTCTAGTGTAAATTTGATGTTTCGGGTAGTGTCCGGTTGTTCGGTTAGATATTGATTCGTTAAAGTGCTAAACTATACAGTTTAGTGTTCTTTATGTACCCTTTTGTGACACTTTTAATTCCCGACACTTAGGAAAGCATTCAGGACCATTTAGTCATATTTTTGCATGATACTAGCTTGTTAAAATGCAGATTTTTGCTGAATTATGTTATTTTTGGTCAAAAATTACCGAACCAATTAAGTGATCAAATTAGTTAAGTGAGGTAGTGTGCTAAAAAGTGTGTTGAAAATATGCTGGTTAAGTTGTTTGGAAAAACAGTATTCAGGATACGGCTCAGGATATTGAGCTGTATCTATGATCAAACAATGAGCAAAAAGTAAAGGGGGTGACACGAGATATACGAGGAAAGCCCTTGATCAATCTAGATCGCCGGCATAAAACCTCGGGAGCTGACAATCGCAGCTGCCTTGTTCTTCTTATTGCTTTAAACTTCAGGATACAGTGCAGGATATTAACCAGATCGCTAAGTATTACAATGGTTTTGTGCGAAAGTGAAAATTGTTAGAGAACAAGTATAAGAGTGTAGTGGGTGTTGATGTGATGTCCTATTCGATCTGGTATACCCACCTATTTATAGTAACGAAATACAAACGAAAATTCCTATAAACATGGGATGCTCCGAATATTCCATTGTAAACGTTGTAGACCGAGTAATGCGGCTTCAACGTCTTTATTTGAACGACTTGGACCGAGTCTTCCGCGGAATGAGTCCTTGTGAACGTTGCCAGCTTCTAACCCACGTATCTGCATATAATCCGTTAGTGATCCTGAGGATACCATTCAGGATGTTACCAATATCCCGAATCAGCATCCCGGATGTGAACAAATATCATATAACCAAGATATAACCCAAGATATTTCTCAGGATATGGGCTCAGAATTCTACCCATAACAATTGTCCCCAAAAATGTTACCGTTTAGTATCCTGCACTAACGGTTACATTTTTCACAGAGATCGATGTAATTAAGAGATAAGACGCATGATGTGACCGTTTGCAACTACTCAGCCTATATTTACTCATTGCACCCTATATCTTCTCATCCTCATCTCTTTTTTAATCAATACCGATAAGGAAAAAGGTAACATTCTCTCTCTAATCTTCATCTTCATCCTCTTTTTTCGGTCAAAAAATCAGGCGATCAAATGCCGAGACAGACGAGATCCAGTTCCGGTGATTCAACTCCCATATTTATCCAGCAGAATCTTCTCCAAGAACCGGAGAAAGAGATATGCTCTTTTGATAGTGCCCACTTATCGGCTCTCAAATCCTCCGGCATCTTTCCGGAAGGAAAGGTATTCCGGCCGTTTGACCGGGAAATGCGGTCGGATATGGTCTCCAATGAGTGGTTGTGCTTTAATGCCTTTCCTTTCACCTTAGGGTTGCAGTTCCCCTTCCCTGATTTCATCACCGAGTTTTTCAAAATTACAAAAATCTCTTTTAGCCAAACAATGCCAATGCTTTGGCGTGTTCTGTCTGTTCTTGATCAGATCAAGAAAAACCACATCCCTGATCTTTCTGTTCATGACCTCCCCTTAGCATACCGGCTTAGATGCCACGGGTCTTGTAGATTTTTGTTTTATTCTACCTCCGGCGATCCGCTGATACTTCGTGCCACCAGGAACGAGGAGGGTTGGCAATCCAAGTTCTTCTTTGTAAAAAGGGACTCAATCCCTGGTGGAACGGAATATCCGGTGAAATGGTTGAAAAAGGGTAGGATTTAGGGTCTAAGGATGATCCTGGCTCTTATCCTGCTCCATATCCTGAACTGATCAATTTTCTTTTTATCGTTGTGTACGCAGCTGATTTTAGGAAGATTGCACCTCCCCTCGTTGATTCACAAAAGAGGATTGACGCCATCAGACTCCTTCCAGAGGCTGAAAGAAGTTTCAACCCGTCTCCACCATCTACAAGTCCTCTTTCCAGTGCAAACATGTCTGGTAAGGATCCTGCAAAATATCCTATACATACATGTCTTTATTTGATATACTTAGGAGAAATTTTACTCCCTGTATGCAGACTCCAGCAAGGTTCCAGTCTACCTAGACCTTGAAGAACTTGACAGCTACCCTACTCCAGTTGTCACATCCCGACCACGTATAACATACAAAACGTGGCGGAAAACGTCGGGGAGTGTTGTAACAGAATTAATTATTTCATAACCATGGCATTCAAGGTTGTATTTTATTTATAAACATAAGAGTCACATTGTCTTAAACAGGAAATAAAGAGTTCAGAACATAATTAAACTAAGTCTATCTTCATTTTATGTCTCTAAGGCACAGGTCCGCCCTAGTGTCACGATCATCATCCTACGGAAAAGCTCCTGAAAACACATGTGAAAATAGGTACGTCAGCATAAAAATGCCTGTGAGATACATAGGTTTTGTGAAAATAGGATTCATGACTTATAAGTTTAGGAAAAGTTGTGTAATAACAGTCAGTCATGAACCTTGTAAGTTGTTTTGTTTTGTAAATCATTAAAAAGCAATGATATGTATAAATAAGAGAATAATGTAAGGTTAAATGAATAACCAAGTAAAAATGAGTTTGTATAAGATAAGTTGTTTTGTAAATCAATGTCTTCTGAAAATAAGATGTTTATGTAAAATGTAATATGTCAAATATTGAAATGATTTCAATAACGCTACGACATGTAATGTCATACAAACACTTATATATAGGAAGTACCAGCGGCGTATCCACCATGCTTGTATCATATTACACACGCCTCGTTACTCAAATCACTTACTCAAACCAACCATCAATGTAAATTGTTCATGAATAAATGAATTGTCATGTGTTAATGTGTAAACCATATTGAAATGTCTATGTCCAATATAAACCACTAAATGTGTATATCAATGTCAAAATGTTTATGTTAATGTAGATCATGTAATGTGTACCCAAAAGTATCATGTATGGTAAGTGAAATATATCAACTAAACCATATGTAAAAATGCACAAAAACAAGGTATTGATGTAAAACATAGTTTAAATCAAAGTTATGTTTTGTGGAACAAATGCATGCTATACTGATACAAACATTTATGCGGTATTGTGAAAATGCATACATCCAAGCCTTGAGACTGTGGCGATAAACCCTTAAACAAATTAAAGGTTTATCTAAGTTATGTACATCGAATTCGGTCATTCCTTCCAATCCAAACAAACCTAGGATTTCAGGAACGGGAGTTGTCAATTCCTATGGTACCACTACCTACTAACGAATATCGTAGCTAATGTTAATGAATGTATTGTTCCATGTTAAACAACCCAAATGTCATACCAAAATGTAAGCATGTGATGAAAACAACTGTACTAAGTACGCACACAATGGGCATACATAGCATGAAATGTAATGTAAAGCAATGTACTAAGTACGCACACAATGGGCATACATAGCATGAAATGTAATGTAATGTAAAACAATGTACTAAGTACGCACACAATGGGCATACATAGCATGAAATGTAATGTAAAACATGTACTATAATGTACTAACGAACATAGCAGGTATATGATGTGAAAACATGGAAAGCATGAAAGTAACAAGTAGGCACATGTGTTTCACCCCAAAACAGTTTGGAAAACAGTAAAAGAGGGGTCTATGTACTCATTTGAGATTCCTCAGAAGTCCTAAGATAACCACCAAGCAATGCTAGAGATCTCGGAATCAAACGGCAACTAAATAGGTAACTATGTTAATAAACCGGACCTAAATCGGAGGATCGGATAGAATGAGGGTTCGTAAACCAAACGAGTATAGAGACTCGTGTAACATGGTTTAACAAAGCCCACATACTAAAACGAAACTTAACCTAAGTGTTTGTGACCCATTACGACCCGTTTAGGTAGCTTATGCTACTTTAACGCGTCGTTCGCGTAAAACGCGTTCGGAACGCCTAACTAGTCCTATGACAAGTAAAATATGCCTTAACATGTCTAATATGGTTGTCAAATCAGTTTAGATACCAAAATTTATGTTACATATGCTTAAAATGAATTTTGGCGTCAAAAGGGCATTTTGGTAATTTACCTAAGGCATATAAACTACCTATCATACAACTACTTAAACGAAGCGACCATAAGGTATAACCTCGGAAGGTTATTCCCTATATACTATGGTCACCTAATGTGTTTGGTCGGATCCTAATGATCGACCAAATGGGTCGGGCTCGAAGGTATAAGCGATTTATCAGATCGCTTACCCTTACGACCCTAGACAACGTGGTAATCAGTAAGCATAGTCACAAGGGACTATAACCATCGTGATTACAATCACGTTGCGAAGTTCAAATGAACTTCGCATTGACCATAAACTGGTCAATGCAGAAAGTCAAACAAAGTTTGACTTTCGGACTCGAAAAGAAATAAAAGAACGAAGGAACACTTACGAAGGGTCCCCGAATGCTAATCTAGATCAAAATAGCTCAGGTATGAAACAAAGGTTTCAACATAGAGCACATTAGATCAGATTCTTGTGAGGAAAAGTGAAGGGTGGAGGTGGGTATTTATAGTTTTCGGTTCACCGTTAGGATCATTTCTTGGAAAAGGGGGCACGATCTAAGGCGTACACTTGTTGGAAAGTTGTGGTAACTCATTTGCCATCCACCATAAGAGTTTGACACTTGGCACTTGGCCTTTGGAGAGTGTTAAGGGCTGTTAACAGCTGAAAAAAAATGTTTTGCTGCATCTGGCCCCTGTTTACGGACCTAGTTTGGCAGATTTACAGTTTCAGTCCCTGCAACCTCAAAACTTGGTTTTCGATGCGTTTTTTTGACACGTTTAAGCCCCGTTAACCCCATTTCAAAGCTCTAAAATGAAGTTAAAGTATCGGGAACTTAAATTGTGCTAAAAAATATCTCAGATGTCGGTTCGTTTGGCCGTACGATCGCGATGTTCGCTTAATTACGACGGAATGCGCATAAGCGCGAAAAACGATCCAAATGACGCGACGAATGGATTTTTCTCAAGCCTAAACACTAAAATAAAATATTTTAGTGCTTACATAAATTTTTGGATGTCCGGATGTATTCAGAACGTAAGTTATGCGCGAAAGTGTAAACTTGTGCACTTTTTGACGCTTTTAGTCCCTGAATGTCCCAAAAGTTTATTTTAGCACACCGAACACCTCAAAGCCTATTTCTAAGCTATGTAGAGGATATTTATGGTGTGTTTAACTTATGGTCATGTTCCGGAATGTTCGTTATAGTTCAAATTGGCATACTTTCGCAGTTTGTCAAATTTAGTCCCTGTAAGCGAATTAACTTGTTTTTGACATACCAAAGCCTTCAAAACTTATTTCTAAGTTATGTAAAGGTTATTTAAGGTATGTTAAGTATATGTTGATGTTCTGGAGTATTTGTCGCATTATACTGATTACGTTTACGCACCAGTTTGCGTATAACTCTCCAGAAAGTGATATAGAGTTTGAAATTGAATAAAAGTCAAAACATGAAAAATGTAAAACACAGCCAAACAAACATTGGGATCAAATAACATTGTTTTATTGATAATAGAACTGTTCACAATGATTACAAGCACAGATGTTACAGTCTCCCCTACTTGTGGAAATTTTGTCCCAAAATTTATTTTGAGGAAACTCGTAGAAAAAGATGCGGATATTTCGCCTTTATTTGATCTTCGCGTTCCCAAGTAAACTCGGGTCCACTTTTAGCTTCCCAGCGAACTTTGACCAAAGGAATGCGCTTGCGTTTGAGCCACTTGACTTCACGTTCCATGATTTCCACAGGTTTCTCAACAAATTTCAGTGTTTTGCCAACACGAATTTCGTCAAGCGGTATGTGGAGGTTCTCATCAGCTAAACACCTCTTGAGATTGGACACGTGAAAAGTTGGATGAACATTTCCAAGTTCAGGAGGTAACTCAAGTCTGTAGGCTACTTTTCCGATTCTTTCGACGATCTTGAATGGTCCAACGTATCTTGGTGCAAGTTTTCCTTTCTTTCCAAATCTGATCACACCTTTCCAAGGTGAGACCTTAAGTAATACTCGATCACCGACTTGAAATTCCAAGGGCTTGCGTTTTGGATCCGCGTAACTCTTTTGACGGCTTCTAGCTGTTTGAAGGTTATCACGAACTTTCTTGATCTTGTCAGTTGTCTCTAAAATGAGGGCAGGTCCAGTAAGTTGAGCCTCGCCGATCTCATTCCAACAGACTGGCGAACGACATTTTCGACCATAGAGAGCCTCGAAAGGAGCCATTTTGATGCTGGTGTGATAACTGTTGTTGTAGGAGAATTCAATTAACGGAAGATGTGAATCCCAACTACCACCAAAATCGATCACACAAGCTCTAAGCATATCCTCCAGAGTCTGGATTGTTCTTTCAGATTGACCATCTGTTTGCGGATGATAAGCTGTGCTCAGGTTAAGTTGGGTCCCCATAGCAGATTGCATGGTTCTCCAAAAATGAGAAGTGAAGCGAGCATCTCTGTCAGAAATGATGTTCAAAGGAACACCATGTCGAGCTACAATTTCATCCACATAGATTTTAGCAAGTTTGTCAGCAGGAAAATCCTCACGGATTGGCAAGAAATGCGCTGACTTAGTAAGACGATCAACAACTACCCAGATGGCATCATGACCTTTCTTTGTGCGTGGAAGTTTGGTAACAAGATCCATTGTAATGTTTTCCCATTTCCAAACTGGGATCTCTGGTTGCACCAATAAACCAGAAGGACGCTGATGTTCAGCCTTAACCTTAAGACAAGTAAGGCATTTTGATACGTATAAGGCAATGTCTTTCTTCATACCAGGCCACCAATAGTGAATACGAAGATCCTTATACATCTTATCTGAGCCCGGATGAATAGAATAACGAGACTTATGGGCTTCATCCATAAGCAAGGTACGAAGATCATCCTGGCTTGGGACCCACAAACGGTCCATGAAGTAATATGATCCATTGTCCTTCAGTTCCAGATCAGGTATTATGTGATAGGGAAATTCCTTATCCATTAAACCTTGTGAAACACAAAACTGTTGAGTCTGAGAAATGCGGGCTTGGATATCAGATCGAGCTTGAATAACAGATTGAACACGAACACAATGAAGCTTAGTACGTTCCTTACGACTCAATGCATCAGCTACGACATTCGCCTTACCAGGATGGTAGCGAATTTCGCAGTCATAGTCGTTTAAAAGCTCAACCCAACGTTGTTGCCTCATGTTGAGTTCTTTCTGGTTGAAGATATGCTGAAGACTTTTGTGGTCCGTGAAAACCACACATTTTGTTTCGTACAAATAGTGTCTCCAGATCTTAAGAGCGAAGACAACTGCACCCAACTCAAGATCATGAGTGGTGTAGTTCTTCTCATGTATCTTCAACTGCCTCGATGCATATGCTATGACTTTGTTCCTTTGCATCAGGACACAACCAAGACCCAATTTAGATGCATCGCAATAAACGACGAAATCATCATTGCCCTCAGGCAAAGTTAGAACAGGCGCGTCGCAAAGCTTCCTCTTCAAGTGTTGAAAAGCTTCCTCTTGTTTGAATCCCCACTCAAAAGGCTTGTTCTTCTGAGTTAGAGCAGTTAGAGGAACTGCAATCTTTGAGAAGTTCTCAATGAAGCGGCGGTAATAACCCGCTAGACCAAGAAAAGAACGAACCTCAGTGGGAGTAGTAGGGGTATCCCAATCCTTAATCGCACTGATCTTGGAGGGATCTACATGAATACCTTGTTCGTTGATGATATGTCCTAAGAATTGAACTTCTTTAAGCCAGAATTCACACTTGGAGAATTTGGCGAAAAGTTGCTCTTTCTTTAGGAGTTCCAGAGTAAGACGAAGATGTTGCTCGTGATCAGCTCGCGTCTTAGAATAAATCAAGATGTCGTCAATAAAAACAATGACGAACTGATCCAAATAAGGTTTGCAGACCCTATTCATTAAGTCCATGAAAACAGCAGGAGCATTAGTCAAACCGAATGGCATGACTGTGAACTCGTAATGCCCATACCGAGTGCGGAACGCCGTCTTGGGAATATCTTCTTCATGCACACGAAGTTGATGATACCCCGAACGAAGATCAATCTTCGAAAAATAAGAAGCGCCCTGTAACTGATCAAAGAGATCATCTATGCGAGGTAGGGGATATCGATTCTTGATGGTAAGCTTGTTAAGCTCACGATAATCGATACACATCCTAAAGGATCCATCCTTCTTCTTGACAAAAAGAACGGGAGCACCCCAAGGTGAAAAGCTAGGACGGATAAAACCTTTGTCAGAGAGCTCCTGAAGCTGCTTAGACAACTCTTGCATCTCAGATGGTGCAAGACGATATGGAGCTCTGGCAATAGGATTTGCACCAGGTACGAGATCAATGCGGAACTCGACTTGGCGTGCTGGGGGTAGACCAGGTAACTCTTCAGGGAAAACTTCAGAATAATCCCGAACGACAGGAATATCTGAAATAGACTTACCCTTGCCTTTATCTGCTGTAACATGAGCTAAGAAAGCCACATAGTTCTTCCGCAGATACTTCCGAGCTTTAAAACAAGACATGAGCTTGAGACCACCAGACGGTTTCTCACCTTGAACCTGTAGGATCTCGCCTGTCGAAAGCGGCACACGAACAATCTTCTCAGAACAAACTATCTCTGCACGATGCTTAGATAACCAATCCATACCCACTATAACGTCGAAGCTTCCAAGTTGCATTGGCGTGAGGTCAATAGGAAAAAGATGGTCGTTAAGGTTTAACTGGCAGTTGCGTAGAACAGAATCAAGAACAATGGGTTCACCACTAGCAACTTCTACTGTCAAGGGTTTTCCTAGTTTCGTTCTAGACACGCGAAGCATTGGCTCAAAAGACAATGACACAAAACTCTTGTCGGCACCCGAATCAAAAAGAACAGATGCAGGCTGATTATTAATAAAGAACGTACCGTTCACCACATTATCGTCCGCCTGCGCCTCTTGGGCATTCAAGTTAAAAGCTCGCCCTCGAGCTTGAGCCTGATTCTGGTTTGCATTCATCAATCTTGGGCACTGGTTACGGTAGTGGGTCAGATCCCCACAGTTATAACAAGAACCTGGTGGGTAGTGTGGTCGTGCAGCTTGACCCTGTTGCTGAGCAGGAGGCTGAGCAACTTGTTGAGCCGGGTTCTGAACTGCGCGATTCTGAGCAAACCGACAAACATCGACAAGATGACCCGACTTCCCACAATTAGTACAGAAATGGCACTGATGTTGCGGCTGATGGTGACTGTTGCATCTATTGCACAAAGGTGTATTCCCTGAATAGGGTTTCTTCGCTGGAGGCTGCGCGGGTTGGTTGGGAGCTGCCTGGTTAGCTTGGGCAGTGACAGCATAGTTTTGGGAAGCCTTACGCTTCCTTGCCCTTTTCGATGAACCAGAATCCTTTCCATTCTTGTTTTGACCTTTCTTGCTATCTTCTTTGTCAGATGTCTGTTTCTTGCCCTTGTCACCCCTCCTGTGTAACTTATTCTTCCGAATCTGCGACTCAGTCAATGTCGCTGATAACTCGATAGCCTGACGGAGTGTGGCAGGGTTACTACCAGTAATGATGTCTTGCACTGAGTCAGGTAGGCCGTCGATGTACCTTTCGATAGCCTTGTCGAGTGGGGTAACCATTGTTGGGCATAGCAGACTCAACTCCTCAAACCTATCAGTATATGCCCTGTGCTCGCCACTATCTTGCTTCAAGTCATCAAACTCTTTCTCCAACGCTCGCTGTTCATGGCGAGGACAGAATTCCCTCATCATAAGGGCCCTAAGTTCAGCCCAAGTTTGTGCTAGAGCAACTTCTGCACCACGGTCTCTCATAACCCCGTTCCACCATGTGAGAGCCCTCTTCTGAAACACGCTCGAAGAAAACTCGACCTTGCGATTATCCGGACACTGCACGTGGCGGAAAGTATTCTCAATGCTCTCGAACCATTGAAGAAGCCCAGTCGCTCCTTCAGAACCACTAAACTTGAGTGGTTTAGCCGAGTTAAAATCCTTGTATTTGCATGGAGCATTGTTATTGTTGTTGGCTTGGTGCCATTGAGCAAAGAGATTTAGGAATTGAGCAGCCATCTGCTGCGCAATAATTTCTGCCAGTTCGGCAGTCGCTATCTGGTTCTCGCGTCGAGGAGGCATTCTAAAAGAGGAAATCATGAAAGGAAACGAGTGAGATGATTGGATGAAGAGAATGAGATGAAACAAAATCAACAAAAGCAAAGATGGTGGTCATTCGTCCGCATTACCAAGCAAACAAATGACACACAGTGACTAATCAAAGTAAATGGGTCAAAAATAATGTATCGCGAAGACATGCTCGCCTATAAGTGAACACTCATCCCAAGAATTCCCAGGTAAGCACAACTGGTCTCGCGTCTGATGAGATATATACGAAGTGCTTGCCTAGACAGAAAACACAGAATACAGGCATTCACTCTTCCAGTTTGCACGTGTTCACATTATTTAAAACCCAAGACGTTGACGAGATTTTGAAAATTTGAAGGCACAAGGCCAAAAATTTAGTCAAACTGGAAGGGTTCAAAACCTTACAAAAGAGGGTTCAAAACCTTGTAATAAATCATCCAAAAACATATGATTGTTTTTCAAAAATCGTTTCGAAAATTTTGGTTTCTTGTTTTGATAATCACCTAAGGATAGGTGATGTGCATGTTTTAAGATCTAAACACAAGATAACTTGTGTTAGGGTCCTAGAAAGGTTATAGTCTAGGTCAAAGAATTACTAATAACCTAATTCCCTATAACCATTGGCTCTGATACCAATTCTTCTGTCACACCCCGACCACGTATAACATACAAAACGTGGCGGAAAACGTCGGGGAGTGTTGTAACAGAATTATTTGTTTCATAACCATGGCATTCAAGGTTGTATTTTATTTATAAACATAAGAGTTACATTGTCTTAAACAGGAAATAAAGAGTTCAGAACATAATTAAACTAAGTCTATCTTCATTTTATGTCTCTAAGGCACAGGTCCGCCCTAGTGTCACGATCATCATCCTACGGAAAAGCTCCTGAAAACACATGTGAAAATAGGTACGTCAGCATAAAAATGACTGTGAGATACATAGGTTTTGTGAAAATAGGATTCATGACTTATAAGTTTAGGAAAAGTTGTGTAATAACAGTCAGTCATGAACCTTGTAAGTTGTTTTGTTTTGTAAATCATTAAAAAGCAATGATATGTATAAATAAGAGAATAATGTAAGGTTAAATGAATAACCAAGTAAAAATGAGTTTGTATAAGATAAGTTGTTTTGTAAATCAATGTCTTCTGAAAATAAGATGTTTATGTAAAATGTAATATGTCAAATATTGAAATGATTTCAATAACGCTACGACATGTAATGTCATACAAACACTTATATATAGGAAGTACCAGCGGCGTATCCACCATGCTTGTATCATATTACACACGCCTCGTTACTCAAATCACTTACTCAAACCAACCATCAATGTAAATTGTTCATGAATAAATGAATTGTCATGTGTTAATGTGTAAACCATATTGAAATGTCTATGTCCAATATAAACCACTAAATGTGTATATCAATGTCAAAATGTTTATGTTAATGTAGATCATGTAATGTGTACCCAAAAGTATCATGTATGGTAAGTGAAATATATCAACTAAACCATATGTAAAAATGCACAAAAACAAGGTATTGATGTAAAACATAGTTTAAATCAAAGTTATGTTTTGTGGAACAAATGCATGCTATACTGATACAAACATTTATGCGGTATTGTGAAAATGCATACATCCAAGCCTTGAGACTGTGGCGATAAACCCTTAAACAAATTAAAGGTTTATCTAAGTTATGTACATCGAATTCGGTCATTCCTTCCAATCCAAACAAACCTAGGATTTCAGGAACGGGAGTTGTCAATTCCTATGGTACCACTACCTACTAACGAATATCGTAGCTAATGTTAATGAATGTATTGTTCCATGTTAAACAACCCAAATGTCATACCAAAATGTAAGCATGTGATGAAAACAACTGTACTAAGTACGCACACAATGGGCATACATAGCATGAAATGTAATGTAAAGCAATGTACTAAGTACGCACACAATGGGCATACATAGCATGAAATGTAATGTAAAACAATGTACTAAGTACGCACACAATGGGCATACATAGCATGAAATGTAATGTAAAACATGTACTATAATGTACTAACGAACATAGCAGGTATATGATGTGAAAACATGGAAAGCATGAAAGTAACAAGTAGGCACATGTGTTTCACCCCAAAACAGTTTGGAAAACAGTAAAAGAGGGGTCTATGTACTCATTTGAGATTCCTCAGAAGTCCTAAGATAACCACCAAGCAATGCTAGAGATCTCGGAATCAAACGGCAACTAAATAGGTAACTATGTTAATAAACCGGACCTAAATCGGAGGATCGGATAGAATGAGGGTTCGTAAACCAAACGAGTATAGAGACTCGTGTAACATGGTTTAACAAAGCCCACATACTAAAACGAAACTTAACCTAAGTGTTTGTGACCCATTACGACCCGTTTAGGTAGCTTATGCTACTTTAACGCGTCGTTCGCGTAAAACGCGTTCGGAACGCCTAACTAGTCCTATGACAAGTAAAATATGCCTTAACATGTCTAATATGGTTGTCAAATCAGTTTAGATACCAAAATTTATGTTACATATGCTTAAAATGAATTTTGGCGTCAAAAGGGCATTTTGGTAATTTACCTAAGGCATATAAACTACCTATCATACAACTACTTAAACGAAGCGACCATAAGGTATAACCTCGGAAGGTTATTCCCTATATACTATGGTCACCTAATGTGTTTGGTCGGATCCTAATGATCGACCAAATGGGTCGGGCTCGAAGGTATAAGCGATTTATCAGATCGCTTACCCTTACGACCCTAGACAACGTGGTAATCAGTAGGCATAGTCACAAGGGACTATAACCATCGTGATTACAATCACGTTGCGAAGTTCAAACGAACTTCGCATTAACCATAAACTGGTCAATGCAGAAAGTCAAACAAAGTTTGACTTTCGGACTCGAAAAGAAATAAAAGAACGAAGGAACACTTACGAAGGGTCCCCGAATGCTAATCTAGATCAAAATAGCTCAGGTATGAAACAAAGGTTTCAACTTAGAGCACATTAGATCAGATTCTTGTGAGGAAAAGTGAAGGGTGGAGGTGGGTATTTATAGTTTTCGGTTCACCGTTAGGATCATTTCTTGGAAAAGGGGGCACGATCTAAGCCGTACACTTGTTGGAAAGTTGTGGTAACTCATTTGCCATCCACCATAAGAGTTTGACACTTGGCACTTGGCCTTTGGAGAGTGTTAAGGACTGTTAACAGCTGAAAAAAAAACGTTTTGCTGCATCTGGCCCCTGTTTACGGACCTAGTTTGGCAGATTTACAGTTTCAGTCCCTGCAACCTCAAAACTTGGTTTTCGATGCGTTTTTTTGACACGTTTAAGCCCCGTTAACCCCATTTCAAAGCTCTAAAATGAAGTTAAAGTATAGGGAACTTAAAATGTGCTCAAAAATATCTCAGATGTCGGTTCGTTTGGCCGTACGATCGCGATGTTCGCTTAATTACGACGGAATGCGCATAAGCGCGAAAAACGATCCAAATGACGCGACGAATGGATTTTTCTCAAGCCTAAACACTAAAATAAAATATTTTAGTGCTTACATAAATTTTTGGATGTCCGGATGTATTCAGAACGTAAGTTATGCGCGAAAGTGTAAACTTGTGCACTTTTTGACGCTTTTAGTCCCTGAATGTCCCAAAAGTTTATTTTAGCACACCGAACACCTCAAAGCCTATTTCTAAGCTATGTAGAGGATATTTATGGTGTGTTTAACTTATGGTCATGTTCCGGAATGTTCGTTATAGTTCAAATTGGCATACTTTCGCAGTTTGTCAAATTTAGTCCCTGTAAGCGAATTAACTTGTTTTTGACATACCAAAGCCTTCAAAACTTATTTCTATGTTATGTAAAGGTTATTTAAGGTATGTTAAGTATATGTTGATGTTCCGGAGTATTTGTCGCATTATACTGATTACGTTTACGCACCAGTTTGCTTATAACTCTCCAGAAAGTGATATAGAGTTTGAAATTGAATAAAAGTCAAAACATGAAAAATGTAAAACACAACCAAACAAACATTGGGATCAAATAACATTGTTTTGTTGATAATAAAACTGTTCATAATGATTACAAGCACAGATGTTACACCAGTCACGGTCAAGAAAGAGACATCTGCTGCCACCAGCTCCAAGCCGCTCCCGGCTCCTAAGGCCAATCCGAGGACTCGTGCTTCCACAGCCAAAAAGAGGAAAGCTCCTGAAATCAGTGCTCCAGGTCCAGAAGGGTTCTCTTATGATGAACTCAGCTTTTCTGACTCCTTAGAGCCAATGACATCCTCCCTCAACAAGGTAATATCCTGATACATATCCTGATAGGATATCCTGATAGGATATCCTGATAGGATATCCTGGCTAACATATTCTTACCCATACCTGAAATTGATGTGCAGGGCCTCCAGCATTTGCTCCACCTGTACAACGATGTCTGTGGTACTGCTGCACTCCATGAAGCCAGGATCAAACAGCTTGAAAGCACCGTTGCCGATCAAGGTGCCATTGCTGAAGCAAAGACCCGGCACTACGAAGGCATGCTGAAGAAGGTCACCCAAGATGCTGAGCTCAAACTTGCCACCATCCAAATGGATCACGAACAGGCCATGGTTTCTTTCCGGGAAGGGATCAAAGCCTCTGCTATCGTCTCCCTGCTACAAGCTCGCATCAAGATGGCCTACGAGGCCAAGGAGACAGGCCTTGTATGCCCATCCTGGCCGGTTGAATCCTGGGTGGCCAAGCTGAAGGAACTTGGAGGCAAAGCTGTGCCACTTCCTGCTGAAGCCGGTGAATCTTCTAAGTCAGCAGAGGTGGTGAACCAGGATGGAGACAAGAAGGACGCTGGAGCGGATGCTGGGATGGATGCTGGTGAGGATGCTGCTCAGGATGCTGGTGCTGAGAAGTCGGAGAAGGTTGGAGAAGATGCCGCTGTGTGAGGGCATTCAGGTGGGCAATGATGGATATACGTGCCAAGGCCGGAGCCCACCTTTTTAAATTTGACTGTTGGCTTGTAACCTCAAACAATTTACTTTTCCTGCATTTTACTTTTCTGCACTTAAACAATGTGATGGCCATTGGTGGAGGGATCCTGAGTTTCAGGACGAAGCCCTTGGCCATCATCGTTAGTACGTTTTGCTTTCGAACAATATAACAGTTGAAGGTGGATGGGTCTCAGTTTGAGACAAAGCCTTCAACTGTTAAGTAAATACGGTAAGGAACTATTAGTGCTCTTAGTGGATGGGCCTTGTTTTGAGGTGAAACTAAGAGCACATCTTTTGGTATGTTAATAATATAACTTCTCTTTTGACTTTATTATTGCTGTTATTAGTGCACAAATTTTACTTATGAAAACTGTTTTGTTTGAACATTTTTGGGAATATTATGGGAACACATTCTGAAAATATCCTGACAAGTATCCTAAGAGATATCCTGGTCAGGATATTGTCATATAACTTAGAAGACTTAAATCATTTGAAAAAAAGGAGAGATTATACCAAAGACTCTTAGAGAGTCAATTCCAATCTTCCACCTTAGGAATGTCCCCAGTATACACTTACAAACTTGGATCCACCCTTCGAATAGTATAATGTATGTCCCCTGTGTACAACACAGAAATGCAAACGTATTCACACTTTGGCTTGAATAAATTCCGAACACCCCGAGGCAAAACTTTTGATATCCTGAAATGAATCCTTAGCATACTGGGGATAAACCCTTAATATCCTGGGGATAAACCCTGATATCCTGGGGATAAACCCTGATTTTCATGCGCTACAGGCGAGAGTGTATAAACTCCAAATCTTAGAAAGGTGAAAACCCTTAAACCTTAGAGAGTATGAAAATACCCTTTCGTGAGAGAGGGTGATCAATCCTCATATACCTCTAGGATCCAGGATATAGCCAACAGTAACGAAATTGTCAGCCACTTTTACATGAACTGGTCCCGCTACCTTGAACTATACCTAGATAACTTGCGCTCCAGGCGAGGTGTTCAAACCCAATTCGAAAGAAAGGTGAATACCTTTAAACCTTTGAAGGGATCAGGATCCCTTAATCGTGAGAGAGGAGGCCAATCCTCTAATCTTTCGATTTATCCTGAGTGCATATCCTGAAGACATATCCTGAAACATATGCTGCAAAACAACTGTAAACTAAGGTGGGTGTTAGCTTGGCTAACACCCCTCCGATGCTTAAGTCAGTATTGGGTTCAAGATAATAAACAAATATATTTAAAAGAGATAAAATACATACCATTCTGGGATAGAAATTAAATTCTATTCTTACTTGAAATAGAGCTTTAAGTGTATTGCATTCCAGGATCTTGGTAGCATATCCCCTTACACATTCTTGAGTCTATATGCTCCTTTCCCTGCTTCTGACTCAACTTCATATGGTCCTTCCCATTTTGGAGCTAGCTTGCCATCGGCAGGATTAGTGGTATTTTGAAAAGCCTTTCTTAGCACCCAATCACCAACTCGGAATCTCCTAGTCCTTATATTCTTGTTATATGCTCTGGATATTCTTTGTTGATATGCTGCCATCCTTAGCCTCGCTGCATCTCTTTTTTCATCTATAGTATCCAAATCTTGACATAAGGCTTCAGGATTCTGTTCAGGATCCTGTAGGATAGATCTTGCAGTAGGTATCACCATTTCCGTTGGAATCACTGCTTCTGCTCCAAATACCAAGGAAAATGGGGTTTGGCCGGTTGCATTCTTTACCGTTGTCCTATCAGCCCACAAAACGAAGGGTAATTCTTCTGCCCATCTTCCTTTTTTGGCTCCAAGTCTCTTCTTTAAGTTATTGACAATTATCTTGTTCGAGGATTCAGCTTGTCCATTCGCTTGAGGATGTACCGGAGTAGACGTGATCATTTTGATTCCCCAACTCTTGCAAAAGTCGGTAGTCCGCTTGCTTATAAACTGGGACCCATTATCACAAATTATTTCAGCTGGTACCCCAAACCTGGTCAGGATATTCCTCTTTATGAAGGATACTACTTCTTGGTCTCTAACTTGAACAAATGCTTCAGCTTCAACCCACTTAGAGAAATAATCCGTCATTGCTAGCATAAATACTTTTCCTCCCGGAGATTTTGGTAACTTCCCTACTATATCCATCCCCCATTTCATGAATGGCCAAGGGGATGCTACAGGATATAGTGGTTCAGCTGGTTGATGTAGTATGTTACTATGCCTTTGACATGCATCACATCTTCGAGCATATTCTGCAGCATCTTTCCTCATCGTTGGCCAATAATATCCTGTCCTTAACACTTTCGAGAACAATGATCTGCCCCCAGTGTGGTTACCACAATCCCCTTCATGTATATCCTTCATCCTAAATGCCTTAGGATTTTCATTTCTGGGGATGTGTCCTTCCTTGAGATATCTCATGATTGGAGTCGTCCAGGATTTAGGATCCTTTTCAGGATAATCTGCTCCAGGATCCTGAATACCCGCTACTTCTTTATCCTGAGGATTCGTCGCAGGATACAAGATATGTACTATTGGTATTTGGGTCCTTTCTGGTATCCTGATCGATGATCCCAGATTTGCTAAGGCATCTGCTTCAGCATTATCCTCCCTTGGTACCTGTTCAAGTGTAAAAACATCGAAATATCCTGCTAATTTTTTGAGAATATCGAGGTATTCGATTAATTTCTCACCCTTAACTGCATAGGATCCATTAATATGGTTAGTAATTAACATGGAATCAACATACACTTGTAAATTCTTGATATTCATATTCTTAGCCAACTCTAATCCTGCAATTAAAGCCTCATTATTAGTAGCAGGGAATTCACACCTAATAGCCTGGGGTAATATGTCCCCCTGTGGCGATTTTAGTAGTATTCCCAATCCTACTCCTCTTACATTAGATGCACCATCAGTATATAATGTCCAGGATCCTGAGGATTCTCCTAACTGTTGGACTTCTAGGTCTACCTCATCCTGAATGTCACTACTGAAATCAGCCACAAAGTCAGCTAAAGCCTGAGACTTTATGGCATTTCTAGGTTCGTATACTAAATCATAAGCACTCAACTTTACTGACCACTTAGCCATCCTGCCTGACATCTCTGGTTTCCTAAGCACATTTTTGACAGGATAATTTGTTTTAACATGAATCCTATGTGTCTCAAAGTAATGTCTAAGCTTCGTTGATGCCATAACTAATGCTAGTATCAATTTTTCTAAATGAGAATATCTAGTTTCAGCATTTAACAAACTTTTACTAACATAATAAACAGGATATTGCTGACCTTCATGGTCCTTTACAAGGACGGCACTTACAGCATTCCCTGATACTGCTAGGTATAGGGATAGTGGTTCACCCTTCTCAGGCTTCATCAGTAGAGGTGCAGTTGAAAGATATTGCTTCAAATCCTGTAGGGCTGCTTCATGCTTCTCACCCCATTCGAATTTCTTGTTCTTCTTCAGGATATCATAAAACTCTTTGCATTTCTCTGAGGATCTTGAAATAAATCTGTTTAATGCTGCCACTCGCCCCGTTAATCGTTGAACATCCTTCATATTTGAGGGTGATTTAATATCCAAGATGGCTTTAATCTGCTCCGGGCTCGCCTCTATTCCCCTTTTGGTCACCATATATCCTAGAAATTTTCCTGCCCCCACTCCGAAATGACACTTAGCAGGATTTAGCTTCATGTTATATTGATCCAGGATATCAAATGCTCCTTTAATATCCTGGAGGTGATCCTGAGCTTTCCTTGATTTTACCACCATATCGTCAATGTATACCTCCATGGTGTCCCCCAGCTTGTCTTTGAACATCATGTTTACCAATCTTTGGTATGTTGCACCTGCATTTTTCAAACCAAAAGGCATAGCCATATAACAATAAATACCTGTTGGTGTCATGAAGGCAGTATCCTCCTGGTCAGAAGGCTCCATTTGAATCTGCTGAAATCCTGAGGATGCATCCATGAAGGTCAACATTTCATGCCCGGCAGTAGCATCCACCATTGCATCAATGTGAGGAAGAGGAAATGGGTCTTTAGGATAAGCCTTATTCAAGTCTGTGTAGTCTACACAGACTCTCCATTTCCCATTTTTCTTCTGTACCACGACTACGTTTGCTAGCCATCTTGGAAACTTGACTTCTCTGATCATCCTGGACTTCAACAATCTTTCAACTTCCTCTTGGATAATCGTATTCCGCTCAGGAGCAAATTTTCTTCTTTTTTGCTGAACAGGCTTGAATGATCTGTCGATTCCAAGCTTGTGAGTGATAATGTCTTTGGATATGCCTGTCATATCCTCAAGCTTCCATGCAAAGGTTGACATCCTGCATTTCAAAAAGTTAGTTAACTGCTCTTCAATATCCTGAGGGATATTGGTTCCTACGAGCACCGAGATATCAGGATTATCCTGATCCAGGATAATTTTCTTCACATCCTGCTCCGAATCCTCCACGATATCCTGGGCCCGCATCTTTAATTGCTATGCTGTACTAGGCTTGGTTGAGGATTTCATCGAGGATGAGTAGCATTCTTTCGCCTCCTGCTGATCACTTTCAACCTTGACAACTCCCCAAGGGGTAGGGATCTTGATGCATTGGTGATATGTTGATGGCACAGCCTTCATATCGTGAATCCATGGTCTTCCCAGTATGATGTTATAGTAGGATAGAGAATCCATCACACAGAAACGTTGTATCGAGTTGACTCCTTCAACATATACTGGTAACTTTATCTCTCCCACTGTGTTCCTAGCCTCTCCACTGAACCCAACAAGCACGGTGGACTTTGAAGTGATATCCATCGGAGATACATTCATTCTCTTCAGAGTTTCTAGTTGGATTATGTTGACGGAGCTGCCATTATCGACCAGTATCCTGCGTACAAAATGGTTAGCCACATATAATGTTATTACCAGAGCATCATGATGAGGATCCTGGACAGTATCCCTGTCCTCAGCATCAAATGTGATCACTTTGTCAGTTGTAAGGGTAGTCATCCTGACAGGTTTGTCTCCCCTTTCGGCCTTAGCTTCTCTTGCATGTCTCTTTGCCGCCGAATACGAAGTCCCATAAATGTCGGATCCTCCCGAAATAAAGTTGATTATCTTGGCATCCGCGGGAGGTGATGCTGCTCGCTCAGGATCCTTCTCAGTATCCTGACCCTTATTCTTCTTCCTTCCTAAGAGATCTTTCAGATATCCCTTGCTTAGAAGATAGCTTATTTCTTTCCTTAGAGCAATGCAATCCTCAGTTACATGTCCGAAATCTTCGTGGAAAGCACACCATTTTGACTTATCTTTCCAATCGGCTTTTTGTTAATTCTTTGGAGGCCACCTAGCCTTGTCTCCTAAACCCTGCATGGCATACATCAATTCAGGAATGTTAACAGAAAAGCAATATTCAGATAATTCAGGATATTCTTCAGGATCCTCGTCTTCGATAGCATTCACTTTCTTGTTTTCATTTCTACCATATGGCTTAGGGCGATATGGCTTAAATGAGGATTTTGACTTCCTGTTAGTTGACTCATAGGTGTTGGACGAGTTCATCCTCTCTTGCATCTTTCTGTCATCCTCCAATCGAATATATCTTAGGGCCCTGTTTCGAGCTTCATCCAAGTTCCTGCATGGGTTCATTACAAGGTCTTGGTAAAATTGAGAATCTTTTTGCAGCCCCATCTTGAAAGCTTGCACAGCCGTTGCAACATCAAGATGCGGAATGTCTAAGGATTCCCGGCTGAACTTGTTCACATAATCCCTTAGGGATTCTTGAGGCCCCTGTGTTATCCTGTAGAGGTCACTTGTTAGTTTTTCAAAGCTTCTACTACAAGAAAACTGACTTTTAAATAAATTCACTAGGTGAGCAAATGATGTAATCGAATGAGGAGGAACATTTAGGAGCCATTTCAAGGCTGATCCTGTTAAGGTAAAACCAAAACCCTTGCACAAGCATGCTTCCTTGAGCTCCGGAGGGATAGGGTTAATCTCCATCCTTTCCCTATACTGGGCAATATGCTCTTCAGGATCCGTAGTTCCATCATAAAGCTTCATGTTGGGGGTTTGAAATCTCTTTGGAATCTCAGCATCACAGATAGGATATGCAAAGCGAGATATCCTGTGGCTGTCTTGGGACACTTCTGGGATTGGCTGGACCACTCCATGTACAATGGATATCATGTCCTTCAACTTCTGAAGCTCCCTAGTAAATGCTGATGTTACACCTGTATCCTGCAAAGATCCACTATTGTTAGCAGCATGAGTATTATTATTATTTGATACGTTACCCGTAGGAGGATTCTGCACATATCCTGAAGCATATCCTGAGCTCCTCATGGTCGACATCCTGATCGAGGAGGGTATTTCAGGAGTATGATTCTGAGGAAGGCTGGGCACAATATTCCCCCTATTATCCTCAGTGTACACGGCCGAACTGAAGTTCAAAGTTCTGGGTTGTAGTGGAGTGACGATATCCTCAGCAGATCTGCTCGAGCCAGACTTCAGGAGTTGTATTTCCCTCAACAGCATTTGGTTTGTTTCCTGTTGCTGCCTCATTTGTTCCTGCACACTTCCAAATAAGGTTAGAATTTCATCGTTAGAAGCTAAAATGGGAGCAGACCCCTGAATACTCCGAGTAGGGATAATATCCTAAGGTTGTGAAGAGGCTGGCATCCTTGGAGGAGGTGGTGGGAGCACCGAACCGGTAGTAGCAGAAGTCGTAGCAGATACAGTAGAGGAGCTCATGTTTGATCTTGAGGCCATTGTAAACAATGTGGCAAAAAGTTTTGAAAATAGAAAACCGATTAACGATTTCACAAAGATTTTTAGTAAAAGTAGCACCACTTGCCCCACGGTGGGCGCCAAATTGTTTTGGTCAAAAATTACCGAAGCAATTAAGTGATCAAATTAGTTAAGTGAGGTAGTGTGCTAAAAAGTGTGTTGAAAATATGCTGGTTAAGTTGTTTGGAAAAACAGTATTCAGGATACGGCTCAGGATATTGAGCTGTATCTATGATCAAACAATGAGCAAAAAGTAAAGGGGGTGACACGAGATATACGAGGAAAGCCCTTGATCAATCTAGATCGCCGGGATAAAACCTCGGGAGCTGACCATCGCAGCTGCCTTGTTCTTCTTATTGCTTTAAACTTCAGGATACAGTGAAGGATATTGACCAGATCGCTAAGTGTTACAATGCTTTTGTGCGAAAGTGAAAATTGTTAGAGAACAAGTATAAGAGTGTAGTGAGTGTTGATGTGATGTCCTATTCGATCTGGTATACCCACCTATTTATAGTAACGAATTACAAACGAAAATTCCTATAAACATGGGATGCTCCGAATATTCCATTGTAAACGTTGTAGACCGAGTAATGCGGCTTCAACGTCTTTATTTGAACGACTTGGACCGAGTCTTCCGCGGAATGAGTCCTTGTGAACGTTGCCAGCTTCTAACCCACGTATCTGCATATAATCCGTTAGTGATCCTGAGGATACCATTCAGGATGTTACCAATATCCCGAATCAGCATCCCGGATGTGAACAAATATCATATAACTAAGATATAACCCAAGATATTTCTTAGGATATGGGCTCAGAATTCTACCCATAACAATGTTGAATTCAACACTTTGGGTGAGTTTTAGGCACTTTCCGGCACTTAAACTATCACTTAGAAAAGCAGTTTTGTGATCCTCGCCTTCCTATACACTACACTAGTGTAATACTTGGTTTCTGGCTCATTCTGTGTCTCATTGTATTGTCTGTCTATGTGCTGAGTTCTGTCAGCATTTTTCTGAGTTATCCGCTAACTGTGCTAACTGTGCTTTGTGCATCATTTATGTCAATATGGTTTGCATGTAATAATGATGTGACATTATGCAATATGTGATGCACATGTAAGTATGATGCAGTAATCAGAAAGTAGTTAATTGTAATTCAGCACAGTCATTAAGCATTAATCAAGATTAATTAATTGTACGGATACCTGGATTTTTAACAGTTCTCACACAGCGAGCTCGGAAGATTAGAAATGATCAATCCGACCAACAGTAGCATCGGTGCTGATTTTGAAAGACTAATTTTAAGAGAATGCAATCGCGGGTTCACTATTTTTAAGCCTCAACGTCCACGCCGAAGGGTTTCAAAGACCACGAAAGATCCAATCACCGGTAAAGGCAAAGTCACATGGGTCATCAACCCTGCTAATGTTGTGACAAGAGTCAAGATCCCTCCATAGATTCCAGTGACGCTCACCAATTTCAAAAAGTGGTTCTATGATGGAAAAACCGGTGAAGCGGTCATCAGATCCAACTCAAATGAAGATATGCGCATTTTGGATCCAATGGATGTCTTTATGTTCTGCCTGTCCGATTTGAATGTTCTTTATGGTCACAAGATTCATGTCGGTGCTGTAAACGAGTATAAGGAAGAGGGCATGTTATTTCAACGGGTGGTAGAACGAGCGAGGGAACGAAAGATAGAGATGATCGATATCTTGACAAGAATTGAGAAACAAAAGGAGAGAGAGGAAGTGAAGAAAAAGAAGTGTAAAGAGAAAAACAAGCAAAAATCTCCAGCAAAGCAAACAGATCCATCACCTGAGCCAATTGCATCTAAATTTCAACCTCCGGTCTCATCCACATATGAGGCCACTATGGAGGATCCACCAATCATCGGTGAAGACGTTACTAAAAAACCACCACCTGAACAGATCGTAAATCAAGCTGCAACAGATCCAAAAACCAAGGTTCAAGATTGAAAGAACATTCAAGTACGCAACGATCTAGGGGGTATTGTTAGAGCTTTTGAGATCGTTGGTACTTGGTTTATTAGGTTTTGGATTGTTTTGTTAGAGTTTATAATGTTCTAGAACGTTCAGGGTTTAAAGTGTAATTCTTTGTAAGTTGTAAGCCAGACGTGGTGGCATATTTGTAAGTCCAGCGTATTTATAAATACGTTGGACAGTGAATCAGCGTGTATAAATACTTGAGCAATGGAAAACCCTAGCGAAGGTTCTTGGACTAGTTCTTGGTGAAATCTCTTGTGATTCTGTTTGTTGAGCTAAATCCGTATATCCAGGTGCTATTATTGTTCATATCAGTTGGGATTACAAAAACAACACTTGTTGTTTGATCCGTACAAGAATCTTCATCTTCATCTTTTGATTTTCTTAACTCTCACTCATTCAAACACCCAATCAATAGGTGTTTGGGTGTTAACAATCAAACCACTGTGATCCGGATCTTGTTTGGGACACACTGTCCTTTTTATTTAATGTCAAATGTGTAATAAACGTTTTTATACATAAAAAGCTACAAATGAATAGTAACAAATATTTGAAAAACATTTACTTTTTATATAATGGTTAAATAAGTTTATGTAACCTATATTAAATTATTAATTTAATCATTAAAAAGTAATTTTTAATGTCAAATATATACTAAACGTATTCGTTTTACATAAAACGACTACAAATTATAGTTTATAAATAATATAAACTTAACATATTTTTTAACATAAACTAAATGCAACATTATTTGATAAATATAGATCTAAACTTTTTATATTGAAAAATTTGCATTGAATAATTACAAAAATGAAAAATCTTTTTTTATAAAGAAGTTACAAAAGTATGGATAACTTATCTAAACATAAATACTATTAGATTATATTTGAAGTAAGGGTCATTTTTTGATAACGTAATTCTAATAGACATTTGTTAATATATATTAATTTAGGTATATAATAATATTTTTATGAAGGATGTTTTATAATATGTTTTTTACCAATATAAAGAGTTTCTATATTTTTTTAGAGTTAATTACACTGATAGTCCTTGTAGTTTATTGAAAGTAACATCTTTGAGTATTAACAGAAAGTTATATAAGGGTATTTTAGTCATTTTATGTTGATTTAACAGAAAAACTAACGGAAGTTAGCCTTAATACTCAAAGGTGTTACAAAATCGAAACCATAGAACCTGAACCTTTTAATAAAAATAAGTTAGTACTCAAAGGCGTTACTATCGATAAACCACAAGGACTATCTGTGTAATTAACTCAACCGCAAAAGTCATATTTGATAATTTTTTTGAACTCCAAAATTTTATTAGAAAAGCTAGCATGAAACTAGCAAGGATACAACAAGGGTGTGTACAGTTTGATTCTTTTGATTTTTCGGCAAAACCAAAACCGAAATATCAGTTTTCGATTTTTAAAACCTTAAGGTTCTTGGACTAGTTCTTGGTGAAATCTCTTGTGTTGTGATTCTGTTTGTTGAGCTAAATCCGTATATCCAGGTGCTATTATTGTTCATATCAGTTGGGATTACAAAAACAACACTTGTTGTTTGATCCGTACAAGAATCTTCATCTTCATCTTTTGATTTTCTTAACTCTCACTCATTCAAACACCCAATCAATAGGTGTTTGGGTGTTAACAATCAAACCACTGTGATCCGGATCTTGTTTGGGACACACTGTCCTTTTTATTTAATGTCAAATGTGTAATAAACGTTTTTATACATAAAAAGCTACAAATGAATAGTAACAAATATTTGAAAAACATTTACTTTTTATATAATGGTTAAATAAGTTTATGTAACCTATATTAAATTATTAATTTAATCATTAAAAAGTAATTTTTAATGTCAAATATATACTAAACGTATTCGTTTTACATAAAACGACTACAAATTATAGTTTATAAATAATATAAACTTAACATATTTTTTAACATAAACTAAATGCAACATTATTTGATAAATATAGATCTAAACTTTTTATATTGAAAAATTTGCATTGAATAATTACAAAAATGAAAAATCTTTTTTTATAAAGAAGTTACAAAAGTATGGATAACTTATCTAAACATAAATACTATTAGATTATATTTGAAGTAAGGGTCATTTTTTGATAACGTAATTCTAATAGACATTTGTTAATATATATTAATTTAGGTATATAATAATATTTTTATGTAGGATGTTTTATAATATGTTTTTTACCAATATAAAGAGTTTCTATATTTTTTTAGAGTTAATTACACTGATAGTCCTTGTAGTTTATTGAAAGTAACATCTTTGAGTATTAACAGAAAGTTATATAAGGGTATTTTAGTCATTTTATGTTGATTTAACAGAAAAACTAACGGAAGTTAGCCTTAATACTCAAAGGTGTTACAAAATCGAAACCATAGAACCTGAACCTTTTAATAAAAATAAGTTAGTACTCAAAGGCGTTACTATCGATAAACCACAAGGACTATCTGTGTAATTAACTCAACCGCAAAAGTCATATTTGATAATTTTTTTGAACTCCAAAATTTTATTAGAAAAGCTAGCATGAAACTAGCAAGGATACAACAAGGGTGTGTACAGTTTGATTCTTTTGATTTTTCGGCAAAACCAAAACCGAAATATCAGTTTTCGATTTTTAAAACCTTAAGGTTCTTGGACTAGTTCTTGGTGAAATCTCTTGTGTTGTGATTCTGTTTGTTGAGCTAAATCCGTATATCCAGGTGCTATTATTGTTCATATCAGTTGGGATTACAAAAACAACACTTGTTGTTTGATCCGTACAAGAATCTTCATCTTCATCTTTTGATTTTCTTAACTCTCACTCATTCAAACACCCAATCAATAGGTGTTTGGGTGTTAACAATCAAACCACTGTGATCCGGATCTTGTTTGGGACACACTGTCCTTTTTATTTAATGTCAAATGTGTAATAAACGTTTTTATACATAAAAAGCTACAAATGAATAGTAACAAATATTTGAAAAACATTTACTTTTTATACAATGGTTAAATAAGTTTATGTAACCTATATTAAATTATTAATTTAATCATTAAAAAGTAATTTTTAATGTCAAATATATACTAAACGTATTCGTTTTACATAAAACGACTACAAATTATAGTTTATAAATAATATAAACTTAACATATTTTTTAACATAAACTAAATGCAACATTATTTGATAAATATAGATCTAAACTTTTTATATTGAAAAATTTGAATTGAATAATTACAAAAATGAAAAATCTTTTTTTATAAAGAAGTTACAAAAGTATGGATAACTTATCTAAACATAAATACTATTAGATTATATTTGAAGTAAGGGTCATTTTTTGATAACGTAATTCTAATAGACATTTGTTAATATATATTAATTTAGGTATATAATAATATTTTTATGTAGGATGTTTTATAATATGTTTTTCTACCAATATAAAGAGTTTCTATATTTTTTTAGAGTTAGTTACACTGATAGTCCTTGTAGTTTATTGAAAGTAACATCTTTGAGTATTAACAGAAAGTTATATAAGGGTATTTTAGTCATTTTATGTTGATTTAACAGAAAAACTAACGGAAGTTAGCCTTAATACTCAAAGGTGTTACAAAATCGAAACCATAGAACCTGAACCTTTTAATAAAAATAAGTTAGTACTCAAAGGCGTTACTATCGATAAACCACAAGGACTATCTGTGTAATTAACTCAACCGCAAAAGTCATATTTGATAATTTTTTTGAACTCCAAAATTTTATTAGAAAAGCTAGCATGAAACTAGCAAGGATACAACAAGGGTGTGTACTGTTTGATTCTTTTGATTTTTCGGCAAAACCAAAACCGAAATATCAGTTTTCGATTTTTAAAACCTTTTGGTTACGGTTTTTCCGGTTTCAGTTTCTACGTCGGTTCGGTTTTTCGGTTATTTTGGTTTTTCGAACAAAATTATGTAAGTTTTAAAAAATAAAAAGTATAATTTAAAACTTAAAAATCTGTCTTATATGTTTACATTTAAGTTATTATATTTAACATTTTTAATTAATATTGTTCACATAAACTAAACCTAACCTCCAAATCTATTTTTATGTTTCTCCAAAGTTTTTAACACATTTTCTTTTATAATATTTTGAAGTTCATTTATTTTTTATATTAAATTTTGCTATTTCTTGTAGGCAATAAACAAATCATTTCAATTGTTAATATTTTTTTTATAAAGCCTTAACATTCATGAATAAAATTAATAATTTCTACTATTATGGGTTAAACATTTAAACTACTTAGACTTAAACATAAAAATATATGGACAAGGCCTAGTATTGTAACTTATCGGTTCGGTTTGGTTTTTTCGGCTATTGAAAATGTTTATCCGAAAACCGAACTGAATTTTTGGTTATTAAAAATCTGAAAACCAAACTGTCGGTTTTGTTTCGGTTCAGTTTTTTTTTATTTATTTCGGTTATTTCTGTCACACCCCCAAAATGCCACGTGCAGATCTCACCGCGAGGCATGTGACATACCAGGATCAAGCCACTAATCATGTCGAACTAAGAGTAATTAATAATAAACACAGACATCATGTCCAACATAAATAGTGCATTTCATTATAAACGTTTCAACAATGTATACGTTCAGCGGAAGCAATTGTAAATGTTCTAATCATACGAAACCAAATAGTTTAAAAAGCATAACATTAATTATTCATCAAGCAACACGCCCCATGACACTCGTCGCTCCTCTGATTGCAAGTTCCAAAGCACGACGTATCTAACGACCTGCAAGCATGCAGAAAAGTGTGTCAACATAAAATTGGCGAGTTCACAGTTTTGTTTTACGTAAATCATGTAAGTGGTTAGTTTAAAGACATGCCAAGAATAATAAACTCGATACCGAATGACTGTCATGTTTGTTGTGCCTTCATCAATGTCTATCAGCATTGATACAAGTGTTTAAGGTCATTAGTTCACGCCCGGCTCCTAGCACGGTGTGAGGTTTGTCAGGCCTAATAGCGCTATCAACTAATACCCCGTTGCCTCACAGACAACTAGCTCGGTAGTAAGTAGGGACTTTCGTGATAGAGTTGAGTTTATTAACCAACATCGAATTTAAAATTACAACATATAGAAAAAGTATTCCTCCCAGGAATAATAGTTTAAAAAGTATTCCTCCCAGAAATAGTAGTTTGTTTGTCCCCCTAGGACGCATGCTTGTAAAAGAGTAGTGTCACACCCTGTATTTTCTCGGTGGGCCTGGACTTGGGGTACGTGACGAAATTGATATCAAATACACAAATAGCACAACTGAAGTCTTGGATTTAAAATACTAATTCAAATATAAATGTCCAAATGTTCAAAATATTATACATACGGAAATGTATCAAAAGATCCACAGGCGAATCGAAAATAACAAAATGATTAAATATGCTGACTACTAGGCTTCAAATGCAAGGAGTTGCAAAATCATCTTAAGCATTTACCGGGCACTTCTAGCCTATTTCCTAACCTTGCAACCTGCGCTTAGTCTTTTGAAGATACGTCAATTTACACTAGTAAATACAAATAACCGACACATTTTGAAAATATTTCAAAATCATTTTCATGTACACAATGGTACATATATATTTTCATAAATAACTTGGGACAAACTATTTCTCATGTTATCAGTTTTACAAGCTTGACAATACATATGGGGCCCAGAAACTATGCTGGGATTATGATTAACCGGCACACCACTTTAATACCATTATTGGGTAAATCCGTATTGGGTTATAAAATTCATTTTAATATAGCATTAGCATCTGTCAGCTGTATGCCTACACCCTGTGCTTAGGTCGTGGCCACTTACAATTAAATGAGCCGATGATATCTAGGACATGGTCGTATTAACCCCCAATATTTAAGCTCAAGCAATACGAATTAAAACGGATTATTTGGATTACCAACACATAGGTAATAAATAATAATACTTGTTCAAATCAAACAAATATAATAACCCTTTATCGTATGTCATAGAGGCAAATATAATCTTAGTCTCTAATCTGTAAAATCAGTATATACAATAGATAAAGTAATTCTTATATTTTTTTATCTCTATATCGTATAGTATAATTTATTAACCCAAGCATCATGGTATATCAATTTCTTTTGAGGAAGAAGTGGTTTATTTAGAATTATTTATTAAGGTGGATAATGGTTCTTATATTAATTTCCTTATTATTGTTGTTGTTGTTGTTGTTGTTGTTGTTGTTGTTGTTGTTGTTGTTGTTGTTGTTGTTGAGGTAACAAAAAAAATTGTCACATGGCCTTTTGATGACAATATTATTACTAAATTAATGGAGTGAATGTCAAATGGCATTAAATGGATTCTTTTATTAGTATTAGATGTAATCTTGTCTTTGCTTTATCATATATTAATCAAAACTAATTATATACCAAGCGCATGTATAAAATAAACATAAATAATCTCCATTTGTCATAAGGCGTGTTTGGATTCTTTTGGGGAGCATGCAGTTCATTGTAGAGAGCTCCCGGGGTTCAAAGACCGACATGATTTGGTTAGGGATGTCCTTTTTGACATATTCAGGTGCGCTGGTATTTCTGCTAAGAAAGAGGCACCCGTTAATTTCTTAACAGATCCGTTGGAAGGGAGATCTACCCTTCAACCAGCCGACATTCTGGTCTTTGGATGGGTAGGAGGAAAACATGCATGTGTGGATCTAACAGGGGTTTCCCCGCTTGTGGGCTTAGGGGGTAGTACTTTCACGGTGGGTCACGCTGCTTTAAAGGTTGCTTCGGGTAAAGTGACCGAACATGAGAAAGCGTGCCTTGACAACCAGCACGTGTTTATCTCATTTGCTTTTGATACTTTTGGTTTTCTGGCGCCAGAGGCTGTGGAACTACTTAGTCGAGTTCAAAGGGTCATGCATAGTAATGTTATGACCCTGAGATCTATGGACGTAGTTTTTAAAAGGCTTAGTTTTGCTATTCAAAAAGGGGTAGCGGCGCAGTTTGTTGCCCGTTTACCAACTATCTCGATGTAAATTCATATAGTAATTTATTGGTAAAGCCTGTTTTAGCTAAAAAACAATTTAATTTATTTTAATACTCTAACAATCTATAATCTATATTAATATATATATATATATATATATATATATATATATATATATATATAACGAATAGTAGACGTTTTTTTACCAACTTGGTGTTTCATTCCATGATTAGTAATGTATTTGGCATTTATGAAATAGACATTAAATGATTGTCATCGTAATGATATTAAATGAATGAAGAAAAGTCCTTTGGTTTGTAATTTTTTTAAACAATTTAAACTAATAATAAATAAAAAAACAAAGTAAAATGTTACAATAAGTAAATAGTATATCAAAGCTTGTATTTTAAATTACATATCTTGATAATTGTATATGTTAACCGATTACATTATATTTATTCAACTTGTGTATTACACGAGTCTATTTAACCCATGCAATACACATATTTAAAGATATAACTTTTCATTCCTTAGTATATAAAATTACATTTATTTAACCCGTGTTACACAGGGTTCTAACTTAGTATAAAATTGTAATACCCCAAAAACAGACTTGGTAATTAAATAAATCAACTAGGGATAAGCGGCAAAAATACCATTAGTGGTACAAGTTAACCCGATAAGCGTTAAAATTTCAAATAAATAAAACTAACAATAAATTAAAGTGGATGAATGTTTTTTGAAAGTAAAGTCTTAAAAGGCTTGGGTTACCGAAACTTAAATTAAGACGGGTCACTCGTACCCGGTAACGCCCAAAACCTAAGTTTATTAACTAGTACATTTTCATGTATGCCAAGTAACAAAAATAAACTAAGTTATCTAACTTAGTTAGAAGTGGAGTTAAATACTAAGAGATATAAGGGTTAAGGCTAAACATAAGTGTATAGCTAGAGCTAGGGGACTAAAGTTAGGCAAAGGGAAACTTTGAAAGTATAAAAAATGAAGAAGTCAAAACACAATGTTTTGGTGTGTGTGTGTGTGTGAGGGCGAGATTGAGAGGAAGAAAGGAGAATCTTCTCTAAAACTCCAATTCACAAAATTGGTGAGATGCAAGGTGAAATCCAAGTGATTTCCTTGCATGTTTGAAGATTCTAACCCTCTAGCACCATTTAAACATAAGGAATGTGGTAGATTTACATATGATGAGTTTTGATGATTAAGTGGGTTTTGATGACAATTTAGAGGTTTAAGTAAGTGTTCATATATGTCATAAAATGGGGCTTGATAATATGATGAAATTGTTATGTAAATTTAGTTTAGAAACATGATATGAATAGAAATATAAGTAGAAATCATGTGCGTGGTTGTTCTATAGCAAAACTCTTAAAATAGATGAAGCGGATTTTGACATGATTATATATTTTGAATGTAACAACCCGATTTTTCGAAGTCAAAGTCAAAGTACAAGTCAAAGTCAAGGTCAACGTTCAGATCTAACATTTCTTGCTTAACTGTTGCTTGTACACGCAGAATCGAAAATCGATATGTGCTAATTAACGCTATTTAAACTACGATTTGTTAATATGTTAAGTAACAATGCGATAAACGTAGCTAAACACTAATCTACTAAACGCTATCACATCGCTACCGCAACGCAACGCAACGCAACGCAATTCGAATCGCAGTTATGGATATTGTTTTACATGTGTATGTTATTATGTGCTTTACTTGTGTGTGTGCTTATATATATATTGTGGGATGTTATTCGCAAAACGCAATCGCAACTCTATCGCATCGCAATCTCATCGCGACCCGAAACGCAAACCTACTTTTTATACATTTTAGTTTGTGTATGATGACTTGTATGTAGTTATGTTATTGGTGTAACTATTGTTTAAATATTATCGCTTCGCCTACTCGTAACTCGCTCAAACGTAACGCAACGCTCAACGCACGAAACGAAGTTCGGAAACTAACCCGCACGCGCCGTCTGATCGAATGACCGTTCGATCGAATGGTCATTCGACGGATGACCATCCGATCGAAAGGCTGTCCGATCCGTTTCCTTTGCACCGCCTCTTCATCTCTCACACTATAAATACCCCACTGTCACATCAACTGTTCATTGATGTGACAGCTCCCTCCGACCAGCACACTTCCCGCCTCTTTTCTCTCGATTTCCTCGCGATTCTTGTTAGTTTTCACTCTAAATATTGTACTTTGTTCATCACTACACACCTTCCCATCATCTCCTCCATCAAATCACAACTTTTCACCGTGAAATCTTCGGATTTGAGCTGTTCTAAGGTGACGTCGTCATGGTGTTCTTATGAACATTGAAGTGTGACCTCATCTCATCAAGAACGGTTCGGATCTAACGGATTTCCACATGTTTTTACACTGATTTCAATTAAATCTACGCGTAATCAAAGTGTTTCAAGCTTTTCTTCAAATGTCCTTCACTTTTATCAAACATCGATGGAATCTGGACTCGTTCGAGTGCTCTACTCATTCTCTGGTAGGGAACCGATCTGAGAACAGCTTCTACCGAGGAGACAACTGACTTCCGAGTTGAATATGAAACTCCGTCAAGAACAGTTAGTCCAGATTGAACGGGGTGGTTCCCGTCCAAGCGGATGAGTTGGACTTGATGAGATTTCAGTTGTTTAACACGCCGTCATAACGTCTCTGTCAAACCGCAAACTTTTGGGACTTAACTAAATTTTCAAAGTTATCAAACGAAAACAGTTGCTCAGTCGAACAGCCATCTGACCGGATCTCCATCCGATCAAACATCTATTCGACCTGGTGATTGGTAATTTTCAACACTTAAAACAATTTCAAAGCTCCAAAGAAAATCAGTTCCACCCGTATCACCATCCGAGCGGACGGCCATCCGAGCGGATGACCGTCCGACCGGACGACCTAATATGTAGGAACCTTTCATGCTTTTCAAAATGCCACAACGAAAACATGCTGAAGTCGTTTGTTTTGATAAGATGATTCGTGAAAATCATGCTGAAGTCGCTTGTTTTGATAAGATGATTCGTTTCTCTCTCGCAAGTGGTGATCAACTCTGTGTTTATGGAGAAGTATCATCGAAGGAACTCAAACTCATGTCGTGCACCCAAGCGAGCAAGTATCTCCGCAAGGAATACAAGGCTTTCTTGGCGCACATCGTAGTAGCGGAGAAGGAAAAGTAAGAGAAGACAATGGAAAAGGTGCCTGTAGTTCGTGATTTTCCTATTGTCTTTCCTGACGATTTACCTGGTTTACCTCCGAGTCATGATATTGATTTTCGAATTGACCTCATTCCTGGAGCTAATCCTGTTGCTAAAGCTCCTTATCGACTGCTCCGTCCGAAATGCGCGAACTTTCGAGTCAACTCTAGGAACTGCTTGATAAAGGATTCATTCGCCCTAGCACCTCTCCTTAGGGCGCACCTGTCCTTTTCGTCAAAAAGAAGGACTGATCGTTCCGGATGTGCATTGACTACAGGGAACTCAATAAGCTGACTATCAAAAATCGCTATCCCTTACCTCGTATCAATGATTTGTTTGATCAGCTCCAAGGCCCTACGTGTTTCTCAAAGATCGATTTACGCTCAGGCTATCATCAGTTACGAATCTAAGAGGAAGATATGCCTAAAACCGCTTTTCACACTCGATACGGCCTTTATGAATTTGTTGTTATGCCCTTTGGTCTAACTAACGCACCTGCAGTCTTTGTGGATTTAATGAATCGCGTGTGTAAACCCTTTCTCGACCGCTTCGTCATCGTGTTTATCGATGATATCCTTATCTATTCGACGACGAAAGCCGAACATGCACAACACCTATGTTTGGTTCTCGAATTACTCCAAGGGAATCGACTCTATGCCAAGTTATCCAAGTGTGAATTTTGGCTAGAGGAGGTTCAATTCCTCGGACACATCGTCAATAGTCAAGGTATTCACGTCGACCCCACAAAGATTGAAGCTGTTAAGAGTTGGATTACACCGAAATCCCCGTCCGAAGTTTGCTCTTTTCTCAGAATGGCGGGGTATTACCGTCGATTCATCGCTGATTTCTCAAAAATCATCGTTTCGCTTACCTCTCTCACGCATAAAGATAAATATTTTTTTGGGGAACCGAACAAGAGGAAGCCTTTCAAACTCTGAAGCTTATGCTTTGCAACGCCCCTGTGCTCGCATTGCCCGACGGAAACGACGACTTCGTTCGAACCTCGGTCTTGGTTGTGTTCTTATGCAACGGGACAAGGTTATCGCGTACGCATCTCGTTAGCTCAAGATCCACAAGAAGAACTATACAACCCATGACCTCGAGCTTGGTCCAGTTGTTTTTGCATTAAAGATTTGGCGACACTACCTTGATGGTACCAAGTGTACGGTCTTCACCGACCATAAGAGCCTACAACACAACTTGAACCAGAAGGAACTAAATATGCGCCAACGCAGATGGGTTGAACTTCTCAACGATTACGACTGTGAAATTCGCTACCATCCAGGCAAGGCAAATGTCGTCGCCAATGCTCTCAGTCGACAAAGCTATCTACATAGCATTCAAAATATTCAAGCCCAGCATGACCTCGAAACTCTAATTCGTGATGCTCAGCACGCATGCTTCATTGAGAATACCTTGAGAGAGGAGATGAAGAAATGTGGTGCTGAAACCTAACTTGTCACCAAATTGAACTGTATCTATTACTATCTCGATCACATCTTGATCCCTAGTCGCAATAACCTTCGGGAGATATTGCTGACTGAAGCCCACAAGTCTCGATATTCTATTAATCTCGGTGCCGACAAAATGTACCAGGACCTGCGTGCCAGGTATTGGTGGCCTGGAATGAAAAAGGATATCGCTCTCTACGACTCGAAATGTCTGACTTGTTTGAAGGTTAAGGCTGAACAACAATGACCCTCTGGCTTACTCGTACAACCCGAGATCCCTATGTGGAAATGGGAGAGTATAGCTAAGGATTTCATTACGAAACTCCCTCGCACGCCATCAGGTCACGATAGCATCTGGGTTATCATTGATCGTCTTACTAAATCAGCTCATTTTCTGCCGATACGAGAAGACTTTAAGGTAGAACGATTAGCATGAATCTATACCAACGAAGTTATTTGTCGACATGGGACACCTCTGATATCATCTCTGACCGCGATGGTCGATTCACTTCGCGCCTCTGGGAAACCTTTCAATCTGCTCTCGGTACTACTCTTAACCTCAGTACCGCTTTCCATCCCCAGACTGACAGACAGACTGAGCGCATGATACGCACCCTTGAAGACATGCTTCGCTCGTGTGTTATAGACTTTGGTGATAATTGCGATACGCATTTACCTTTGTTCGAATTCTCGTACAATAATAGTTATCACTCTAGCATTCAAATGGCACTATTTGAGGCATTATATGGAAGAAAATGTCGATCGCCTATTGTATGGCACGAGATCGGAGATGCACAAATTACCGGTCCTGAGTTATTACAAGAAACGACTGACAAGATCCTCCAAATACGAGACAATCTCCTAAAAGCTTGGAGCCGTTAAAAGAGTTACACCGATAAACGCCGCATGCCCCTTGAATTCGACGTTGGTGATCACGTACTCCTAAAGGTTGCACCTTAGAAGGGGGTGGTCCGATTCGACAAGAAAGGAAAGCTAGCGCCACGATATGTTGGACCCTTTAAGATTCTTGAAAGAATTGGCAAAGTGGCCTACAGACTCGAATTACCAGAGGAACTCAGAAACGTACATCCGACTTTCCACATTTCGAACCTCAAAAAGTGTCTTGAGGATTTACATGTGCCTCTTGAGGATTTACATGTGCCTCTTGAGAATTTACATGTACCTCTTGAGGATTTACATGTGGACGAAACATTACACTTCGTGGAAAAGTCAGTGGAGATCATGGACCGAGAGACCAAGAAACTTCGACGCTCATGCATTCCTATAGTGAAGGTTCGCTGGGAAGGCAAACGCGGCGCCGAGTTCACCTGGGAACTCGAAAGTGATATGAAGGCTAAATATCCACAACTATTCGATACACCTGTGCCTTAGTTACGGGGCGAAATTCCCTAAAGTAGGGGAGGCTGTAACAACCCGACTTTTCGAAGTCAAAGTCAAAGTACAAGTCAAAGTCAAGGTCAACGGTCAGATCTGACATTTCTTGCTTAACTGTTGCTTGTACTCGCAGACTCGAAAATCGATATGTGCTAATTAACGCTATTTAAACTACGATTTGTTAATATGTGAAGTAACAATGTGATAAACGAAGCTAAACGCTAATCTACTAAACGCTATCACATCGCTACCGCAACGCAATTTGAATCGCAGTTATAGATATTGTTTTACGTGTGTATGTTATTATGTGCTTTACTTGTGTGTGTGCTTATATATATTGTGGGATGTTATTCGCAAAACGTAATCGCAACTCTATCGCATCGCAATCTCATCACGACCCGAAACGCAAACCTACTTTTTATGCATTTTAGTTTGTGTATGATGACTTGTATGTAGTTATGTTATTGGTGTAACTATTGTTTAAATACTATCACTTCGCCTACTCGTAACTCGCTCAGACGCAACGCAATGCTCAACGCACGAAATGAAGGTCGGAAACTAACCCGCACGCGTCGTCCGATCGAACGACCGTTCGATCGAATGGTCATCCAACCGGATGACCATCCGATCGGATGGCCATCCGATCGGATGGCCATCCGATCGGATGGCCATCCGATCGAAAGGCAGTCCGATCCGTTTCCTTTGCACCGCCTCTTCATCTCTCACACTATAAATACCCCACTGTCACATCAACTGCTCATTGATGTGACAGCTCCCTCCGACCAGCATGCTCCCCGCCTCTTTTCTCTCGATTTCCTCGCGATTCTTGTAAGTTTTCACTCTAAATCTTGTACTTTCTTCATCACTACACACTTTCCCATCATCTCCTCCATCAAATCACAACTTTTCTTCGTGAAATCTTCGGATTTGAGCTGTTCTAAGGTGACGTCGTCATGGAGTTCTTATGAACATTGAAGTGTGACCTCATCTCGTCAAGAACGGTTCGGATCTAACGGATTTCCACACGTTTTTACATCGATTTCAATTAAATATAAGCGTAATCAAAGTGTTTCAAGCTTTTCTTCAAACCTCCTTCACTTTTTATCAAACATCGATGGAATCTGGACTCGTTCAAGTGCTCTACTCATTCTCTGGTGGGGAACCGATCTGAGAACAGCTTCTACCGAGGAGACAACTGACTTCCGGGTTGAATATGAACCTCCATCAAGAACAGTTAGTCTGGATCGAACGGGGTGGTTGCCGTCCGAGCGGATGAGTTGGACTTGATGAGATTTCCATTGTTTAACAAGCCGTCATAACGCCTCTGTCAAATCGCAAAACTTTTGGGACTTAACTAAATGAAAAAGTTATCAAACGAAAACAGTTGCTCAGTCGTACAGACATCTGACTGGATCTCCATCCGATTGAATGACTATTCAACCTGGTGATTGGTAATTTTCAACACTTAAAACAATTTCAAAGTTCCAAAGAAAATCAGTTCCACCCGGATCACCATCCGAGCGGAAGGCCATCCGTCTGGATGAACGTTTGATCGGACGACCTAATATGTAAGAACATTTCATGCTTTTCAAAATGCCACAACAAAAACTTCAAAGTTTGAACTTTTCACACACACATCCATCCCATCGAATGACTATCCGAACGAATGGTCATCCGTCCGGATGACCATCCGCCCGGACGGTCATCCGACCGGATCACTACTCGCTCACTCGTCTCTCCAACGCACCGATTAACGCACTGTTCAACGCTTACACTATCATTCTCTGATCAGGCTAACCTCTCAAGCGCTCCCTTCAATCCAAGACTGTGTTTACTAGCTAAACACGATCTGTGAGTATACTCGATCCCTTTTTGCTTTACGCACTTTTGGGTGTTACATACGTTACTTATATCAAATCACATCAACACACAGCGCAACACTTTTATACGCTAACCGCTCCCGCATGTTATACGTGACTCGATGAACTCTTGTGTGTTATGTTTGCACATTGATTACTGTCTGCCTTAGCAACGATAGTACTATAGTTTGGACTCAGCACCTGTTTATACGGGGGTTGTTAAGGTTACTACTTCACGTGTTCGCAGTGGTGAACATGTGTTGCGCACTCTACAACTCGCAGTCATAGGTATTGATAGTATCTTTGTCGATAACCTACTAGATTCGCACCCCACGTGATACATGTTGGTTATGCGTAAATCGCTTTCGCTACTATATGCTATCAAACTTGTATGCTCACCTTTACACTATGTGTATTAACTTTATTTTAACGTATGTGACAGGTGTTTAGGATGCTATGCTATGCTTGTTGTTGAGGAATCAAGCTAGGGGAGTCTAGAAACAAACTAAATAAAATCTGAGTTGTCAGAACAATTATTTGTCTTTGAGAACTATGACTGTAATAACTGTTTTACTTTATATGTTATGGTATGGGACATAACGTTAAATATTTGGTAATTACAGTTGTTATGGATTCTCCTGGACAATCTGTTTCGCTCAGTGCCGCACCCCGATGTTTCCGCCATCGGTTGGGTTGTGACATTGAACCTTTTAGGGTTGAATTATAAGTATTAGTCATTCAACTTGAAATCATGAGGACAGAATGTGAATATATGACTAGAAAAATGTTATCTAATAAATACATGGTAATTTGTATGACAAAATTAGCTAAAATTAGGGGTGTGCAATAACCAAACCGTTAACCGAAACCAAACCGAAAACCGACAAACCGAACCGAAATTAACCGAAACCGAATTAACCGAAAGTCAGTTAGCGGATATTTTTTTACCATCGGTTAACCGAAATTAACCGAACCGAACCGAATCATTTATTTTTTTATATATTTCTAGCTTTTATACATTTATTTCATGTATTTCATGTTTTATACTTTCATTTCATGTAATCATACCTCTATTTCATTTATTTATACCTTTGTTTTATTTATTGTTCCCTTCATTTCATTTATTTATACCTTCATTTTATTTATTTATATCTCCATTTTATGTATTTAAACATCTATTCATGCATTTATACCTCCATTTCATTTATTTATACATCCATTTCATGTATTTATACATCTATTTCATTTATTTATACCTCCATTGCATGTATTTCTAAGCAAAAAAATTAGCCCTTGTTTGAATTGGTTATTAACCGAAAATTAACCGAACCGAACCGAAAACCGACAAATTAACCGAATTAACCAAACCGATTAACCGATAACTTCGGTTATAGTTACGGATAATGCTAATAACCAAACCGAACCATGCACACCTCTAGCTAAAATGATAGCCTAGAAATTGTCACACCCCGAAATATCAGAGCTTGGCGTGACTGGACTAGTATCTTCATTGCACAGCGGAAGCAAATAAGCTAAGACTTCTAGATAACGAACGCCACTAAGTACTCGACTCCACATGGTTCTCCTATTCCAACCGCGCCATGATTTTGAAAAAGTAACCTGAGAAAGAAACATGCGAAAAATCAACATAAAGTTGAGCGAGTTCATAGTTTGTATGTAAAAGATTTGAAATATATCTTTTTGAATAACCAGTTTTTAAAATATTGTTTTAGAAATCGAAATAAAAATTCATTTTCTTTGGCATGTTTGATGAAAACTTTGTATTTGTGAAACCTTGTATGTGTAAAGCGTTATGTTTATGTAACCTTGTATCTGTAAAGTTTCGTGTTTGTAACACTTGTGTGGCTGTCAATGTCTGCGCATGACAATGACAAACATGCCTGCATGAGTCTGTATGTTGGACTCGTCAGTCCTTAAGATGAAGGCCTTAGGTGCATGCAAGTTTTGGGTTGTTGTATGTGGGACACACAGTCTCCGTTGTTCTTGTACAGGACTAACCAGTCCTCTTGTTTGTATGTGGGACCTCCAGTTCCCTTTGTAACTAGGACCAACCCTATCACTAGTATCTGTAGCTCATGCATGTTTCGTAACTGTTTATGTTTTTGTAAAAACCGGTGTGTTTTGCATAAGTTTTTCAGAACAGTAGTTTTGTGACACTTTCCAGCGAACTTTGGAATTTAAGATTTTTCAATTTCAACCATTTTGAAAACTTTATCAATCTTTTCTGAAATCACATTCTGAATCGGGAATACAATGTCTAAGAATAATTTGTCCGATCCAATCATGGTATAAACCAATCCTTTTGAATCATCATTCGCATTTTTCTCAGATTTTGAGTTTTTCAGATAACCCTCATGAAAACTACCTTCATTTTCATCTTGTGATTCAGATTTACCTGTTTCAACCGACTCTTCTTTCAAAACACTTTCAACGACCTTACCTACCACCTCTGAATCACTAGAATCATCAGATTTGGAATAGGTTATGTCAATGTTGTCTGGCAATTGATCGACCATGTTGAAATCTTTTTCGACTTTCTCATCATCATAAAATGCATACTTTTCCGGTGGTGGAACTTGATGAAACTCTGAGCCAATACCTTTCTTGTTTTTCTCAGAATCATCATCACCCGGTTTTATGTTGAAAATTCTTTCAAGCACATATGATGACGCATGATAACTATGTAACTTGTTGTTATCCTGTTCTAAATCAGTTATTTGATGCTTTAGCTTAGCAACATCCTCAATGTAAGAATTGACAACTTGTTGCTTTATTGAATATTGTCGCTTAAGCGTATCAGTTGTTTCAGAACAGTATCTCAGTCTGGATTGAACAAGTTTCATTTGACTTTTCACATCTTCATATGACTCTTTTGTAATGTGATAAGCCAATTTTATTGAATCATACTCCTTTTTCATTTCTTGACATGTATTTTCTTTTTGAAAACATTCTTCTGTCATTTTCAAAACTTTTTCATTCAAAATCACATTTTCTTTTTCTAAACTTTTGCATTTTTGTGTGAGCTTTTCATCATTATCTTTTAAAACTTTTTCGTTTTCTAACATTTCTTTGCATTTATTTTTGAAAACTTCTTCGATTTTATTAAATTCTAGATCTCTTGTTCTGAACTTTTCGTCTTTTTCAGTACAAGCACTACATGTTTCCATGCATTTCTTGCACTGTTCAACAGTTTTTAAGATTTCAGATTCAGTTTTTATCTCAGTGATTAGTACTTTGACTTTTTCAGCTGTCTCTGTCTGATCAGCATTTTTCTTCTGTTCTTCTTCACCAATACCAGCATCACCAACATCATTCAAACTCTCATTCTTCACCTCTTCTTCTTCTTTCTTTTTCACAACTTCAATTTTCTCATCTTGCTGTTCTTTAGAAACAGCCTCTTTCACAACTTCGACTTTAACTTCCTCAACAACTTTCTTCAGATCGACTACCAACTCATCAACATTTTTCTTCATTCTCTCTTCATCCCTCTTCCTCAAACTTGATGTCATGGCATGTCTGATGATTTTATCCAGCTTTTTCAGATAAGTTTTATCTTTAGCTACGTTTGAGTAGTATTCGCCAGACAGAGGGATTACTGCAAGAACTTCATCATGAACTATATCCTTCTTGTGAACTACAGGTTCACCATTTTTGTTGACATAACATTCTTTATTCTTGTCCCATCTTTTATTTCTTACAGCATTTTCATACTCTTCCTGCATTTTCTCAATTCTGCACTCAGTAAAAAATCTTTCTCTTTCGGTTTTCTCTTTCAGAATCTCTTCTTTCGTTCTCACTTTTATTTTAGCCATGATGCTATCTCCTCAATATTCGCACCTCGTAAATCACAGCACAAAAAACAATCAAATAACAATGATCAGTTACAACAAAAATATCAAACACTTGGATTGGATGGGCCTAAAACACTTCGTTCGTATGGGCCTTTGTGACCCGAGCGGATGGACTATAGCTGTCCGACCGGATGGGTATGCTGTCCGACCGGATGGGAATGCTGTCCGGTCGAGTGAGTATCTGACTCTTTGACAAACACCTTAATCACAAACAACTGAAACGATTAGGATCGGGTGGTAATCCGTTCGGATTGCCACTCGTTTGATTACACTACACAACGAAACACTGTTAAACACAAACACAATGTAACGGAACGGATTGCCACTCGAGCGGGTGGTAATCCTCTCGGGTAGGTCAACAAAAATCAAAGAGTGAGGTTTGAGTCGGGTGGCAACTCGAGCGAATTGCTGCTCGTTTAATATCACTACATGACAAAATTATATGTTGTTCGATCGGGTGGCATTGTCACTTTGACTTCAATACCTACTTTCAATGCAAAATTACATGCAAACAACAATCAATGCCTACAATTCATTTTATATTTCACATGTATCAATTAATGCAAATAAATTCTTGGGATAGTGCAAAAACTCACATGGCTGACAACTATCAGTATCTCATGCAAACTTATCACATGCAAAACATTGGATTTCTACAAACTGTCAAGTAGCACATGCTTTCATTCAAATCACATTATCATATGCACATTTGATCAAATAATGACATCACATGTATTGCAGAGAAGTTGACTAACTAAAGCTGATTATATTGACAAATTGACAACTCGCTCGGGTGAGGACACTAGACTCGGATTGCCGCCCGCTCGGGTGGCTGTTCGAGTGAATAATGGTCAAGAAAGTCAACTTTTTAATGAGATGTAGGGGGGGGGGGCAATCATGACCCGAATGAATAAATATGGGTTGATTTGGGTCATTTTTAATTTACTATGGGTCGATTTGGGCTTCCTTTTAATGATTAACGGGTCCAACTGGATAATTCTAAAACTTTAAAATCATATTCACGGGTCATGTTGGGTTTGGAAATGAGAAGAGACGGGTTGGAACGGGTTAGTGAGTTCAGAAGAAAAAAGAAACGGGTGGATAGGGTTAGAAGAGTTCCTAGGGTTTTCCCTTTTTTTCTCATACGCTTATCTGAGTTCATCACTATCACACCAAATTGATTCTTATAAAAAACTCACCAAACCGCCAAATCAGATACCTACACATTTTCCTCTACTCTCGTCTCTTTTGCGTATCTCTGTGTTCCAATGGCTGACACCATAAACCCGACGACATATCAAACGGCGGTGTTTCGATGCTATGTGGGAAGTTGTAACGGATCGACGGTGTAATCGGTTATTGTGTAAATGATTACTAAATGGCCAACAATTACAAATCCCAAACAGATTGACAGATGCGAGAGATTGGGTGGAGCGATTACTGAATTGGAACCACATGACTTATGAAGTATCGTCGCTCGCCGGCAGAAACAATGTTCTTCTCTTTTTCACTTATTATGTTTGAATTTGATTTGTATTTATTTGCTTTTTAAATCTCTAATTCTTTTTAATCGGAACTCAGTGGATTGCTTGTTTATATCCAATTACTATTCAACATATGTTCTAATTTCAATTTCAATTTTGATTAAGAAACTAAGGTTTTATCATAAAGATTGTAATACTGTTCTCTGCTGAATCCAATTTGTAAAATGGATTTCGGGTATAATTGTATACCCGTTCTAACCCGAACCCAATCTGCCCCGAAACCTGTATACACTATGTATAATTGTATATGTTTCTGTGTGTATACATGTATATTGTCACACCCCTTTCTGCGGTGGAAGCACGAGGTGTGATCATGAAATGTTCTCATTGCATACGAAAGGTAAACATACTACATGCTCATAAAATAACTTCAAAATGCCAAACATTACATAACCGAAAACATGGTTTAAGTGTTTACATCACAAGAAAGCATTTTGTCTGATAAGTTTACAACTTTATTCAAAGATAAACAAAAGCGACATCCAAGAGCATGGGTAAAACCGCGCGCACATCCATCCTAGTTACCTGAAATACATGTGAGTTTTGGAAAAAACGTCAACATAATGTTGGGGTGAATTCATGCAATTTTTGTATTTCACGTTTGTATACTTTGTATGAAACATAATTTGTATCTTGTATAAATCAAGTCTTTTGTGTACACCACGTACTCATGTATAAATCAAGTATTCTTGTATAAATCATGTATTTCTGTATGTATCAAGTGTTAATTGTCACGACCCCCGACCCCACCCTGGACGGAATTGGGAGCCGTGAACCAGTTCAGTGGTACCGGTGGTTATTTAGAAAAGTAGTGCAGCGGAAATTTCTTCAGGACCGTGAGTTAGGAAAAATATCAGAGTTTAGAAAACACCGGGTTTTTATTTATTAAATAGATGGAATAAAACCATGTTTTTAAAAGGTAGCTTTAATATAAGATAAATTCAAATACATAAAACAACTTTCCTTAATTTAATTTAATTGATAAAATAAGCCACTTATGTAAGCCTTGTTGGTGCCGCATCCAACTCTGATTCCAATCTACTGTAATTACCTGAAACGCGTTTTAAAAAGATTTGGTCAGCAAGAAATACTGGTGAGTTCATTCATTTTTGATAAAAACATATTTGTTATAATTCACAGCATTAAGAGTTTTTACATTTGCTTCTTTAAGATTGGCAAAGACTTAATCACTGCAAAATATAACTAGAAAACAGTGTTATAAGTTACAGTATTAAGAGCGATTACAATGTTTATATATATCTACCATCTACCCACGGTATTTGTCACTCGACCACCTATTGGCTATCTCGTTGTCCAATGGTGTCTGTGACTTTGGTCATATCACCCCTTGGCTAACCTGTTGTCCAATGGTGACGGTTATCAAGTATTGTATACAAAACCCCACATACCGGCTGTAACTTGGAGATTACAAAGACTTAATCCCTGTAATTATAACTTTGAAAACAAACATGATTTTGAAAGCAATTTTGGTAAAAAGAGAATGACTCACATTGCAGGTTTAAACGGGCAGAGTTTAGCCTACTGATTAGCCTTGAAACCTAATTCAAATCATAACGTATATGAAAACTAGGTTAGTAACTGAATACAACTTTTACGATATTGTAACAACCCTCGGTAAAAACCAAAACCCTCATAATATTCCGACTCTTTAAATATACTATAAAATGTCTCAATATGTTTTATATTATACCCCGTAGGCGAAAACCGAGCCCGTATTATGTTATAGTTTATAAAAATAAAATAAAAATCCGAATTTAGAGCTGAGGCGGGCCGCTTAGGATCCCACCTCAAGCTCAAGCGGGCCGAATGAGAGTGTTGACCGGACTCCGCTGAATTCTTTAGTTCATGCGGGCCGCTTCAACTTAAGCATACATCAATGCGGGCCGCGCGGACTCATGTTACGCGGATGCATCCGGTGCTGACACGTGTCGTAATCGTGTCGAGCCTAGTATACGACTCAGCAAAGCTATAGGCTAATGCGGCCCGCCTGAGGGTTAGCTTTATCTAAAGCGGGCCGCGTGAGGACCAGATTTCACAACTATAAATAGAACGCATCAGACTTCGTTTTCCGTCGCTCATTCACACTTCTCAATCACGAAATTCTGAAATATTAAGAATTATAGTCGGGTACTATACCCCTAATTAGCGAATTTCTGCTCCGTTGTTAGTATTATAACCCCGGTTTCATAATAGTTACGCTGCCCGATCGATTTAGGGTTCCGTAACAACTGTCGTGGTTCTGCCCGACGTAGTTGTTGGAATGCCGTCTCGGGGAGGATATTATTAATAATTTCAAATGGGTTATGGTACTAACCAATGTACATTTGTATAAATTATAGATTATATCCAGGAAACCCTCAAGTGAAACTTAAGATAGCAATGTGAGTTTATCCTCTTTTTGTTAATGTTTTTGGTAATGTTTTACCAAACCTTAAATGTTTTACTATGAAAATTAGCAGTGATTGAGTCTTTGTAGTTATTCAATTACTGCCGGTATGTTGGGGTTTTGTATACAAAATTTGTACTACTTGCGAGTAGTAAGTCGAGTATGACAATACGTTACCATTGGACAATGAGTTAGCCAATGGGTAATATGACCCACAAGTCAGGTCTGATAATACCAATTGGAGTAATTTTGTAGACATAAACAATGTGATCGCTCTCAATACTGTTCACTGTGACTTTAAACTTGATTAAACTGGGATTCACTCACCAGTATTTCCTGCTGACAAATATTTTTAAAACATGTTTCAGGTAACCCAATGTGAAAGCCAATTAGTAAAAAGCCAGCTGGAGAGCACTGAAGGCTTGGGAAAATGTGGCTATAAAAGTTACATAAATAAACTATGTTTTAAATTCAATAAAATAGGGTTTGTCCCTATAATGTATTGTAATGAGAAACTTGGGTTTTGCCCATGTTATTATTAATATAAAAGAAGGTGGTTTTACTCTGATAAACATTTCCTAACTACGGTCCTGATGTAAATTCCGCTGCCAGATTAAACAAACCTGATACCACCAAACTCTGTGATCACGTCCGCCCGTTCCCGGGGATCAGGGATCGGGGGTTGTGACAGAAGGTGGTATCAGAGCCTAGCCACTGGTCTAAGCCAAAGAAGTGTTCTGCTGACACTTAAATTTTGAATTAATGTTAGGAAATAAAATAAGGAGATATATGCATAACTGTAATTATGTGTTATGTGTTATTTGACTATCTGTTAGTTTTCAGTATGAGTGATCAAGGACCATCAGATCTGAACAATCAGTTATCTGATTCACCTAAGAGTGAAGGAACCTCATCACAGCCTGCCCTCTCGGGGTATGTTGCTGATCAGGAAGACTGGATATTTGCTTTTAGAGCTAAATCTGAAGAACCATTTCCTACTAAGAAACGAGGATGGTTCAGTAAAGAGGCTTTTGCTCGTAGAAAAAGAATGAGGAAATTGCAACAACAAAGGGCTTTAGCAGCTATTAAGAAAGAGACAGATGCCCATACTCAAGAAATACTTAATAGAAGCCTAGCTAATTTCCATATCTTAGCTACGACTGCTGCTGACCCTGGTCTGGAACAACTAGTAGCTCCACAACCACAAAACCCAGAACAACCTATGGAAATAGAAAACCAGGAAAACCAAGAGGAGATGTATGAATTTAACCCAGAAGAAATTCCTCGGGTACCTGCACCAAACCCTCTAGACCCGAATTATGATCCCTGGTGGGATAACAATAGAGACTTTGTGCAACGTTACCCTATCCAGGATTATCCACCCATACAGAACATAGAAGCTTACCCAGGTATGGACCCTTTAGATCCCTATTATTAAGATGACTATATTAGGGAAATATTAGAGGATCCTTACCATTTTCAGGAACTGTCCCCCCCATATCAGGAACATGTACCCCAGATTCCGAACCCAGTCCGAGAACCTGCACCCCCAATGAGTGCAGAAAACGTGCAAGAACTTAGGACTTTCGGGGAGGAGATCTTAGAAAGTAGTGAGAGGATGCGTCAGGTGGGAGAGCGTCTCGTATGGAAATACGATGAGCGCAATATGGATTTTTGGATGAATCAATATCCATGAATGTTAGAATGGAGGAAGTGGTAGTAATAATAATATAATAAAATAAAATAAGATATGTGTGTACGGATGCATATTATTATTTTATTTCTGTTGGTATTGTAATTTCATTTCTGTACTAGTGTGTATGAAAAGAGTAAAAGTAGCAATGATCTACGCTTTTGACAAAACTGCGTGTCATGTGATTTATTATATTAATATATTATTCGTGATATTAATATGGGATAAATGTTTAAAATTCAGATGGCCGACCAAGAAAATCAAGTCAATTTGGATAATAACCCTGAAATCCAGAATGATAATATTCAGAATGATGATAATCTGAATAATGGAAATCCGAACAACAATAACAATGGAAACCAGATGGATAATAGTGCTATCCAACACATAGTAGCACAAGGAATTATTGATGCAATGCCATTTATACTACAAACTGTTAAGGATGCTGATAATAAAAGTAGGCATAGCAGTAAGCGACCACTTGAACCAGAAAACAGCGTGAACAATGGACCTGTACTTCAAATGCCTATTCCTAAAAGAAGAAGAACCGTGTTTAACGGTTGTTCTTATAAAGAATTCTGGTCTTGTAAACCAATGGAATTCTCAGGCAATGAAGGGGCCATTGCAAACTTACGCTGGATAGAAAAGACTGAAGCAGTCTTAAGGATAAGTAAGTGTGCTGAAGAAGATAAGATATTGTTTGCTTCTAATCTGTTTAAGAATGCAGCGTTAGAATGGTGGAACACTATCCTTCAGACAAGAGGAAGTGATCAAACCTATAATATGGAATGGGAAGAATTTAAAAACAAGGTAGAAAGGAAATTCTGCCCACCCAATGAAAAAGAACAGATAGCAAACAAATTCCTAAATCTTAGAATGACGGGTGTAGATAGCAAAGGGTACACAAAGCTATTTTTCGAATATGCTAGGATAGTGCCAACTCTTGCTTCACCAGAACCAGTGTTAATCTCCCGTTATATTTGGGGATTAATTGGGGAAATAAGACATGTAGTCAAGGCAGCTAGACCTCAAACTATAGAAGAAGCTGTAGAACTAGCCAATACCTTGACTGATGAGTTAGTCCGTACCAGAGAAGAGGATCAGAGGAGGAACTTAACTCAAAGGCTTACTCAAGAATTTCGTTCTGGAAATTATAATCGTAAGAATATGGGATTTACCTCTGCAACATACTGCAAGGTCTGCAAGAAAAAGCATTCGGGAAAATGCTCCATTCTCTGCAATCATTGTAAGATGCCAGGACACAAAGAAGAAAATTGCAGGAAGAAAACCAGTAATGGATTATGCTACAACTGTGGAGAAAAAGGTCATATCAGGCCAAATTGTCCAAAATTAGCTCCAGCCACAGACAACAAGAATACCAAAAATGCTAGAACATTTGTTCTGACTGCAGATGAAGCCAGAATGATTCCAGATGTCATAGCTGGTACGTTTTTAGTTAATGATGTCTTTGCTAAAGTATTATTTGACTCTGGTGCAAACCAAAGTTTTATTAATACATCGTTTTGCAAATTTTTAAATCAGTCATTAACTAAACTACCACTAGAATGCATAGTAGAGACAGCTAATGGAGAAACTATTAGAATTTCTGAAATCTTGCAGGGAGCAAGCATAGAAATTTTAAATCAGAAATTTATTGCAAACCTGTATCCCATGAATCTGGTAGGATTTGATGTTGTTCTAGGAATGGATTGGTTAATAGCCAATAAAGCCAAAATTTTATGTGATCAAAAGTTAATCCAAGTAAATTCTTCAAAAGGTAAAACGATCACAATTAAAGGAGATAAGCCCTTTAGATCCACAAAATTCATATCTATGATGAAAACTGCAAGTTGTATTAGAAAAGGTTCTATAGTGTATTTGATTTCTATAATCACTAACACTAAAGGAAAAGATTTAAAAGATATTCCAGTAGTATCTCAGTTTTCAGATGTCTTTCCAGAAGAATTACCAGGACTACCTACAGACAGAGAAGTTGAATTTAGAATTCATTTATTACCAGGAACATCACCAATTGCCAAAGCACCTTACCGTTTGGCACCTGCAGAAATGCAAGAATTGAAGAAACAACTAGATGAATTATTGGAAAAAGGATTTATACAACCAAGTTCGTCGCCATGGGGAGCGCCGATACTGTTTGTTAAAAAGAAGGACGGATCAATGCGTATGTGCATTGATTACCGTGAATTAAACAAGGTCACGATTAAGAATCGGTACCCATTACCGAGAATTGATGATTTGTTTGATCAATTGCAAGGAGCTCGATTTTTCTCTAAAATCGATTTAAGGTCAGGATATCATCAATTAAAGGTACAGGAAGAGGACATTCCTAAGACCGCATTTAGAACAAGGTATGGTCATTATGAATTTACTGTCATGCCATTTGGTTTAACCAATGCCCCAGCTGCATTTATGGACATGATGAACCGAATATGTAAGCCATATTAGGATAAATTCATAATTGTATTCATAGATGATATTCTAATTTATTCTAAGAGTAAAGAGGATCATGCAAAACATTTGCACGTACTTTTAAGTCTATTAAGAAAGGAAAAGCTTTATGCTAAGTTTTCAAAATGCGAATTTTGGTTAGAACAGGTACAATTCCTTGGACACTTAGTTAACCATGAAGGAATTCATGTAGATCCAACAAAGATTGAAGCAATTACCAAATGGAAAACCCCTGAATCACCAACTGAGGTTAGAAGTTTCTTAGGATTGGTCGGTTATTATAGAAGATTTATTAAAGATTTTTCTAGAATAGCCATTCCTTTAACTAAGTTAACCTGTAAATCTGTTAAGTTTGAATGGGGAGTAAAACAAGATGAAGCCTTTAGAATTCTTAAGCAAAGATTGACCCATACACCTATATTAGCATTACCAGAAGGAACTGAAGACTTTGTAGTCTATTGTGATGCTTCTAAATTAGGTTATGGATGTGTGTTGATGCAACGTCAGAAAGTTATAGCTTATGCATCTAGACAACTTAAGAATCATGAAGAGAATTATTCAACCCACGATCTAGAATTAGGAGCTATAATTTTTGCTCTTAAAATTTGGAGACATTACCTTTATGGTAGTAAGTTTACCATATTTACTGATCACAAAAGTTTAAAGTATGTTTTCGGACAGAAAGAATTGAATATGAGACAAAGACGCTGGATGGAGTTTCTTAGTGACTATGATTGTGATATCCAGTATCATGAAGGAAAAGCAAATGTAGTGGCAGATGCTTTAAGCCGAAAGTTTCAGGAAAAGCCAAGAAGGGTACGTTCTCTTAAATTAAATCTGCAAGTAGATTTAAATGATCAAATAAGAGAAGCACAAGAATCAGTAATCAAGGATGATTCTGAAAAATTAAAAGGTATGTTAAAAGAATTAAAACAAGGAACAGATGGGATATGGAGATTCCATGAAAAGAGAATGTGGATACCTAAATTAGGAAATCTACGTAATCGTATATTAGAAGAAGCCCATAAATCTAAGTATACAATACATCCAGGAAGTGATAAAATGTACCAGGATTTAAGGAAAAATTTCTGGTGGATAGGAATGAAAAAGGACATAGCAACCTATGTTTCTAAATGTTTAACTTGCTCACAAGTTAAAGCTGAACATCAGAAACCTTCAGGTTTATTACAGCAATTAGAAATGCCAGTTGGGAAATGGGAATTAATAACAATGGATTTTGTTACTAAATTACCCAAAACTAGGAAAGGAAATAATACAATCTGGGTGATTGTAGATAGACTAACTAAGTCAGCTCATTTTCTACCACTGAAGGAAACAATTAGTATGGAACAATTAGCTAGATTGTATGTAAATAAAATTGTTTCTTTACATGGCATTCCTTTATCAATTGTTTCTGATAGAGATAGTAGATTTACCTCTCGTTTTTGGTCAAGTTTCCAAAAGGCAATGGGAACCAAGTTAAAACTAAGTACAGCTTATCATCCACAAACAGATGGACAAAGTGAAAGAACAATCCAGACAATGGAAGATATGCTTAGAGCTTGTGTAATTGATTTTGGAGGTAATTGGGACGATCACTTACCTTTAATAGAATTTTCTTATAATAATAGTTATCACACAAGTATCCATGCTGCACCATTTGAAGCACTTTATGGAAGAAAGTGTCGAACCCCAGTCTGTTGGGCAGAAATTGGGGAACAACAATTATCTGGACCTGAGATAGTGCAAGAAACAACTGACAAAATTATTCAAGTCAAGGAACGATTGAAAGCTGCACGTGATAGACAAAAGAGTTATGCTGATAACCGATGCAAGCCATTGGAATTTCAAGTAGGAGATAAGGTGTTGTTGAAAGTCTCTCCTTGGAAAGGAGTGGTAAGATTCATCAAACGGGGAAAGCTAAGTCCCAGGTATGTTGGACCTTTTAAGATTATTAGAAGAATAGGACCTGTAGCCTATCAGCTACAACTGCCAGAGGAAATGGCAGGAATACATGATGTGTTTCATGTATCTAATCTTAAAAAGTGTTTAGCTGATGAATCACTGATAATGCCTCTTAAGGATATAGAGGTAAATGAACAACTCAAGTTTGTAGAAAGACCTCTACAAATTGAAGACAGGAAAGTTAAGAATCTCAAGCACAAAAGATTAGTTTTAGTCAAAGTGAAGTGGGATTCCAAAAGAGGACCTGAATACACTTGGGAGCTCGAGTCAGAAATGAAAAGGAAATATCCGCATTTATTTCAGTAGATCTCGAGGACGAGCTCTAAAACAAGGTGGGGAGAATGTAACAACCCTCGGTAAAAACCAAAACCCTCATAATATTCCGACTCTTTAAATATACTATAAATGTCTCAATATGTTTTATATTATACCCCGTAGGCGAAAACCGAGCCCGTATTATGTTATAGTTTATAAAAATAAAATAAAAATCCGAATTTAGAGCTGAGGCGGGCCGCTTAGGATCCCACCTCAAGCTCAAGCGGGCCGAATGAGAGTGTTGACCGGACTCCGCTGAATTCTTTAGTTCATGCGGGCCGCTTCAACTTAAGCATACATCAATGCGGGCCGCGCGGACTCATGTTACGCGGATGCATCCGGTGCTGACACGTGTCGTAATCGTGTCGAGCCTAGTATACGACTCAGCAAAGCTATAGGCTAATGCGGCCCGCCTGAGGGTTAGCTTTATCTAAAGCGGGCCGCGTGAGGACCAGATTTCACAACTATAAATAGAACGCATCAGACTTCGTTTTCCGTCGCTCATTCACACTTCTCAATCACGAAATTCTGAAATATTAAGAATTATAGTCGGGTACTATACCCCTAATTAGCGAATTTCTGCTCCGTTGTAAGTATTATAACCCCGGTTTCATAATAGTTACGCTGCCCGATCGATTTAGGGTTCCGTAACAACTGTCGTGGTTCTGCCCGACGTAGTTGTTGGAATGCCGTCTCGGGGATGATATTATTAATAATTTCAAATGGGTTATGGTACTAACCAATGTACATTTGTATAAATTATAGATTATATCCAGGAAACCCTCAAGTGAAACTTAAGATAGCAATGTGAGTTTATCCTCTTTTTGTTAATGTTTTTGGTAATGTTTTACCAAACCTTAAATGTTTTACTATGAAAATTAGCAGTGATTGAGTCTTTGTAGTTATTCAATTACTGCCGGTATGTTGGGGTTTTGTATACAAAATTTGTACTACTTGCGAGTAGTAAGTCGAGTATGACAATACGTTACCATTGGACAATGAGTTAGCCAATGGGTAATATGACCCACAAGTCAGGTCTGATAATACCAATTGGAGTAATTTTGTAGACATAAACAATGTGATCGCTCTCAATACTGTTCACTGTGACTTTAAACTTGATTAAACTAGGATTCACTCACCAGTATTTCCTGCTGACAAATATTTTTAAAACATGTTTCAGGTAACCCAATGTGAAAGCCAATTAGTAAAAAGCCAGCTGGAGAGCACTAAAGGCTTGGGAAAATGTGGCTATAAAAGTTACATAAATAAACTATGTTTTAAATTCAATAAAATAGGGTTTGTCCCTATAATGTATTGTAATGAGAAACTTGGGTTTTGCCCATGTTATTATTAATATAAAAGAAGGTGGTTTTACTCTGATAAACATTTCCTAACTACGGTCCTGATGTAAATTCCGCTGCCAGATTAAACAAACCTGATACCACCAAACTCTGTGATCACGTCCGCCCGTTCCCGGGGATCAGGGATCGGGGGTTGTGACAGATATGCTCACGAGATTAAAACCCTCACGACGAATGACAAAGTGCAATACTTAAACATCTATCGGATTCGCAACGAATGACAGAGTCTACCCCGAGTTTGGGTGGCACTCAAACATCCTGTCGGATTCACGACTAATGACAAAGTATAGCATTTAAACATCCTGTCGGATAGTTTCAATCGATCGGATATTGAATCGTAGCAGCGATTGAGTTATTACCCTGTTATTGCGGCAGCGTTTAGTAATTGTGTATGTTTTTATAGTAAACAGTCGATAACTCAACGTACAGAATGAATTTTAACATCGAACAAACGCAGAATGTCAAGTCCCACACCCCTCTATTTATATCTGGAAGAAGGCGCGCCCGCGTGGCACGAGGCTCTGTCGTGTGGCGCGACGGGGTCGGTTTTAGCATAGGGTAGCCACGTCTCTAACTAGCTTAGCGGAGTTGACGGATCGTTAAAATTCGATTTCCACGTAAAACTGTGATGATAATATCGAATGGGTTTTACCCCCCTGAGTTTTAGGGGCCCTGATCCTGATTCCAATTGTTTTGAAAATTTTAGGGTTTATGCAGGATCACTTGGGGTCTCAATTAGGGTTTCCTATTGGGAAAATAAAATAATAGATAGGACTTTTGATGAGAGTTGTTACAGAATAAAACGGTGAGAAAAGAGAATGGACCCACTTTGTAACTTTTGGGTTCAACTAGAAAGCCTCCTGGTATAAATTTTGGGTATAACTTCTGAGCTATAAAAATATATATAATGCACTCGTGTTAAGTATAGTACCCCTAATTCAACCTTATCCCTATGTCACGAGATAGAACCCCAACGAACTTAGTCAGGCAGAGCCTTGACATGTGTTATGGGCTCAGGATCAATCGAAAAGGGTAGCGGTGATCGGGAGTTAAAATACTTAAAACGGGGTAGGACCTTACTATTATTATAGATGAAAATAATAAATAAAAATGGTTAGAAATCTTAGAGAAGGAAAAAGTTGGCGAGAGGGAGAAGCCAGGAAGAAGTTTGAGCACTTGGAATGTAGAAAGGCCACTGTTATTTATAGTTGAGAGCTAGTATTGTAAGCCACGTAGTTGTCAATATTCTTGTACACGTACATAAGGCAATTAACTATCTTTCATTTGAAATATGACACATACACAGGGCACATTTATTTCCCATGTACACCTAACTACATGCATATGTGTATACTATGTTAGATTTATTTGATTTTTAATATTATTTTATTTTACGTACACTTTTACAAAAATATGTAAGTTTATTTAATTATTAGTTTATTATATATTATAATTAATTCAACTGCTTTATTTATTTGGCACTTATAACTTCTAAAATATGACGTTTTAGAAAACAATGAATATGTCATTAGAACGAGAATATTTATGTCTACATTTTGAACCAAGTTTCATTAAAAATAGAGTAGGTTCAAATATAATGTATTTTTATAATTTAATTATTTAAACGATTCCTGGGCTTGTTTAGGTATTTCATATTTCTAACATTCAACTTACCCGTAATCTACCTGTCTAATAATATAAGTTTTTATATACTTTTATTTTATTTAGAAATGTCACCTATATACGGGCCAATTAGTTAGTATAATATTTCAACCAACTATATATAAAATAGTTTTTAACACTATTTGGGTCGAATAATTATATAAAAATAAAACTAGTTACTAGTGGTTAAGAATTTTAAACAACCCTAAAATTCTTATATGATAAAAATGGGAATGTTACATTCTCCCCACCTTGTTTTAAATCTCGTCCTCGAGATTTGGGCTATAATATCTCTTTTAGAGTTATGTCATGTCTTAGTCAATAAAAATAATATTAGGGTAAATGATACAGAATCAAAATATCAAATTTTGTGAATATGAGTTGGACAATAAATAGGACTCAATGGTTCAACTGAATTATTTGAAAAAAAAATCAATGTCAACTGAACGAGATGAAATGATATAATTTCCAAAGTGACTAGGTTCAAGCCAAAAGAGATATATGATCAATAAATGTCTAAATCGAATGTTTACAAGTTGTGAATTTTTTTTTAATTTTTTAGAAACAACAGAAAACTTACTTTGATTGTTAACTGAGGAAGACTCAGAATCAACGAGCTCGAATAAAATAGAAGTACGAAAAATGATTTGTCAACTATCAAACCATGATACGAGAAAAATCAGTGTGTTGAGATGAGTGAATTTGCAAGGATACACCGAAATATAATAGAGTTAGTGTATCATTGTCTTAATACATAATTGCATTAAGACTATGATGATTCGAACGAAAGACATACGTGGTTTTGAATGATTCGTATGATTATGATTAGCTTAAGCTACAAGTTTATACCGACACCGCAAGGTGTCGTAATGATTGAAATAGTTCAATAATTATGGTAATCGAACAAATTTACTGTATAATCAACTGAAAGCTTTTAATGAAGTAATTTTGGATATTCATTTCGAATAGGATTTTCAATTGATGATGATAAGACCAAATGAATATCATAGAATTTTCGATCAATGATGAAAGAAACTTTAGAGGTACACCGGAATATGATATGAATTTGTGTACTCTTATCTTAACACATAATTGTATTAAGACTGAACTAACAAAATTAAATAAATCCGTACATCAGGTGTGAAAAGGAGATTAGCTCAAGTTTTAAATTAAAGAAAACGCCACCCCAAGGTGTCGTAGTGATTGAAATAATAGCGGTGACTGGACGAGTTCACCGTGTTTTTTACAAACAAATCTAGTAGGATTTTCAATTGAAATTGAAACAATTTAATAATGTTTTTCGATCAAAGATGATAAAGCAATAAAGATTATGAAACGCTCAATTGATGATGTAAGAATCATTAAGAGATACACGGAAATATGATATGAATTTGTGTATCATTATCTTAGCACATGATTGTGTTAAGATTGCTTTTATAGGATAAATCCACAAAGCGGATTCAATATATATAAATAAATAATTATATCAGTATATGATGTGTGCAAACGAGATTAGCGCAAGCTTTAAATTTGGGAAAACGTCACCACAAGGTGATTGTGATCAAAGAAACGATTTGATGAAGTCGAAGACCAAACAAGCATGTTATGGCTCAAGACAAATGAAGTGCTTATTGGGATTATTTTGAATGTGATAGCTGCAATCCATCATATGAGATCTTGAAGTGAATACGTAATGCGAGCAAGTTCAAACATTTGAACTTGGTTTAAACAAAACGAGTTTTTTTTTTTTTTTTTTTGTAAGAAAGTTCGGACATGGTCACAACGAAACCCATGTATGTCAAAGAAAATTGAGTATCAAAGAGTCATTGTTTTGCAATAATGCGGTTCAAAATGCAAAATCAAGTATAGCGGAATGATATTTGAGTTTGGATAAAACAACAAATTGGAATGAAGCCCTCCAGTGGTCTTCATAAATCAAACGAACCACATGCGCAATAAACAGTGCATGTGTAACGTGTGGATTTACCAAGAAATGAAACAGATCAATATTCGCTACTATGAAAGAATTCCTCATGGTATGATGACCATTAGGGGAAATAGAAACGCGAAAGTCAACTTATTATATGCAAAAAAAAAAAAAATCAGAATTTCAACGAAAGAAATATAAGAACTTTATCTGGAATTTCGTGTGATAACCGTTATTAAGTGACATTATTATGGAATGTTGACTATGGCATATTTGTCATAAAGGAAATAGGGGAATTGCAAAGGTATGTGACTTTTTTTGCAGTGCCAATAATTATGACTCTGATTAGACTGTGCACCGATGGTTGTGAAATCTTGTTCCAACGTACCTCAGCGAGATTCATGTCGTTTGTAGGATCACGTGGCAAAGTGCCGCTTTTTGATCAGTAGTTCTCCCACTGCCGGGATTAGCATTGTTCTTGTCGTGCCCACTCATATTTTCCAAAGGTCTTGCCTTGGAAGTCGTGTGTGATATACTTCGACGTCTGTGGACGTATATTTTAAGTTTCATGTGTTTTCTTGTGCACTAGCACAACTTTACATGCTTCTTACTTGCGTTAATAGTTTATGGTAACGCATTGGAAATTCTTATACTTTTGATGGCGTACCAACTTAAAGGGTTTTCATTATTTATATTGTCGCTCGAGTTGCGAGGTAGATGATCAAACGAAATAATGTTTGATATCGGAATTATAGATATATGCAAGAGATTCCTGATAAAGAAATCTAGATTTATTATTGACACATATGCTTGTGCTTTATTCTTAATTGACTTTTGGAATTCCTTATAGATATACATATCTATATAATCATATATTTCACATGCTGTAATATACATATCCTTTATAAGGTCAATGTATTTAACGAATTCATATTTCCAAAAACAAGTCAGATATTAGGTCATGATACTATTTAGGGAAATCTTTGTCACTTGGTTGACATATTATATACCCCGTCTTATCCGCTTCTCGTCGGAGAGGTAACCCCATTATATCCGGACAAGCTGAAGAGTCTGCTACACCATACCTAGTCTTGTCGGAGAAAAAATTAGATTTTCCCATAAATAGATCTTTTTTAAATCATGATTTGGAAAGTGCATTATGACTTTCAACAAAGAATCAGGAAATTAGTATTCACCTGATTAATCATATTCTAGAACAAAGTAGTACCAATAAATAAGAAATAACAGTGGTCAAGTGTTATTGCTTATTTATTATACTTGCAATGTTCTAGTTATTATTTTCACGGCATACCAAAACCCATCACACTTTATTTACACAAGTATTTAGCTTAGCTTATACTAAGGCATCTTTTCTTAAGTTCAAGTCTAAATGCTATCAGGTGTGCTACCAGTTAATAGCAATCTCCTAACTCTTTTATATAAGCTTAGGTATTATTATCACAACACCTATAGGCTTAAATTAGTGGCTCTGATACCACCTTCTGTCACGACCCCCGACCCCACCCTGGACGGAATCGGGAGCCGCGAGCAGCCAAGTGGTACCGGTGGTTATTTAGAAAAGTAGTGCAGCGGAAATTTTTTCAGGACCGTGAGTTAGGAAAAATATCAGAGTTTAGAAAACACCGGATTTTTATTTATTAAATAGATGGAATAAAACCATGTTTTTAAAATGTAGCTTTAATATAAGATAAATTCAAATACATAAAACAACTTTTCTTAATTTAATTTAATTGATAAAATAAGCCACTTCTGTAAGCCTTGTTGGTGCCGCATCCAACTCTAATTCCAATCTACTGTAATTACCTGAAACGCGTTTTAAAAAGATTTGGTCAGCAAGAAATACCGGTGAGTTCATTCATTTTTTGATAAAACATATTTGTTATAATTCACAGCATTAAGAGTTTTTACATTTGCTTCTTTAAGATTGGCAAAGACTTAATCACTGCAAAGTATAACTAGAAAACAGTGTTGTAAGTTACAGTATTAAGAGCGATTACAATGTTTATATATATCTACCATCTACCCACGGTATTTGTCACTCGACCACCTATTGGCTATCTCGTTGTCCAATGGTGACGGTTATCAAGTATTGTATACAAAACCCCACATACCGGCTGTAACTTGGAGATTACAAAGACTTAATCCTTGTAATTATAACTTTGAAAACAAACATGATTTTGAAAGCAATTTTGGTAAAAAGAGAATGACTCACATTGCAGGTTTAAACGGACAGAGTTTAGCCTACTGATTAGCCTTGAAACCTAATTCAAATAATAACGTATATGAAAACTAGGTTAGTAACTGAATACAACTTTTACGATATGCTCACGAGATTAAAACCCTCACGACGAATGACAAAGTGCAATACTTAAACATCTATCGGATTCGCAACGAATGACAGAGTCTACCCCGAGTTTGGGTGGCACTCAAACATCATGTCGGATTCACGACTAATGACAAAGTATAGCATTTAAACATCCTGTCGGATAGTTTCAATCGATCGGATATTGAATCGTAGCAGTGATCGAGTTATTACCCTGTTATTGCGGCAGCGTTTCGTGATTATGTGTGTTTTTATAGTAAACAATCGATAACTCAACGTACAGAATGAATTTTAACATCGAACAAACGCAAAATGTCAAGTCCCACACCCCTCTATTTATATCTGGAAGAAGGCGCGCCCGCGTGGCGCGAGGCTCTGTCGCGTGGCGCGACGGGGTCGGTTTTAGAATAGGGTAGCCCCGTCTCTAACTAGCTTAGCTGAGTTGACGGATCGTTAAAATTCTATTTCCACGTAAAACTGTGATGATAATATCGAATGGGTTTTACCCCCCTGAGTTTTAGGGGCCCTGATCCTGATTCCAATTGTTTTGAAAATTTTAGGGTTTATGCAGGATCACTTGGGGTCTAAATTAGGGTTTCCTATGGGGAAAATAAAATAATAGATAGGACTTTTGATGAGAGTTGTTACAGAATAAAACGGTGAGAAAAGAGAATGGACCCACTTTGTAACTTTTGGGTTCAACTAGAAAGCCTCCTGGTATAAATTTTGGGTATAACTTCTGAGCTATAAAAATATATATAATGCACTCGTGTTAAGTATAGTACCCCTAATTCAACCTTATCCCTATGTCACGAGACAGAACCCCAACGAACTTAGTCAGGCAGAGCCTTGACATGTGTTATGGGGCTCAGGATCAATCGGAAAGGGTAGCGGTGATCGAGAGTTAAAACACTTAAAACGGGGTAGGACCTTACTATTGTTATAGATGAAAATAATAAATAAAAAAAAATTAGAAATCTTAGAGAAGGAAAAAGTTGGCGAGAGGGAGAAGCCAGGAAGAAGTTTGAGCACTTGGAATGTAGAAAGGCCACTGTTATTTATAGTTGAGAGCCAGTATTGTAAGCCACGTAGTTGTCCATATTCTTGTACACGTACATAAGGCAATTAACTATCTTTCATTTGAAATATGACACATACACAGGGCACATTTATTTCCCATGTACACCTAACTACATGCATATGTGTATACTATGTTAGATTTATTTGATTTTTAATATTATTTTATTTTACGTACACTTTTACAAAAATATGTAAGTTTATTTAATTATTAGTTTATTATATATTATAATTAATTCAACTGCTTTATTTATTTGGCACTTATAACTTCTAAAATATGAGGTTTTAGAAAACAATGAATATGTCATTAGAACGAGAATATTTATGTCTACATTTTGAACCAAGTTTCATTAAAAAATAGAGTAGGTTCAAATATAATGTGTTTTTATAATTTAATTATTTAAACGATTCCTGGGCTTGTTTAGGTATTTCATATTTCTAACATTCAACTTACCCGTAATCTACCTGTCTAATAATATAAGTTTTTATATACTTTTATTTTATTTAGAGAGGTCACCTATATACGGGCCAATTAGTTAGTATAATATTTCAACCAACTATATATAAAATAGTTTTTAACACTATTTGGGTCGAATAATTATATAAAAATAAAACTAGTTACTAGTGGTTAAGAATTTTAAACAACCCTAAAATTCTTATATGATAAAAATGGGAATGTTACATTAATGGGTTGCAAAGCCATTAACATGTGACACGACATAGGAAGTCACCAAACCATAGGCATTTTTCTAGTAGTCGATTCACGACTGAGACACAAAAACACTACTCGGTTCTAGTGGTCACCAAGAGTGGGGCTGCCCTGAAACCCATTAGATCTAACCTTTTGTTCTGCGGTCTTAGTATGTACACGATTAATGGTGCTTATGGTACCCTATTCGTGACACGATTTCTCGTATCATTCCTCAATTCTTGTATCCATCATAACATGTATTTCACCCCTGAAGTTATAAAACTGAAAACAGTTAAAAGAAAAGGGGGAGCATGAACTCACAACTTTGCGTTCCTTGCGTCGTAAACTTCACCGGATTTGCTTAATTAACGTCGTGACCTATACGTGTTTTCTTAACGTTAGTCACTAGACTGGTATCGTACAAGTACAAGTCACTGTCTTTTATGTATATCTTTTCTTGTGTTAAAAATAATTCATATTTTTAACTAAGTGTCTTACTTATATTATTTTCTCAAAAATAAATATAAGTTTCTTGTATTTTACACTTTGCACCCGAGTTGTGTATCTTGTATGTTGTATGTGTATTTTTGTTACAAAAATTATGGCGAGGTTTATATTCAAAAAACATAGTTTAGAACACACTAGCAAACATTTGTCTAGAAAATATTTACTAAGTGTTAGGATTTTCAGAAAATTTCGCCATAGTCTCCTTTGTAAACGGAGGTGTCCATGCTAAGTAGCATATCATTTTCTTTAACATATAACACGTTAGATCGTTCTCAAACAATCAACCCGACATTCTGACATGCAAGATACTACTTTTGTCGTTTCAGTTTTAATATATAAAACTGGACTGTTTTCGGACATTTTAATAAAATGGTTATCTTATTCCAATAATTCCCAAATTTTAACAAAATGTCTTATACGAATCAAATATTATTGTGTAAACATATCAGGGTCCAGTTCATTATCAGTATTTTATAGAAAATCATTTACCGAACTGCAATCAGATTTGTTACTTTCTGACCCCAGCCTACGGAATAATTCGTTTAAAATTCATCGTAAGTCCGATTTACGAAATTCCAGTGGGAGAATTACTATGACAACAGTGGTCATCTACAGTACAATTTTCATGAGCTGATTCAATATGGGTTTCAAGTTATGACTAAAAACATATCACTCATTTACTGCAGTAAAAACTCAGCTTTAGCTGCTGTTATAAAATGGGTCTTTAAAAATAGTAAATAACCTCAAAAAAATATGATTCCAGTGCCATTTGCTTCGTTTTTCGAAAATACATAATTTAGACTTCAGAAAATCAGTTTTTCGAATTAAAATGATCAGTTTACAGCCCGTTGAAGTTGGTTGAAAATGCAAATCAACATGTTTCTTTATAGTTTAAATGTTACTAAATCGTATCAACAAATGTCCTAACAACGGGTTTATCAAGAAACCAACGATCAAATATCATGCATGATTTAACCATCATCCAACAAGATTTCATTTTCAAGTAAACTTTTTATGTGGGATTCCATGTAAAGTTTCATGTTCATCTCTTTAGTGTTCTTGTTTCTTTAGTGATTTTAAACATACTACAACTTTTGATCACAAAAACAAGATGAACAAGGGTGTACAAGTAACTTACTACTAGCACAAGGCTAGGGTAGGATCTAGTGATGAAGATGATGAGAAAAGATGATGAAAAAGCAAGAAACAAAGCTCCTTTGAAGCTCCACAAGTTCAAGCTCCTATAACCCTTCTTCTACACTTGAATGATGCTCAAAGGTGGATGAATATGGTGGTTATGTGGTGGTGATGGTGGCGGTTTGGGGAGGCCGAGAGAGAGGAAGAAGAGAGTGAGGAGAGAGGGTAAATCTTGTGAATGATGGTTGTGATCTTTGGCCTTGCTTTTATAAAGATACTTCATATATTTTGATGAGTTCTACAAGTAAAGATCTAATAAACAAATGGTTTAAAATCTAAGCAAGATATGAGAACATGGTGGAGGTGATTTGGTGGGTCCATATGGACCGAATTCGGTTTGGGGGGGGGGGGTTGGTTGTAACATTTGCAACTAATAAGTAATGGTAAGTTAGATCTTAAGTATGAACTCACCTATGTTAGTTTGTTGCTTTTTAGTGGGTGTTAGGGTGTTCGGGGATCACGACTAGCCAAGAAATAAATAAATAATGTGTTTGGCAAAATTTAGTGTCCCGGGTAATGTCCGGTTGTTCGGTTAATTACCGGTTCGTTAAGTGTTAAATCTCACCGTTTAGTGTCTTTTATGTACCCTTTTGTACCCCTTTCAATTCCCGACACTTAGGGAAATATTTTGGACGATAAAACGTAAATTCTGCATGATATTTATACGTTTAAAAGCTGGTTATAGCTGAATTTAATAAAATTCTGCACTTAAAGTGCGTTTCGGGTGCTTTTTAGTGCGTATTTTAGCCTCCGGAAAGTCTATATATTAACCCTTGTATATACTTCTTGGGTTTTAATGTATTCTTGACGTTGGACCTACACCTAGGCCTCAATTCTAATGTCTGACTGCTTTCTGCAGAGTTGTTGACATATTGTGTTTTACCGGTGTGTTTACTAGTATTTTTGACGCAACGCTTTCGTTAATGCATAAAGCAATCTTTTGTAGTATAAATCGTACATGAATGCACTTGTTTAGTATGTAATCAGACAATGTTGACATTTAAGCACATAATTGCAGTCATTAAATAATGATTAAAGTGTACGGAAATTACCGGTTTGGTGCCAGTTGTCACAGTCTGCCCCCGTTAAAAGAATTTCGTCTCGAAATTCAGGCTGAACCAGCTCTCGCAGGAGTCTTCTTGAACAGGTGGGGATACTTTTCTTTGAACTGGTCTTCACGTTCCCACGTATACTCGGGTCCGTGCTTAGAGTTCCAACGTACTTTGACAAGTTTCACACTGCTCCTCCTGGTCTTGTTGACTTTCCAGTCAGTAACCTCAACGGGTTGTTCTGTAAATCGGAGGGTATCATCAATATGCACTTCATCCGCATGGATGATCACGTTTTCTTGTGTTGGACTCTTCTTGAGGTAGGATACATGAAATGTATCATGTACTCCATTAAGTTCTTCCGGTAACTCCAACTTGTATGCCACAGTACCAATTCTTTCCAAGATTTTGAATGGTCCGATGTATCGTGGATTCAGCTTTCCACGTTTTCCAAATCTTACTACGCCCTTCCAAGGTGAGACTTTCAACAGAACTTTGTCTCCCACCTCGAATTCTAATGGTTTTCGTCTTTGATCAGCGTAGCTCTTTTGTCGATCTCGAGCCGCCTTAATGCGCTCTCGTGTCTGCATAATCTTGTCGGTTGTCTCTTGTACAAGTTCAGGACCAACCATATGTTTATCTCCAGCGTCTGCCCAATATAAGGGCGATCGGCACTTACGGCCATACAGAGCTTCGAACGGTGCGGCTTTTATACTCGTATGATAACTGTTATTAGTGGAAAACTCAACTAAAGGTAGATGAGTAGCCCAGCTGCCGCCTAGATCCATGACACATGCGCGAAGCATATCTTCTAATGTTTGTATGGTTCGTTCGCTCTGGCCGTCTGTTTGAGGATGGAATGCCGTGCTTAGATCTAACTGCGATCCAAAGGCTTCCTGAAAGGATTTCCAGATTCTTAAGACAAAGCGTCCATCTCTGTCTGAAATAATTGAGATAGGCACTCCATGACGTGCCACAATTTCTTTTAAGTATATCTCAGCAAGCTTTCCAGTGCTATCCTTTTCTCGGATTGGTAGGAAATGCGCACATTTCGTCAATCGATCAACTATCACCCATATCATATCGTGCCCTCTCGGGGTCCTGGGTAATTTTGTTATAAAGTCCATAGAGATTTGCTCCCACTTCCACATGGGTATCTCTGGTTGTTGTAGTAGGCCGGACGGTTTCTGATATTCAGCCTTAACCTTGGCACAGGTTAAGCATTTTCCAACATAAACAGCAACATCGCTCTTGAGTCTCGGCCACCAATAGTATTCTTTTAAGTCTTGATACATTTTGTCCGATCCTGGATGGATCGAGTATCTTGACTTGTGCGCTTCATCAAGGATGACTTCTCGTAAGCCACCATACAGTGGTACCCAAATACGCTTCTTAAAGTATAAGGCTCCCTCTTCATTTGGCACCATATATTTTAACATACCCCGGAGGTATTCAGTTTTACGATTTTCCATCTTAAGGGCTTCTTGTTGGGCGTCACGAATACGTGCTGTGAGGTTCGTTCGAATCATCATTTTTATGACTTAATGCGTCCGCTACAACGTTTGCCTTTCCGGGATGGTACTTAATCTCACAGTCATAATCGTTCAGTAACTCGACCCATCGTCGTTGTCGCATATTTAATTCCTTCTGATCAAATATGTGTTGTAGGCTTTTGTGATCTGTGAAGATTGTACATCGAGTACCATATAAATAATGTCGCCAGATCTTTAAGGCGAATACCACTGCGCCTAGCTCCAGGTCGTGAGTGGTATAATTTCTTTCATGAACCTTCAATTGTCTTGAAGCGTAAGCGATGACCTTTTGGCGCTGCATAAGCACGCCACCCAAACCTTGTCATGAGGCGTCGCAGTATACCACGAAGTCTTCAGTGCCTTCGGGTAAGGATAGTATTGGTGCATCGCATAGCTTATTTTTAAGTAGCTGGAAGGCTTCTTCCTGCTTGTCACCCCAGTCGTACTTCTTGTCTTTTTGCGTAAGGGTCGTTAGCGGTTGAGCTATCTTTGAGAAATTCTCAATGAATCGCCGATAATAGCCCGCTAAGCCCAAAAATTGACGAACTTCAGTTGGGGTTTTGGGAGCTTCCCAGTTCTTTATTGCTTCAATCTTGGATGGGTCTACATGAATACCCTTCTCATTCACAACGTGACCCAGAAATTGTACTTCGCGAATCCAGAATTCGCATTTTGAGAACTTTGCATAAAGTTTTTCTTTCCTCAGTAGTTCCAAAATGGTTCTGAGATGTTGTTCGTGTTCTTCTTTCGTTAGCGAGTAAATCAGGATATCATCGATAAATACAATCACGAATTTATCGAGATATGGTTTGCAAACGCGGTTCATCAGATCCATAAACACCGCTGGTGCGTTCGTCAATCCGAATGGCGTCACAAGAAACTCATAATGCCCATAGCGTGTTCTGAATGCAGTCTTGGGTACGCTTTCCTCCTGTATCCTCAATTGATGGTATCCAGATCGAAGGTCGATCTTGGAATAGTAGCTTGATCCTTGCAACTGATCAAATAAGTCATTAATCCTCGGTAGCGGGTACCGATTCTTGATTGTGAGCTTGTTCAGTTCTCTGTAATCGATACACATCCGCAGAGTTCCATCCTTCTTCTTTACGAACAATACTGGAGGTCCCTAGGGTGAGAAGCTTGGCCTAATGAACCCTTTATCCAACAACTCCTGGAGTTGTGTAGATAATTCTTGCATTTCGGATGGTGCAAGCCGATAGGGTGCCTTGGCTACAGGAGCGGCTCCTGGAACCAAGTCTATACGGAATTCGACTTGTCGTTGCGGAGGTAGTCCTGGAAGATCTTCGGGAAAAACATCAGGGAATCCCTTCACCACAGGAATGTCTTCGAGTTTCGGCTCCTCAGCCTTCTTGTCTACAACATGTTCCAGGAAAGCGACACATCCTTTCCTTAAGCACTTATGTGCCTTCATGCAACTGATGATTCGCAGAGGCGCGTCTCGTCTTTCTCCATGTACGATGAGAGTTTCATCATTTGCCAAAGGAATGCGAATGATTTTCTCATGACAAATAACTTCAGCTTTGTTCTTGGACAACCAGTCCATTCCGACCACTACATCGAAGCTACCCAATTGAATAGGTAAGAGGTCGATGCTAAATCTTCGTTCACCAAGTTCTAGTGTGCAACCTCTAACAACTTCGCCTGACTTAACAAGTTTACCATTGGCTAGTTCTATGGAATAAGGAATTTCTAATCTACTAGATTCTATTCCAAGCATGCGTTTAAATTCCACAGACATGAAGCTATAATCGGCACCAGTGTCAAATAATATGGATGCAAAGTGATTGTTAATGAGAAACGTACCGGTGACCACATTAGGGTCCTCGCGTGCGTTCTTTGCTCCAATCACAAATGCTCGAGCCTGAGCATTGTTTCCCTTTGGGCAGTCTTTCATGAAATGATCATTGCTTCCACAACTGAAGCATCCTTGGTTTCGCCCAGCTCCATTCCCAGTTCGGCTACCATTGCCATTCCCATTTCCACCATTGTTTCTATTACCAGTATTGTTGCGGTTTTCATTCCCGTTCTTTCCTTTACCGCAACAGTCTTCAGTGCGGTGACCCAGCTTTCCACACTTTTCGCATTTTGGGATGTGACAGACTCCTTCGTGATAACGCTTGCACCGATTGCATTTGGGCAGAGTGCCCAGGTATCCCTTAGCTGGAGGGTCATTCATGGCTACAAGAGATCTCGCCCCCTGAGGCGGGTTGGTGTCACGCTTCTTGTTGGAACCTTTATTGTTACGAGTTGCTTGGTTCAGGTTTGCATGTTTCCTTTTCTTGTCGCCGGACGACTCAGCATGCATCTCGGTCTCTTCTGTTGGGTTCAGTGATAGCTTCTTCATACGAACACAATCTTCAGTAAGGCTGACAGCCAGAGTTACAGCCTCAGTGATTGTTTGAGGTTTAGCCGAAGTTACCATGCCGTGAAATTCTGGGGCCAGTCCCCAAATGTAGCGTTCAACGCGCTTAAATTCGGGAGTCACCATGTAAGGAAGTACTCTAGACAGATCGTGGAACCTTCGAGTATAACCATTAATGTTAGCACCTTCCATGGTCAGGTGCCAGAACTCAGTTTCTAATCTTTGGAGTTCAGCACGAGAGCAATACTTCTCTCTCATTCTTTCCTTTAGTTCATCCCAAGTCAGGCCATAAGCGGCATCATCACCAAAGGTTTGGACCTGCAAGTTCCACCAGGTCAAAGCTTCATCGACAAACAACCCAGTAGCAAAAGTGACTTGCTGATTCGCGGTACACTTGCTCATACGGATAGTGGCTTCAGTTTTCTCAGTCCAGCGTACAAACGCTACTGCACCTCCTGTGCCGTCATAGTTCATTGGTTTTCAGTCGAGAAACTGCTTGAAAGTGCAGCCCTGAGCTGCATTGCCTCCAGATGAATCTCCATTACCATTTCGTCTGGCGTTGCTTGGACCGCCACTGTCTGCAGTACGGGTTGCCTCGTAGTGGGCGATAGCTGCGGAGATTCTTTCTTCCAGTAGAGCATTCAGCTCTTCAGCAGTCTTTGGCAGTGGGGGAGGAGGAGGTTGATCACGAGCGTTCACAGCTTTTCTTGGTGCCATGTTCTGACAGAACATAACACAATAGGGTTAGCCATTTGTTTATATCGTCTTACTAGACAGTAGTAGTATATATACACAGGCATATACCACATAAGTGACATCAAACAATTATTACTCTAGCAGAGTATTTAATAGGCCGGTGCTCATATTTGACCTTTCCTTGCACTTGAGGGAATCTATACGTGACAAGACTTGCTGTGATTCCTGTGCACTGAATTTCATAATTATGTATGCATCCATAATTACGTAACTCCTTGCACAGTCCGCACAGTTCGTTTCATCCTCGTATCTCTTCCTTCAGATAGGCCATTGTTTTCAGGTAAAGTCATGTATACTAGTGGAATCCTACTTCTAGTATAAGTATATGCTAATTATCACACATAATTGCAAGCAATTTCTCAGTTAAAGCCAAGTGCTACTTCTGTGCACTCTAAGCCTCGTAGTGTCTTTTCTTGACTTATGTAAACAGTTTCAGGTAGTGGATGTCGCGGGACGTTTTATGCAATGGAAACTTTTTGAAAAATTGTTTTCGTGAAAGGATCCTAGTGATTGTAGTCTAGACTCGAGAAGGAATCCCGGTTCACTACAATCACAGCACTGATACCAATCTGTCACACCCCTTTCTGCGGCGGAAGCACGAGGTGTGATCATGAAAGGTTCTCATTGCATACGAAAGGTAAACATACTGCATGCTCATAAAATAACTTCAAAATGCCAAACATTACATAACCGAAAACATGGTTTAAGTGTTTACATCACAAGACATCATTTTGTTTGATAAGTTTACAACTTTATTCAAAGATAAACAAAAGCGACATCAAAGAGCATGAGTAAAACCGCACGCACATCCATCCTAGTTACCTGAAATACATGTGAGTTTTGGAAAAAACGTCAACATAATGTTGGTGTGAATTCATGCAATTTTTGTATTTCACGTTTGTATACTTTGTATGAAACATAATTTGTATCTTGTATAAATCAAGTCTTTTGTGTACACCACGTACTCATGTATAAATCAAGTATTCTTGTATAAATCATGTATTTCTGTATGTATCAAGTGTTAATGGGTTGCAAAGCCATTAAAATGTGACACGACATAGGAAGTCACCAAACCATAGGCATTTTTCTAGTAGTCGATTCACGACTGAGACACAAAAACACTACTCGGTTCTAGTGGTCACCAAGAGTGGGGCTGCCCTGAAACCCATTAGATCTAACCTTTTGTTCTGCGGTCTTAGTATGTACACGATTAATGGTGCTTATGGTACCCTATTCGTGACACGATTTCTCGTATCATTCCTCAATTCTTGTATCCATCATACCATTTGTAAACATTGTAGTATTTGTAACATGTATTTCACCCCCGAAGTTATAAAACTGAAAACAGTTAAAAGAAAAGGGGGAGCATGAACTCACAACTTTGCGTTCCTTGCGTCGTAAACTTCACCGGATTTTCTTAATTAACGTCGTGACCTATACGTGTTTTCTTAACGTTAGTCACTAGACTTGTATCGTACAAGTACAAGTCACTGTCTTTTATGTATATGTTTTCTTGTGTTAAAAATAATTCATATTTTTAACTAAGTGTCTTACTTATATTATTTTCTCAAAAATAAATATAAGTTTCTTGTATTTTGCACTTTGCACCCCTAGTTGTGTATCTTGTATGTTGTATGTGTATTTTTGTTACAAAAATTATGGCGAGGTTTATATTCGAAAAGCATAGTTTAGAACACACTAGCAAACATTTGTCTAGAAAATATTTACTAAGTGTTAGGATTTTCAGAAAATATCGCCATAGTCTCCTTTGTAAATGGAGGTGTCCATGCTAAGTAACATATCATTTTCTTTAACATATAACACGTTAGATCGTTCTCAAATAATCAACCCGACATTCTGACATGCAAGATACTACTTTTTTCGTTTTAGTTTTAATATATAAAATTGGACTGTTTACGGACATTTTAATAAAATGGTTATCTTATTCCAATAATTCCCAAATTTTTACAAAATGTCTTATACGAATCAAATATTATTGTGTGAAAATATTAGGGTCCAGTTCATTATCAGTATTTTATAGAAAATCATTTACTGAACTGCGATCAGATTTGTTACTTTCTGACCGCAGCCTACGGAATAATTCGTTTAAAATTCATCGTAAGTCCGATTTACGAAATTCCAGTGGGAGAATTACTATGACAACAGTGGTCATCTACAATACAATTTTCATGAGCTGATTCAATATGGGTTTCAAGTTATGACTAAAAACATATCACTCATTTACTGCAGTAAAAACTCAGCTTTAGCTGCTGTTACAAAACGGGTCTTTAAAAATAGTAAACGGCCTCAAAAAAATATGATTCCAGTGCCATTTGCTTCGTTTTTCGAAAATACATAATTTAGACTTCAGAAAATCAGTTTTTTGAATTAAAATGATCAGTTTACAGCCCGTTGAAGTTGGCTGAAAATGCAAATCAACATGTTTCTTTATAGGTTAAATGTTACTAAATCGTATCAACAAATGTCCGACAACGGGTTTATCAAGAAACCAATGATCAAATATCATGCATGATTTAACCAACCCTCATCCAACAAGATTTCATTTTCAAGTAAACTTTTTATGTGGGATTCCATGTAAAGTTTCATGTTCATCTCTTTAGTGTTCTTGTTTCTTTAGTGATTTTGAACATACTAACATACTACAACTTTTGATAACAAAAACAAGATGAACAAGGGTGTACAAGTAACTTACTACTAGCACAAGGCTAGGGTAGGATCTAGTGATGAAGATGATGAGAAAAGATGATGAAGAAGCAAGAAACAAAGCTCCTTTGAAGCTCCACAAGTTCAAGCTCCTATAACCCTTCTTCTACACTTGAATGATGCTCAAAGGTGGATGAATATGGTGGTTATGTGGTGGTGATGGTGGCGGTTTGGGGAGGCCAAGAGAGAGGAAGAAGAGAGTGAGGAGAGAGGGTAAATCTTGTGAATGATGGTTGTGATCTTTGGCCTTGCTTTTATAAAGATACTTCAAATATTTTGATGAGTTCTACAAGTAAAGATCTAATAAATAAATGGTTTAAAATCTAAGCAAGATATGAGAACATGGTGGAGGTGATTTGGTGGGTCCATATGGACCGAATTCGGTTTGGGGGGGGGGGGGTTGGTTGTAACATTTGCAACTAATAAGTAATGGTAAGTTAGATCTTAAGTATGAACTCACCTATGTTAGTTTGTTGCTTTTTAGTGGGTGTTAGGGTGTTCGGGGATCACGACTAGCTAAGAAATAAATAAATAATGTGTTTGGCAAAATTTAGTGTCCCGGGTAATGTCCGGTTGTTCGGTTAATTACCGGTTCGTTAAGTGTTAAATCTCACCGTTTAGTGTCTTTTATGTACCCTTTTGTACCCCTTTCAATTCCCGACACTTAGGGAAATATTTTGGACGATAAAACGTAAATTCTGCATTATATTTATACGTTTAAAAGCTAGTTATAGCTGAATTTAATAAAATTCTGCACTTAAAGTGCGTTTCAGGTGCTTTTTAGTGCGTATTTTAGCCTCCGGAAAGTCTATATATTAACCCTTGTATATACTTCTTGGGTTTTAATGTATTCTTGACGTTGGACCTACACCTAGGCCTCAGTTCTAATGTCTGACTGCTTTCTGCAGAGTTGTTGACATATTGTGTTTTACCGGTGAGTTTACTAGTATTTTTGACGCAACGCTCTCGTTAATGCATAAAGCAATATTTTGTAGTATTAATCGTACATGAATTCACTTGTTTAGTATGTAATCAGACAATGTTGACATTTAAGCACATAATTGCAGTCATTAAATAATGATTAAAGTGTACGGAAATTACCAGTTTGGTGCCAGTTGTCACATCTATGAAGTGTTTGTGCGTCTATACATGTATACAAAGAAGTGAAGATAGATCTACTGCTGCTACAAGTTTTTTTTCTTTAAAAACTGTTGTTTAAACCAACCCGACCCAACCCGAAACCCGTTCTGACCCGAAACCCGTTCTGACCCGAAACCCGTTCTGACCCGAACCCGTTTCGACCCTAACCCGTTTTGACCCGAACCAAAACAACTCTTTGTTTAATTGACCTGTTTTGACCTGAACCCGTTTTAACCCGAACCCATTTTGACCCATGACCCGACCCGACCTAACCCGACCCGTTTGCCAGGTCTAATGAGATGGGATGTTACTTGAGTCGGATGGTCATCCGCTCGGATTGCCATCCGACCGGTGAACACCTTCTAGAACAATAACAACAGCAACAGTAAGCATATTTTCAATTTTCGAACCACAAAAATTCAGATTTCTCACAAATGGCTAGGAATTAAGATGAGTAAATTGCCATTTTAGTCCCTGAGTTTTGTCCAAATTTGCCATTTTGATCCAAATAGTTTTTTTTTGCATCTGGGTCCCTGACTTTTCCCTTTTATTGCCATTTTGATCACTTTGCCTAACTCCATCTAAAAATCCAGTTATAACCAAGGGTACTTTGGGAATTTTCAATTTAAATCTTTTCAGTTGCCATTTTGATCCAATTCTTAAAAAACAATATATATATATATATATAAAATTAATAATGATTATTATTTTATTATATATAATAATATATATCATATTTACACATACATATCTAACATACATACATCAACATACATACATCAGTACACATACATCTCTCTCTTTCTCTCTATCTGTGCATCTTCCACCCACCACCATCAACACCTACCACCTTCCACCACCACTGGTTCTCGAACCGAACATGAACTAAGACCGACCCAAACACCCGAATCTGAACCGAGCAACTCCCGAAATCTGAACCAGATAACCACCTCCACTGCAGTCGTCGTGGCTCCGGCGGCCAACGCCGCCGTCGGCCACCACTATCATCATCATCATCATAGTCGTCATCATCATCACCGCTCATCGTCATCATCGTCATCCACCACCACCGCCGCCGCCGTAGCGGTGTCTCTGGTCGCCGGAGACGGCAACCTGCCGTCTTTCTTTCTCTCTCGTCTCTGCGTCTCCCTCTCATTCTCTCGTCTGCCATCACTGCGGCGCGCCGCCACCATAACGCGGTGGCCGACCGTTTGTTTGAGGGGAAACGGGGATGAGGGGTGGGTAGGTGTGGTTGGGGTGTGGCCGGAAAAACGGCCGGAGTCTCTCCGGTCGCCGGAGGTAAGAGAGAGTGCAGATGGTGTCATTGTGTGCTAGGGTTTGGTTGCAGAGATTTGAATGAAGAGTAACTGGATTTTTAGAGATGTATGTGTATATCTGATTATTATATATAATAAAATAATAATCATTATTAATATTATATATATATTTTTTTTGTTTTTTTAAGAATTGGATCAAAATGGCAATTGAAAAGGTTTAAATTGAAAAGAGTAACTGGATTTTTAGATGGAGTTAGGCAAAGTGATCAAAATGGCAATAAAAGTGAAAAGTCAGGGACCCAGATGCAAAAAAAAAACTATTTGGATCAAAATGGCAAATCTGGACAAAACTCAGGGACTAAAATGGCAATTTACTCAATTAAGATTTGAAACTTTGTAGGGTTTTAGATCAGGTATTTTTGCACATCATATTCAAAAATCAGCAATTTTCGACTGTAAAAACTTGTGTAATTTGACGATTTTCTATTAAAATCGTGAAAAAATGAAAAAGTGAAGAAATAGATCAAATCTGATGCAATTTGGATCTGAATTCGATGAAATCCTGTGCGAAATCGTGTGATTGATCCGTGCAATCGAGCTCCTGCTCTGATACCACTTGTTAGGACTGGTTTTGACTCCGAAACGATTGCGAACCGAACGTGTGACGTGCGGAATCCGTACACGAACGTGACCGAACACACGAGAACGTAGTATAATCGGTGATTCTTTTATGGATCTGAAAACGTACAAGAAACGTGAATCACCTTGGAGCTTTCTCTCTCTAGACTTTCTCTCTCTGGATCTAGAGCTCTCCAAGTCTCCAATATGCCAAAAGTTTCAAAAGTCCTAAATGAGAACCCTAAGTTCTCTATTTATAGGCCAAGGTTATAAGGAGGTTCTCCTTATTTACAAATATGCGACCTTGCCTTTTAGTATATAATATAACAATATAAGGCTAGAATTAAAACTGTTTCGGCTACGATTTGAGTTGACGGAGGCGATACACATAAATGCACTAACATGACCCGAGATTAAAACCCGGTTCCCTACATAACTCAGATGTAACAACCCTCAGCAAAACCGACACTCTCATAATATTTCCGACACTCTATTATATTTAAAAATGTCTTAGTATGTCTTCAAATACACCCCGTATGTGAAAACCGAGCCCAAAATACAGTATAGCATATAAAATAAAATATAAAATCTGATTATTAAGTTGAGGTGGGCCGCGTAGACACACCCCAATCCTTACGCGGGCGGTATCAAGGTTAGAACCTGATTTCGTTAGTTTTCTTAAGTTAAGACGGGCCGCGTAAGATCTATGTTAAGTGTACGCGGGCCGCGAGAGATCAATAACATGGCAACACCAGAGGCTGACACGTGTCGACATCGTGGCGAGTCTAGGCGATGACCCGGATCACCTAAACCCTACCCGGCTAGTACGCGGGCCGCGTAAGCCCCCTATCTTTCACGCGGGCCGCGTGAGAGTCAGTTTCAGCAACTATATAAGGAGGCATCGGGTTTCAGTATTCCTCGTTCATTTCTTTTTCTTTCTAAACGAATTCTGAAGAAGTAGAAGTAATACGCGGGTATTATATCCCCCTAATTAGCAAGGTTCTGCCCCGTTGTAAGTATTATAACCCCAGTTTCGTAATAGATACGCTGCCCGATTGATTTAGGGTTCCGTAACAACTGTCGTGGTTCTGCCCGACGTAGTTGTTGGAATGCCGTCTCGGAGAGGGTATCATTAATATTTTCAAAGGGTTATGATACTAACCAATGTACATTTGTATAAATTTTAGATTATTCCCAGGAAACCCTTACGCGAAGTCTAAGATAGCAATGTGAGTTTATCCTCTTTTTGTTAACCTTTTTGGAATGTTTTGCAAAACCTTAATTGTTTTACAATGTGATTAAGCGGTGATTGAGTCTTTGTAGTTCTTCAATTACTCCCGGTATGTTGGGGTTTTGTATACAAAATTTACTACTGCAAGTAGTAAGTCGGGGATGACAGTACGTTACCATTGGACAACGAGTTAGCCAATGTGTAATATGACCCACAAGTCAGGATTGACAGTACTGAATGAGTAATTGTGTAGAAATAAACAACGTGATCGCTCTCAATACTGTTTTAATTGGTAAAATGTTTCTTGATTAAACTGCGATTCACTCACCAGTATTTCCCACTGACAAATGTTTTTAAAACGCGTTTCAGGTAACACAATGTGACAGCCAATTAGTAAAAAGCCAGCTGGAGAGCACTGAAGGCTTGGGAAAAATGTGGCTATAAAAGTTACCTAAAAGACGATGTTTTAAATTCAATAAAATAGGGTTTATCCCTATAAACGTATTGTAATAAGAAACTTGGGTTTTGCCCATGTAATTATTAATATTAAATATGGTGGTTTTACTCTGATAAACATTTCCTAACTACGGTCCTGATGTGATTTCCGCTGCCAAATTAACAAGCTGATACCACCACTACTGAGTTCGCGTCCGCCCGTTCCCGGGACAGATAAGGGATCGGGGGTTGCGACAGAAGATGGTATCAGAGCCTAGCCACTGGTCTAAGCCAAAGAAGTGTTCTGCTGACACTTAAATTCTAAATTTTGTGTTAGGAAATAAATTATGAAAATACGTGCATAACTGTATTTATTTGTTATGTGTTATTTGACTATTTGTTAGTTTACAGTATGAGTGATCAAGGACCCTCAGACATGAGTCGTCAGTTGTCTGATTCACCTAGGAGTAAAGGTACCTCATCACAGCCTGCCCTTTCTGGGTATTCTGCTGATCAGGAAGAAGGAATGTTTGCTTTTAAAACTCAGTCAGAAGAGCCATTCCCTCATAAGAAACGAGGATGGTTCAGTAAGGAAGCCTTTGCACATAGGAAAAGAATGCGAAAGTTGCAACAGCAAAGAGTTTTAGCAGCCGCTAAGCGAAAGTCAGATGCCCATACACAGGATATGCTTAATAGAAGCCTAGCTAATTTCCATATCCTAGCTACAACTGCTGCTGACCCAAGTCTGGAACAACTAGTAGCCCCACAACCACAAATTCCAGACCAACCCATGGAGATAGAAAACCCTGAAAACCAAGTGGAGATGCATGATTTCAACCCAGAAGAAATCCCTAGGGTACCTGCACCAAACCCCCTAGACCCAAATTACGACCCCTGGTGGGATGGTAATAGGGATTTTATGCAACGTTACCCGGTACATGAAGACACACCCATACAGAACATAGGAGCCTATCCAGGTATGGACCCTTTAGATCCCAATTACCATGATAACTATATTAGGGAGATCTTAGAAGATCCTTACCGATTTCAGGCACTTTCACCCCCATATCAGGAACCCGCACCCCAGATTCCAAACCCAGTCCTAGAACCTGCACCCCCAATGAGTGCAGAAAACGTCCAAGAACTTAGGACATTTGGTGAGGAAATTTTAGAAAGCAGTGAGAGAATGCGTCAGGTGGGAGAGCGTCTCGTATGGAAATACGATGAACGCAATATGGATTTTTGGATAAATCCATATCCGTGATGTGATGGAGGAAACGATAATAGTAATAATAATATAATATAATAAAATAAAAATAAAATAAAATAAAATATGTGTGTACGGATGCATATTACTATTAGTGTGATTCTATTTCTGTTGGTATTGTAATTTTTATTTCAGTACTAGTGTGTAATAGATGCATAATAGTATATGGAAATAGAGTAAAAGTCGCAATGATCGACGTTTTTGGCTAGATTGCGTGTCATGTGATTAACTATAGTAAATATTATCTTGTGATATTAATATGGGGTAAATGTTTAAAATTCAGATGGCCGATGAAGGAAATCAAGGAAATCTGAATAATGATAACCAGAGTAACATTAACGTGGTTAATGAGAATCCAAGCATCAATAACAATGGAAACCAAATGGATAATAGTGCGGTTCAACATATAGTGGCACAAGGAATCATAGATGCCATGCCATTTATTATTCAAACGATTCAAGAAGCGAATAATAAAAGTAAGCATAGCAGTAAGCGACCAATCGAACCTGAAAACAACGTGAACAATGGACCCGTACTTCAAATGCCTATTCCCAAAAGGAGAAGAACCGTGTCTTACGGTTGTTCTTATAAAGAATTCTGGTCTTGTAAACCAATGGAATTCTCGGGCAACGAAGGGGCCATTGCAACTCTACGCTGGATAGAGAAGACTGAGGCAGTCTTAAGAATAAGCAAGTGTGCTGAAGAAGATAAGATATTGTTTGCTTCTAATCTGTTTAAGAATTCAATGGTGGAATACTATCCTCCAATCAAGAGGAAGTGATAGAACCTACAATATGGAATGGGAAGAATTTAAGAACAAGGTAGAAAGGAAATTCTGCCCACCCAATGAGAAGGAACAGATAGCAAACAAATTTTTAAACCTTAGGATGACTGGTGTGGATAGTAAGGGATACACTAAAATATTCTTCGAATATGCTAGAATAGTACCAACTCTTGCTTCACCAGAACCAGTGTTAATCTCCCGTTATATCTGGGGATTAATTGGAGAAATAAGACACGTAGTCAAGGCAGCTAGACCTCAAAACATAGAAGAAGCTGTAGAACTAGCAAATACCTTGATAGATGAATTAGTTCGTACCCGAGAAGAGGATCAAAGAAGGAACCTAACTCAAAAGCTCACACAAGAATTTCGTTCTGGAAATTTTAATCGTGGGAAAAATATAGGTTCTACCTCTACACCCTACTGTAGAAATTGCAAAAGAAAGCATTCAGGAAAATGCTCCATATACTGTAACTTTTGCAAATATCGGGACACAAAGAAGAAAATTGCAGGAAGAAAGCTAACAACAGGATATGTTACAACTGCGGAGAACAAGGTCATATCAAGCTTAATTGCCCAAAATTAGCTCCAGCTACAAACAACAAGAATACTCAAAATGCTAGAGCATTTGTTCTAACTGCAGATGAAGCCAAAATGATTCCAGATGTAATTGCTGGTACGTTTTTAGTTAATGATATTTTTGCTAAAGTATTATTTGACTCTGGTGTTAACCAAATTTTTATTAATACATCATTTTGCAAATTCCTAAATCAATCATTAACTAAACTACCACAAGAATGCTTAGTAGAAACAGCTAATAGAGAAACTGTTAGGATTTCTGAAATCTTGCAGGGAGAAAGCATAGAAATCTTAAATCAGAAATTTATTGCAAACCTTTATCCCATGAATCTGGCAGGATTTGATGTTGTTTTAGGAATGGATTGGTTAATAACCAATAAAGCTAGTATTTTATGTGATCAAAAGTCAATTCAAGTAAATTCACCAAAAGGTAAAACGATCACAATTAAAGGAGATAAACCATCTAGAACTACAAAATTCATCTCTGTGATGAAAACTGCAAGTTACATAAGGAAAGGATCATTAGTGTATTTGATTTCCATAATCACTAACACTAAAGGAAAGGATTTAAAAGATATTCCAGTAGTATCTCAATTTTCAGATGTATTTCCAGAAGAATTGCCAGGGCAACCTCCAGATAGGGAAGTCGAATTCAGAATCCATTTAATACCAGGAACATCACCGATTGCCAAAGCACCCTATCGTTTGGCACCTGCTGAAATGCAGGAACTGAAGAAACAATTAGACGAATTGTTAGAAAAAGGATTTATACAGCCAAGCTCATCGCCATGGGGAGCGCCAATACTGTTTGTTAAAAAGAAGGACGGATCAATGCGTATGTACATTGACTACCGTGAATTAAACAATGTCACGATTAAGAATCGGTACCCATTACCGAGAATCGATGATCTGTTTGATCAACTACAAGGAGCTCGATTTTTCTATAAAATCGATTTAAGGTCAGGATATCATCAATTAAAGGTACAGGAAGAGGACATTCCTAAGACCGCATTCAGAACGAGGTATGGCCATTATGAATTTACTGTCATGCCATTTGGTTTAACCAATGCCCCAGCTGCATTTATGGACATGATGAACCGAATATGTAAGCCATAGTTGGATAAATTCATAATTGTCTTCATAGATGATATTCTCATTTACTCTAAGAATAAAGAAGACCATGCAAAGCATTTACACGCACTTTTAAGTTTATTAAGAAAAGAAAAGCTTTATGCTAGATTTTCTAAGTGCGAATTTTGGCTAGAACAGGTACAGTTTCTTGGACATTTAGTTAATCATGAAGGAATTCATGTGGATCCCACAAAGATCGAGGCAATTACTAAATGGAAAACCCCTGAGTCACCAACCGAGGTTAGAAGTTTCTTAGGATTGGCCGGTTATTATAGAAGATTTATTCAAGATTTTTCTAGAATAGCCATTCCTTTAACTAAGCTGACCTGTAAATCTGTTAAGTTTGAATGGGGATTAAAACAAGAAGAAGCATTTAGAATTCTTAAGCAAAGATTAACCCATACACCTATACTAGCATTACCAGAAGGAGCTGAAGACTTTGTAGTCTATTGTGACGCTTCCAAATTAGGTTATGGATGTGTATTAATGCAACGACAAAAGGTTATAGCTTACGCATCTAGACAACTTAAGAATTATGAAGAGAATTATTCAACCCATGATCTAGAGTTAGGAGCTATAATTTTTGCTCTTAAGATTTGGAGACATTACCTTTATGGTAGTAAGTTTACCATATTCACTGGTCATAAGAGTTTAAGGTATATTTTCAAGCAAAAGGAATTGAATATGAGACAAAGACGCTGGATGGAGATGCTTAGTGACTATGATTGTGATATCCAGTATCATGAAGGAAAAGCAAATGTAGTGGCAGATGCTTTAAGCCGAAAATATCATGAAAAGCCAAAAAGGGTACGTTCTCTCAAATTAAATCTACAAGTAGATTTAAATGATCAGATAAGAGAAGCACAAGAATCAGTAATCAAGGATGATTCTGAAAAATTAAAAGGTATGCTAAAAGAATTAGAACAAGGAACAGATGGAATTTGGAGATTCCATAAAAAGAGAATGTGGATACCTAAATTAGGAAACCTACGTCATCATATATTAGAAGAAGCCCATAAGTCCAAGTATACGATGCACCCAGGAAATGATAAAATGTACCAGGATTTAAGGAAGAATTTCTGGTGGATAGGAATGAAAAAGGACCTAGCAGCCTATGTTTCTAAATGTTTAACTTGTTAACAAGTCAAAGCTGAACACCAGAAACCCTCAGGATTTATACAACAATTAGAAATGCCAGTGTGGAAATGGGAATTGATAACAATGGATTTTGTTACTTAGTTACCCAAAACTAAGAAAGGAAATGATACAATCTGGGTGATTGTAGATAGGCTAACCAAGTCAGCTCATTTCCTACCAATGAAAGAAACTTTTAGTAGGGAACAGTTAGCTAAGTTGTATGTAAATGAAATTGTTTCTTTACATGGCATTCCTTTATCAATTGTTTCTGATAGAGATAGCCGATTTACCTCTCATTTTTGGTCAAGTTTCCAAAAGGCAATGGGAACCAAGTTAAAATTGAGCACAACTTATCACCCTCAAACGGATGGACAAAGTGAAAGGACAATTCAGACAATGGAGGACATGCTTAGAGCTTGTGTAATTGATTTCGGAGGTAATTGGGACGACCACTTACCTTTAATAGAATTTTCTTATAATAATAGTTATCACACAAGTATCAATGCTGCACCATTCGAAGCACTTTATGGACGTAAGTGTCGAACCCAAGTCTGCTGGGCAGAAATTGGGGAAAAGCAACTATCTGGACCTGAGATAGTGCAAGAAACAACCGACAAAATTATTCAAGTCAAGGAACGACTGAAAGCAGCACGTGATCGACAGAAGAGTTATGTTGATAACCGACGCAAGCCATTGGAATTTCAAGTAGGAGATAAAGTATTGTTAAAAGTCTCTCCTTGGAAAGGAGTAGTAAGATTCATCAAACGGGGAAAGCTAAGTCCCAGGTATATTGGACCTTTTGAGATTATTAGAAAAATAGGATCTGTAGCCTATCAGCTACAATTTCCAGAGGAAATGGCAGGTATACATGATGTATTTCATGTATCTAATCTCAAGAAATGCTTAGCTGATGAATCGCTAATGATACCTCTTAAGGATATAGAGGTAAATGAACAACTCAAGTTTGTAGAAAGGCCTCTACAGATTGAAGACAGGAAAGTCATAAATCTCAAACATAAGAGATTAGTTCTGGTCAAAGTAAAATGGGACTCCAAAAGAGGACCTGAGTACACATGGGAGCTTGAATCTGAAATGCAAAGAAAATATCCGCATTTGTTCCAGTAGATCTTGAGGACAAGCTCTAAAACAAGGTGGGGAGAATGTAACAACCCTCAGTAAAACCGACACTCTCATAATATTTTCGACACTCTATTATATTTAAAAATGTCTTAGTATGTCTTTAAATACACCCCGTATGTGAAAACCGAGCCCAAAATACAGTATAGCATATAAAATAAAATATAAAATCTGATTATTAAGTTGAGGCGGGCCGTGTAGACCCACCCCAATCCTTACGCGGGCGGTATCAAGGTTAGAACCTGATTTCGTTAGTTTTCTTAAGTTAAGACGGGCCGCGTAAGATCTATGTTAAGTGTACGCGGGCCGCGAGAGATCAATAACATGGCAACACCAGAGGCTGACACGTGTCGACATCGTGGCGAGTCTAGGCGATGACCCGGATCACCTAAACCCTACCCGGCTAGTACGCGGGCCGTGTAAGCCCCCCTTATCTTTCACGCGAGCCGCGTGAGAGTCAGTTTCAGCAACTATATAAGGAGGCATCGGGTTTCAGTATTCCTCGTTCATTTCTTTTTCTTTCTAAACGAATTCTGAAGTAGTAGAAGTAATACGCGGGTATTATATCCCCCTAATTAGCAAGGTTCTGCCCCGTTGTAAGTATTATAACCCCAGTTTCATAATAGATACGCTGCCCGATTGATTTAGGGTTCCGTAACAACTGTCGTGGTTCTGCCCGACGTAGTTGTTGGAATGCCGTCTCGGAGAGGGTATCATTAATATTTTCAAAGGGTTATGATACTAACCAATGTACATTTGTATAAATTTTAGATTATTCCCAGGAAACCCTTACGCGAAGTCTAAGATAGCAATGTGAGTTTATCCTCTTTTTGTTAACCTTTTTGGAATGTTTTACAAAACCTTAATTGTTTTACAATGTGATTAAGCGGTGATTGAGTCTTTGTAGTTCTTCAATTACTGCCGGTATGTTGGGGTTTTGTATACAAAATTTACTACAGCAAGTAGTAAGTCGGGGATGACAGTACGTTACCATTGGACAACGAGTTAGCCAATGTGTAATATGACCCACAAGTCAGGATTGACAGTACTGAACGAGTAATTGTGTAGAAATAAACAATGTGATCGCTCTCAATACTGTTTTAATTGATAAAATGTTTCTTGATTAAACTGGGATTCACTCACCAGTATTTCCCACTGACTAATGTTTTTAAAACGCGTTTCAGGTAACACAATGTGACAGCCAAGTAAAAAGCCAGCTGGAGAGCACTGAAGGCTTGGGAAAAATGTGGCTATAAAAGTTACCTAAAAGACGATGTTTTAAATTCAATAAAATAGGGTTTATCCCTATAAACGTATTGTAATAAGAAACTTGGGTTTTTCCCATGTAATTATTAATATTAAATATGGTGGTTTTACTCTGATAAACATTTCCTAACTACGGTCCTGATGTAATTTCCGCTGCCAAATTAACAAGCTGATACCACCACTACTGAGTTCACGTCCGCCCGTTCCCGGGACAGATAAGGGATCGGGGGTTGCGACATCAGATCTGAGCTAAACAACACTAACCACAACAAATCAATATCATCTTCAATCATTAGAAGATAAAAGGAACCGGAGGGGGGGTATGTTTACCGGGAAATTTGTCGTAAACAAACACTATCGCCGCCGTTAATCTGTCGCCGAAAAAACAAATGGCTTCTAGCCGTCGTCAACCACCGCTGTTAACACCCTCATCATCTTCAATAGATGCATCAACTGCACCAGTCATCATCGGGAAGAGTATGTCCGGAGCCGATCTGATCCGATCGTCGAGAGAGAGAGAAACGGGATTTGGGGGGGTCTGTCAGAGAACCCATCGACCAAAAGAGTTCGATGGCCGCCGGCGGCTCCTCCTATGGTCCGCATGATTGAAAACGAGAGAACGAGAGAGGGGTGTCGGGTGTGCTTGTTGCCGGACAAACGAGAGAAAGGAGGAGGAGGTTTAGGGGTGTTTTTTCAGGAGGAAAGGGGCTGCCGATCGTCATCATGCGCCGCCGTGCTGGTGTCACACCCTGAGATGTCCACATATAACCGGTTGGCCCGGTGGGGATTATCGTGACGTAGTTGATATCATCATAGTCAAATATACACAATTTAATGCACAATGGAAGTTTTGGAAGAAAATATTAATACAACCCGAAACGCAAAGTATAAGTAAATATTATACAAAAGGTTGTAAGTGGATCCACAGGCGGATCTAAAACAGAAAACAAATTATTGTTTGACAGAATTTAAGCACTAAGAACTTGCAAGATTCCTTAATTAGTGCTCAGGAGCTTCCAGCCAATTTCGCGTAGTACCTTCCACTTAGTCTTTTTAAAAATACGTAAGTTTACACTGGTAAATACAATTAACTGACTCTTTTTGAAAACATTTATGAAAAATTGATTTGGATACACAAGGCACAAATATTCTTTTATAACTTGGGACAATTATATAAAATAATCTTGTATACAGATTCACATGTTTGTCGTACGTTCAGGGCCTGGGATAGAAGCCGAGACAAGATTAATAGACACACCACTAATATAAACCCACAAGAAGTTAAACTCACGAGTGGGTATATCACTTTACATACGCAACTGTCAGGTGTATGCCTACACCCCGTGCTTAAGTCCTGGCCATTTCAAATGAATGAGCCGAGGATATCCAGGACACGGTCGTGTTAACCCCCAAATGCTTAAATCAAACAAAACAGATTAAAATGGTTTATCTCAATGATTTAACCACTAATCGATTAAATATTCAATAACCGACCAAGCGGTAATGATTTACCGTATCCCAAGCCCGTATAAGGGAAAATAAGTTAAAAGTATTTACCTGAGCTTAAAATATAAAATTTGTATTCTCAGCCATATATCCTACTCAACAAGTGTAGGTAGCTTTTACTGGGCTCCTAATCTGGAACGAAGGTTTTAATAACTTATTAGATTACTAACAGGTCTTATTTAAGTTATAAACTTAGACCGATTAGTTTAAAGAAAAGTTTACGGTACCAAACACAAGATTAAGCGGTGACCGGATTGGAATGTAATTTATACCCGACAAGTATGGAGACTTGTATAAAATGGGTAAACTAAATACATTCTGGATTTTGAAGTAAAAATGATAAGGTTTGACCCGTTTCGGTTAATTTATGCAAACTAGTTACATAAACCGTACCTAACGCGTATAAGCATAATGGGTAACCGGATGAGTCAAGTACAAGTTCCATAAGTTATTATGCTTAAAATATGTTGTGATATCAGTAGGATATCAATAATTATGCCCCAAATGAATTTAAAACCAATTTAAGTCCCGTAAGGGTATTTTGGTCATTTTAAAGTTTATAAAAGAGGTTTAATAGTAAGCTGAGGTTCTGGTCTAAAACATTCAGTAAAAATATTTATTTTATTATGTTACATCAGTAAGATATCATACATATGTGAGGTTCATCATTTATGGCCAAACTATGCACCGTAGGGGCATTTTTGGTCATTTCACATATGTTTTAAGGACCAAATTGGAAGTCTGAGTTCAGGACTTATACTTACTGTTAAAATATTAAAATTCATTTATAAAATCAGTAGGTATCATGTCTTAGGTGCTAAATATGGTTTTAAACCATACTATGCGCCTAATTTGCGTAAAAGTCGATAATTGACGATATTTGAGATGTTTATGGAAATCTGAGATTTTGATCAGCCTTTAAGGTTTAAAATATTTTATTTAGCATATAACATCAGTTAGGAAAAGGTTTGGCGTGTTAATCATGTGTTAATCTCATTTTATGAATGAAAAGGGTATTATCGTCATTTATCGAGTTATACGAGAACTCAATGATATGGTCAGTTTATAATCTGACCAAAAATCCCTAAAAATAATATCAAAACAGTAGGTAATGGGTTTGGTGCCAAAATTTGGGTTTAAACATGATTTATGATAAAAATGTAATTTAATTAATAAAAAGTTTCATTTTACGATATCTTGCATAAGTTTAGTTTGAGAACAGAAACTGATGTCAAATTTATTTGACATACTTATATATCAGTAATAAAACTTTTTGTCCTCTCACATTTTCAAAAATCTCGTTTTTATAACATAAGGGCATAATAGTAAATTTTTAAGCATTTAACGGAAACATGCAAATGAACTATGATTTCTAAGGGACCATGTAGTATGACCTCAGAGGGTTATACTAACATATAATATGGTCACAAAGGAACCCTAAGGCATAACTAAACTAAGCTAAATCGGGTCAGAACTGCAAGTCAAAGCAAAAGTCAACTTTTGCGACTTTCGGTTGCGAACCGAGCCTAAACTCAGAATTGTCGGGTTGAACATGCATAGACATGTTCAATTAATATTTACCAAGTTATTAAAGTGACAAAACTGATTTTATAGCTTCTACATTATCAGTTATGAATTTTATTTAAAAACTGACCCGTTTGACTTTTATTTTAATTACTTTAACCCGACAATTAACTAAGTAAACGTGATAATTAGAAGGTGCCCTTTTTGAGGGATTATCACCTACTTAATTACCAACACACAGCCACTTTCAATTCGAATAATGGCTAGACCGTTTGTGATTAATCACAAAGTCAAAGTATAATTAAGATATCTTTGACTTTCGGTCATTACACTAATAAAAACTTAACTATTGCAGCTAAGAACACTAATAAAGGTCCTTAGCACGAAAATTAAACTTGAGAAAGCTTCCTAAATGATCAGGATGCTCCAGAGAAGAGTTGCGAGTGAAATTTGAAGTGTGCAAGTTCAAGTGATCAAATATGAGAGCTATTTATAGGAATTTGGGGTTGTTAAGATCATTCCAGCTGTTTAGGGAGTTAACCAGATGATCCCAAGTGTCCCCATGGCAGTAAAAACCATTAACACAGTCCCTGGTATCGAAAACTAGCTTGCAATGGCGGTGGACAGGCTGCAACATGCAGATGTCCAGTTTTTGGTCGCTGGTGACTTAGTCGCGGCCCGCGTAGACATCAGAGGGAGTCTACGTGCCCCGCGAGGATCTCTGATTCCGGTAAAAATTTGCAAACTTTGCATTTTCAGTCCCTAGTCCTTTTTAAGCTAATTTATCTTTCATTTATTGCATTAATAACCCCATAATTAACTTTTAAGTGTTTTGGGTCATAAATAAACATTGTTAAGCTCTCGGTTAACTACGGGATCACCCAAAAGGTCTTATTTTCAACCGTTGACGCATTTGATCCCTATTTCTTGGAAACTACAACTTTAATCACTTTATTTGCATCGAAACTCCACGAAATCATTATCCGATATTCGTGAGAGTATAAATAAACATTGCAAAGCTTCGGGAGCGTTAAAAGGTCACTCAGAGGTAACAATTAACATGTTGACATGTTTAACCCCTGTGCTTTGAAATTTCTAAATTTTGAGCACAAACGGCTTCTTGCGTCCGACAATTTATTCATTAAAGAATATAAACATTGTATGAGGTCAATCAGAGGCACAAGTTTGGCATGTTGATGCTTTTAGTCCTTCCACATACATCTTTATACTGTTTGACAATTTTAGTCCTTCAAGTTAACTTTTTACTTGATTAGTATTTATGACACGTGTCATCACTGTATTGGACATGATTTTGCGAGGTGTTACATCATCACCCCCTTAAACGAAATCTCGACCTCGAGATTTACTGGAACAAATGAGGGTATTTCTGTTTCATCATGGATTCAACTTCCTACATATATTCAGGGCCTCTACGGGCAACCCATTTCACCTTTACAATTGGCACATTCTTTCTTCGAAGCTTTTTAACTTGTCGATCCTCGATCGACAAAGGTTTTTCAATAAACTTCAAGCTCTCGTCAATCTGCACGTCCTTATGCGACATTGCTAGCGATTCATCGGCTAAGCATTTCTTTAAATTGCAGATGTGGAACACATTGTGTATTCCACTAAGCTCTTCCGGTAGATTCAGCTTATAGGCTACAGTCCTGACACATTCGATGATTTCGAATGGTCTAATGTATCTAGGGCTTAGCTTGCCCTTTTTACCAAATCTCATTACCCCTTTCTAGGGTGACACTTTGGGTAAAACTTTATCACCTACCTCAAATTTTAGAGGTTTGCGCCTCTTATCAGCGTAGCTCTTCTGCCTATCCCTGGCAGCTTTCAGGCGATCACGGATCTACACGATCTTATCCGTCATCTCAATGACTATTTCTGGTCCTGATAGTTGGGTTTCCCCAACTTCTGCCCAACAAATTGGCGTTCTGCACTTCCTTCCATATAAGGCCTCAACAGGCGCAGCCTGGATGCTCGAATGATAATTGTTATTGTATGAAAATTCAATCAAAGGTAAATGATCATCCCAACTTCCACCCAAGTCAATAACACAAGCCCTGATAAGTCCTCAAGCGTTTGAATCGTACGTTCGCTTTGCCCATCCGTTTGAGGATGATAAGATGTACTGAAATTTAAACGAGTGCCTAGAGATTGCTGAAAGCTCTTCCAAAAATGAGATGTGTATCTTGTATCTCTGTCAGAGATAATAGATACTGGCACTCCGTGGAGAGATACAATCTCATCCACATATAGCTGGGCTAGTTTATCGGAGCTGTGTGTTTCTTTAATGGGCAAGAAGTGAGATGACTTGGTCAGCCTGTCGACTATAACTCATATCGTATCATTCCCGTGTTTTGTCCTTGGTAACTTAGTAATGAAATCCATAGTTTCCATTTCCCATTTCCAAGTGGAAAGTTCAGGCTGTTGCAGTAAACCTGGTGGCTTTTGATGCTCGGCTTTAACCTGTGCGCACGTCAGACATTTAGCCACATAAGTGGCTATGGATTTCTTCAAACCTATCCACCAGTAATTTGCCTTCAGATCTTGGTACATTTTATCACTGCCCGGATGTACCGAATATTTAGAATTATGGGCTTCTCGAAGGATTTCATTTCTGAGTCCTCCATGAATTGGAACCCAGATTCGGCCATTCAATCTAAGGATTCCATCTTTGCCATGAGATAATTGATCAGCAGTTACGCCTAACTTCTCGTTTGGAAAGTTAGCTTCCAATATAGCTTCCTTCTGAGCAGTTAGCAGCCTTTCATTCAGGCGGTTCTTTAGTTCAATGCTTTTGGCATTAATCTATATAGGTTTAATCCTTTCCTTCCTGCTTAGTGCATCGGCGACCACATTCGCTTTGCCCGGGTGGTATCGGATTTCACAGTCATAATCATTCAACGTCTCCATCCAACGGCGTTGCCTCATATTGAGATCTTTCTGATTAAACAAGTGTTGGAGGCTCTTGTGATCTGAATATATCACACATTTTGTTCCATACAGGTAATGCCTCCAAAGTTTAAGCGCAAATACAACGGCACCCAATTCCAAATCATGGGTGGTGTAATTCTTTTCGTACACCTTAAGTTGACGTGAAGCATAGGCAATCACCTTACCTTTCTGCATAAGCACACACCCCATACCAGTGTGCGATGAGTCGCAATAAACAACAAACTCTTCTATCCATTCTGGCAATGTCAACACAAGAGCATTGCTTAACTTCTGCTTAAGGATCTCAAAAGATTCTTGTTATTTGGGTCCCCATTCAAACTTTATATTCTTGCGAGTTAACGAGGTTAAAGGTGCATCAATTCTTGAGAAATTTTCGATGAAACGCCTGTAGTAACCTGCCAAACCTAAGAAGTTGCGAATTTCTGTGGGCGTCTTAGGTGCTTGCCAATTCATAACCGCTTCTATCTTAGCGGGATCCACCTGGATACCATGCTCACTTACCACGTGTCCAAGAAATTGGACTTCTCGGAGCCAGAACTCACATTTAGAGAACTTTGCGTAGAGCTTCTCTCGTTGCAGAAGTTTAAGAATACATCGGAGGTGTTCCTCATGATCAGCTTGGCTCTTGGAGTAAATGAGTATATCATCAATAAAAACTATGACAAACTTGTCCAGATACGGTTTGTAGACACGATTCATGAGATCCATGAATGTTGCAGGTGCATTAGTGAGCCCAAAAGGAATCACCAGGAACTCGTAGTGGCCATATCGTGTTCTGAATGCGGTCTTGTGTATATCTTCAGTTCTGACCTTCAGCTGATGATACCCCGACCTTAGATCGATCTTTGAGAAGTAACTTTCCCCTTGCAGTTGATCGAACAAATCGTCGATCCTGGGCAATGGATATCGGTTCTTGATTGTAACTTTGTTCAGCTCACGATAATCAATGCATAGACGCATTGAGCCATCCTTCTTTTTCATAAATAGAATTGGAGCTCCCCAAGGAGACGAGCTAGGTTGAATTAAACCTTTTTCTAATAGATCATCCAACTGCGCTCTTAATTCCTTCATTTCTGTCGGTGCCAAATGATAAGGAGCTTGGGCGACTGGTGCTGCTCCTGGAATGATATCAATTCTGAATTCCACTTGTCTGTCTGGAGGTAAACCAGGTAATACTTCGGGAAAAACATCTGAATATTCAGAAATAATAGGAATATCTTCAATCTTGGGCTTTGGCACATCCATTGTCACCTGTGCCATGTAAATGACACAGCCTTTCTTCAAACACCTTGATGCCTTAAGCATAGATAGTTGTTCGAGTAATCCATACTGCGTATCTCCATGAATAGTAAGTGATTCGCCATAAGGGGTCTTGATAACAACTTGCTTCTTATCACGGGCAATTTAAGCTTGATTCAAAGATAACCAATCCATGCCTATAACTATATCGAATCCTGCTAGTTTCATCGGTAACAAGGACAATGGAAAAGAGTGATTCCCAATGGATATAAAGCATCCATCTAAAACCGTTGAAGTAGTCTCTAATGTACCATCGGCCAATTCTACCTCATATTTTATGTCTAGAGTTTTAATAGGCAGATTTAACAGTTTACAAAATTTATTGTCTACAAAAGACTTGTCTGCACCAGAATCAAACAAAACTCTAGCATAAACCTCATTTACGAGGAAAGTACCTGTTATGACATTATCGTTCTGTACTGCCTCCCTTGTGTTCATCTGGAAAACTCGAGCATTGGTCGTCTTGGCCTCTTCAGGCTTCTGTGGGTTTTTCGGGCAATTGGTCCTTATGTGCCCCTTCTCATTGCAACCATAGCAGGTTGCATTTTTCATGTTCTTGCAATCCAGAGTTTTATGATCCTTTGACTTGCAGATTCCACAGGATTTAGGCTGCGGTTACGAGTCAAGTCTGCATTTTCCAAAATGGTGTCTCTTGCAGTTTTTGCACTTGGGCTTTTCACTTGATTGCTGGGAGTCCTTCTTAAACCCAGAATTCTTCTTATGCTCAGAATTACCTTTCCTTTTCTTGTCAGAGCAATGCGAGCTCTCATCTTCCCGCTTCCTCTTTCCCTCATCAGAAGTCTTAACAGACTTATTCCTTATTACATCTAGTGTGAGGGATAAGGACAGATCCACCACGGACCTATAAGTGGTAAGTCTAGAAGCTTTAACATTACCTTTGATTTCTGGGGCCAGGCCTCCAATGAAGCGCGTTATGCGCTTAGGTTCAGGTGTAACCAGATAGGGAACAAGTCAAGACATGGTGTTGAAACTCATAACATAGGCTGGGCAATCCAAATTCTTCATGACCAGAGTCAAGAAGTCAGTTTCAATTTTCTCTATCTCATGCTGAGGACATAAGTTTTCCTTGATTAGCGCTACAAATTGCTCCCATGACAAATTATAGAGTGGGATCTTTCCTGTGGCTTGGATTAATGACCTCCCCAAGCCAATGCCTCTCCTTTAAATGATTGTGAAACAAACTTTACAACATCTTGTTCCGTGCATCCGCTGATATCTACAACGGTATCCATCCCATCAAGCCATGTCATACAGTCAATGGCACCCTTTTTGCCTGTAAAATCCCTTGGCTTGCAAGAGACGAAGTATTTGTAAGAACAAGTCTTTGTGCGCGGTTCCTGATTAAGCACAATTTGCTTGGATGGGAGACTCTTCTGATTCGACGAATGCAGAGAATCGTCCTTATTTGACTCATGTGTTTTAGAAGGGGGCTTACTATAAGCCACATATTGGGTCTTAGTATGAGTACCACTTGGTTCTTTGATCATTCTGCCAACGGCTCTAGTGACAGCATTGTCTATTAATGCTTGCAGATCTACACCAGTTACATTTACTCTGGTGTTATCATTTCTTTCCATTGGATGACTATTAACCTCTTCAGATTCAGCCATGAAGCTTGATTGCTATAAAAATAATGACAACAATTTATTCAAGGGTCTATTATGGAATCATCATTTTCGATGATTCATTAACCATGGTAAATATAGACCACATTGGTTAATTTGATAATTAAGTTCATTTAAATTTTTCATTGTAATTATACCCAGTTATAAGACATTAAGGATATTACGGTGGCACATAAGGCCTTGTCACAAGGACAGCTTTTAATTTATAAGCCATTATCTTATAGGATCGAGGCATTAAGGTTTGAACATAGTTCTTCACCTATCTTGACAGGGAGTCGTAGACTACAACCGTCATTTGTCTTAATGGGCAACAATTATAGCCCGTAGGCACTTCATCGATAATGGATGTTTATAACGTGATCATCGCATTGGTGATATAAGGATGCCTAGTATGACTTTCTCGAATCACATTTTCCAGGAATTGGAAGAATCCAATATAAGGATGACTAGTATGACTTTCTCGAATCACATTTTAGAGGAGTGCTAACATGTTCTTAGGTGTTAACAAGGATTCATTATCTTAAAAAGGCTTTACCATCATGGCCATGTCTAAAATGACATAAAGGCTAGGTTATACCTTTAAGATCTTCTTTTGATATTTTTAATGGCAGATTAATTGTAAATTTGAAATGATATTTTGATTTGTGTTATATTGAACATGCATATATTATATATAATGACAAATAAAAGTTTAAAATGAAACATTTCATAAATTGTCTTAAAGGAGTTCAATAGTTGCCCTAAACGGGACTATAAACAAATAACTTGTCCTCGCAGGGACGAAATAAGAAAACATGTCCACGCAGGGACTAAATACTAAAATAAAATGTCCACGCAGGGACTTAATTAAAATTTAAACTACTAAACAATAAATAGGGTCTCTAATGATCCCTCTTCTTTTTCCCCTTAATGAGGTTTGCCAATCCCTTTAGAAGACCGCGACGACTCCTATGTTTTTCGCCTATCCTTCATTCCACCTCATGCAACCTTTGGAGAATTTCTTGCTGCTGTGGTTGTTGGATTTGAGGTTGCGATGGCTGCTGCTGCTGAGGTTGAGGGGGTGGTGGGTATTGATACCCATATGTAGGGTACCCATTTGGGTACGCAGGTGGAAAGGGAAAAGGGTAAGGAGCATTATAACCCGAGTAAGCTTGCTGCTCAAACGGGTTATACCCAGCTGCATCTGGGTAAGCGGGGATCGGGTTTTCATAACCCATGGGCGGTGGTGCAGGTGTGACTGGTGCAGAGTCGACTTCAGAAAAGGCGTTTGAAGACCCACCCATTTGTGGGTCTTCATGGATAGGAGGGTAGTTGCTAGAGTGATGGGGGGTGCTGAAGTGAAAACCCCCATGCACGGACATCCGTGCACTTCTTCTCCACCTCGTTGATTCTGGAGGCGGTGGTTGCTCCTGTCACACCCCGACCGCGTTAAAACAACAAACCGTGGCGGAAACGACGGGGAGTGATGCGACAGAATTATTGTTTCACAACCATGGTATTCAAAGTTTCGTTTTATTTATTAACATTGATTACATTGTCTTAAAACAAGGAAAACATAACATAAATTAAACTAGTCTTGCATCTTTTATTGTCACTAAGGCCCGAGTCCGCCTAAGTGTATCACGATCAACCCTATGCATCAGCTCCTGAAAACACATGTGAAAATAGGTACGTCGGCATAAAAATGCCTGTGAGATACATAGGTTTTGTTAAAGCAGGATTCATGACTTGTAAGTTTAAAAGAAATGTTTAACAAAAGGTTAGTCATGAATCTTGTAAAAAAATTTCTTTTATAATTCATACGAAAATCGATATGAAATTCAAATGATATTAAAGAAAAGTGTATGGTTAACTGAATAACCGAGTAAAATGAGTTTGTATACGATGTGTTGTTTGAAAACCAATGTCTTGTGAAAATCTGTTGTTTGTGTAAAATGTATCACGTCTTTGTTGAATTGATTTAGATAGCGCTACGATGTGTAATATCATAAAAGCACTTATATATAGGAAGTACCAGCGGCGTATCCACCATGCTTTTATCATATTACACACATCTCGTTACTTAAATCACTTATCAATAATCACCAAAACGTCTTTTTTAAACCAATTTCAAAATGTTTATGTGCAAACAATGTCTAATGTCAAATGTAAATCATGTATGGTATAATCAAATGTTATGTATGGCAAGTAAAAATTATCTACTCAAACCATATGTATAATGTTAATGTGTAATCAGACGTGATGTATGGTGAATAAAAAGTATTTACTCAACCCCATAAGTAAAATGTACAAAACAATGTATTTGAAATAAATCATAGTTTAAGTCAAAAGTTATGTTTTGCAAAATCAATGCTTTACTGATACAAACATTTATGCGGTAATGTTAAACGCATGCATTCAAGCGTTGAGACTGTAGAATAAACCTTTAAACAAATCAAAGGTTTATTAAAATGTTTTCGGATTCTATCATTCCTTACGTCCAAACAAACCTAGGATTCCAGGAATGGGAGTTGTCAATTCCTATGGTACCACTACAAACTACCGAGCGATGTGATCAATGTTAATGAACGTATTTTAGTTTCGTTAAACAAACCAAATGTCATACCAAAATTTAAGCATGTTATGTAAAAACCATGTGCTAAGTATGCTAAGTAAACATACAAAGCAGAAATGTCATGTAAATCGAGGTGTCCATATGCTGAGTAAACATATGCAACAGAAATGTAATGTATGAAATCAATGTGCTAGCATGCTCAGTCAACATACATAGCAAATGGCAATTGAAATCATGTACTATATGCGTACTAATGAACATAGCAAGTATATGTCATGAAAGCACGAAAGTAACAAGTAGGCCCATGTGTTTCACCCTGAAATATTTGAAAACAGTAAAAGAGGGGACTATGTACTCACTTGATATTTGCTTACTAACACTAAACACACATATGGGCAAGTGCACCCATCGTGAGCGTAGTATAGCGTTGGTAAGATACCGAGGTAGTCCAAGGACACAAGAGCTTTTAGTACCGGTTTATCCTCAACGTCTAATCAAATCAAAATTTTAGAAAAAGGTTTAAACATGAAAATAAAAACTAAAAATGTTGAAAATAAAAATAAAAATAAAACAGATAGACAAGATGAATCACTTGGATCCGACTCGCCTTTAGTGTAACCTTTGATTATTTCCGCACTTTTGCACTTTTTAAGAGATTATCTTAGTTATAGTAGTAGGCCCCTCTTTTGAAGGTGACGTTACCCTCAACCCAATAGTTTGAGACAGCAAGGATACAATCCTAAAGGGTTGGATTATTAAAAGATAATTAATTAAGTTATTAATGCGTAACGTGGTAGGCCCCTCTTTTGAAGGTGACGTTACCCTCGGCTAAGTAGTTTGAGTTAGCAGGGATACAATCCTAAGTAGCCGGGTTAATGTTTTAATAGTAGTTTACATATGAGGGGATCAAGAAATTCGAACCCCCGCCATCCAATACCAGTGGGTATTGAAGGAGGTCCTACTAAGCTTGACCCAGGTCCTTGCAGGATCTATACACTGAACAAGGCAAGACACTTACCAAACCATTCCCTTAACCCCCGACCAGGTAGCTAACATATCTCCATATAGACCGTGGAGATATGAATGGTGTAAATCTTTTATTTTATATAGACAGTAAAATAACTCCAAGACACCACGGACAAATGATAAGGAAGTTTCACCTTCAACATAAGAAACTAGTTATTAAAGTCATTAATACATAACCAAATAAAAAGTGCTAAAAGATTAAAAATAAAAAGTATTACACTAAATGCTTGTCTTCACCAAGTGATGTAAGAGACTTAGGCAAACATAGCCTTTGATTGTCAAGAACTCTTATGATCAATCTTGGATCCCGAGACTACTACACACACTCTATGATGGATGATGGTGGTGGATGTGGGTTGTGATGGTAGTGGTGGGTGGGTGAAGTGTGAGAGAGGTGGTTTGCCAATGGATGATTTGCAAGTGAGCCAAGCACCCCTGTTTATAGCCTGCATAGAAGCCCAGACACGGCCCCGTGCCCGCTGGGCATGGCCCCGTGTCCACCCATCTTCTCTTTCTTCATTAATTACAGCTTGTCTGCGTTAGTTGACCACATCCCCCGTGTCCTCTAGGCACGGCCCCGTGTGCAGAAGCGTATCTGTACTATCAAGATTTGCCTAGATTCTGCGAATCTTAGCGTTGACCACGGCACCGTGTCCGTTGGGCACGCCCCCGTGTTGGGAAATAGAAGCTTCTACAACTTTGTCTTTTCTGGAGACACTTGGGCACGCCCCCGTGTTCAATGAGCACGGGGCGTGTTCAGCCTTCCGATGTCTTGTTTTTGCTTGGGAAGATGTTGTTGAGGGGTCGGGCATGCCGCGTTTAGTCCTTTTCTTGTATTATTGTTAGATTTGGCTGCATTTTTGCTTCTTTTGTTCATTTAAGCTCATTTATCCCTGAAAATACAAAAGGAAGACAAAAGCACACTTTTTCCAACATTAGTACTAAAAAAGGGTTAGTTTTATGCCACATTTAATGTAATTTATATGTTGCATTTTACACACATCAATTTCTTGACATTGTGTTTTAACAACAAGTAGATTAATACAGATGTGTTTTAGTATTCATGTTGGTAATGCTGGAGGATTTCTTGACGCTGTGTTTTACCATCCATGCTGGTAATGCTGGAGGATTTCTTGACATTGTGTTTTAACAGCAAGCAGATTAATACAGTTGTGTTTTAGCATTCATGTTGGTAATGCTGGAGGATTTCTTGATGTTGTGTTTTACCATTCATGCTGGTAATGATGGAGGATTTCTTGACATTGTGTTTTAACAGCAAGCAGATTAATACAGTTGTGTTTTAGCATTCATGTTGGTAACGCTGGAGGATTTCTTGACGCTGTGTTTTACCATTCATGCTAGTAATGATGAAGGATTTCTTGACATTGTGTTTTAACATTCATGCTGGTAATGCTGGAGGATTTCTTGACGTTGTGTTTTACCATCCATGCTGGAGGATTTCTTGACATTGTGTTTTAACAGCAAGCAGATTAATACCGTTGTGTTTTAACAGCAAGCAGATTAGCAAGCAGATTAATACGATGTGTTTTCTTGATGTGTTTCTTCATGAAGGATAGAAGAAAGAGAGAGAGAAGAGAGAAAGGGAGAGAGAGAGATGGAGAAAAAAATCGCAAGAAATGTGGGGTGGTTATGGAATGACAATTATTTCCATATTTAAAACAAGCTAAATGACATATCTACCCCTGATTAATTAAATAATCCTATTTTTAAGAAACACATATTACCAAAATGCCACCAAGATGATCTCAAGCATTAATCACACCCATTGGATGGCCCAGATCGCTTCCTAGACTTTCTAGGAAAAACACACTTTCCGCAGGATCCCCACTCCATATGACATGGTTTAACAAAGCCTACATTCAAAGTCGGAACTTAACCTACGTGCTTATGACCCGATATGACCCGTTTTGGTAGCTTATGCTACTTTAACGCGTCATTTGCGCAAAAGCGCAAACGAGTAGCCTAACTAGCCCTATGACAAGTATTATATGCCCTAACATGTTTAATAATCAGTTTATGTGGAAAAATTTAAGTTACATATGCTTAAAATGAAATTATGCGCAAAAAGGGCATTTTGGTCATTTTCCTAAGGCATATAAACTACCTATCAAACAACTAAATAAACTAGGTGACCATAAGGTATAACCTCGGAAGGTTATTCCCTATACAACTATGGTCACAAAATATGTTTGGTCGAATCCTAATGATCGACCAAATGGGTCGGGTTTGAAAGTCTAAGCGGTTGTTTAGACCGCTTATCTTACGACCCTAAATAAGCACTAAACTAAAAGTGACGAGTTAAACATGTTAAAACATGTTTAACTAAGTTAGAAGACAAGTTTGATATCAAAACAAAGTATTTTGATACCCGAAAATAGCTTCGTTGCAAAATGCGCATAAATACGCATTTTGACCGAAACTTTGACTCGTCACTACGCCTAATCAACGTGGTAATCAGTAGGTGTAGTCACAAGGGACTATAATCATCGTGATTACGCTCACGTTGCAAAGTTCAAACGAACTTTGTGTTGAACATAACCTGGTCAAAGCAGAAAGTCAAACACTGTATGAATTTCATGCTTGAAATGCATAACCAAGCATGAAAGAGACTTACAAAGGGTCCAAGCTTGGATCAAGAACAAGAAAACTAGAAGAAAAGGAGCCTTCAACCAGAAGGGATAGCTCTAATGATCAGATTTGAAAGGAAATGAGCAAGCTGGGTTTGAGAATTCATGGGTTTTTATAGGAATTCAAGTTCCATTAGGATCTTTCCAAGTGTTTAGAGCTTTGATCCTAGCCATACATGTGTTACCCACTGATTTAAATACTAGGGGAGTCCAAATACCAGCCCAAATTATGATAAAACCATGTATAAAACCCAAGGAAACAGGTGCTGTTTGCTGAAATTAGTTTTCTGCCCAGCTCCAGCTGTCATGGGCCGCGAAGGCAGAGAGCCCTTAGGCTTTGCGCCCCGCCTAGACTCCAGACCAGCAACTTTAAACTTTTGGCAAAACAGGCCCCTGATGCTTAAAACTTGATTTTCGATGCGTTTAAGCCCCGTTAACCAAATTTCAAGGCTCTATAAGGATGTTAAAGTATAGAGGGCATGAAATATGCTTGAAAATATCATGGATGTCGGTTCGTTTGGTCGTATAATCTCGTTGTTCGGTTAATTACGAGGAAACACGAACGGACGTGAAAAACGATCCAAATTGCGTGACAAATGGTATTTTAGCATTCCAATCACTAAAATAAAATATTTTAATGATTAGAAAAATTTTTGGATGTCCGGATATGTTCAGAACGTAAGATATGTGCGTAAATGCAAACTTATGCACTTTTTAACGCTTTTAGTCCCTGTTGATCAAATACGTTTATTTTCGCATACCGAACCCCTCAAAGCCTATTTCTAAGCTATGTAAAGGATATTTATGGTATGTTTAACTTATGATCATGTTCTGGAATGTACGTTACTATATGAATCGGCAGACTTTCGCAGTTTGTCGTAAATAGTCCCTGTAATCGAATAAACTTGTTTTTGCCATACCAAACCCTTCCAAACTTATTTCTAAGTTATGTAAAGGTTATTTAAGGTATGTTAAGCATATGTTGATGTTCCAGAGTGTTTTTCACGTTAAACTGATTATGTTTACGCATCAGTTTGCGTATAACTTTCTAGAAAGCGATTTAGAGTTTAAAATTGAACAAAATCAAAACGTGCAAAATGTCAAACATAAATAAACAAACATTGGGATCAAAACACATTGTTTTATTGATAATTGAATTGTTCAGAGTTTATACAATGATTACAAAAGCACAGATGTCACAGTCTCCCCTGCTTATGGAAATTTCGTCCCGAAATTTATTTAGAGGAAACTTGTGAGAATAGATATGGATATTTCGCCTTTATTTGATCTTCACATTCCCAAGTAAATTGTGGACCACGTTTAGATTCCCAGCGAAATTTAACAATCGGTATGCGCTTCCGTTTGAGCCACTTGACTTCATGTTCCATGATTTCCACAGGCTTCTCAACAAAATGCATCGTGTTATCAACACGAATTTCATCAAGGGGTATGTGGAGGTTCTCATTAGCCAAACACTTTTTGAGATTGGACACGTAGAAGGTTGGGTGAACATTTCCAAGTTCAGGAATTCTAGTCTGTAGGCCACTTTTCCGATTCTTTCAACGATCTTGAATGGTCCAACATATCTAGGTGCAAGTTTCCCTGTCTTTCCAAATCTGATTACACCTTTCCAAGGTGAAACCTTGAGTAAGACGCGATCACCGACTTGACATTCCAAAGGCTTGCGTCGTCTATCTGCGTAACTCTTTTGACGGCTTCTAGCTGTCTGAAGGTTATCGCGAATTTTCTTGACTTTATCTGTAGTCTCTAGAATGAGCTCAGGTCCAGTAAGCTGAGCTTCCCCGATCTCATTCCAGCAGACTGGTGAATGACATTTTCGACCGTATAAAGCCTCGAAAGGAGCCATGTTGATGCTGGAGTGATAACTATTGTTGTAGGAGAATTCAATCAACGGTAGATACGAATCCCAACTACCACCAAAATCGATCACACAAGCTCTAAGCATATCCTCCAGTGTCTGGATTGTTCTTTCAGATTGACCATCTGTTTGCGGATGATAAGCTGTGCTCAAATTAAGTTGGGTTCCCATAGCAGAATGCATGGTTCTCCAAAAGCGAGACGAGAATCGAGCATCTCTGTCAGAAATAATGTTCAAAGGAACACCATGTCGGGATACAATCTCATCCACATAGATTTTAGCAAGTTTATCAGCCGATAGATCCTCACGGATTGGCAAGAAATGTGTTGACTTGGTTAGACGATCAACAACTACCCAAATAGCGTCATGACCTCTTTTAGTGTGTGGCAGTTTAGTAATAAGATCCATAGCAATGTTTTCCCATTTCCAAACTGGTATCTCTGGTTGCTCCAATAATCCAGAGGGATGTTGATGTTCAGCCATAACTTTAAGACAAGTAAGGCATTTGGATACATACAAGGCAATGTCTTTCTTCATACCCGGCCACCAATACTGGGTTCGAAGATCCTTATACATTTTATCTGCACTAGGATGAATAGAATAACGAGACTTATGAGCGTCATCCATTAACAAGGTGCAAAGGTTGCCTTAACTCGGGACCCACAGACGATCCATGAAATAATACAATCCATTGTCTTTTAGTTCAAGATCAGGCTTAATATGAAATGGTAATTCTTTACCCATCAAGTCTTGTGTAACACAAGTATGTTGAGCCTGAGAAATGCGGGTTTGAATATCTGATCGAACTCGAACACAGTGAAGCTTGACTCGTTCTTTACGACTTAATGCGTCAGCCACAACATTCGCCTTACCAAGATGGTAGCGAATTTCACAATCGTAGTCGTTTAGAAGTTCAACCCAACGTCGTTGCCTCATATTAAGTTCTTTTTGATTGAAAATATGCTGAACACTTTTGTGGTCAGTGAAAACCACACATTTAGTACCATATAGATAGTGTCTCCAGATTTTGAGAGCAAAAACTACTGCACCTAACTCAAGATCATGAGTCGTGTAGTTCTTCTCGTGAATCTTCAACTGCCTTGATGCGTAGGCTATGACTTTGTTCCTTTGCATGAGAACACAGCCAAGGCCTAAGTTAGACGCATCACAATATACGACAAAGTCATCGTTGCCCTCAGGTAAAGATAGAATTGGTGCATCACAGAGTTTCTGTTTCAAGATCTGAAAGGCTTCTTCCTGTTTAGATGCCCACTCGAAAGGTTTATTCTTCTGAGTTAAAGCAGTGAGAGGAACTGTGATGTGCGTAGTGCGTGACAGGTTTTTATGTATATTTTAAGCCCTTTTTAACACTTTAGGTAAGTTTTAAATTTATAAAACACGATATTTACTAACACTAAACACACATATGGGCAAGTGCACCCATCGTGAACGTAGTATAGCGTTGGTAAGATACTGAGGTCGTCCAAGAACACAAGAGCTTTTAGTACCGGTTTATCCTCAACGTCTAATCAAATCAAAATTTTAGAAAAAAGGTTTAAATATGAAAATAAAAACTAAAAATGCTGAAAATAAAAATAAAATAAAAATAAAACAGATAGACAAGACGAATCACTTGGATCCGACTCGCCTTTAGTGTAACTTTTGATTATTTCCGCACTTTTGCACTTTTTAAGAGATTATCTTAGTTATAGTAGTAGGCCCCTCTTTTGAAGGTGGCGTTACCCTCAACCCATTAGTTTGAGTCAGCAAGGATACAATCCTAAAGGGATGGATTATTGAAAGATAATTAATTAAGTTATTAATGCGTAATGTGGTAGGCCCCTCTTTTGAAGGTGACGTTACCCTCGGCTAAGTAGTTTGAGTCAGCAGGGATACAATCCTAAGTAGCCGGGTTAATGTATTAATAGTAGTTTACATATGAGGGGATCAAGCCATTCGCACCCCCGCCATCCAATACCAGTGGGTATTGAAGGAGGTCCTAGTAAGCTTGACCCAAGTCCTTGCAGGATCTATACACTGAACAAGGTAAGAACCTTACCAAACCATTCCCTTAATCCCCGACCAGGTAGCCAACACATCTCTATATAGACCGTGGAGATATGAATGGTGTAAATATTTTATTTTATATAGACAGTAAAATAACACCAAGACACCACGGGCAAATGATAAGGAAGTTTCACCTTCAACATAAGAAACTAGTTATTAAAGTCATTAATACAAAACCAAATAACAAGTAGACCAGTTGGTTAAGGCTGTTTGTTATGTACATGAGGTCTTAGGTTCGAGACCCGCCCCTATTGTGTCGCTGCTTATTATTGAAGTGGGGCTAGCTCATTTGGTAGAGGCTCATGCCTTCTAGTGGGAGGTCTTGGGTTCAATCCCAAGCAAGGGTGAGTTATTTGTAAATATAGTAGTTTGGGAGAGTAACATTTGGCCATTCAAAAAAAAAGTGTGAAAAGATTAAAAATAAAAAGTATTACACTAAATGCTTGTCTTCACCAAGTGATGTAAGAGACTTAGGCAAACATGGCCTTTGATTGTCAAGAACTCTTACTATCAATCTTGGATCCCGAGACTACTACACACACTCTATGATGGATGATGGATGATGGTGGTGGATGTGGGTTGTGATGGTGGTGGAGGGTGGGTGAAGTTTGAGAGAGGTGGTTTGTCAAGGGATGCTTTTGAAGTGAACCAAGCACCTCTATTTATAGCCTGCACAGAAGCCCGAACATAGCCCCGTGTCCGCTGGGCACGGCCCCGTGTCCACCCATCTTCTCTTTCTTCATTAAATGCAGTTTGTCTGCATTAGTTGACCACGCCCCCGTGTCCGCTGGGCACGGCCCCGTGTGTAGAAGCGTATCTGTACTATCAAGATTTGCTTGGATTCGGCGAATCTTAGCGTTAACCACGGCCCCGTGTCCGCTGGGTACGCCCCCGTGTTGGGAAATAGAAGCTTCTACAACTTTGTCTTTGCTGTAGACACTTGGGCACGCCCCCCTGTCCGGTGGGCACAGGGCGTGTTCGGCCTTCTGTTGTCTTGTTTTTGCTTGGGAAGATGGTGTCGAGGGGTCGGGCATGCCACGTTTATTCCTTTTCTTGTATTATTGTTAGATTTGGCTGTATTTTTGCTTCTTTTGTTCATTTAAGCTCATTTAACCCTGAAAATACAAAAGGAAGACAAAAGCACACTTTTTCCAACATTAGTACTAAAAAAGGGTTAGTTTTATGCCTCATTTGATGTAATTTATATGTTTCATTTTACACTCATCAAATACCCCCACACTTGAATCTTTGCTTGTCCTCAAGCAAAACTCTTTACAATGTGGCTTACACACCCAAATGGAATGGGTAGAAGAAAAGGTTTTGGGCTTGTCTTGAGTGTCGGGATTCCAAGATCTTTATTAGGTTTTATTTTTATGTTATTTACAATCCTATTCGTTATGATTTATTTAGAACATTACATAAGAGAAATTACTTATTTGGGCATAGCATGCCTCTTTAAAATTCTATTTATATACAAGTTCACATACCTCACGGGAGATCACTCAACACTCGGCCGAAGATGTATTTTTGTGAAACACTCGAGAGCGGCATGGAACTTACTTCTACCATATGCTTGCCAAGCAATCAACCCTTCTCCTTTTTAACTATAAAACTTTGTAAATATCAAGAGGACTTTGGGGAAGGGTTAGGCTTGGGTTAAAGGTAGGTGGTTTTGGGTTAGTGGTTAGTAGAAAAGGGCGAATGGCGTAAAAAGCGTCGGTTTTCGTAAAACATTTTGTTTTTGTGACTTTTTATTTTAATGAAGCATTTTTTCAAACAAAGTTCTTTTTTGATGAACTTGCTTGTTTATTGCTAAACTTCATCATTTTTTTTTATAAGGATGTCACAAGAAAACCGAACTTTATACTAAAATAAAGGGTTTAAAATGAAAAAGGGTTTTGGTGGGTAAAGGGTGTTTGTTTTGGGTTTAGAAATGAAAAGATTTAGGCTCAAAGGGGTTAACTAGGGGGATTTTGGGTAGGTGGTAAAAAAAGAAAATAATGGTGTTGAAAGAAAAATGGGTTAGTCCTAATGCCTCCGTCATTTACTTACTCGGGTTTAAGTTGGTAAGGACCGGGAATGTATCGTCATGGCAAGTTCTAGAGTCGTTAGAAACCAAGCGGCTATTCACACAAGAAACGAAAAATGAACATTTAATTTAAAGATGTGTATTTGTATGCTCAATAAAGGCACAAAACTCACTTTTTGTGGGAATGGGTTTTTAATGTGATCAAGTATATATAATCAAATTTTAACTAGATTTGTCATGCTGTTTCATAATTTTCTTATGTTGGTTCTTTTTATCACGACGCTATCGGTTGCAAATTTATAAAAATATAACATTTTTAGAACTTGTTCTTCCCAATTTAAACCAAGACAAGAAAAAAAATGAAAAGTTTTTGAAAAAATTTGGGGTGTTTTAGCGGTTCTAATAGAGTTTTGTGTAAGGCTTGTGATTAGAACTTTGCAAAATTCAAGGTTTTAGCATCCCCCCCCCCCCACACTTAAATTACACATTGTCCTCAATGTGTCCCAAAAATAAGTTTTAGGTTGATTGAATGTGTAAAAAGGTGTGTTAAACAAAATTTTTCTGTTACTGGGCACCTGGACACGGGCCGTGGTGTCCGGGCACGGCCCCGTGTTCAGATTGCCAGTAACATAAGACAACAAAATATAATAGAAGGCTGGGCATGGGGGCGTGTTCGGCGAACACGCCCTGTGTCCAGTTACCTGAACTGGCCGTTTTTCTGCAGACCCTTGAGCACGGGGCCGTGTTGGCTGGGCACGGCCCGTGCTGAACTTGCTATAATGAAGAAAAATGTTCGGGAGGCTCTGTTTTTGTGCATGGGGTGTTTGTTCAAGCTTCCCTTAGTATCCTTCACCATCCCGAGTGTGTTTTATTCCTGAAAATTAAAACTAAACTACAAAGCATAAAAGTTCATCTAAACTAAAACTAAGGATAGTTCTGCGGAATGCCTCCGTGGTGCGCCACGTTTATAAGGGTCCTTGGCTAGACCCAAAGCCAGTCATATGTTACCCAAGTGGGATGGTTTGCATCCCATGTTGCACCGTCGGAGAGCATCATCCAAACTTGAGTCTATGACTTTCATGTAATTGACCGGGTCATCGTCTTAAACTCTTTTCCCAACTCCGAACTTCATTTCCTTATCCCCAACCCTCAATGTTAGTGTCCCACCATTCATGTCTACCACTGTGTGGGCCGTAGCTAGGAATGGCCTCCCCAAGATGAGTGGTACTTCGGTATCTTCCTCCATATCTAGTATGACAAAGTCGGCCGGGAAGACAAAGTCTCCGACTTTAACCAGTAGATTTTCAGCGACACCTTGTGGGTATTTAACGGACCTATCGGCGAGTTGTATGCTCATTTTTGTAGGGCTTGTTTTCCCTAGGCCGAGTCGGTCGAACATTGATGCGGGCATGAGGTTGATGCTAGCCCCAAGATCGGCTAGTGCGTTGCGTATGGGAGATTCCCCAATTGAACAAGGAATGGTGAAGCTTTCGGGATCGATCTTCTTTTGCGGGAGCTTGTTGAGTAGCAAGGCGGAGCATTCTTCGCTTAAATTAACTAATTGCAATGATTCGATTTTCCTTTTGTGAGTGAGGAAGTCCCTCATAAATTTTGAATACTTAGGCATTTGAGTTAGGACTTCGACAAATGGAATATTGACATGCAATTGTTTTAGTAAATTAACTTTTGTGAATTGCTCATCGGTCTTTTGGCGAAGTAACCGACCATACGGTACCGGAGGATTCTTGGTGGGCTCTTGAATTGGTGGAGGAGTCGTTTCTGGTGTTGTCGAAGTTGTGGTTGGGCTTGATCGGCTCTTTTCAGTTGGAGATAGCGGCGCTTCCTCGGGACCTACGGTACGGTTTCTCAATGTGATGAGATGTACTTGCGCCTTTGGGTTGGTTTCGGTATTGCTTGGTAATGCGCCTTGTGGTCTCTCGGAGAAATTTTGAGCTAGTTGATTTATTTGTTTTTCAATGTTTTGAATACTAGCTTGTTGATTTCTAAAATTCGATTCTAGTTGTTGAAATCGATCCGAGTTTTTTTTTCGGTGTCGGAGATGAGGCGAGAGAAGGTATCCTCAAGCCTCTCTCGTCCCCCTTGTTGTTGTTGAGAGAAATTTTGTGACTCGTTTCTTGGTTGTTGAAAGTTAGTTCGTTGGTTTAGATTTTGTTGGTTACTACTATTGCCGGGTTCTCTCCAACCAAGGTTAGGGTGGTTACGCCATCCTTGGTTATAGGTACCCGCTGGAGGACCCGACGGCCTAGGTCTATTATCAATGTAGTTTACCGTTTCCGTTTGATTATCCATTTCTTTCATACAACTCCAATTTTCATGTGGCCCACCAGACCCTTCACAAGCCATGACCGAGGCCGTTTTTGCCATTTCTAACTTTTTGATTTTTGAAGAAAAGGCCTCGATTTGGGCTTGCAAGGAGGTGCTTTCATCAACCTTATGGGCGCCCAGGGCAATAGATTTTGTGCCTCGGGGAGTGTGACACTGAAAATTGGTTTGAGCAATTTCCTCAATTTGATTATAGATTTCATTTGGGCGACGATTACCTAAAAGTCCCCCGGAGCTAGAATCAAGTGTTTGTCTTGTGTGTGGCAACAACCCATTATAGAAAGTGGAGACTTGTTGCCATACTGCAAGACCATGATGAGGACACTTTCTCAGTAGCTCCTTGAACCTTTCCCAAGTTTCATATAAGGATTCCCCGTCCTCTTGCGAATATGTATTAATTTCAGTCATTAGTTTAGCCGTTTTAGCAGGAGAGAAATACTTATATAAAAACTTTTGGGCTAGTTCATCCCAGGTGTTTACCGAACCAACTGGGAGGGTATTAAGCCAAGCCTTAGCTCGGTCTTTTAGTGAAAATGGAAACATTCGGAGGCGGATGGCGTCATTTGATGCTCCATTGATCCGAAAAGTATCAAATATTTCCATGAAGTTAGTAATATGTAAGTGGGGATCTTCTTCCGTAAGCCCGTGGAAGGTTGTAGAGTTTTGGAGCATTTGTATCAAATGCAGCCGAAGTTCGAAGTTGTTGGCCTCGACATTCGGTGCATTGATAGCGGCGCCAAGATTGCCTACGGTGGGCCGTAGGTAATCCATGAGGGTACGTTGATCCGCCATTGGAAGTAGGTCCCCCGAAACTTTCTCTTGGTTTTTAGCTTTAAGTCTCTTTCTCAGAAAGCGTTCGGGTTCGTCTAGAGGTTCTTTTATGTCTCTACTAGAACTGGAGCTCATACACTGCGTAGAAAGTTCAGATGTGGCACCTGGGTTCCAAGTTCTGCGATAAAAACAAAAAAGAACGTTGGTCAGAAGTTTCACCACGGCCCCATGCTCAGATGAACACAGCCCGTGGTCGGAGATACAGTAATTGTTTTCCGGATCCCTGTTACTGGGGAGCTCGACACGGCCCCCTGCTCAGCTCTCTGTAACTCGGAAAATAAAAACTGCCAGTAACAATGATGGGCACGGCCCGTGTCCGACCAGGCATGGCCCGTGCTGAGCTATGCAGAAGCTGAAAATCTAAGAAAAATCTAAAGAGAAAAATGCAATTTGCGTCCCTGTGGTATGTGTGAAACATCAACCTGAGCCCCTAAATTCATTTTTTGGTTTTTTGAGCCCCTGAGCTTATAAATTCATCACAGTTTGAGTCCCTCCATCACACTTCCGTCTGTTTGACTGTTTAAGCCAGGGGTAAGACCGTCTTTTGGATTTCTTTCCCTTCTAAAAACCCAAAAATTCATTATTAAGCCCTAATTTAGTCCCGCCAAAAACAGAGACAGTTGATTGTGCCAGAGACAAACTGCTAAAACCCCCCAAATCGATGGTGTTCATATGGCGAGTTCGTCCTCAAGGTGAATACTACGATTCAGAACATATATATGGTAAGTTTGTGTCTTTTACATTTAAGCCAATGTGTTCATATATATGGTATAGTCTGTTTTTGGTTTTTTGAGAATGAGTTTGATGTTTTGATCATTTGTGTTAACAGGGAATGAACCCACACTATTTTCGATAAAGATTAACCATGGAGGTGAGTTTACTGATTATCCAGGAAGGGAGTATGTCAACGGTAAGGTTAGTTACATTGACTGGGTTCAGTTCGAAAAGTTAAGTGTTGCTGTTCTTCGTGAAATGCTGAAAGATATAGGTTACTCTATAGATGATGTGTTCAATTATTTTGTTAAAGATCCTAATGTGTGTTTGGATTTTGGTCTTAGACACTTGACTGATGATGATGAGTTAGAGTATGTGTATGACCAGTTTAGAAAAGGATGCAAGTTAGTAGATTTGTATGTTGAAATAGGAGACTCTAGAATCAAGGATTCAACTGCAATGAGCCATTTACTAGATAATGTGGTTGAAGATAATGTGGTTGAGGGTGAGTCACAAAGTAGCGAGGCAGTTTCTGAGGGTGAGTCACAAAGTAGTGATAAAGAGAACAGTGATGAAGACGATCCAAATTACACATTTGATCAGGAACCAGATAATCCAGTGTTTGATTATGAAGTAGATATGAGTCAGTTCAAGGCATGTGTTGACTTTGATCCTGATGAAGTCAATGAGACAATTAAGGATGCTAGAAATGAGAATAGTCAAGAAGAACTTAGGTAGGAAGATATAACTTGTGATAATGAGGATTTTAGTGAAAAAGGTGATAAGTTTACACTGCTGGACAAGGTTACGAAGAAGGTAAGGAAGAAGAGAAAAAATACAGGTCATGTTAGTGACTCATACCTCTGGTTAAGACATATGCTGTTAAGAGTAGAAGGCAGATTTATATATTAAAAATGATAAGTTGAGGTTCAGAGTTATTTATCTTGGGACTAATCCTACTTTGGGTTCTGGTGAGGGGCAGAATAGTAAATTTAGAGGGCTGGGGTTAAAACAAGATAAAAGGCACTTGAAGCCCACTTGTCCTTGGGCGGTTCAGATCTCCAGGAGAACTGAAAAGGAATCTTGGTGTGTGAAAACCATTACCTCACAACATCATTTCCTCCAAACAAGAGAAGTGGGCCTGTACACCATGTCTCAGATAGCGAATGAGATCCAACCCATGATCGAGTCAAACCCTGACATGCCTTTGCCAGCCATACAGGATATGCTTGTGAAGAACCATCAGGTGAATGTTTCAATCCAGAAAGTGTTTAGGGCTAAAAGAATTGCTACAACAAGGATAATTGGAGATTATAGAGAGCAGTATGGTATCCTAAGGTCTTATTGTGAAGCACTGTTGAGGGCAAATCCAAGTAGCACAATTAAAATAGATACTGAACCCTGCGCTAACCCTAGTCTTCCTACTAGGCAATTCAAGAGATGTTATATTTGTTTTGCTTCGATTATGAGGGGGTTCAAGATGTGTGGTAGATAAATATTGGGACTAGATGGATGTTTTATGAAAGGTCCATTTCCTGGACAGATTCTTACTGCAGTTGGTGTAGACGGCAACAACGGTATATATCCTGTAGCATATGCTTTAGTGGAGGCTGAAACTTTTAAATCTTGGGAATGGTTTTTGGAATTACTCAAAGATGATCTTGGCTTAGCAGACAGTACCAACTTCACTTTCATCTCAGATAGGCAAAAGGTATGGCATTTTATCATTTAAATGTTTTTGGCATTTTATCATATCTAACTTACATTGTCTGAGGCAGGGACTACTGCCTGCATTATCCAAAGTGTTCCCAGGCTCTGAACACAGGTTCTGTATAAGACATATCCACCAGAATCTGAAGAAGGATTGGCCTGGTGATGTATACAAAAACTTGTTGTACGGAGTAGCATGCAAGACATCAATGCCATATTTTGAAAAGTCAATGGAAGAAATGAAGATTGCAGAGCCTGGTTTCCATGAAAAGCTATCACATATCCCAGCAAGTAGTTGGTCAAAAGCACACTTTTCAGGTAGGGCCAAATGTGACATATTGTTGAATAATATATGTGAAGTGTTCAATAGGCATTTGATAGGAGCCAGAGACAAACCTGTAATCACATGTTTAGAGTTCATAAGAGTGTACATGACCAAAAGAATTGTGAATGTAAAGAAGATTCAAGCTAAAGCTCATGGTCCATTAACTCCTCATGCTCAAGAAGTGTTTAATAAGATCAAAGAAGAAGCCTCACAACTCAATGTTTTAATGGTGGACGCAGTACAGTACCAGGTATGTGTATTTTTTTCATAAGACCCTTTACTAGTTGTATTGCAGTTTGACCATTTCAATGTTGGATACTGATTTTGTGTAGGTGAATAACTCAAGATCCCAGTGTGTTCATGGTTGTAAAACAAGGTCTCCAAGGCTGAGTATTCCCCGAGTAGTCGCTACAAGGTAGGCTGCCAAGGCGACTTTCTTCAACTCCGACTAATTACTCGGAATCGATCAAATGCGGTCAACATTGGCCAAAATCGGATCTAGTAGGTCAACTCGGACCGAGTTTGACTTAAAATAAAATAAAACATAATTTCTATGCCTATCATATTAAAGAATGAATATCAATTTCATGTATTTTGTTATAAATATTAGTAAATTTATGTTATTTGACATATATTTAATTTCCGAAAACTAATTTCTTTATGATTTGGCATCTCCGAGTACTCCCCGTGTACTCTCCGGCTAGGCCGAGTATTCTCAACTCCCCCGTCGACCGACTAGGGAGCGCCTAGCGAATTTTACAACCATGAGTGTGTTGTTAATGTGAAGAACAGAACATGCACCTGCAGAAAGTGGGATTTAACTAGCATGCCATGTAAACATGCAGTGGCTGCTATCAATGATATGGCCAGGAATGATATTAGGATAGGGGTGCCCGAAGAATTGGTTGATGAAGTGTATTGGTTATCCACATGGAAGAAGGTTTATGAGAATGTGATTAATCCAATTCCCGGGCCTGAGAATTAGATACCCTCACAATGTCCCACCACACTTCTGCCTCCCAAACACCATAAGCAGGTTAGTGGTTTTTAATAGGTAATCTCATTTATAACAGTTTACCTTTTCTATTTTTAATTGTAGTATAATGAAAAATAGGTTGGGAGGCCCACAAAAGAAGAGAAAGAAATCAGTTGGTGAGGCTAAAGTTGAAGCTCATTTTGATAATGAGGGAAAAATGACCAGGAAGGGCAATACAACCAAGTGCAGCAAGTGCGGAAATTTGGGACACAACAGTAGGACATGCAAGGGGCAGGGTGGTGAGAATGTTGTACATGCACCAAGTGAGGATCAAGTTGTAGGTGGAGAAAACAAAACCAGGAAGGGCAAGTGTAGCAAGTGTGGAACCTTGGGTCACAACAGTAGGACATGCAAGGGCCAGCGAGGGGAGAATGTTCAAGAATCTCAAACTGCAACACAAGGTGCACCAAGTTCGAGTGAAGCTTAGTTAGGTTGATTTCAATGGTTTAAGAGTTGTTTATGTTTTGTGAAGTACTTGTTTATGTATGGTTTAAGACCTGTTTATGTATGGTTTAAGACCTGTTTATGCAGTGGCTGCTATAAGACTTGTTTATGTATGGTTTAAGACCTGTCAAGTGCAGTTTATGTATAAAGAGTTGTTTATGGTCAACTGCAGATAACTGCAGTTTATGTATAAGTTAATGCAGTTTAACTGCAGTTAACTGCAGTTTATGTATATGTTAATGCAGTTTAACTGCAGTTTATGCTGCTCTTGGTAATGCAGTTCAACTGCAGTTTATGTTTCTGCAGTTCAACTGCAGTTTATGTTTCTGCAGTTCAACTATTTGTCATTATATGTTAATGCAGTTCAACTGCAGTTTATGTTTCTGCAGTTAACTGCAGTTATGTATATGTATATGTAGCACTGCAGTTTATGGTTATGCAGGACTGTAGTTAATGTATATGTATATGGTTATGCAGTTTATGTATATGCAGTTAAATGACTAGGAATTGTCACACCCCGGTATTTCCACGTATTACCGGTGAGGAGTATCGTGACGTAGTTGATATCATCATTGTCAAACAACACAATATATAAATGCACAGCGGAAGCAAAAGATAATAATCACATTACAAACCGAATAAATAGTAATATCAAAGTATCACAACGGTCTGTAAAGGATCCACAGGCGGATCAAAAGATAAATAAGATCATTGTTCAACAGATTTTAACATCTAGAGCTTGCAAGACTTGATTATTGATGCCGGGAGTAGCCAGCCTATTTCGTATAGTACCTGCACTTAACCTTTTTGGAAAAATACGTCAGTTTACACTGGTAAATACAATTTACCGACTCATTTTGAAAAGAGTTTAAGAAAAATGTATTGAATGCACAAGGCACAAATAATCTTTTATAACTTGGGATAATTATTTAAAAATAAACTTGTATACAGTTTTACATGTTTGTCGTCCATTTAGGACCCGGTTAGAAGAGCCGGTTTAACAAGATTAATAGACACACCACATGGTATAATACCCACAAGAAGATACCCTTCTTGTGGACTACCCTTTTACATACGCTACTGTCAGGTGTATGCCTACACCCCGTGCTTAAGTCGTGGCCATTTCTAATGAATGAGCCGAGGATATCCAGGACACGGTCATTAACCCCCAAAGGTATTGCATCAAACAAGACAGAATAAAATGGGTTATGCATCTTTTAAATCAATATTTGATTGTACGACTTCATACCCGACCAAGCGGTATTATAATACCGTACCCCAAGCCCGTATAGGGAAAATAAGTTAAAAGTATTTACCTGAGCAAAGTATAAATCACAACCAGCAAGTGCACATAGCTTTTACTGGGCTCCTAATCTGGAACGAAGGTTTAATTAACCTATTAGATTCCTAACGGGTCTTTCTTAAGTTTAAACTTAGACCGATTAGTTTTAAAGAAAGATATACGGTTCAAAACGCAAGATTAAGCGAGGACCGGATTAGAATGTGATTTAGTCCCGACAAGTTTGAAGACATGTATAATATGGGTAAACTAAACACATTCTGGATTTTGAGGTGAAAATGATATGGTTTGACCCGTTTCGGTCAATTTATGCAAACTAGTTACATAAACCGAACCGGACGCGAATAACGCATAACGGGTAACCACATGAGTCATGAACAAGTTTCCTAAGTTAATATGCTTTAAATATGTTGTGATATCAGTAGGATACCTTCCATTATGCCCAAAACGAGTTTAATCTCAAATTAAGCCCCGTAGGGGTATTTTGGTCATTTTAAGGATTATAAAAGAGATTAAATATAAATCTGATGTTCGGGTCTGAATTAATCAGTAAAATTACTTATTTTAATAAGTTATATTAGTTGGAGATAAGTCTTATATGATGAGAATGGTTTTAACCCATACTACGCGTTTAAAACGCGTAAAAAGTTGTTTTAAGCGACTTCCGGGTTATAATAGGAAATCGGAATTTCTGGATTAGTTTATAAGTTCAAATTACTTCATTTATCATATAAAATCAGTAGCCAAAGACTTGGTATCAAAATGTTATCTAAAACTCATTTTATAGTCAAAAAGGGTATAATCGGTAATTACCGAATCAAGGCAATAACCCTATGTTATGATTAGTCTAAAAATAATTAAAAATTTTCAAAAACCCCAAAATATTATATTACATCAATGGGTAAAAGGTTTGGTGTCGAAAATTGGGTTTAGATAGGCTTTATGCTAATTGCGCCGTTTAATTAAATAAAAAGCTTTCTAATTACGCTATTGAGCATAACTCCTAATCTAGACCTCAAACTGATGTGAAATTTTAGGGACATGTTTATAAATCAGTAGCAAAGATTATTGTCCTCTCACATTTCAAAAATTCTCGTTTTAAGGTCAAATGGGCATTATGGTCAACATTAAGCGATTAATGGAAACGTGTAAATGAATCGGACAATCAACGAGCCAATCACAGAGGGTTATACTATCATATAACCCGGTCCTAATGAATTTCTAAGGCACTTCTAACTCATGCTACTACGGGTCAGAACTGAAAGTCAGAGCATAAGTCAAATTATGCGACTTTCGGTTCCGAACCCGTCCTAAACTGAAAATTGTCGGGTCGGACATGCGTAGACATGTTCTTGCATTGATTACCAAGTTATATGAGTGGCAAAATAGGTTACACGTCTTCTACATTGCTAATTGCGCGTTAATTTGAAAATTAAGGTTCTGTTGACTTTTTCGGATTAAGTTTGACCCGACATTTGACCCTGTTAGAGTGGGAATCAGAGGGTGCCCTTTCAAGGGTTTTATTGCCCACCTAATTACCAACTTATAACTACTTTCAATTTGACTAATCACTGGACCATTAGTGATTAATCGTTAAGTCAAACCTTAATTACGAAGGTTTGACTTTTAAGCTAATAACTAAGTAAAACACGATTAAGGAAGGTTAAGGAAGCTTACCAAGGTCCTATGCACGACTAGTGATGCTTAGGGAAGGCTCTTGTGCTCCAGAAATGATCAGAAGTTGGGTTTGAATGAATGATCAAAAGTTGCAACATTGAAGTCTTTATATAGTGCTTTTGATTCATCATGATCATGAGAAACAAGCCTATGAGGGGATCCCTGATTGATTACAAGTGTCCCTAGAGCCTAAAAACAAGTTTGTGCAGCACATGGTATTGCAAACTAGCAATATAAGTCGGTTAACTTGTTATAACAGGCACCTGTCATGTTTCTGATGCTGGGACTGCCTTACGGACCGTAAGGCTAAGGCCATACGGTCCGTAACCGATGACCAGAGGATAAAATTTTGAGAATCTATTGAGTTTGACCATGCGACTTTGATATTACGAATTTGGGCCTTTATTATCTGTATGGGGCCACTTGATCATGTCTGAACAGTTATGACAACCTTTCCATGCTTTAAAATTGTCTTGGATTCTTTTGAAAGGGGCCATGAATGAAGGTTTGTCGTATACATTCTCATAGGATCCCATCTTTGCAATTTGAATCAATTATTACTAGTATTAACCGGATTTGAATATATATCAGATGTTTATAACACAGGTTAAGGTTTGGGATTTATAAATAGGTCGTTCAGAGGTATAAATTAACATGTCGACACTTTTAAATACTAGCATACATCTTTCAACTTGATCCGGGTTTATAACACGTTTACTTACCATGACACGTGTCTTTATTTTATTGGACATGAAATTACGAGGTGTTACATCCTCACCCCCTTAAAAGAAATCTCGACCTCGAGATTTACTGAAATAAATGAGGGTACTTTTCTTTCATTGTAGACTCTACCTCCCACGTGTACTCGGGACCTCTACGGGCATCCCATTTTACTTTTACGATCGGTACATGCTTCCTTCGAAGCTTCTTAACCTGTCGATCCTCGATCGACACAGGTTTTTCAACGAACTTCAAGCTCTCTTCTATGTGCACATCTGTATGTGGTATGACTAGTGATTCATCAGCTAGACATTTCTTCAGATTGCAGATGTGGAATACATTATGAATACCACTGAGCTCTTCAGGTAAGTTTAACTTATAAGCAACTGATCCGACACATTCGATGATCTCGAATGGTCCTATGTACCTCGGGCTTAACTTGCCTTTCTTACCAAATCGCATCACTCCCTTCCAGGGTGATACTTTAAGCAACACTTTGTCACCTACCTCGAATTTCAGAGGTTTACGCTTTAAATCTGCGTAGCTTTTCTGCCTATCTCTGGCAGCTTTCAGGCGGTCACGAATCTGGACAATCTTGTCCGTCGTTTCAAAGACTATTTCAGGTCCTGTCAGTTGGACATCTCCAACTTCTGCCCAACAAACGGGTGTTCTGCATTTCCTACCATATAATGCCTCGAAAGGCGCAGCCTTAATGCTCGTATGGTAGCTATTGTTATAGGAGAACTCGATCAATGGCAGGTGGTTATCCCAACTACCACCTAAGTCAATCACACACGCACGAAGCATGTCTTCCAAAGTTTGGATGGTACGCTCACTCTGCCCGTCCGTCTGAGGATGGTAAGCCGTACTGAAATTTAAGCGCGTGCCCAAAGACTGTTGGAAGCTTTTCCAAAAATGTGATGTATATCTGGTATCTCTGTCAGAGATAATAGACACTAGTATGCCATGCAGAGATACAATCTTATCTACGTACAGTTGGGCTAACATGTCGGAGCTATAAGTCTCCTTAATGGGTAGGAAATGTGCTGACTTAGTCAGTCTATCTACTATCACCCATATAGTATCATTTCCTTTCCTTGTCCTTGGAAACTTGGTGATGAAATCCATTGTCACCATCTCCCACTTCCAGGTGGGAAGTTCAGGCTGTTGTAGCAAACCTGACGGCTTTTGATGTTCAGCTTTGACTTGCGCACACGTCAAGCATTTAGCAACATAGGTGGCTACAGATTTCTTCAAACCTATCCACCAGTAACTTGCCCTCAAATCCTGGTACAACTTATCAGCTCCAGGATGAACGAAGTATTTTGAACTATGGGGTTCCTGGAGGATGACATCCCGAAGTCCTCCATAAACTGGAACCCATATTCGTCCATTTAACCTTAGGATTATGTCCTTGCCATAGGATAACTGTTCTTCAGTTACTCCTAACTTTTCATCAGGGTAGTTAGCTTCCAATACAGCTTCCTTCTGTGCAGCTAACAACCTTTCATTCAAACTATACTTTATCTCAATGCTCTTGGCATTGATTCTTATAGGCTTCACTCTCTCCTTTCTACTTAAGGCATCAGTGACCACATTTGCCTTGCCTGGATGGTATCTTATCTCACAGTCATAATCATTCAACGTCTCCATCCATCGGCGCTGCCTCATGTTTAAATCCTTTTGGTTAAACATGTGTTGGAGGCTCTTGTGATCAGAATAGATCACACACTTGATACCATACAAATAGTGCCTCCACAATTTTAGTGCAAATACAACGGAACCCAACTCCAAATCGTGGGTGGTGTAGTTCTTTTCATGCACTTTTAACTGTCGGGAAGCATATGCAATAACTTTTCCCTTCTGCATAAGCACACATCCCATGCCAGTGTGCGATGCGTCGCAGTAAACCACGAATTCCTCGATACCTTCAGGCAATGTCAAAACAGGAGCATTGCTCAACTTTTGCTTGAGAATGTCAAAGGATTCTTGCTTCTTAGGACCCCAGTCGAATTTTACATTCTTACGAGTCAATGAAGTTAGGGGTGCAGCAATTCTTGAAAAATTTTCAATAAAACGCCTGTAATATCCTGCCAATCCCAAGAAGCTGCGAATCTCTGTGGGCGTCTTCAGCTCTTGCCAATTCATGACAGCTTCTACCTTAGCGGGATCTACCTGGATTCCGCGTTTGCTAACCACATGTCCAAGAAATTGGACTTGACGAAGCCAAAATTCACACTTAGAGAATTTGGCGTAGAGCTTTTCTCAATGAAGCTGTTTCAGAATGCAATGGAGGTGCTTCTCATGGTTAGCTTGACTCTTCGAGTAAATAAGAATATCATCGATGAAGACGATGACAAATTTATCCATGTAGGGCTTGCAGACGCGGTTCATGAGATCCATGAATGCGGCTGGTGCATTAGTGAGTCCAAAAGGCATCACTAAGAACTCGTAGTGACCATAACGAGTCCTAAATGCAGTCTTATGTACATCTTCATCCTTGACCTTCAGTTGATGATATCCTGACCTTAAGTCAATCTTGGAAAAGTAACTTGCTCCTTGAAGCTGATCGAACAAGTCGTCAATCCTGGGCAATGGATACCGATTCTTAATAGTAACCTTGTTAAGTTCCCGATAATCGATGCACAGACGCATCGACCCATCCTTTTTCTTCAAAAACAGGATTGGTGCTCCCCAAGGAGATGAACTAGGTCTAATAAAACCTTTGGCTAGAAAATCATCTAGTTGTGTCCTCAATTCCTTCAACTCTGTTGGTGCCAATCTGTAAGGCGCTCTTGCAACAGGTGCTGCTCCAGGAATAATGTCAATCCTGAACTCCACTTGCCTATCTGGGGGTAAACCAGGTAGTTCTTCAGGGAATACTTCTGGATATTCAGAGATAATAGGTATGTCTTCGATCTTAGGCTTTGGTTCATCAATAGTTACTTGCGCCATGTAGATAACACAACCTTTCGTCAAACACCTTGATGCCTTGAGCATGGATACTTGCTCAGGCATTCCGTACTTAGTATCTCCTTGGATTGTCAGAGGCTCGCCATGAGGAGTTCTGACAACTACTTGCTTCTTAGCACAAACGATCTGGGCTTGGTTGTGAGACAACCAATCCATGCCTATTACTATATCGAAACCAGCTAACTTCAAAGGAAGTAAGGATAACGGAAAATAGTGGTTCCTAATGGATATGAAACATCCATCTAACACGGTTGAGGCGGTTTCTATGGTACCATCAGCTAATTCCACCTCATATTTCACACTTAGGGTTTTAACAGGTAAATTCAGCAACTTACAAAACTTATTATCTACAAATGACTTATCTGCCCCTGAATCAAATAATACCCTCGCATAAACATCATTTATAAGAAAGGTACATGTTATCACGTTACCGTCCTGCACTGCCTCCTAAGCATCCATTCTGAAGACCCTAGCGTTGGTCTTTTTACCTTCTTCTGGTTTCTTGGCATATTTTGGGCAGTTCGACTTAATGTGCCTTTTCTCGTTGCAGTTGTAGCAGGTCGCATCCTTCAACTTTTTGCAATCTAAGGTCTTGTGTTCCTTGGACTTGCATATCCCACATGCAAAAGTCCTTGATTGTGTCTGCGAGTTCGATTCCAATCTACACTTCCCAAAGTGATGTTTCTTGCAAACTTTACATCTGGGTTTCTCACCCGACTGTTGGTTACCTTTCTTGAACCCTGAACGTTTCTTGTTCTCATGGTTCCCCTTGTGTTTCTTGTCTGAACGACGTGAGTTATCATCATCCCGCTTTCTCTTACCTTCTTCAGAATTCTTTAGCGATCTCAACCTGACCGCATCTAAGGTAAGAGACAAAGATAGATCAGCTGCTGATCTAAAAGTAGCAGGTCTTGAAGCCTTAACACTGGCTTTAATCTCTGGGGCTAAACCCCCAATGAAGCGAGCAATTCGTTTGGGTTCCGGTGTTACAAGGTAAGGAACCAATCTTGACATCGTGTTGAAGCTTGTAAGATAAGTTTAGCAATCTAGGTTTTTCATAACCAACGATAAGAAATCTGACTCAATTCTTTCAACCTCATGCTGAGGGCAGTAATTCTCCTTAATAAGAGCAACAAACAGATCCCATGTCAGATTGTAGAGTGGGATCTTTCCAGCTGCTTGAATGAGAGACTTCCACCATGCTAATGCCTCTCCCTTGAATGATTGGGATACATACTTCACTACATCCCTTTCAGCACAACCGCTGATATCGACCACGGTGTCCATTTCATCTAACCAAGTCATACAGTCAATTGCCCCCTTCTCCCCAGTGAAATCCCGGGGCTTGCAGGAAACAAAGTACTTATAAGTACAGGACTTGGTACGTGGTTTATCATCAAATACTATCCTCTTGGATGGAACACTGTTTTGGTTTGAGGAATGTCGATCATCATCTTTCTTTGGCTCATCTTCCTTATAGGGCGGCTTGCTGTGAGACTCTGAATGAGTCTTAGGCTTGGAATGCGGTGCGGATAGGGTCCTACTTCGAGTCCCACTATATTCATTATACTGCCGCTCTATAGCTTTTGTAACCGCATTGTCTATTAATGCTTGTAGTTCTGCAACCGCTATGTTAATTCGGGTATTATCATGATCCTCCCTTGGGTGACTATTGATCTCATCCGACTCAGCCATGTAGTTTTAACTGTTACATAAGATATTGACAATAATTTATTTGGGAGTTTAATATGGAATTGTCTTTTATGGCAATTCATTAACCATGGTAAACATGGACCATATTTGGCTAATTCGTTAATCATATTTATTTAGGATTTTCATTATAACTTCCTAATTAAAAACAATAATAGTATTATTAATGGCACAAAAGGCCTAGTCACCAGGACATTCTAAATCATAAGCCATGATTTCAGAGAATCAAGGCATTAAGGTTTGAACATAGTTCTTTACCTTTTTCTGACAAGGGAGTTGTAGACTACCACTGTCTTTTGTCTTATTTGACATTTATTATGGCCCGTAGGCACTACATCACCACTGGATGTTTAATATGGGATCATCTTAATTGATGATTTAAATCCATGATTTATAGATCATCAGGTTAAGATAGGAATCTTTTGAAGAATCCTATTATAAGAATGACGTGTGTGATTTTAACGAATCACGTCTGCCAGGAGTGTCAACATGTTTTCAGATGTTAACAGGGATTTGAATCTTTTTAAACAGGTCTTACCATCTTGGCCAAGTCTTATAATGACATGCAGGCTAGGTTATACCTTTAAGATTCTTATTTAATATTTAAATAGGCAGATTATTTAAAGAGGAATGATTTTTAATTTATTTATTTCATGTATAATATTTTTCTGCATATAATGACAAAAATGAAATTTTTAAATTTAACATTCCATTAAATATTAAAAGGAGTACACATTGCCCTAATAGAGACTTTTACCAGAGATAACTGACCCACGCAGGGGCTAAACTGATAATACAAGTCCTCGCAGGGACTGATTTCTAAGATAGGTGTCCACGCAGGGACTAAAAAGACAAGTCCACGCAGGGACTAAAGAAAGACAAGTCTACGCAGGGACTAAGTACATAGATAAATGTCCACGCAGGGACTTGATTGAAATAAGGAAGTACGACAATACATATAGGGATTCAATGATCCCTCTTCTTCTTTCCTTTTAATAAGCTTGCTAAGCCCTTGAGGAATCCTCTGTTGTTCCTACGCTCTTCTAGAAATTCTCGTTCCACCCTGTTTAGCCTGTGGAGGATTTCCTCCTGTTCCGGTGGGGAAAACCGTGGTGGCTGTGACTGGTGCTGAAACGGAGGTTGAGCAGTTGTTTGATACCCACGAGTTGGGTATCCCACTCCCCAGGGGGTTCCATATGGTCCTTCAGGATGAAGGGCGTTGTAGTTGGCTGCTACAAGGTATGGGTCGGCTTCAGCATAATTGTAATTAGTGTGAGCCGGCTGCTCAAATGGATTATACGCCGTTGAACCGGCGTATGTAGGAATTGGGTTACCAAAACCCAATGGTGGCGGTGGTGGCGCAACTGGTGCAGAATTCACCTCTGAAACTGGATTTGAAGGCCCACCCATTTGTGGGTCTTCATGCAGTGGCGGATAGTGACTGCCACTTGAGTATCGGGGGGTGCTAAAGTGAAAACCCCCTTCTCACAAGGATATTCGTGCGCCTGTTCTTCTACGCCTCGGTGGTTCTGGAGGTGCTAGCTGTACTGGCGGCGGTGGTGGCGGTGGCGTGACTGCTACGAAACGTGAATCCTCGGAGGGATCCTGCTGCTGCTGTTGCTCGTGAGGCGATGAATGGTGAGAGGGTGTAAAATACCACGCATACTGGTTAAATCTAGCCTGGTAGCTGTCTGGGCCATGGTAAGGTGATCCATGGAAGGATGACCCATTAGAAATCTCGATGGGATGAGTAGGTGTTCCAGAAGGTGGTTCAACAGGATCCGTGTCTTCATCTATATCCATTCCCTGAGCTTCGGGGAAATGGTCTTCAGGACCCAATGGGTTAAAACCCACTGGTTCTTGAATGTAGTTTGCCGGGTTGAACCGGCCCTGGAAGACAGGAGTGGGGTCGCCAAAGGAATGGTGCGACATGGATCTCTGCAACGGCAAGAAGGAGTGGCGTGAGTCCTCAGGCTCGTTCTCTGATTGCGGCTCAAAGGAGTGACGATAAGGAGGCGTTGAGCTAAACGAGACAGATCGTCTAGCGGGCTCCGAATAGATCCTCCGGTCTCCTTGAGGACCGGTACTCATGGTAGTAGAAGGAGTTCGCCGGTGTGAAGGCCCGACCTCGTGATCGTTGGGGGCGTGGATTGGCCCCTTGCCTCGTCCTCCTCTACGGAACCTCGGTGGCATATTTCATGTCAAACAATATGAAAGAAACAACAAAAATATAAAGGACAAAGTTATAATTAAAACAATTTGGATTAGTCCTAAGTTCTTTGTCTAGACTCAAAAATTTAGGAATGTGCAACTGTGTAACTGAGATTAAACACAAAAGGCTAGTGTTTAATTCACTCAGTGTTGGCTCTGATACCAACCTGTCACACCCCGATATTTCCACGTATTACCGGTGGGCCCGGTGGGGAGTATCGTGACGTAGTTGATATCATCATTGTCAAACAACACAATATATAAATGCACAGCGGAAGCAAAAGATAATAATCGCATTACAAACCGAATAAATAGTAATATCAAAGTATCACAACGTTCTGTAAAGGATCCACAGGCGGATCAAAAGATAAATAAGATCATTGTTCAACAGACTTTAACATCTAGAGCTTGCAAGACTTGATTATTGATGCCGGGAGTAGCCAGCCTATTTCGTATAGTACCTGCACTTAACCTTTTTGGAAAAATACGTCAGTTTACACTGGTAAATACAATTAACCGACTCATTTTGAAAAGAGTTTAAGAAAAATGTATTGAATGCACAAGGCACAAATAATCTTTTATAACTTGGGATAATTATTTAAAAATAAACTTGTATACAGTTTTACATGTTTGTCGTCCATTTAGGACCCGGTTAGAAGAGCCGGTTTAACAAGATTAATAGACACACCACATGGTATAATACCCACAAGAAGATACCCTTCTTGTGGACTACCCTTTTACATACACTACTATCAGGTGTATGCCCACACCCCGTGCTTAAGTCGTGGCCATTTCTAATGAATGAGCCGAGGATATCCAGGACACGGTCATTAACCCCCCAAAGGTATTGCATCAAACAAGACATAATAAAATGGGTTATGCATCTTTTAAATCAATATTTGATTGTACGACTTCATACCCGACCAAGCGGTATTATAATACCGTACCCCAAGCCCGTATAGGGAAAATAAGTTAAAAGTATTTACCTGAGCAAAGTATAAATCACAACCAGCAAGTGCACGTAGCTTTTACTGGGCTCCTAATCTGGAACGAAGGTTTAATTAACCTATTAGATTCCTAACGGGTCTTTCTTAAGTTTAAACTTAGACCGGTTAGTTTTAAAGAAAGATATACTGTTCAAAACGCAAGATTAAGCGAGGACCGGATTAGAATGTGATTTAGTCCCGACAAGTTTGAATACTTGTATAATATGGGTAAACTAAACACATTCTGGATTTTGAGGTGAAAATGATATGGTTTGACCCGTTTCGGTCAATTTATGCAAACTAGTTACATAAACCGAACCGGATGCGAATAACGCATAACGGGTAACCACATGAGTCATGAACAAGTTTCCTAAGTTAATATGCTTTAAATATGTTGTGATATCAGTAGGATACCTTCCATTATGCCCAAAACGAGTTTAATCTCAAATTAAGCCCCGTAGGGGTATTTTGGTCATTTTAAGGATTATAAAAGAGATTAAATATAACTCTGATGTTCGGGTCTGAATTAATCAGTAAAATTACTTATTTTAATAAGTTATATTAGTTGGAGATAAGTCTTATATGATGAGAATGGTTTTAACCCATACTACGCGTTTAAAACGCGTAAAAAGTCGTTTTAAGCGACTTCCGGGTTATAATAGGAAATCCGAATTTCTGGATCAGTTTATAAGTTCAAATTACTTCATTTATCATATAAAATCAGTAGCCAAAGACTTGGTATTAAAATGTTATGTAAAACTCATTTTATAATCAAAAAGGGTATAATCGGTAATTACCGAATCAAGGCAATAACCCTATGTTATGATTAGTCTAAAAATAATTAAAAATCTTCAAAAACCCCAAAATATTATATTACATCACTGGGTAAAAGGTTTGGTGTCGAAAATTGGGTTTAGATAGGCTTTATGCTAATTGCGCCGTTTAATTAAATAAAAAGCTTTCTAATTACGCTATTGAGCATAACTCCTAATCTAGACCTCAAACTGATGTGAAATTTTAGGGACATGTTTATAAATCAGTAGCAAAGATTATTGTCCTCTCACATTTCAAAAATTCTCGTTTTAAGGTCAAATGGGCATTATGGTCAACATTAAGCGATTAATGGAAACGTGTAAATGAATCGGACAATCAACGAGCCAATCACAGAGGGTTATACTATCATATAACCCGGTCCTAATGAAGTTCTAAGGCACTTCTAAATCATGCTACTACGGGTCAGAACTGAAAGTCAAAGCATAAGTCAAATTATGCGACTTTCGGTTCAGAACCGGTCCTAAACTGAAAATTGTCGGGTCGGACATGCGTAGACATGTTCTTGTATTGATTACCAAGTTATATGAGTGGCAAAACAGGTTACACGTCTTCTACATTGCTAATTGCGCGTTAATTTGAAAATTAAGGTTCTGTTGACTTTTTTGGATTAAGTTTGACCCGACATTTGACCCTGTTAGAGTGGGAATCAGAGGGTGCCCTTTCAAGGGTTTTATTGCCCACCTAATTACCAACTTATAACTACTTTCAATTTGACTAATCACTGGACCATTAGTGATTAATCGTTAAGTCAAACCTTAATTATGACGGTTTGACTTTTAAGCTAATAACTAAGTAAAACATGATTAAGGAAGGTTAAGAAAGCTTACCAAGGTCCTATGCACGACTAGTGATGCTTAGGGAAGGCTCTTGTGCTCCAGAAATGATCAGAAGTTGGGTTTGAATGAATGATCAAAAGTTGCAACATTGAAGTCTTTATATAGTGCTTTTGATTCATCATGATCATGACAAACAAGCCTATGAGGGGATCCCTGATTGATTACAAGTGTCCCTAGAGCCTAAAAACAAGTTTGTGCAGCACATGGTATTGCAAACTGGCAATATAAGTCGGTTAACTTGTTATAACAGGTACTTGTCATGTTTCTAATGCTGGGACTGCCTTACGGACCGTAAGGCTAAGGCCATACGGTCCGTAACCGATGACCAGAGGACAAAAATTTGAGAATCTCTTGAGTTTGACCATGCAACTTTGATATTACGAATTTGGGCCTTGATTATCAGTATGGGGCCACTTGATCATGTCTGAACAGTTATGACAACCTTTCCATGCTTTAAAATTGTCTTGGATTCTTTTGAAAGGGGCCATGAATGAAGGTTTGTCGTATACATTCTCATAGGATCCCATCTTTGCAATTTGAATCAATTATTACTAGTATTAACCGGATTTGAATATATATCAGATGTTTATAACACAGGTTAAGGATTGGGATTTATAAATAGGTCGTTCAGAGGTATAAATTAACATGTCGACACTTTTAAATGCTAGCATACATCTTTCAACTTGATCCGGGTTTATAACACGTTTACTTACCATGACACGTGTCTTTATTTTATTGGACATGAAATTACGAGGTGTTACAGGAATGTATATGGTTATACAGTTTATGCAGTTAATGTATCAAACACATTGAGTCTCAACCCTAACTAAATTTCATTTAACGTATCAATCACATGCCGAGTCTCATCCAATCGGTCAATACAAACATTTAAAACCCTAACAATCTACTTCCAATGAGCATCATCATTTGACCATTCGGAGTTAGAAGAATGCTCCCCCGAGTACGGATCATGGAACCAATCATCCTCCGGTGGTTGAACTGCACATTCCCACCTAGCCCATTCCAACTCTTCTGAGTCGTAGTCCGCTGCTGGATCTGGAAGAGACGCTTCATACTCTGCTTTCAACACTTCTATCATAGCATCATAGTCATCAAACCACTCCTCCTTCAGCACAGACGGCACTAAGTCCAACTCATTGTCAGCCACTTCCTAAACCAATTCGTTATTCTACACATCAACGGCAACATTCATAGCATTAAACTGATACTAAACTTGTTCATTCATACATTAACCAAAAAAAGACACATAACCAACATTCATTACATTAACCAAAAAAAGACACATAACCAACATTCATTACATTAAACTAAAAATACACATAAACCACCACAATCATTAACCAAGTAAACAATAAACACATCTTCAAAAACATCACTTCCTTAGCTTTCTTAATTGCCAAATCATCTTTGTTTTCCATGCTCCTTAACAATACGGGTATTACCTTCTCACAACCAGAGCATGAATATGAAGATGGAGATGAAGTTGGAGATGAAGGTGTATCAGCCCACCGTATAAAACCACAATCTTTCTTCTGTAAAAACACATCAATCAAGAAATAGCCATATAATTAACTTCAATCTTTCTTCTATAATTTTAACTTACACAGCATAAGAAGCGTCGATTTGGATTAGCTTCAGTCTTTAAAACCTTGTACCAAGTCGCTGCACCACATGAACAGAGGAATTGAGAAGCTTCCCCGCCCTAAGATGATTTCTTGTTGGAGCTTGCAGTGGATTTTTGAGACATCTTCACAATAGATCAGGTTGGATCGATCGATTTGGGAATTAGGGTTCTAGGGTTCGTATGAGATCAGTTGTGTTATGAATCAGTTTGATCAATTTAGGGAATTAGGGATTATATGTGTTTTTCATTAAGGGTATAAAGGACATTTCACAATTGTCAAACAGTCAAACAGACGGAAGTGTGACGGAGGGACTCAAATTGTTATGAATTTATAAGCTCAGGTAGGGCTGTTCAAATTGCTCGGCGCTCGACGCTCGTTCGATGCTCGCTCGGAAAATGCTCGGAATTTTCTCGTTCGATTCAGCTCGATTAAAAAAATGCTCGGTTCGGATCGGTTAGGTTTGTAAACGAACCGAGCACGAGCAAAGGTCCGCTCAGTTCGGTTCGGTTCGGTTGGCTCGATTTATTTTTTAATATATATATATATATATATATATTTGTGTTTGTGTGTGTATCATTTTTAATGAAATGACTAGAGATCAACATTAACAATGTTTGGTCTAAGATCCAAATAGAGCTCATTTAAGTAATTAGAATTGAAATCCAATACCAATAGTCCATATCCAATACTTAAATGTCTATTTGAGTAATTGAGTCAAAATTTCAAATACTAAAATGTGAAGTGTCGATCAATACTCAAGTCTCAACCCGCCATTTGATTAAGAAGTGCAAGACCCTAATCAAAACCCCCCATTGGCCACCGCTATTCGATTTCTCCATCTCCACTCGCCAAGACGCCAACTCGTCAAGGTTTTGCTTCAATCGATTCATTCAATTTCAAACTTCCGATAGAACAAGGGTATGTTTCAATCGGTCGATGATTTATCTTCCCTCTTAGTTAATCTCAATAGAACCTAGTTGAGTGTTTTTGTATTCCTTGTTATTTGTTAAATTTTTACTTGTGTTCTATTGGACGAAACATCAGGGACGAAAACTACACTTTATTCTAATAACTAGCACTCCCATCGTCACTTTCCTTATTTATTCTGCGACGCTCGATGCTCGCTCGACGTTCGTTCGAAAAATGCTCGGCTCGAAAGACGCTCGCTCGACTTTGGCTCGGTTGAAAAAACGCTCGGTTCGGTTCGGATCAGTTTGTAAACGAACCGAGCATGAGCAAAGGTCAGATCGGTTCGGTTCGGCTCGTGAACAGCCCTAAGCTCAGGGGCTCAAAAAACAAAAAATGAATTTAGGGGCTCAGGTGGATGTTTCACACATACCACAGGGACGTAAATTGCATTTTTCTCAAATCTAAAAAAAAAACAGAAAAAATAAGAATAATGATTAGGCCGTTGATTCCTAACTTTCTTAAAATCCTTGTGTCCCCGGCAACGGCGCCAAAAACTTGGTGTGCGTAGTGTGTGATAGGTTTTTATGTATATTTTAAGCCTTTTTTAACACTTTAGTCAAGTTTTAAATTTATAAAACACGATATTTACTAACACTAAACACACATATGGGCAAGTGCACCCATCGTGAGCGTAGTATAGCGTTGGTAAGATACCGAGGTCGTCCAAGGACACAAGAGCTTTTAGTACCGGTTTATCCTCAACGTCTAATCAAATCAAAATTTTAGAAAAAATGTTTAAATATGAAAATAAAAACTAAAAATGCTGAAAATAAAAATAAAATAAAAATAAAACAGATAGACAAGATGAATCACTTGGATCCGACTCGCCTTTAGTGTAACCTTTGCTTATTTCCGCACTTTTGCACTTTTTAAGAGATTATCTTAGTTATAGTAGTAGGCCCCTCTTTTGAAGGTGACGTTACCGTCAACCCAGTAGTTTGAGTCAGCAAGGATACAATCCTAAAGGGTTGGATTATTGAAAGATAATTAATTAAGTTATTAATGCGTAATGTGGTAGGCCCCTCTTTTGAAGGTGACGTTACCCTCGGCTAAGTAGTTTGAGTCAGCAGGGATACAATCCTAAGTAGCCGGGTTAATGTATTAATAGTAGTTTACATATGAGGGGATCAAGCCATTCGCACCCCTGCCATCCAATACCAGTGGATATTGAAGGAGGTCCTAGTAAGCTTGACCCAGGTCCTTGCAGGATCTATACACTGAACAAGGCAAGAACCTTACCAAACCATTCCCTTAACCCCCGACCAGGTAGCCAACACATCTCCATATAGACCGTGGAGATATGAATGGTGTAAATATTTTATTTTATATAGACAGTAAAATAACGCCAAGACACCACGGACAAATGATAAGGAAGTTTCACCTTCAACATAAGAAACTAGTTATTAAAGTCATTAATACAAAACCATATAAAAAGTTCGAAAAGATTAAAAATAAAAAGTAATACACTAAATGCTTGTCTTCACCAAGTGATGTAAGAGACTTAGGCAAACATGGCCTTTGATTGTCAAGAACTCTTACTATCAATCTTGGATCCTGAGACTACTACACACACTCTATGATGGATGATGGATGATGGTGGTGGATGTGGGTTGTGATGGTGGTGGAGGGTGGGTGAAGTGTGAGAGAGGTGGTTTGTCAAGGGATGCTTTTGAAGTGAACCAAGCACCTCTATTTATAGCCTGCACAGATGCCCGGACACGGCCCTGTGTCCGCTGGGCACGGCCCCGTGTCCACCCATCTTCTCTTTCTTCATTAAATGCAGTTTGTCTGTATTAGTTGACCATGTCCCCGTGTCCGCTGGGCACGGCCCCGTGTGCAGAAGCGTATCTGTACTATCAAGATTTGCTTGGATTCTGCGAATCTTAGCCTTGACCACGGCCCCGTGTCCGCTGGGCACACCCCCGTGTTGGGAAATAGAAGCTTCTACAACTTTGTCTTTTCTACAGACACTTTGGCACGCCCCCGTGTCGGTGGGCACGGGGCATGTTTAGCCTTCTGTTGTCTTGTTTTTGCTTGGGAAGATGTTGTCGAGGGGTCGGGCATGCCACGTTTATTCCTTTTCTTGTATTATTGTTAGATTTGGCTGTATTTTTGCTTCTTTTGTTCATTTAAGCTCATTTAACCCTGAAAATACAAAAGGAAGACAAAAGCACACTTCTTCCAACATTAGTAGTAAAAAAATGTTAGTTTTATGCCTCATTTGATGTAATTTATGTGTTGCATTTTACACACATCAAACTGCAATCTTGGAGAAGTTTTCAATAAAACGGCGATAATAACCCGCGAGACCCAGAAATGAACGAACCTCAGTAGGAGTAGTAGGTGTATCCCAATCCTTAGTTGCACTGATTTTGGTGGGATCTACATGAATACCTTGTTCGTTGACAATATGTCCCAAAAATTGAACTTCCTTAAGCCAAATTCGCACTTGGATAATTTGGCGAAAAGTTGTTCTTGCTTTAGGAGTTCCATAGTAAGACGAAGATGTTGTTCATGATCGGCTCGTGTCTTAGAATAAATCAAAATGTCATCGATGAAAACAATGATGAACTTGTCCAAATAAGGCTTACAAACCCTATTCATTAAGTCCATGAAAGCAAAAGGAGCATTAGTCAAACCGAAAGGCATAACAGTGAACTCATAGTGCCCATATCTTGTACGAAAAGCTGTCTTGGGAATATCTTTTTCGAGTACACGAAGCTGATGTTACCCAGAACGTAGATCAATCTTTGAAAAGCATGTAGCACCTTGTAGCTGATCAAAGAGATCATCAATGCGAGGTAGGGGATATCGATTCTTGATGGTGAGTTTGTTGAGCTCACGATAATCGATACACATTCTGAAGGATCCATCTTTCTTCTTTATAAAACGAACAGGAGCAACCCACGGTGAAAAGCTCGGACGAATAAATCCTTTGTCAGAAAGCTCCTGAAGCTGTTTAGACAACTCTTGCATCTTAGACGGAGCAAGACGATACGGAGATCTAGCAATAGGATTAGCACCAGGTACAAGATCAATACGAAACTCAACTTGGCGTGCTGGGGGTAAACCAGGTAATTCTTCAGAAAACACTTCAGGATAATCCCGAACAACAGGGATGTCTTGAATGGAGTTACCTTTGCCTTTCTCCTCTACGACATGTGCCAAGAAGGCGGCATAGTTCTTACGAGGTACTTTTGAGCTTGAATACACGACATGAGTTTAAGACCACTAGCAGGTTTCTCACCATGAACCTCTAAGATCTCACCAGTAGAAAGCGGAATACGGACAATCTTCCAAAACAAATCACCTCAGCGTGGTACTTGGCTAACCAATCCATTCCCACTATAATGTCGAAGCTTCCAAGTTGCATTGGTGTGAGATCAATAGGAAAAAGATTGTTATTAAGGTTCAACTGGCAATTTCGAAGAACAGAATCGAGTACAACGGGTTCACCACTAGCAACTTCTACTGTCAAGGGCTTTCCTAGTTTTGTTCTAGTCATGGAAAGCAAAGGCTCAAAAGTAAATGACACAAAACTCTTATCGGCACCTGAATAAAAAAGAACAGATGCAGGCTGATTGTTAACAAAGAACGTACCATTGACCACCTCATTATCTGCGCGCGCTTCATTAGCATTCATATTAAAGACTCAACCACGAGCATGCGCCTGATTCGCATTAACCAATCTTGGACACTGATTTCGATAGTGGGTCAGATCCCCATAATTGTAGCATGAACCAGGAGGATAGTGAGGTCGTGCAGCCTGTGCTGGTTGTTGAGCAGGTTGCTAAGCAGGGTTTTGGGCTGCTTGGTTCTGGTTTGGGGGAAGACGACATGTGTTGGCAAGATGACCAGATCTCCCACAATAGGTACAATAACGACACGCATTGACTAATCAAAGTAAATGGGTCATAATAATGTATCGCGAAAACATGCTTTATGCTATAAGTGGACACTCACCCCAAGAGTTCCCAGGTAAGAGTGACTGGTCCGATTATGTGGATTTGTACGAACACTCTAGCCTAGACAGAAAACTTGAGGTACAGGCATCCACCCTTCCAGATTGCACGTGTTCACATTATTTAGACCCAAACCTTGACGAGATTTTGAAAATTTGGAAGGCATTAAGCCAAAAACGAATCGTTGTAAGATCGTGTTCGTGACCCAAATGAGTCGTTCAGAGGCGTTCTACTCAAAATGAAAGGCGGAAACAGACATAATGAGTTGAATTCAACTAGATATCACTTAATCTGTCGTTTGTATTGATCTGGAACGATTTTACAGCAAGACGACACTTCGACAGAGCTTCACCGTCGGAAACACACATACACAACTGTTACACAAGCGAAATCAAACAACCCTATATATAGGCCAAGAGATTTCGCTTGAACATGCTCAAGCGAAACCCATTCAAGCGAAATAACATATTCAAGCTAAATCACATGTTCAAGCGAAATCAGCTATTTCGCTTGAACCTGCCATGCTCTTCTTCAAGCGAAATCAGCTCATAAACTTGTTTTCTCAATCTTCGTGCCATATGCAAATGCAAGACTCGATACAAGACGAAGTTGACAGACGTATGCACCAACAGACTCCCCCTTGAATGTTGACGAGTCTTAAAGTGTCGAGTCTTCAACGTCTTCAGTCTTTATCAGTCTGAACGTGTAAGCATCCTCAAACTTTATCTCTTTCTTCTCTTCAGCATCAACAGATTCTCCTCGAACAATCTTTACTCTGATGTCTTCAGACTCCCCCTCTCGATATGCTGGGATCGCAGTCTGGCTTGTTGAAATCACATATTCTTCAGGTATTGGAACCTAGCTCTTTGCTCTTTTCACAAATTCTAGATCGTAACCTGGCTCAAATCTTGCTCAGGATCGAAATCTGACTAACCTGCACATTCTTAACCTAGAAATAAAATTTCACAAATTTAACAATTAACAATTTTATCTATAAACTCTATCTCAAATTTAAACCAGAATGATTTATCAATTATAAATCTCAGATGACCATTTGTAGAAATAATCATTTTTCTTTCAAAAACTCACAAACCAAATGTTCATCATGTTTAGCACTTGGAACTTTGAAAATCAGCTCTCCAACATCAGTTGTCGAAAATCTTTTTGAATTTTTCAAAAATTTATGCTAAAACACAATAAAATCTTTTTGGATTTTTTAAATGAAATGAAATACAGTAAAGAAATATTTACAAACACTATTTTTTGTGAGTTTGTGTAAGAGGATCATATCAGTTTTTGAGACAAATCACCAACACCATTAAGCTTTAAAACATTTTAAGTTCTAAACGATTCACTTAGATTGTCAGTATACTGATCCACTTAAATTCTCACACAAAGTTCAATTGTTTTGAGATACAAGATTAATGTCTTAAGCACTTAAACTTAATCGCGTGTCCCACCTCAGAATATACTCCCATGTCCAGATCCCAATATTCAGTCTTACAGGTAAGTATACCACAGATGATATCTGTAAGGGGTTAAATTGCGAAAACCGTGAGAGCTCAGGTCAGAACTTCCGTTCAGCAGAGAGATGACGGCTCGACTTTTGGTGTGTCCCCTTTAGAGGATCTTTTTTACAACAGCATTGATTAGCAATTTTATTGTCTCATCATTTATGCTGAGGGCGGCGCTATATTTCAAGCAAGCAGAAAGTATTCTCCGGGAACTAGGCCATTGCTTCCGCATTATCAGAAGTCCCGGGATAATACCCCAGATATCACTGAGCATAAAGACCTAGTATCTCAGAAAGAGGGACCTTTCAAACAAGATTTCGGGGGTTACCCATATATCCAAGAGATGTTTCCCCACGATATAAGCAAGTTTGAAATTTAGGTTTATATCTCGTCACAATCTACTAAATGTGCAAAAACCTACTGGCACATCATCAGTGAGACCGTTTATCACATTTTAACTTTCCATTTCTTTAGCATGATGTGATCGTCCACTGATGTACTATCATTTCCTCTTATCTGACAACAAAACTCGATTTTGAATTTTATCATGTTTTTTCCTTTTTCAAATTTTCAAATGTTTTTGGATTTTCTGAAATCTTACTTCCCCTAAAATGCAAACACATTTAAAAGAAATTTGAAAACAAACTGTACAAGTAAATTGACAACTGATATCGAATCGCTTCAAATCGCCATCCACTTGGCATAAACAATCAGAACTCCCCCTTTCAACAAACTATTTTCTCATTATGATTTCAAAACACTTAAGTTTGTTTTAACCAAAATGATTTTTCCGGAAAATAAGTTGTGTTGATTGATTTTACCATCTGTAGGTTAGGGGTTTGATTCATCACATTGTTTTTCAACCACTTGTAGGAAAATGCAAGTACAACTTAATGTCCTTGATTTACCACTTGTCAGTGAAAACCTTCTCAATCACTAACAGGTTCTCTTACCAACCAAAACCACTAGTAAATCAAAATATAACAATATAATGATATCACCTGTAAATTTACCACTCAAACCTTTAAAGAATAATGTTGATTCCTGCTCCACGCTTACCAACCTGGAAGCTCCAGCAAGTCCAGATTTTTACTTATGAAAAACAGACATCCAAGCTTCTCCAAACTTGGATGTTTCTTCCTCACCTGCACTTGGGTAATAAGTTGCTTTCTTCGTTTCATAAAAGTCCTTTACCCCTTTCACTTTACCCTCAACCATTTTTCCAAAAATCTTTTTAACGTTTCCATTAAAAGCTTTCTCAACATCAAATTCATTCTTTTCAGAATAAAATTGATCTGAGATCTCAACCTTCCCAACTTTTGATTTAAAATTCTCAGCCCTCAATGGTGGAAAATGAACATCATCCATTGGAGGTACTGATGTTTCTAGTTTTATCTCAATTTGTGGCTCCTCTGATTTTGTGGAATTAGATTCATCGCCATGAACCTTCTTAACAACCCACACTTGGTTGTCCTTAGCTTTCTTTTTATAAAAATGAGTTTTTGAGCATTCACCAACTTCATATGTTGAATTTTCAAAAATTTTAAATTTTTCAGTTGGTGACTCATTTTTCTCAACAACTTTTTCTTTGAGTTTCTTAGAGACTGTTGGACCGTTTTGTGACCCTGAAAAGTCAGTCAAGGTAGTTCATCTTCGCATATAAAGGCGGAATCAATGTATACGAAGTTACACAGCGTTTCCTTTTCAATTTCCTTCTCTATTGATGCTTTTTTATTACAATTTGACAGAGTTTCGTTGCCTAGCACATGATCAGGTTTCGCTCCAAGTTACATAATGAAGATCACACATGAAGGTATATATAGGCTAGCTAATTTCGCTCATATGGACTACCCTATGAGCGAAACCCCATGTGACCATAAAAACGAAACCACCTGGTACCCTTGGAGCGAAACCACCTACAACTATGTACATATAAGCGAAATACTATCCTAACCTATGTACACATAAGCGAAACCTCAACATAAAACCCTAATTCTAACTATCAAGCTCCTATGTTGACCTATCTTGACCTAAGACTTGATATACACGTAGTCAACAGACATTCCATGCATCAACAGACTCCCCCTTGGATGTTGACGAAGTCTTCAGCTCCGAGTCTTCAGTCCTGGTCTTTTCTCCATCTCTGTCTTTTCATCATAAACAACTCTATCTTCACAGGTTTAGAATCTTGTCCTAGCTCCATCTTCAAACTTCCCTTTGATTGTTGATCCAGACTCCCCCTTTCACAGACTCCCCCTCTCAGTATGCTAGAATTTGAGATCTTGATCTGGTTCAAGCTTTGACAATTAGCTTCCGTTGGAAATAATGAAGTCCAAAACCTGTGTCTCAAACATCAAACATTACAAACTATCTTTTCACAAAATCACACAGTCTATCAGTACTAGAAATCCACTCAAGTATTCAGATCCAAGTTAATGACCCTGATTACTCGATTAATCTACCAAGTTCAATTTAATGACCTTGGTTGATCATTTGACGAATCAAACTGATTTTAAAAACAACACTTTACACATTTTCTAAAAAATAACAAGTATCAAGTTAATGAACTTGTTTTTGACTTTTCAATAAATCAAACTTCATCAAGATAAGCTCTTCTCATTCTTCAGTCCAGAATCTCCTGCATCTGCTTCAATCATCTGAGAATCCAACAATCAACTCTCTACTTTGATTTGTCGTAAAATAAAGCAGAAATAAAATCTTTTTGGATTTTATAAAGTGTTCTAAACTAAGAAATGAAATACAGAAAACTTAAATTGCAGAAAGTAAACAAAGTAAACTATTTACAAACTTATTTTTGCAAGCGTGTCAGGGAATCATATCAGCTATCAGACAAATTACAAGTACCGTTAAGCTTCATTTCATACACAGAATTAAACAATTCACCTCGATTGTCGATATACTGATCCATCTTAAATTCGCACACAATTTTCAATCTGTCCAGGATACGGATTTATTGTTTTAGAGACTTAAACTTATACGTGTGTCCCACCTCTTGAATATACTCCCATATCCAGATCCCGATATTCAGTCTTACAGGTAATTATGACACAAATGATATCTGTAAGGGGTTAATAAATTATGAAGAATCATGAGAGCTCAGGTCAGAACTACCGTTCAGCAGAGAGATCATGACTCAACTTTTGGGTGTGTCCCCTTTAGAGGATCTTTTTTTACAACAGCATTGCTAAGCAATTTTATTGTCTTATCATATATGCTGAGGGTGATGCTGTGTTTCAAGCATTTGCAGAAAGTATTATTCGGGGACTAGGTCAGAACTTCCATTCAGCAGAAGTCCCGGAATAATACCCCAGATATCACTGAGTATAAAGCCTAGTATATCAGAAAAAGGAATCTTTCAAACGAGATTTCAGGGGTTACCTATATATCCAAGTAGTGTTCCCCACAAAATAAGCAAGTAAGATTTAAGTTTATATCCCGAACAAATTTACTAAATGTGCGAAAACCTATCGACACATCATTAGTGAGACTGTTTAACTCATTTAAACTTTACAAATCTTTAGCATACTGTAATTGTCTAGCCGATGTACTATCATTTTCCCTATATACACAAGCTCTTTTTTAGATTTTATCATGTTTTTGTATTTTTGCATTTTTTTACTGTTTTTGTATTTTCTGAAAAAAAATTAAACTATATACATCTATCTACTACTCCCCCTAAATACCAAAACAAGTAAAAAATTGACAAACCATTGCAGATTGTTTCTCGTCTTCATCCGCAACAGTACTCTCATCAACGCCCACAATTCCATCCAACACCAAAAGAAGCTTCATACCGTTCAGTTTTAACAAATATTGAAACCGATTTTTATCAAAAGCTTTGGTATGTAAATCAGCTTTCTGTTCGTCAGTGTGGATTTTCTCAATTCGTATCAACTTTTTCTCAAAACAATCACGAATAAAGTGATGACAAATTTCTATGTGTTTAGTTTTAGCGTGATGTACTGGATTCTTTGTTATATTTATAGCTGCCACATTATCAACAAAAAGAGGTGTGTTAAGAAACTGCAAACCGTAGTCGCGCATCTGTTGCTGTATCCACAGGATCTGAGAGCAGCAACTGCTAGCAGAAACGTACTCCGCTTCACATGTAGATAACGCCACAGACGTTTGTTTCTTACACTGCCAGGTAACCAATCTAGGTCCAAAGAACTGGCATCCTGCAGTTGTTGATTTTGAATTTACTTTGCAGCATCCGAAATCCGAATCGGAATACCCTTCGAGCGTAAAGTCGCCTTTTCTAGGATACCACAACCCCAATGAAGGAGTTCCTTTCAGGTAGCGCAATATCCTCTTCACAATGATCATATGCGAAGCTCTCGGGTTAGATTGATATCTTGCTGCGAGGCACATCAAAGAACCTATCATGGAACGGTAGAACGTTTCATCAGCCCTGTCTCCGGTGAGATCTGGGTGAATCCCATGATTTGTTGCAAGTGGGGTAGCAGCTGGAGTAGAACTTGATATCCCAAATTTCTCTAGAATATCACGAACGTACTTTGTCTGATGAATAAAAATTCCCTCAGGTAGTTGTTCAACTTGTAGACCCAGAAAGAATTTCATCTCCCCTATTGATGACATTTCGAACTTTTGCTTCATCACTGATTCAAAGTCTTTGCACAAACTTTCATTCGTTGACCCAAAAATTATAGCGTCCACATAAATCTGAACTATCAGAAAATGACCGTCGACCTCTTTAGTGAAGAGAGTGGCATCCACTTTTCCACGAATGAACTTGTTGGCTAGTAGGTGTTGAGACAAAGTCTCGTACCAAGCTCTCGGGGCCTGGTGTAAACCATACAGCGCTTTGTCCAATAAGTAAACCTTGTTTTTGTGGATTGGGTCGGTGAAACCCGGCGGCTGTCCGACATAAACCTCCTCTTTGACCTTCCCATAAAGAAACGCCGATTTTACATCTAGCTGATATACTTTGAAGTTCTTCCAAGACGCAAATGCAATGAAAATTCTGATTGCCTCTAGTCGTGCTACAGGAGCATAGACTTCTGTAAAATCAATCCCCTCCTGTTGACTAAAGCCCTGAACAACGAGTCGAGCTTTGTTCCTTACAACAACTCCTCTGTCGTCTCTCTTGCACTTGAACACCCACTTGGTGTTTATCTTCCTCTGACCATCTGGCAAATCCACTAACTTCCACACTCCCAACTTTTCGAATTGACTAAGTTCCTCCAGCATTGCATTGACCCAAGAATCTTCAGTAAGCGCCTCTTTGTAAGTTCTTGGTTCAACCTGCGAGATAAAACAACTCAATGAGAATTCAGTTTGCAAAGGAGCAACTATTGTATAAAAACATGTAAGCCCTTTATCAATCTGTCTTCGAGTGCGAACGCCTGTCTGCAGTTCTCCAATGATCAATTCCTCTGGATGATATGAAAGAGTTCGTGACATTACTTCGCCTAAAACATCTACCTCACCTTCTAGATTAGTAACATTCTGATTTGCACCTTGTTCCCTGACTGGGTTTGTTTGTCCTGAAATCTGAATTTGCTCCCCCTCGGAATCTGAATCACCACGATCAAATACTGGCATGTTTTCAGCTTCTTGATTATCATTCTGATCCGACTGATTATCCTGAGCAACTTCATTCTGTTGGACATCATCATGTTCACCAGCATTACTCGGACCTGCTTCATCGTCATTTGAAGTTTCCCGTGGTCGTCTTGAATACTCAGCTGGAAACCTTTGCTGTGACTCGTATTCGCGCAAAATATCCAACTCATCAAAGAAATCTTCATCATCATCTGATTCTTCTCTCATGTCAAACGAATCCCACAGTTTGTCATAATGATAACGCCATGAATCTCCAGGATTCTGCGGCGGCATAGTATAACCTTGACATTCAACATTTCCAGCTTCAATAATCCGCTTCTCACTTGGAACGAAAACACGTCGCATCGGATTTGCATAACCAACAAATATTCCCTCAATGCACTTCGGACCAAACTTTCCATGAGGCTCTATAACAGTACAGGGTGACCAGAACGGTTCTAGATACTTCAAATTTGGTTTGCGGTTATTGATTAGCTCAAAGCATGTTTTGTTGAACTTCTTGACAGTGAGAACCCTGTTGAGCGTATAGCATGCGGCGGAAACAGCTTCAGCCCAAAAATTTATCGGTAACTTTGAATCTGCGAGCATAGTTCTAGCCGTCTCGATTAGTGTCCGATTTTTGCGTTCTGCAACTCCATTCTGCTGCGGTGTGTATGGAGCACTAAACTCATGCAATATACCTCTTTCATCACAAAATTCTTCCATCTTACTGTTCTTGAATTCAGTACCATTGTCACTACGAATTCTTTTGATACGCCTTTGGTACAGATTCTCAATTTTCTTGAACAACGCCATCAAACTGTCAAACGTTTCGTCTTTCGTTTTCAAGAAAGAAACCCACGAAAATCTGGAATAATCATCAGTAACGACCAAACAGTAGTAATCTCCTGTAATACTTTTGACATTCACAGGACCAAACAGATCCATGTGAAGTCTTTCCAGAGGTCTCGAAACTGAATTGACTTGCTTTGTAGGGTGTGACTTTTTCTTCTGTTTGCCTTTAACACAGCTAATGCACTCCCCTTCCAGATGAAAACCTTTGACATGAACTCCAAGAACCAAATCATTGTGCACCAAGTGATTCATCTTCCTTAGGTGTATATGCCCCATCTTGCGGTGCCACAATCTCGATTCTTTCTCAGTTGCTCTAGAAACAAAACAATGTGCTTGACCAGTAGTTGTAGTTGCTACACTCATGTCCAACACATATAAATCATTCACTCTAGGTGCCCGCATGATAATCCATTCTTCAGGGATAACAAATCCTGGTTTCAAGATCAAACATTCTTTGTCTGTGAAGTGAGTGGTATACATATTGTCACAAATCTGCGAGATACTTAGCAGATTATTCTCCAGCTCAGTAATGTAGTTAACTCTTTCAAACGTAACAATCCTGTTTGATAACGTTCCTTCACCAATAATTCTACCACCTTCATGACCAGCAAATCCCACATAACCACCATTGATATTTCTAACATCATACAATAATGCAGTCTTTCCTGTCATATGTCGAGACGCTCCACTATCCATGATCCATCTTGAAATAGCTCTCGGAAGATCCTGCACATATCACAAACAATTCAATAAAGATGCCGATTCCTGCTTCACGATTACCAACTAGGAAGCTCCGGCAATTCAAACTGTTTAGTCAAACATGGAGTCCTCCCAGGCCTCATCAGCCTTAGGTGTAACCTTGACTCTCGCAATTTGAATTTTGAAGTTTTCAGCCTTCAAAGGTGGAAAATTTGGATCATAATCAATTTGAATTGAATCCTCAGAAGATGAAATCTTTTTCTCACTTTTTGGTTTCCAAACTTGTTGAGATAATGCAACCCGCTTGTAAAATTTGTCATTTTTGGTTACCACTTTCTTTACGGGTTCATTTTTCACACTTTTTTTCCCAACAACGATTGGTGCTTTACCCTTCTCGTCAACTTTCTTCTGTTGAATCTTCACAGTTTCAGTCTTAGGCTTCACGTTGGTACACTTTCGTGCAATGTGACCAACTTGGTTACATCTGAAACATGTTCGAGTATCAACAACTCGACTTGTGCCTTCAGACTGAGACTGTGAAGCTCTTTTCTCAAAGAACTCTTCATTCGATTTTGAAAAAATCTCTTTCTCTTCATCAGCAAGTGAACTCGAACTGTTCACAAACTTTTTCTTTTCAGCAAACCTCTTCTTTGGAACATTTCTTTTCTGATAAGACTTACCCCCCTTATAACCACCCGACCAATTGTTTCGATTGTTATTATAAAAACGCGGTGAAACTACAGATTTCTTATAGTAAGCTTTATCCTTCTCAAAATTCATTTTCTCTTTGTTTGACTCAGATTGTTCACTTGTGACAACTCAACTTCGACCAATTTGAAAACATTTGTCAATTTGTTCACATTTACATTCTCAATCGGAAACTCAGAATCCGAAAACAACTTATCTGAACCCAACATCTTGTACATGACAAGATTTGATTCTTCATTTAAGTTGTTCTTGGACTTTTGTTTCGGAATGTAGTTGTCCAAGAAACACCCATCTTCCTCAGTAGTGTCACTATCCGTTTTTAGCACATTTTCAACAACACCTTTTACAATATCATTTTGGACACTATCGTCATTGGAAGATGTGAACGTGACATCAATTGAATCCGGAAGATTCATTTCACTTTCTTCTTCAATTTCAACCAACCCTGATTGCTTTTTCGTGTAGTTATCAAGAACAGGTGGTGGAACTTGATGAAAACCCACCCCAGTTCCATCAGAGTACAAATCTTCGCCTGCTTTGTCTTTCCCGATGGGTTTGGGAATAATGTGTTGCAAAACAAAGCTTGCGGAGCTGTAACTGTTAAGCTTCAACTAGATTCGCTCATTTTCAATTTCAGCCTCTTGAAATTTAAGTTTCAGTTTAGCGATTTCATCCAGTTGTTGGTTGATTGATTCTTCTTTTACTCTAAGCACTGCTTTTAGTTGAACGTTTTCTTTATAAGTTTTACCATTTCGATCATCATTATCTTTCATTGTGCTTTTGAGTTTTTCAAACTTCTCAGAAATCTGACGGTTTTCAAGAATTAACTTTTCATTTTCCTTTTTAACTCTTTCATGATCAATTTTATCATTTTCAATTTGGTTCGTTAATTCTTTTATCCGTTTAGTTGAGGCTTTAACTCTTTTGTCACGATCAAGAATTTGATTCTCAACACTTCTGACTTTTGCTGTCAGATCATCAACTTTCTTTCCGTTGAGATACGTGACTGTGTTACAAAATTTGCACTCTTTGTTGCAATTTTTGCAATCAGCATTTCCATCAATTTTCTTACCTGACGCATTTGTTGACACGTTTGAACTGACCTGGCTTTTTGACTCAGACACGAAGTTAGAGTCTACCTCAAGTGCCTTAGCAGCCAGCACTTTGTCAGTCATTTTTCCCAGGTTCTCTGCAGTCAACTCCTGCGTTGTGTCAATAACCCCAGTATCAATCTTCTTTGAATTTTCTATTTCTTCTTTCTCCTTTTTCTCTTTTTCTTCTTTCTCCTTCCTCTCTTTCTCTTTTTCGTCTCCAGTTCCCCACCATTTATTCTGCCAATACTCATCCTCATCTTTGAACTCCTTGATTATGGCTTCCAGATCAAGAGTTTTGTCATCAACTGCAATATTTCCATATGGATCAAGATAACACTCCCTGTCCGGATCCCATCTTCTCGCTCTTCTCGCTTCCAGATAGATACCAGAAATTCTAATTATTCTGTTTTCAGCCAACATTTTTCTGTATTGATACTTCTGCTCTTCAGTACGATTATCTTTCCAAGGAATAGGTTCGTTTTTCGCCATGAACACGTAACCAACCGCATCTTCCTCCGGTAGAACCTCTTGACTCCAATCATACCCCTCATCATCGTAAATCACCGCAAGAGCTCTAGATTTCTCTCTATTGTCTTCAACCTGCTTCAATCTAGGCGGCTCCGATTTGTTCTGATGATATATTGCCTTCTTATAGTAATCCTCTCTGAATGGGTTCTCCGATTCATCAGCATATGCGTTTCTGCATTCTCGCTTGAAGTGACCTTTCTGCTTACACTTGAAGCATGTCACCTTGGACTTGTCGAAACCCAGCATAGTAGATGGACCACCAATTGTCTTCCTGCCGGTAATTTCCATGAAACGCTGTGCTCGACGAACAGCACTAGCCATACACCAACGAATGTCGATTAGCTCCATTTCCTCAGAATCTATCTGATCATAATCTTCTTTCGTTAGATTGGTGTTGCCTATCTTCCCTGCTACTAACCCTTCATAAGATTCCAACACAGATGCAAGGAAAATCATCTGTTGTTTAGCAGACTCCTCGTCAAAATTTTGAGCATTCTTTAAGTCTATTGCAATGTTGCATTGAAAACGATTCTTTGCATCAGAATGACTTCCAGATGATGAAGATCCACTGTGATAACCACTGTGACTTCCACTGCTTTGACCACTTTGACTTTCTTTGCTTGCTGTGGACACATTTTCAGCAGAAAATGCAGTCTTGGGAGAAGTTGCTTTTGGCATCATGCTTTTTGGATAATACAAATCCAAATTCTGCTGATAGGATGAGTGATTGACTTTGTATGTCTTCTTCAGTTCCAGCTCGTGACTTTCAAGTCTCTCAATCAACAAATCCACAGTCAACTTTTCAGGCTCGATAGTGTTCTTCAGCATCAGCGCATAATAACTCCAATCCATTTCGTCTGGTAATGAATCGAACAACTTGTCTACTAGCTCATCTTCAGGATACTTAATACTGTGTCTAGCTAGTTCCAGCTTCAGATGTCCAAACCTCTCGATCATTTTTGACACTGATTCATTCTTTAAACACCCAAACATATCAAACTCTTTTCTAAGTAGTTTCTTTTTGTTTTTCTTGATTTCTTCACTACCTATACATTTCTTTTCTAACTTTTCCCAGAGATCTTTTGCATTTGAATAATCGATCAAAGAGATTATGTCCTCCCGAACGGACTGAAACAACAAAGCCACACACTTTTGTTCAGCTACAAACGACTCGATCTCCTCAGCTGATGTTAGAGTTTCACCATTTTTGTTTCCATTGACATAACCGTTTTTTAGACTCTTCCAGCTGGAAAATGCAAATGCCATCAACCAATCTTCAAACTTTCTTGACCACCGACTGTATTCCTCGATAGCCATTAGCTTTGGAGGTTTATTGAATGTTCCGAAGGCACTTTCCGATTCCCAAGCTTCCTTTTTCTTCGGATTCGGTGGATTCTCATTCTCTTTGCTTGATGAAGTATCATCGTTTCCGGAATTTCCAGCAAATGCGTACATGTCGCTAAACGGGTTCAAGAATATATCATCCATCTTGAATGTACCTGCAAAATCAGCAAACAGTTAGTAAAATTTTCGTAATTTTGAAAAACAGTGACAAATGAGCGAAATCACCAATTTGTGACAAATAAGCGAAATCAGTCAATGACTGATAAGCAAAATAGCTGTATGTTGACACAAAAGCGAAATAGCACTTTGACTGAAAAGCGAAACCAGACAATGACAAATAAGCGAAATATCAAGGTTCCTATAAGCGAAACCCCAAAGTCCGTATAAGCGAAACTATCACTTTCCGTATGAGCGAAAATACTATATGAGCGAAATATGGGTAATTTCGAGCGAAACCTTCGATGTCCGAATAAGCGAAATATGGTTTTCAACTGATTTTTACCATTTTTAAGCCGTATTTTAACCTGAATCTTTCTAGGGTTTGTTATTACTGTATTTTACACGTTATACTCAAAAATCAAGTCATTTCAACCGTAGGAACTAGTTCAAATCGAAAAAGCATGAGAGAAAGTGAGTAGAAGTGAGAGAATTTGATCGAATCAGCTGTAGTAGTATGAACTCCTCGTCCTGAAGCTCTGATACCACTTGTTGGACCGTTTTGTGACCCTGAAAAGTCAGTCAAGGTAGTTCATCTTTGCATATAAAGGCGGAATCAATGTATACGAAGTTACACAGCGTTTCCTTTTCAATTTCCTTCTCTATTGATGCTTTTTTATTACAATTTGACAGAGTTTCGTTGCCTAGCACATGATCAGGTTTCGCTCCAAGTTACATAATGAAGATCACACATGAAGGTATATATAGGCTAGCTAATTTCGCTCATATGGACTACCCTATGAGCGAAACCCCATGTGACCATAAAAGCGAAACCACCTGGTACCCTTGGAGCGAAACCACCTACAACTATGTACATATAAGCGAAATACTATCCTAACCTATGTACACATAAGCGAAACCTCAACATAAAACCCTAATTCTAACTATCAAGCTCCTATGTTGACCTATCTTGACCTAAGACTTGATATACACGTAGTCAACAGACATTCCATGCATCAACAGAGACTTCCTGTTTTGTCTTTGATGCTTGAGAACAATTCCATGCAATGTGACCAGCTTCATTGCACTTGAAACAAGTTCTAGTCTCTTTTCTGTGAAAAACTCCAGTTCCTATTCTCTTCTTCTCAGCAAGAAACTCCTGGTTTGATTGTCTCCAGAAAGGTTTCTTCTGTTCTTCTTCTGCACTTCCTCCTGAAACAAAATTCATTTTTGATTTAAAATCTCGACCATATTTTTCATTTTTATAATTTTCAGGTGAAATAAAACCTAAACCTTTCTTTTTGAAATTACCGTTATGGTTTGGTTTCTTGTGAAAACCAGAACCAGAACTGTAACCTTTTTTCTTGTTTAACCTTTGTTGAACTCTTGAAGTGTACTTTTTAGGTTTTTCATTAAGATTTACATATTTTATTTCAGAAATATTGATTTCTGTTAGTTTGAAAACCTTTTTGATCTTTTCAAATTTAACACTTCTTATTGGAAATTCCTCATCAGAATATAATTTGTCTAAATCAATCAATGTATATGCCACTTTGATTGCTTCGTCATTCAAATTAGATTTTGATAACATAAATTCTTTATTGTAAACTCGTTTAACCGACGACTCTGAACTGTTGACCGAAGAACTCGAACTTTTGACGGACGAACTTGAACACCCAGACTCAGACTTTGACTCAGACTTTAACTCCGACTCTTCATCTGTATCCAACACTTGATCCACCAACTTTTTTAATAACTCGGACTCATGATCAGTGTCAGATGATGTAAAAACGACATCAATGTTTTCTGGTAATTCATCGGTTATGTCGGACTTTAACTTTATATTGACCGCTTTTTCGACTTGCTCCTCATTCGGTTTTCTAGGTGAATACCCTTCCCAAATCGGAGGCGGACACTTGTTATAACTAGCACTCTGTTTCTTACCAGTATCTTTATTCTTTGGCTTCTCATCATCTTTAAATGCTTCAAAACCTGCAACAGTTGGATAAATTCGATCAATAAGATAATCAAAACTAGAATAACTCTGTAATAAACATCTAATTCTCTCATTTTCAATCTTTTCATTTTCCAACTCTCGCTGCAATTTTGCACATTCTTCGATGTAATGATTTATCGCCTTCTGCTTTGTCATCATCACAGAATTCATCATGGTCAGTGCATCTTCTCTCTCAGAATTAGTCTTTTGTAGACCAGTTACTGTTCTGTTTAGCACATCGTAAGATTCTTTCACATAATTGAGATTGAACAACAATTGTTCTTTCATCTTTTCTTGCTCACTCAGTTTCTCATCTTTTTCTGCACATTGCTTGCAGGATTCTGAACACTTTGAACAAGGATTGATGACTTCCATAATCTTTTTAACTTCAACAATCTTCTCCACTTCAACAACTTTCTCAATCTTAATCACTGATTCAGCTTCAGTCATCTTCTTAGCTTTAACTTCTTCATTTTGAACAGTCTCAACTTTTTGATCAACGCTTTCACTCTTCATTTTATTTTGTTCTTTTGCAGCACGTCTCTCCTTCAGTTTCTCCAAGCGATCTGCAAAATAGAAATGAAAACTTTCAGGAGATAGATGAGCTTTTGCAACATTAATATGTCTTTCTTCCTCATCATCACCACTATCATCAGTTGGTGATTGATCAAAATCTATTTTCTTCTCAGAACTATCATCTGAAGAATCAGAATCAGAAGGTGTTTGATCAAAATCTAATGTCTTTTCAGAACCATCATCTGAAGAACCAGAATCAGATGTTGTTTGATCAACAACAGTTTCTTCTTTTGAACTTTCATCGGATGAAACAGATTCTTCTTCTTGATTCTTCGCATGAACACCAATCACTTTCATCCACTCTGTAAACAAATCCGGTTCTTGAATTATCTTCGCAATGAACGCTTTAAAATTTCCATGCTCATCCGCAAACTGATCCCAGCTGAAACCCTCAGGTAATTTTTCATCATCTTGATTTATCAAACAGGCTTTACTATCAGCTGAAATATATTTGTTCCAATTGAATTCTGGAGCCATTTTCTCATCATCTTGATCAATGATACCAGAATAAGCTTTCTTGTTAGCATCTTCTATCATTTTTCCATGAGCAGTTTGTGTTTCTTTTTGTTGATATGGTTGATGAGCAACTTGTTGATATATGACTTTCCGATAATAGTCATCTTTTCCAAATGGATTCTTTGCTCCACTAGCTTCCTGATTTTTGCATTCTCTTTTGAAATGACCTTTCTCCCTGCATCGAAAACAAGTAACTTTAGATTTATCAAAACCTAAAGTAGAAACATGTGCATCCAGAAAATTATTTCTCCCTGTGATCATTTTAAACTTTTCTGCTCTCCTCAAGACACTAGCTAAACACCATTTGATGTCCATGAGCTCCATCTCTTCAGCTTCTATCTGATCGTAATCCTCTTTCGTCAGCATAGGATTTCCGATCCTTCTTGCAACCAAACCTTCATAAGATTGTAGCACAGTTGCAAGTAACGCCATGTGATCTTTTGCAATTTCTTCAGAAAAACTTTGACCATCTGGAAGATTCAATGCAATGTTGCACTGTATCACACAACCATTTCCACTTTTTGAACTTTGAGAATGAAAACTTGAAGTTGAACTCTTCGGATTAACATTTGGATATGAAGAAAATCCACTACTGCTGTTTGGACTTTGTTCAACATTTTCTGATGAATTTCCAGCACTAAACGCAGTTTGAATCTTCGGACTCTTTTCAACCTCTTGAACACTGCCTTTGTAATACATCTTCACATCTTGTTGATTACTCGGATTATTCATCCTTGCAATCTTTTGTTGTTCAAGATCTTGACCTTCAATCTTCTCGATAAACTGAGAAATTGTCAACCCATCATAAACTCCGGTGTTCTTCAAAATCATCAAAAATGTACCCCACTCTTTCTGAGGTAATGCATCAGCTAATTTGTCAACCCATTCATCTCGCTCTTTGGTTATGCTTAGCAACGACATGGAACGAACTAAGTGGTAATAGCGTTCACTCAGTTTCTTTGTGTCTTCCCCTGGTAGAGTTGTAAACAGATCAAATTCTTTCTTAAGTAATGACTTTTTACTCTTGATCATATTCTCACTTCCCTCAAATTTGATTTTAAGTGCATCCCAAATTGATTTTGAAGTTTTATCATGTTGAAGTAATACAAAAATGTCTTCTTTAATAGCTTGCTGAAGTAGACTAATCATCATCTTTTCAGCCCGGTACATGTCTCGTTCTTTATCATTGAATTCAGAGATTTCTTTCTCAACTTGCAGATCAGTACGTGGTAGAACATACTTCTTCAAAATACACTCCCAAGATCTCAAATGATTGGCTTGAACCCAGTTCTCAAACCGATCTTTCCATCTGTAATACTCCTCTATGCTCATTAGCTTCGGGGGTTTTTGAGTAGTTCCAGTTTCATTTTCTAAGTTCATGTTTTGAGCAATGGTAGCCGGAGTAGTCAGGGATGTTGCAAACGTGTTATAAAATTCTTCACTCATGATTCCGTAAACTCGTTTTTACAAAACAGACAATTTCAAGCGAGATACCACCTTCAAGCGAAATAACCTGCACACACACTTCAAGCGAAATCAAGATTTTTAACTAAAATGTCAATTCAAGCGAAATACTTGTTTGAAGCGAAATCAGGTTTACAATTTCAAGCGAAATCAAAAGATTCAACCTTTTCAAGCGAAACCAGGTATATTTCAAGCGAAACCTGATATTTTCAAGCGAAACCTGATATTTCAAGCGAAACCTGTTATTTCGCTTGAAATGGCAACAATTTTTCAAGCTAAACCTGATGGTTCGTTCAGCGAAATCTGGTTTTTAGTCCATTTTTATCATATTTAGTCCAAATTTTAAGCTGATATTCTCAAGGGTTTGTTAAAACACTGTTTCGCTTGTGTTGTGAAAAATTTAGGCCATTTTAACCGTGAAAAGTTGTTCAATTGATAAAAGAAAGTGTAGAAGTAAGAAATTGGGATGAAATCAAGCTGAAAACTGCAGAACTCCTCCTCCTGTGCTCTGATACCACTTGTAAGATCGTGTTCGTGACCCAAATGAGTCGTTCAGAGGCGTTCTACTCAAAATGAAAGGCGGAAACAGACATAATGAGTTGAATTCAGCTAGATATCACTTAATCTGTCGTTTGTATTGATCTGGAATGATTTTACAGCAAGACGACACTTCGACAGAGCTTCGCCGTCGGAAACACACATACACAACTGTTACACAAGCGAAATCAAACAACCCTATATATAGGCCAAGAGATTTCGCTTGAACATGCTCAAGCGAAACCCATTCAAGCGAAATAACATATTCAAGCTAAATCACCTGTTCAAGCGAAATCAGCTATTTCGCTTGAACCTGCCATGCTCTTCTTCAAGCGAAATCAGCTCATAAACTTGTTTTCTCGATCTTCGTGCCATATGCAAATGCAAGACTCGATACAAGACGAAGTCGACAAACGCATGCACCAACAATCGTCCAAGAGTGGATGATTATTTTCAAAATCGTTTTGGAAAATTGGAGGGTTCAAAACCTTATAACAAATCATTTACGAATAGATGATTGATTTTCAAAAACTGTTTTGAAAAAAAAATGTGTTCTTGTTTTGGTAATCACCTAAAGATAGGTGACGGTAATGTTTTAAGATCTAAACACAAGATAACTTGTGTTAGGGTCCTAGAAAAGTTATAGTCTAGGTCAAAGCATTACTAATAACCTAATTCCCTATAACCATTAGCTTTGATACCAACTCTTCTGTCACACCCCGACCGCTTTAAAACAACAAACCGCGGCAGAAACGTCGGGGAATGATGCGACAGAATTATTGTTTCACAACCATGGTATTCAAACTTTCGTTTTATTTATTAACATTGATTACATTGTCTTAAAACAAGAAAAACATAACATAAATTAAACTAGTCTTGCATCTTTTATTGTCACTAAGGCCCGAGTCCGCCTAAGTGTATCACGATCAACCCTATGCATCAGCTCCTGAAAAGACATGTGAAAATAGGTACGTCAGCATAAAAATGCCTGTGAGATACATAGGTTTTGTTAAAGCAGGATTCATGACTTGTAAGTTTAAAAGAAATGTTTAACAAAAGGTTAGTCATGAATCTTGTAAAAAGTTTTCTTTAATAATTCATACGAAAATCGATATGAAATTCAAATGATATTAAAGAAAAGTGTATGGTTAACTAAATAACCGAGTAAAATGAGTTTGTATACGATGTGTTGTTTGAAAACCAATGTCTTGTGAAACTCTGTCGTTTGTGTAAAATGTATCATGTCTTTGTTGAAATGATTTAGATAACGCTACGATGTGTAATATCATAAAAGCACTTATATATAGGAAGTACCAGCGGCGTATCCACCATGCTTTTATCATATTACACACGTCTCGTTACTTAAATCACTTATCAATAATCACCAAAACGTCTTGTTTAAACCAATGTCAAAATGTTTAATGTCAAATGTAAATCATGTATGGTATAATCAAATGTTATGGATGGCAAGTAAAAAGTATCTACTCAAACCATAATGTTAATGTGTAATCAGACATGATGTATGGTGAATAAAAAGTATTTACTCAACCCCATAAGTAAAATGTACAAAACAATGTATTTGAAATAAATCATAGTTTAAGTCAAAAGTTATGTTTTGCAAAATCAATGCTTTACTGATACAAACATTTATGCGGTAATGTTAAACGCATGCATTCAAGCCTTGAGACTGTAGAATAAACCTTTAAACAAATCAAAGGTTTATTAAAATGTTTTTGTTGGGATTGAACCCTACCAGAGAAACAGATAATGAAAGCCAAAACTGGTTCACAACAGTGGATTCATAATAAGCAGATGTTTATACTAGACTTCTCCTTTGAAAGTGATTATAACATCTGATGGTACTCTATCCACTGTCCGTATACAACTGCTGCTGTTTTTCTAACTACTGATGAAGCCCTGAAGACTGCTAAGAAGTAAACACTACTGGTTCAATCTACTGATAACAAAGCACTGCCCAATCAAGGACTGATCAACCTTGAGGAAAGCACTGATGTAAAGAGAAAGCAGTAGTTTAGTGTGTCATCTGTTTTATATATAGTCAGTGGTTAAGATTAGCAGTGTTTGTATAGGAACAGTAGTTACAGGTTGTTAGGTTGTTAGGTTGTTAGATGTCGCTTTCATGGTGACGTCAGCTGAGATGCCTCAGTGGTTTGGTTTGTCTATAAATGGAACAGTACTCTGTAGTGTTACATTTGATCGTTTTGAGTGAGTTCTTCTCCTCAATTCAATCCTTTCATCTTGTGCAACCAACCATGGAGTATCAGGCTGAGGGGGAGTTTAGTTTGTAAGCATGCTTGTAATCTTTTGATTTATATTGTAAATCTTTCGACTTATTGTAAAGCATGTGTTTATCAAAACTATTTCTCTCTTTGATTGTGTTTACAAAGTTTGTTGTTCATTTCCGCTGCACTTAAACTCTGTTCATTTCTACTTGATTTGTTCAAATTATACAGACAAGCACAATCATTAGAGCCTCATATCCTAACAATTGGTATCAGAGCTTAGACAGTCAAATTCGATCTAACAGTCAATTTAACATAACAGTTCAGCTCAAAATTCATTGATACTAAGGTTGATTGTATTCAGTTGAAAAACAGAGTAACGAGTAATCACGTTTAAAGTGGCTATTCAAAATCTCTGTAAAACAACCAAGATGTCATAGGGCACACAAATTTCATACAACAAGTGACGTCATGCATAAATCACCTATAGTTTTCAGATCTGAAAATATATCTGATAACTGTGGTATAATTTTTTTACGAAAATTTGATTTCAATTGTTGTTTTGAAGTTAGTGTTGTTTCCATCATGTTTATTGCTAAAGTATGAACCTCAGATTAACGAAAACCTATGTTCATAAAAACATTAGTGTTTTTGGCTAACATAAAAGGAGGGAAATTAAAACTTTAGTGATTAGATCTTATGTGTTGAGAAACAGGTTGAGATCCTCAAAAGGAACAAATCAGCTCTGTTAAAATACATTAAGAAAAACAGGGCTCAAAATAGTCCATATCATATGTAATGTAAGATTGGTTATAAGCTTGAACAAATACGACCAAATCTTTCAAAACATTATTGCAAAATGATTCTGGATTAAGTATTTCTTCAATAAAGACCTCCCAGTAAGTATTTCATTACTTATGAATGGGAAGGAAAAAAAAAAGGGAAGAAGAAAATCACAAAAACTCGAAAGTGTGTTTATCTCAAAACTCTTGAAGTCAAAAGTAAAGAGTATAAACACAAAACACTTAAGAGTTCAAATTTGGGGTAAAGATGATCATTAAGCAACTGTATGCATTAATTGGTTCAGGAAAGTTCAGGTAACAATTGTATCTCCAGTGAATGAACTTACAAGAGGACTAGACAAATTTTCAGAATCATCACATGGTAACAAAGTCTATAACAGGGTTTTCAAAAACTCATGTGAACATGTGTCCTCATTTTTGTTGACAATCAATCAACAAGAAAATGGTACCAAACAGTTGTCAAAATGTATTTACAATTTCATACCACTGTTGTCAAACCACTGACCATTTTCATAAACTTGAGAATGATATGATTAGGTGCTTTAGTGGAAAATTATACCAGATCCTTTTGGTGCTGTTTTCAGAAAATCCTTTAATTTTTTTCTGAAAAAGGATTTTCTCAAATAAAGCAGGATATATTATTCTTTATTTTTTAAGAATAATATATTTTGAACTTTTTACTGGTTTTTGATAGTAAAAGTTTCAATCTCCTGTCAGGATATATAACCTTTATTTTTGTTGGTAATATTATCCTCAAAATGGATCAAAAGGAAATGGTACAAGTGTCAAGGTCATGTCAAACTCAAAGTTTGTTTTTACACTAAGCAAAAGATTGATTGTTAACAGACCCTAAAAATACTTGGGTACTCATGTTCTAATTAAAATATTATGACACAAAATGAGTTGCCTTAGTAAAAAGGTTTTTAATCATCTGGGATACTAAACCACTGTCAGAAATCTATAAAAGCTTCAAAATGTGTAATTGACATGTGGCAAAACCTTGAATGAAAAGTTCTGTAAATGTTGCTGATATACTGGTCTTTCAAATCTTTACCATTACCCCTAACCACTGTTTTGTTCAAACATCTGCTTCCTAAATATTGTCCACTGCTGAAAGTCAACCACTGTTCTCTCATTTTCCTGATAAGCACTGATGCTCAAAATTAGTGTTTTATCCACTGATGTGCTATCCACTGATAGTGAACATCATCCACTGCTCACATAATTATTACCGTTGTCACCACCGATATTTGTTTCATCAGTGGTTCTCCAAAACAATTGTCCTCCATTATTCATCTTGTCATCAGAGGTTGGCACGTGGTCAGTTTTTAGCCATCAGATCTTTGTAACCGCTGCCACATCAGCATCCATTTTTTCCCAAAATAAAACCCTGATCAAAACCCCAAACAGAGTTTTACACTGTCGAATTGAATTCCAAAAATTCTCTTCTCAAAGCAGTTTCCAACCTTCCTTTTCAAAGCATTCTTCGTCTTTCTTCATCAAAATGACGAAATCAAAATCAAAATCTAAGTCAAAATCATCATCATCTTCCAAAGAGGTCGCTCAAACGACCGAAGAACCCATTGAAATCCCGTACAAATCTCCTCATAACTACTTGGGTCTACTCACAAAACCCACAAACAACCACACCTTTGATTCCATCATCGACACCTTATCTGCATCAAAGTACAAAACTTTGTTAATAGCAGATGCTCCCATTTACCAACAAACCCAGAGAGAGTTCTGGAAAAATGCTACTCTTGAAAAACAAGAAGACATCGTCATAGCCATCAACTCCTCTATACAGGGTAAAGCGATTCAAATTACTCCACAATCAATCTCAAAAGTCTTTAAACTCGATGATCAGAAAGGTAAAACTTCTTTTTCTAAAACCGAGTTGAAAACTGATTTCTTGAATAGGGGGTACGCAGAACAACCAAAAAAAGATACCTTACAAAAAGGCTTCTTTCCTTCTGCACCTAGGTTTCTATTTCACACTCTCTTGATGTGTGTCTCAAATAAAACAACTGCTTTTAACGAAATACCTTCAAAGATTCAATGCCTGGGTTATGCTATTTTAAAGAATGAAAATTTTAACTATTCCCAGGAGATCTTTGATGATTTGGTGAAAAATGTTGATAGCAAAGCATTTCTACTTTTTCCAAGGTTTCTAAGCTACTATTTTAAACAAAATTTTGGAAAAGAAAATGAAAATTTGCTCAAACAAGGTGTTTATTTTCAAATAAAAGGTTTAACACCTGAAACATTCACTAGAATGTTGACACCTATAAAAACAAAAGCAGAGGTGCCTGAGCAGAATTTAGCAAATACCACTGCTCCTCAGGCATCTGCTGCTGAGCCCACTGCTCCAGGTGATCATAGCAGCACAACCACTGCTTTGAAACCCACACCTGCCATTACCAAAAAGAAAACATCCAGAAAGCCCTCCAAACCCAAAACAAAGACAACTCTGGAAGATGAGATCCCAGAGCCACTGCCAGTGACAACACAAATGTCACTTATAACCACTGCTGCTACTTCCTCACAGCAGTTGGAAGAAAGATCTCCACCATTGCCTCAAACTCATCCTGCATCCTCACAAAAGGATCAGGTTGTAAGCACAGGGACCCCACATTATGAAGCTCTGGATTCAATTGGATCCATCTTCCTCAGTCCTGATCCCAAGGACATGTCTCTTTCAACACCCATACCCTCACCAATCACATTACCACAATCCATAATACCCTTGTTGCATGCAGTTGCTATAGCTCAGACACAAACCAGTTCCTCTCTATCACCTATCACTGAGAGTATACTCCCACAAGTGACTGGGTCTGATGCTACTACTCCTGCTATCCCAGCAACAACTGAGGAGGTTACACCCCTTGAGTTTCAAGTAACTCTTGGTGGTAGTTCAAGTGGAGCAGCAACTACAAGTGATGGATCAACAGATCTACATTTGGACAGTTGGTTCATTAGTAAGACTCCCTTGAAGGCAATTTCTTCTATAGCACCTCTGGTAACCACCAGTGAGTTTGTTTTAACCACTGGTACCCTCAAAAGGTTATCAAGTGTTGAAGAGAGAAGACCCCAGAACCAAGAACAAGGGGCATCAATGGGTGATTTTTGGGACTCAGTTCCTAAGTCACACATTGGTACAACCACTGCTGGTAGGGAATCAGATGATCCCATTAATGTGGGTGATGATTTAAAGTATCAGGAATTGACGGATATGGTGCAACAGCTGTTGCTGAAATAAAGGATATGGTGCAACAGCTGTTAAAAGGATATGGTGCCACAGCTGTTAAAAGCTCAAAAAGCACAATCCACTGCTGTTCCAGCTCAAGCACCTGCACAACCTGCACCTGCTGCAAATGAGTTGTGGAACTTATTCCAACCCCTGCTTGAAAAACAAAAACAAATGGCTGATCAGCAGCATTACCACCTGCTCAAAAGCAGAAGACATCTACTGACACATCAGTAGTTGAAATGACAACAGAGGTTGAAACACCAGTTGTTTCCATAGCTGTTTGCCAGTCATCCACCACTGCTCTCATCAATGTCACATCACCACCATCACCTCCTGCGAAAGAGCAGAAGACATCAGATGTTACAACATCTGTTGTAATGACAACAGCAGTTGAAACACCAGTTGCTTCAACAACTGTTAGTCAGTCACCATCCACCACTACCCTCACTTCACTTTAAACCATCTTCACTACAATCAACAAATCACCCATAAATCTTTACACCAGAAAAAGAAAAACAACTCAGGTAGGTGATGACAAATATGATCCTATGGCTGCAAAATATCCACTGGAACCTGAAGCTGTAAAAAATGAGATGAGACAATTCTACACTGAGGATGATCCTTCAAAAAGAAGATTTCCTTCTCTCATAGGCTTCATAGTCCCAGAAAATATGGATGAATATCTTGAGCTCAAAGCAAGGCACGCTAAGATAAAAGCTAAGCTTGAGTGCAAAGACCAAGGTGACGAAGCCATTTCAGAAAAAATGGAATTCTTGCTCACTAAAGTCAAACAGATGGAAGATTATGCAAGAGATCTGAGCAACGAAATGTCAGATTTACCACCCAAAGCAGATCTATGAAAAGAAATGAGAAAAGAATATCTTGCATACATCATGAAAGAAAAATTTTATCCAGCTGAAGAGAAACAATTCGAAGAATGGCCAATAGTTGCATTAAAGCATGAGGCAAGCATAATTGAAAGAATTAAAAATGATCCAGCCAAGAAGAGGAATGCTCCAAACTGGAGAAAATACAAAAAGCTCATTGCTGATCTTACTTCTGAATACAAAAGAAAGAAACAGGAGCTAGTGGATGCAAACGTTGGAGATGCTGAATCCATAGCAAAATGGACAAAGCAATATACAGATGAGGCTTATGAAAGGCTCAAGAAAAGGAGGATAACGGTTTCTGACACTCCAAAGAAGCCTGACTACAAAAAGCCAGAGCAGCAGATCAAAACCTCTGAACCACTGATCACAACAGCAGATACCTCAATCATTGTGATAAACCAGGAAAAGAGGAAACAACTGACTAAAGCAGAGGAAAAAGAAAAAGAAGCTGAGTATTTTGAAGAACCATCAAGAAAATGGCTTTAGATAAAGACAAATCAGCAAAGCTTCAAGACCTTGCCAAAAAGGTTTTGAACCAATCATCATCACCAAACACATTAGCAGATATCTTAGATAATGAGCTAGATCAACAAAAGAAACAAGAGCAGATTGACAAAGAAGTTGCAGAAGATATAGCTGCAGCAAATGAAGTCATAGCAAAGGCTTTCAAACGAATGTCTGAAGCTCAGGATACTGCTTTACAAATTTTCACAAGGCCAAAATCTCCAAGCTCATCAGTAAATAAATATCTCCCAAGAAACCCATTGGGTTCAAAAATACTAAAGTGGCTCTCTGATCAAAAGACCCATGTATTGACCCTGATCAGATCCAATGGTGAAATGAAGTACATATTAAGGAAACAAGCACTAAGCCTTGGTGTTGAAGATCTACAAGATCTCCTTGAACTTTCATTGTGCAGGGATGAGGATGACTTAAGTTCCAAAGACTTTGAAGAAGAATTTAAAAGACAAGCTAGTGAACTTCTGATGAGGAATAAAGATCCAAAATAATGAAATGTTTTGGCATTATATGTTCCAGGGGGAGATTGTTGGGATTGAACCCTACCAAAGGAACAGATAATGAAAGCCAAAACTGGTTCACAACAGTGGATTCATAATAAGCAGCTGTTTATACTAGACTTCTCCCTTGAAACTGATTATAACATCTGATGGTCCTCTATCCACTGTCCGTATACAACTGCTGCTGTTTTTCTAACTACTGATGAAGCCCTGAAGACTGCTAAGAAGTAAACACTGCTGGTTCAATCTACTGATTACAAAGCACTGTCCAATCAAGGACTGATCAACCTTGAGGAAAGCACTGATGTAAAGAGAAAGCAGTAGTTTAGTGTGTCATCTGTTTTATATATAGTCAGTGGTTAAGATTAGCAGTGTTTGTATAGGAACAGTAGTTACAGGTTGTTAGGTTGTTAGACGTCGCTTTCATGGTGACGTCAGCTGAGATGCCTCAGTGGTTTGGTTTGTCTATAAATGGAACAGTACTCTGTACTGTTACATTTGATCGTTTTGAGTGAGTTCTTCTCCTCAACTCAATCATTTCATCTTGTGCAACCAATCATGGAGTATCAGGCTGAGGGGTAGTTTAGTTTGTAAGCATGTTTGTAATCTTTTGATTTGTATTGTAAATCTTTCGACTTATTGTAAAGCATGTGTTTATCAAAACTATTTCTCTCTTTGATTGTGTTTACAAAGTTTGTTGTTCATTTCCGCTGCACTTAAACTCTGTTCATTTCTACTTGATTTGTTTAAATTATACAAACAAGCACAATCATTAGAGCCTCAGATCCTAATAGTTTTCGGATTCTGTCATTCCTTACGTCCAAACAAACCTAGGATTCCAGGAATGGGAGTTGTCAATTCCTATGGTACCACTACATACTACCGAGCGGCGTGATCAATGTTAATGAACGTATTTTAGTTTCGTTAAACAAACCAAATGTCATACCAAAATTTAAGCATGTTATGTAAAAACCATGTGCTAAGTATGCTAAGTAAACATACAATGCAGAAATGTCATGTAAATCGATGTGTCCATATGCTGAGTAAACAAATGCAACAGAAATGTAATGTATGAAATCAATGTGCCAGCATGCTCAGTCAACATACATAGCAAATGGCAATTGAAATCATGTACTATATGCGTACTAATGAACATAGTAAGTATATGTCATGAAAGCACGAAAGTAACAAGTAGGCACATGTGTTTCACCCTGAAATATTTAAAAACAGTAAAAGAGGGGACCATGTACTCACTTGATATTTGCTTAGTAGTCTTGAGATAACAATCAAATAACGCTCAAAGGATCACGGAATGAATCGAAACCTAATATAGGTAACTATGTTAATAAACCGGACCTAAGTCGGAAGATTGGATAAAATGAGGTCTCGTAACCCAAATGAGTATCGGAAGGAGTTGGGTAGAAAGTGGGTTTTTCTTAGAAAGTTTAGGAAGCAATAAGAATGTGACACATGGCATGGAGGGATTTTAACTAAAAGGGCACTTGTGTAATTTGACATTTTTTTTATTTTTGGAATTTTATCTCTCATTAACTAACAATGCATAATTATGGAAACTGTTTCTCCATGATTTTCTCAATGGTGGTTTTCGAAACATAGTAAGATGTGAACAGCAAGCAAAAAACGAATCATGTCCGTCTTCTTCTACATCACAAACTGAAAACCCTAATTTCAGTTCACGGTGAAGGTGGTTGTCGTCGTAAGTTAACAGCCGGAGATGGTTGAACGGAGATGAAGATGGTGATTATGATGGGTGACAGCCGGAGAGGATGATGAAGGTGGGGGTTGAAGATGGAGGGTGTCGAAGAGAATCAGAGATAACGACGGAAGGGTGATGATGGAGGATTTCTTGACGCTGTGTTTTACCATTCATGCTGGTAATGATGGAGGATTTCTTGACATTGTGTTTTAACATTCATACTGGTAATACTGGAGGATTTCTTGACGCTGTGTTTTACCATCCATGTAGGTAATGCTGGAGGATTTCTTGACATTGTGTTTTAACAGCAAGCAGATTAATACAGTTGTGTTTTAACATTCATGTTGGTAATACTGGAGGATTTCTTGACGCTGTGTTTTACCATCCATGCAGGTAATGCTGGAGGATTTCTTGACATTGTGTTTTAACAACAAGCAGATTAATACAGGTGTGTTTTAGCATTCATGTTGGTAATGCTGGAGGATTTCTTGACGCTGTGTTTTACCATCCATGCTGGTAATGCTGGAGGATTTCTTGACGCTGTGTTTTACCATTCATGCTGGTAATGATGGAGGATTTCTTGACATTGTGTTTTAACAGCAAGCAGATTAATACAGTTGTGTTTTAGCATTCATGTTGGTAATGCTGGAGGATTTCTTGACGTTGTGTTTTACCATTCATGCTGGTAATGATGAAGGATTTCTTGACATTGTGTTTTAACATTCATGCTGGTAATGCTGGAGGATTTCTTGACGCTGTGTTTTACCATCCATGCTGGTAATGCTGGAGGATTTCTTGACATTGTGTTTTAACAGCAAGCAGATTAATACCGTTGTGTTTTAACCGCAAGCAGATTAATACGATGTGTTTTCTTGATGTGTTTCTTCATGAAGGATAGAAGGAAGAGAAGAGAGAAAGGGAGAGAGAGAGAGAAAATCGCAAGAAATGTGGGGTGGTTATGGAATGACAATTATTTCCATATTTAAAACAAGCTAAATGACATATCTACCCCTGATTAATTAAATAATCCAATTTTTAAGAAACACATATTACCAAAATGCCACCAAGATGATCTCAACCATTAAACACACCCATTGGATGGCCCATATTGCTTTCTAGACTTTCTAGGAAAAACACACTTTCCGCAGGATCCCCACTCCATATGACATGGTTTAACAAAGCCTACATTCTAATTCGGAACTTAACCTAAGTGCGTATGACCCGATATGACCCGTTTAGGTAGCTTATGCTACTTGAACGCGTCATTTGCGCAAAAGCGCAAACGAGTAGCCTAACTAGCCATATGACAACTATTATATGCCCTAACATGTTTAATAATCAGTTTATGTGGAAAAATTTAAGTTACATATGCTTAAAATGAAATTATGCGCAAAAAGGGCATTTTGGTCATTTTCCTAAGGCATATAAACTACCTATCATACAACTAAGTAAACTAGGTGACCATAAGGTATAACCTTGGAAGGTTATTCCCTATACAACTATAGTCACAAAATATGTTTGGTCGAATCCTAATGATCGACCAAACGGGTCGGGTTCGAAAGTCTAAGCGGTTGTTTAGACCGCTTATCTTACGACCCTAAATAAGCACTAAACTAAAAGTGACGAGTTAAACATGTTAAAACATGTTTAACTAAGTTAGAAGACAAGTTTGATATCAAAACAAAGTGTTTTGATACCCGAAAATTGATTCGTTGCAAAATGCGCATAAATACGCATTTTGACCGATACTTTAACTCGTCACTACGCCTAATCAACGTGGTAATCAGTAGGTATTAGGGCGGTTCACGAGCCGAACCGAACCGATCTGACCTTTGCTCATGCTCGGTTCGTTTACAAACCGATCCGAACCAAACCGAGCGTTTTTTCAACCGAGCCAAAGTCGAGCGAGCGTCTTTCGAGCCGAGCATTTTTCGAACGAACGTCGAGCGAGCATCGAGCGTCGCAGAATAAATAAGGAAAGTGACGATGGGAGTGCTAGTTATTAGAATAAAGTGTAGTTTTCGTCCCTGATGTTTCGTCCAATAGAACACAAGTAAAAATTTAACAAATAACAAGGAATACAAAAACACTCAACTAGGTTCTATTGAGATTAACTAAGAGGGAAGATAAATCATCGACCGATTGAAACATACCCTTGTTCTATCGGAAGTTTGAAATTGAATGAATCGATTGAAGCAAAACCTTGACGAGTTGGCGTCTTGGCGAGTGGAGATGGAGAAATCGAATAGCGGTGGCCAATGGGGGGTTTTGATTAGGGTCTTGCACTTCTTAATCAAATGGCGGGTTGAGACTTGAGTATTGATCGACACTTCACATTTTAGTACTTGAAATTTTGACTCAATTACTCAAATAGACATTTAAGTATTGGATATGGACTATTGGTATTGGATTTCAATTCTAATTACTTAAACGAGCTCTATTTGGATCTTAGACCAAACATTGTTAATGTTGATCTCTAGTCATTTCATTAAAAATGATACACACACAAACACAAATATATATATATATATATATATTAAAAAATAAATCGAGCCAACCGAACCGAACCGAACTGAGCGGACCTTTGCTCGTGCTCGGTTCGTTTACAAACCTAACCGATCCGAACCGAGCATTTTTTTAATCGAGCTGAATCGAACGAGCAAATTCCGAGCATTTTCCGAGCGAGCATCGAACGAGCGTCGAGCGCCGAGCAATTTGAACAGCCCTAGTAGGTATAGTCACAAGGGACTATAATCATCGTGATTACGCTCACGTTGCAAAGTTCAAACGAACTTTGTGTTGACCATAACCTGGTCAAAGCAGAAGGTCAAACACTGTTTGACTTTCATGCTTGAAATGCATAACCAAGCATGAAAGAGACTTACAAAGGGTCCAAGCTTGGATCAAGAACAAGAAAACTAGAAGAAAGGAGCCTTCAACCAGAAGGGATAGCTCCAATGATCAGATTTGAAAGGAAATGAGCAAGTTGGGTTTGAGAATTCATGGGTTTATATAGGAATTCAAGCTCCATTAGGATCTTTCCAAGTGTTTAGAGCATTGATCATAGCCATACATGTGTTACCTACTGATTTAAATACTAGGGGAGTCCAAATACCAGCCCAAAGTATAATAAAATCATGTATAAAACCCAAGGAAACAGCTGCTGTTTGCTGAAATCAGTTTTCTGCCCAGCTCCAGCTATCACGGGCCGCGAAGGCAGAGCCCTCAGGCTTTGCGCCCCGCCTAGAATCCAGACCAGCAACTTTAAAATTTTGGCAGAACAGGCCCCTGATGCTTAAAACTTGATTTTCGATGCGTTTAAGCCCCGTTAACCCAATTTCAAGGCTCTATAAGGATGTTAAAGTATAGAGGGCATGAAATATGCTTGAAAATATCATGGATGTTGGTTCGTTTGGTCGTACAATCTCGTTGTTCGGTTAATTACGATGAAACACGAACGGACGCGAAAAACGATCCAAATTGCGCGACGAATGGTATTTTAGCATTCCAATCACTAAAATAAAATATTTTAATGATTAAAAATTTTTTTGGATGTCCAGATATGTTCAGAACGTAAGATATGCGCGTAAATGCAAACTTATGCACTTTTTGACGCTTTTAGTCCCTGTTGATCAAATAAGTTTATTTTCGCATACCGAACCCCTCAAAGCCTATTTCTAAGCTATGTAAAGGATATTTATTGTATGTTTAACTTATGATCATGTTCCGGAATATACCTTACTGTATGAATCGGTAGACTTTCGTAGTTTGTCGCAAATAGTCCCTGTAATCGAATAAACTTGTTTTTGCCATACCAAACCCTTCCAAACTTATTTCTAAGTTATGTAAAGGTTATTTAAGGTATGTTAAGCATATGTTGATGTTCCGGAGTGTTTTTCACGTTAAAATTATTATGTTTACGCATCAGTTTGCGTATAACTTTCCAGAGAGCGATTTAGAGTTGAAAATTGAACAAAATCAAAACGTGCAAAATGTCAAACATAAATAAACAAAAATTGGGATCAAAACACATTGTTTTATTGATAATTGAACTGTTCAGGGTTTATACAATGATTACACAAGCACAGATGTCACAGCTCCGGTGTTGGCGGTGGCGGTAGCATGACCGCCTGAAAATGTGGATCCTCAGAAGGGACCTGCTGGTGTGGAGGTGAGTTGTGGTGAGGGGGAGGGTATGCGCCGGTGAGACGGCCCAGCTTCGTGATCATTCCTACCCCTCATCGGGGCTTTTCCTCTTCCACTCCTGCCTCTAACTCTTGGTGGCATGATTGTTTGTAGTCTTGTCAAAACAAAACAAACAGAACAAAAACAATTTAAGATTAGGATTAATCCTAAGTCGTTTGCCTAGACTCAGAAGTCAAGAAACGTGCAACTGTGTCACTGAGATTAAACACAAAAAGGCTAGTGTTTAATTCACTCAATGTTGGCTCTAATACTAACCTGTCACACCCTGATATTTCCACATATAACCGGTGGGGAGTATCGTGACGTAGTTGATATCATCATAGTCAAATATACACAATTTAATGCACAGCGGAAGTCTTGGAAGAAAATATTAATACAACCCGAAATGCAAAGTATAAGTAAATATTATACAAACGGTTGTAAGTGCATCCACGGGCGGATCTAAACAGAAAACAAATTATTGTTCGACATACTTTAAGCACTAAGAAGTTACAAGAATCCTTTATTAGTGCTCAGGAGCTTCCAGCCAATTTCGCGTAGTACCTGCCACTTAGTCTTTTTGAATGAGCCGAGGATATCCAGGACACGGTCATATTAACCCCCAACTGCTTAAATCAAACAAAATAGATTAAAACGGGTTATCTCAATGATTTAACCACTAATCGATTAAATATCCAATACCAGACCAAGCAGTAATGATTTACCGTATCCCAAGCCCGTATAAGGGAAAATAAGTTAAAAGTATTTACTTGAGCTTAAAATATAAATTTTGTATTCTCAGTCGTATATCCTACTCAACAAGTGTAGGTAGCTTTTACTGGGCTCCTAATCTGGAACGAAGGTTTTAATAACTTATTAGATTACTAACGGGTCTTATTTAAGTTATAAACTTAGACCGATTAGTTTAAAGAAAAGTTTACGGTACGAAACGCAAGATTAAGCGGTGACCGGATTGGAATGTAACTTAGACCCGACAAGTATGGAGACTTGTATAAAATGGGTAAACTAAATACATTCTGGATTTTGAAGTAAAAATGATAAGGTTTGACCCGTTTCGGTTAATTTATGCAAACTAGTTACATAAACTGTACCGAACGCGTATATGCATAATGGGTAACCGGATGAGTCAAGTACAAGTTCCTTAAGTTATTATGCTTAAAATATGTTGTGATATCAGTAGGATATCAATAATTATGCCCCAAATGAATTTAAAACCAATTTAAGTCCCGTAAGGGTATTTTGGTCATTTTAAAGTTTATAAAAGAGGTTTAATAGTAAACTGAGGTTATGGTCTAAAACATTCAGTAAAAATATTTATTTTATTATGTTACATCAGTAAGATATCATACATATGTGAGGTTCATCATTTATGGCCAAACTATGCACCGTAGGGGCATTTTGGTCATTTCACATATGTTTTAAGGACCAAATTGGAAGTCTGAGTTCAGGACTTATACTTACTGTTAAAATATTAAAATTCATTTATAAAATCAGTAGGTATCATGTCTTAGGTGCTAAATATGGTTTTAAACCATATTATGCGCCTAATTTGCGTAAAAGTCGATAATTGACGATATTTGAGATGTTTATGGAAATCTGAGATTTTGATCAGCCTTTAAGGTTTAAAATATTTTATTTAGCATATAACATCAGTTAGGAAAAGGTTTGGCGTGTTAATCATGTGTTAATCTAATTTTATGAATGAAAAGGGTATTATCGTCATTTATCAAGTTATACGAGAACTCAATGATATGGTCAGTTTATAATCTGACCAAAAATTCCAAAAATCCCTAAAAATAATATCAAAACAGTAGGTAATGGGTTTGGTGCCAAAATTTGGGTTTAAACATGATTTATGATAAAAATGTAATTTAATTAATAAAAAGTTTCATTTACGATATCTTGCATAACTTTAGTTTGAGACCAGAAACTGATGTCAAATTTATTTGACATACTTATATATCAATAATAAAACTTTTTATCCTCTCACATTTTTAAAAATCTCGTTTTTATAACATAAGGGCATAATAGTAAATTTTTATGCTTTTAACGGAAACATGCAAATGAACTATGATTTCTAAGGGACCATGTAGTATGACCTCAAAGGGTTATACTAACATATAATATGGTCACAAAAGAACCCTAAGGCATAACAAAACTAAGGTAAATCAGGTCAGAACTGAAAGTCAAAGCAAAAGTCAACTTTTGCGACTTTCGGTTGCGAACCGAGCCTAAACTCAGAATTGCCGGGTTAAACATGGCTAGACATGTTCAATTAATATTTACCAAGTTACTAAAGTGACAAAACTGATTTTATAGCTTCTACATTATCAGTTATGAATTTTATTTAAAAACTGACACGTTTGACTTTTATTTTAATTACTTTGACCCGACAATTAACTAAGTAAACGTGATAATTAGAAGGTGCCCTTTTTGAGGGATTATCACCTACTTAATTACCAACACATAGCCACTTTCAATTCGAATAATGGCTGGACCGTTTGTGATTAATCTCAAAGTTAAAGTATAATTAAGATATCTTTGACTTTCGGTCATTACACTAATAAAAACTTAACTATAGCAGCTAAGAACACTTACAAAGGTCCTTAGCACGAAAATTAAACTTGAGAAAGCTTCCTAAATGATCAGGATGCTCCAGAGAAGAGTTGAGAGTGAAATTTGAAGTGTGTAAGTTCAAGTGATCAAATATGAGAGCTATTTATAGGAATTTGGGGGTTGTTAAGATCATTCCAGCTGTTTAGGGAGTTAACCAGATGATCCCAAGTGTCCCCATGGCAGTAAAAACCATTAACACAGTCCCTGGTATCGAAAACTAGCTTGCAATGGCGGTGGACAGGCTGCAACATGCAGTTGTCCAGTTTTTGGTCGCTGGTGACTTAGTCGCGGCCCGCGTAGACATCAGAGGGAGTCTACGAACCCCGCGAGGACCTCTGATTCCGGTAAAAAGTTTGCAAACTTTGCATTTTCAGTCCCTGGTCCTTTTTAAGCTGATTTATCTTTCATTTATTGCACTAATAACCTCCCATAGTTAACTTTTAAGTGTTTTGGGTCATAAATAAACATTGTTAAGCTCCCGGTTAACTACGGGATCACCCAAAACGTCTTATTTTCAACCGTTGATGCATTTGATCCCTATTTCTTGGAAACTACAACTTTAATCACCTTATTTGCATCGAAACTCCACAAAATCATTATCTGATATTCGTGAGAGTATAAATAAACATTGCAAAGCTTCGGGAGCGTTAAAAGGTCACTCAGAGGTAACAATTAACATGTTGACATGTTTAACCCCTGTGCTTTGAAATTTCTAAATTTTGAGCACAAACGGCTTCTTGCGTCTGACAATTTATTCATTAAAGAATATAAACATTGTATGAGGTCAATCAGAGGCACAAGTTTGGCATGTTGATGCTTTTAGTCCTTCCACATACATCTTTGTACTGTTTGACAATTTTAGCCCTTCAAATTAACTTTTTTACTTGATTAGTATTTATGACACGTGTCATCACTGTATTGGACATGATTTTGCGAGGTGTTATAGCTGGTCGCCGGGATCAGAGATCAAGAGGGAGAGATCGAGGGGTTGGGGGTAAGTGTGGATAAACTGTATTTTGTATATGTATGTGTCTGATGTTTGATTTTGTGGATGAGGTTTCCTTCTTGTGGCTTAAAAATGTTGCAGTGAAGAAGAACTCATGGAACGGCTGATGAAATGAGGAAGTGTAGGGTTCACTCCTCTTTTATACACTAGGGTTTCCTTTAGGTGGGCTTGGGCCCAAGGCTTTGCCCAATCACATTTCAGAAGCCCGTTAACATTTCGGAACCTGACTTCGCACCCGAACTCCATGTAACATCGAAAAATAAAATTTAAGGGTCACAGATACGTGAAATAGTATCGTTTGTCATTATTAGACGCGTAATTTGTCGGTTGCGCTATAACGCGTAAAATTCATCGTGGATTGTTTTCAATCCGTTTTTCGATCTGATTTCGAATACAAATATTAAAATTTAATTACAAAGCTAAATATATCGTAAAATTTTCGTATTTTTCAGTGTTGTCAGTATTTTGTACGGTATCAATTTGTTACCGCTTATTGTTCCGCAGTTGATCCGAAAATTACCATACGCGCACTGTAGCGTCCGATAAGCGTTCCTAGGCATTCCAATAGCCTAGTTAAGCTAATTCGCGTCTTAAACACTATTTTTTATCGTAATAATGTTTGTTAATCGTGTAATTAAGAGCCGTAAATTAACGGTTGTCATATTCTCCCCCTGTTAATAAAATTTCGTCCTCGAAATTTAGACTACGTTAACTCTTTAGAGTTATGTTATGCGTAGGTAAATACAAATAATACCATAGTGAATGATCATGAAGTCGAACCAAGACTTATTTGGATTGTGTGAATTTAAGGACATACTTCAACAATAAGAATCCAACGGTTAACAGGAATATGTTTCAGAATTTGATGTCAAAGGAGACGAGACGTACCGATGCTGTCACTAGTGTGACTAAGTTAACAGGGGTCCAAAAAGAGGAATTTTGATCAATAGAATTCCAAACGAGCATTCACAATACGCATATGAATTCTAGAAACGATAACATCCACTAATGGAACTTAGAATCAACAAGCTCAAGTGAAATAGTTTTGCATGAAGCGCTCGATCATGATTAGCACAAGCTACAAGTTATACCGACACCACAAGGTGTCGTAGTGATCGAGATAATTCAATAATAGCAGTGACCGAACAAGTTCACCATGTTTGAAATCAAGTGAAAGCGCAATGAAGTGAATCTGAAAATTTGTTTCAATGACATCATAAGGTTTTCAATAGAAAATGGAACATCAAAGAAATAATGTTTTCGATCAAAGGTGAAAAAGCAATGAATATCGCAAAGCATTCGATCGATGATGAAAGAACCGTTAGTAGGTACACCGGAATATGCAATGAATTTGTGTACCATTATCTTAACACACGATTGTATTAAGACTGCTTTAATATGATAAATCAAAGTGGATTTTAAAATAAATCAATAAATAAATAATTAAATCCATGCATGAGATGTAAACGAGATTAGCGCAAACTTCAAATTAGTGAAAACACCACCACAAGGTATCGAAATCAACAAACGACTTAATGGAGTCATAGACCAAACAAGTCTACTACGACTCGGAACAAATGAAACGCCTGTTAAAACGAATTTGAATATGATGTTTCCAATACATCATATGGTGTCTTGAATTGAATATGTGTAATGGACAAGTTCAAACAATTGAACTTGGTTTCGGTGCAATCCGTCAATAAATACACGTATCGACAAGGAAATTTGGACATGGTTACAACGAACAACCATGTACGTAACTTGAAAGGAAAAGAAGTTTCAGAAATTCGTTGACTCGATAGCAAGGAGTCAACACTTACAATAACGTAGGTCATTTGAATCACAAATCAATAATTAGATATAGCGAAATAATAATTGGAGTTTTTGATGAAGACGATCATTCGAAGTGAAACCACACGCGTAACAAACGATGAATGCGTAAAATATGAATTTATCAGCAAACGAGTATTCGCTATAATGAAAGAAAAGATCGTGATACAATGACCATTAAGAGGAGTAGAGATGTGAAAATCTACTCACTAGATGCAAAAGTCAGAATTTCGATACAAGAAATTTAAGGACTTTACCTGGGGTTTCGTGTGATGACCGGTTGTTACGTGACATTACCATGGAATGTCGAACATAGCGTATTCGTCGTTAATGAGATAGGGGGAATGCGAAGATATGCATAATTTCCTTGGCGTGATTCGTGTCGTTGCAAGATCGCGTGACAGGTTGCCGCATCCTGATCGATAATTCTCCTGCTGACAGGATTAACATCGTCGCTGAAGTGCTTAATCGTGTCTTCTCAAAGACCTTGCCTCGAAAGTCGTATGTGACGTACTTCACCCTCCGTTTATGTATAGATTGAGTTTCGTGAAATTTCGCACGCCCGTGCTTCGTTTTGCATAGATTACCTGCTTGGTTAAGCAAAATAGCATAGACAATATAGATAATGGCGTTTACTCGAGTTAGTAGACGTGGTTCCTACGTGTTGACCTTTAATGAACTTCGACATAAGTTTTCGAAGGTCCTAAATGCATGTTTCACTAAACTCTCAAAGTTTTGTTTATTGTATGCAATTGTATCATGTACCGTGTATAAAACACCACATTAGCGTATGTTTGAAAACAAAATTTTGACACATTGTTTTTCGGCAATGGTTGGAGACCATATTCGAGTCTTAGGCGTTCTGTATGTATTCAAAGTCTTAATAGTCTAAGTCCCAGAGAAAGGTGAGGTTAGAGCCTAGGTATTCCTACAGAAAACCCTATTCGCTGTAATTTATAGCTCTGATACCATTCTGTCACACCTCGAAATATCAGAGCTTGGCGTGATTGGATTGGTATCTTCATTGCACAGCGGAAGCAAATAATCTAAGACTTCTAGATAACGAACGCCACTAAGTACTCGACTCGACATGGTTCTCCTATCCCAACCGCGCCATGATTTTGAAAAAGTAACCTGAGAAAGAAACATGCGAAAAATCAACATAAAGTTGAGCGAGTTCATAGTTTGTATGTAAAAGATTTGAAATATATCTTTTTGAATAACCGGTTTTTAAAATATTGTTTTAGAAAACGAAATAAAAATTCATTTTCTTTGGCATGTTTGATGAAAACTTTGTATTTGTGAAACCTTGTGTGTGTAAAGCGTTATATTTTTGTAACCTTGTATCTGTAAAGTTTCGTGTTTGTAACACTTGTGTGGCTGTCAATGTCTGCGCATGACAATGACAAACATGCCTGCATGAGTCTGTATGTTGGACTCGTCAGTCCTTAAGATGAAGGCCTTAGGTGCATGCAAGTTTTGGGTTATTGTATGTGGGACACACAGTCTCCGTTGTTCTTGTACAGGACTAACCAGTCCTCTTGTTTGTATGTGGGACCTCCAGTCCCCTTTGTAACTAGGACCAACCCCGTCACTAGTATCTGTAGCTCATGCATGTTTCGTAACTGTTTATGTTTTTTTGTAAAAAGCGGTGTATTTTGCATAAGTTTTTCGTAAACCATTTGAGTTTATTGAAAATCACAAACCATTTGCGTTAGTTACAACTTGTTTGTAGAATGGTTTAAAAATATGAAACCTTTGTTTGTCAAAAACCTTATGTCTTAGCAAAACGTGTAAGTCTAGAAAATATGTAATTCTTGATCATCGAAAACCTTATTTGTTTTTGCAAAACGTGCATGTCTTTCCACCCCAAAAACATTTAAAAAAAATGTTAAACCGTAAAAAGGTGGGGTATGAACTCACCTGGATTTCCATGTGCAAAGCTATCTAAAAGTGCATTCCATAGTGTCATTTCCAAGACGTGACTCGCTAGCGTGCATTCTATCATATTCCTACCATGGAATATCTTATAAGTTTCTATGTAATTACGGTAACTAAACTATGTGTCACCGAGCTCTACCGAATCGTTAATCGAACGATTCGACGGTAAGTTATTAACTTAACGAAAATGACTAAGTTAAACTTTGTTTAGTTTGCTTATTGTCAGTAATAACCTATAAGTCTTAGAAGGACTTAGTTCTCGAGTGATTTAGAGTATATAAATATTTATATAAAAATATATAAATATATCGTTATCATCGCGCTAGTTGTCTCGAGAAATCATACGTTTATGTCAATAATATTAATTTGAAAGTAATATATAACAAACCCGTAATGTGACGCGTCTCGTATGATCTTTGTCAAAATATCCGTATATGCCGTTTAGGCGTATAAAATAAATATGAAAAGTTATATTTATTTAATAGAGTTTTCGTGTTGATGTCGTTTAAAATAAATATATTAGTTGTATTTCTTTCTACAGAAAGAATCGTCAAGTTGTCGTGTTTGAAAATAAATATACAACTATATTTATTTTTATAACAGAATTCGTGTTGTACGATATTTGAAATAAATATATAAATTATATTTATTTTTATAAATCGAATTCGTGTTGGTTGGTAATTGAAATAAATACATAACTATATTTATTTTTATAAAACGATATCGTGTTGTTTGATATTTGAAATAAATATAAAAACTATATTTATCTTAATAAAATAAATCCAAGCTATTTGATGTTTGAAATAAATGTATAGTCTATATTTATTTTTTATAAAATAATTTTCGAAATTTCAAAGTTTAGAATAAATATAACAACTATCTTTATTGTCGGAAATAATATTCGAATTGTCGTTTTCGTATGTTGTAAAGTGTTGTCGAAAGTAATCTTATACTTGTATTTGTTTTTATAAAAAAAATTACTTGAATTCCGATACTTTGTTTTATAATAAAACGTAATTATTTTACGGATTTTCTCGAAAAACGGGCAGAGTTTTCTCTGTTTTTATACGCCCCCGACAACACGAGTTGTCGTTATTTTATCAAAATTCAATCAAGATTCAAACAGTGAATATGTATAATCAATCTATATTAACAATATGGTAGACAAAACCAAGTAACTTTAACTAATATTTTCGTCAATTTATTCGGTTCGAGCTCGTTTGTCACGTAAGTATTTAAAACGATATAAATAACGATATTATTCACGCCGTTAAATTTTTTACCAAAGCTCTCGCGTCGACCTTTCGAGTAGGCTGACTGAGTTGACTCGCTACGTTGACCGAGTTGACTGAGTCGACCGGCTTAACCAGTTGACTCAGTTTAACCGAGTCGTCTCGCTGCTGACCCGAACAGTGAGTTGACCCGAAGCCATACCGAGCTGAGTTGACTCGCTGCCTTGTTGACCGCGGCTAACCGGGACCCAAACTGACCCGAAACTCGAACGAACATCTTAGATGAAACTGAAACGAACTCGACCACGCTGACATGAACGATGACCCGAGATTAAAACCCGTTACCCAACATAACTCAGATCTGAGCTAAATAACATTAACTAAAACAAATCAATATCATCTTCAATCATTAGAAGATAAAAGGAACCGGAGGGGGGGGGTATGTTTACCGGGAAATTTTTCGTAAACAAACACTACCGCCGCCGTTAATCTGTCACCGGAAAAACAAACGGCTTCTGATGCGTGTGTAGCGTTATATGTTTTTGTTTATATTTTAAGCCCTTTTTAACACATTAGCTAAGTTTTAGATTTATTAAACACGATATTCTACTAACACTAAACACACATATGGGCAAGTGCATCCATCGTGAGCGTAGTATAGCGTTGGTAAGATACCGAGGTCGTCCAAGGACACAAGACCTTTTAGTACCGGTTTATCCTCAACGTCTAATCAAGTCAAAAGTTTTAGAAAAGGTTTTTTTAACATGAAAAATAAAATGCTAAAAAATAAAAATAAAATAAAAACAGGTAGACAAGATGAATCACTTGGATCCGACTCGCCTTTAATGTAACCTTTGATGATTTTCGCACTGTTGCACTTTATAAGAGATTATATTAGTTATAGTAGTAGGCCCCTCCTTTGAAGGTGACGTTACCCTCAACCCAGTGGTTTGAGTCAGCAAGGATACAATCCAAAAGGGTCGGAATATTGAAAGATAATTAATTAAGTTATTAATGCGTAATGTGGTTGGCCCCTCTTTTGAAAGCGACGTTACCCTCGGCTAAGTGGTTTGAGTCAGCAGGGATACAATCCCAAGTAGCCGGGTTAATGTATTAATAGTAGTTTACATATGAGGGGATCAAACCATTCGCACCCCTGCCATCCAATACCAGTGGGTATTGAAGGAGGTCCTAGTAAGCTTGACCCAGGTCCTTGCAGGATCTATACACTGAACAAGGAAAGTACCTTCCCAAACCATTCCCTTAACCCCCGATCAGGTAGCCAGCATATCTCTATATAGACCGTAGAGATATGAATGGTGAAAATCTTTTATTTTATATAGACAGTAAAATAACGCCAAGACACCACGGACAAATGAGAAGGAATTTCACCTTCAACATAAGAAACTAGTTATTAAAGTCATTAATACAAAACCAAATAAAAAGTGCGAAAAGATTAAAAATCAAAAGTATTACATTAAATGCTTGTCTTCACCAAGTGATGTAAGAGACTTAGGCAAACATGGCCTTTGATTGTCAAGAACTCTTACTATCAATCTTGGATCCCGAGACTACTACACACACTCTAAGGTGGATGATGGATGATGGTGGTGGATGTGGGTGTTGTGATGGTGGTGGAGTGGTGGTGAAGTGGGAGAGAGGTGGTTTGCCAAGGGATGCCTTTGAAGTGAGCCAAGCACCCCTATTTATAGCCTGCACAGAAGCCCAGACACGGCCCCGTGGCCATCCTCTTTCTCTTTCTTCATTAATTACAATTGTCTACATTAGGCTCCACACGCCCCGTGTTCGCTGGGCACAGCCCCGTTTGCAGAAGCGTATCCGTACTATCAAGATTTGCAAGATTTTGCGAATCTTAGCGTTGACCATGGCCCGTGTTGAGCTGGGCACGCCCCCGTGCTGGGAATAGAAGCTTCTATCAGTTTGTCTTTTTCTACAGGCACTTGGCCACACCCCCGTGTCCGCTGGGCATGGGGCCGTGGTCAGCCTTCTGTTCTCTTGTTTTTTTGCTTGGGAAGATGATGTCGAGGGGTCGGGCATGCCACGTTTATTCCTTTTCTTTGTATTTATGTTAGATTTTGCTGCATATTTGTTCCTTTTGTTCATTTAAGCTCATTTGGTCCTGAAAATACAAAAGGAAGACAAAAGCACATCATTTATACCTCATTTGATGTAGTTTATATGTTGCATTTTACACACATCAAATACCCCGACACTTGAATCTTTGCTTGTACTCAAGCAAAACTCTTTATTATGTGGCTTACACACCCAAATGGAATGGGTAGAAGAGAAGTTTTGGGCTTGTCTTGAGTGTCGGGAATCCAAGATCTTTATTGGGTTTTATTTTTATATTATTTACAATCCTATTCGTTATGATTTATTTAGAACGTTTCATAAGAGAAATTACTTATTTGGGCATAACATGCCTCTTTAAAATTCCATTTATATACAAGTTCACATACCTCACGGGAGATCACTCAACACTCGGCCGAATATGTATTTTTGTGAAACACTCGAAACCGGCATGGAACTTACTTCTACCATATGCTTGCCAAGCAATTAATCCTCCTACTTTTTAACTATATACCTTTATGAATATCAAGGGGACTTTGGGGTAGGGTTAGGCTTGGGTTAAAGGTAAGTGGTTAGTAAAAAGGGCTAAAAGCGTAAAAAGCGTCGGTCGTCGTAAAACTTTTTGCTTTTGTGACTTTTATTCAAACTAGGCATTTTCAAACAAAGTTTCTTTGAGGAACTTGTTTGTTTATTGCTAGACTTCATTTTTTTTTTGATAAGAAGACCGAGCTTTTTACTAAAATAAAGGGTTTAAAAGAAAAAGGTTTTGGTGGGTAAAGGGTGTTTGTTTTGTGGGTTTAGAAATGAAAAGGTTTAGGCTCAAAAGGGTTAACTAGAGGGGTTTTGGGTAGGTGGAAAAAGAAAATGAAAAATAATGGTGTTGAAAAGAAAAATGGGTTAGTCCTAATGCCTCTATCATTTACTTACTTGGGTTTAAGTTGGTAACGACCGGGAATGTATTGTCGTGGCAAGTTCTAAAGTTGTAAGAAACCAAGCGGCTATTCACATAAGAAACAAAAAATGAGCATTTAGTTTAAAGATGTATGCTTGTATGCTCAATAAAGGCTCAAAACTCATTTTTTTGTGGGAATGGGTTTATAATGTGATCAAGTATATATAATCAAATTTTAACTATATTTGTCATGCTGTTTCATAATTTTCTTATGTTGGTTCTTTTTATCACGACGCTATCGGTTGTAAATTTGTAAAAATATAACCTTTTTAGAACTTGTTATTCCCAAATTAAACCAAGACAAGTAAAAAAAAATGAAAAGTTTTGGCAAAAAAATTGGGGTGAATAGCGGTTCCAATAGAGTTTTGTGTAAGGCTTGTTATTAGGACTTGAAAAAATTCAAGGTTTAGCATCCCCCCCCCCCCACACACTTAAATTACACGTTGTCCTCAATGTGTCCCAAAAATAAGTTTTTAGGTTGATTGAATGTGTAAGAAGGTGTTAAAAACAAGGTTTTGGTGTTACTGGGTATCTGGACACGACCTCGCGCTGGGTGGGCACGGCCTCGTGTTGGGTGGGCATAGCCCCATGTGTAGAGTACCAGTAATGAAAACTTACAGAAGGTGAACACGGGGGCGTGCCTGGTGGACACGGCCCCGTGCTGGGCAGATTTTAAGCAAACAACAGGTTCTTGGCGATAGACACGGGGGCGTGCTGGCTGGGCACGGCCCCGTGTTGACAATCTGCAATCCTTGAAAACAGGTTTTAGCTTTCAGTTCTGGTTTCCGGGCTTATGTAGCACTAACAATTAGTGCTTCCAAGCCTCCTAGGTACCTGTTTATGCTTAAATATACCACACCAAACATCCTAACTTACCATAAGTTTATCATCCACATCACAAACTAAAAAAAGAAAATGCAGGAAACTAAAAGTGTTAACGGAAAGTAAATTTTTCAACATTGGCACGCAGGCCAGATAATTCTTTTTAAGATAAAGGGGTTAACCTGGTAAGAGCTTCAACCGTGTCACATCACCTTCAACGCCTTCCATCTCAATCCATGTCGTCATCCTCGTCATCTCCTCCTTGATTTGCCATGTACTCCCGGATGTTGCCGGTGTCATCTTGAATGTCGGAGATGTTCCTCTCTATTACTCTGATTCGGGTATATGTGTTGCTGGCCATGTTGTAGGTGTTGCGGGTGCACAAAAGGTTTTCCTACAAGAGATCATGTATACTTTGAAAATTAGCAAAACCACCACCTTGAGAGGATGATTGGCCGGGATCACCATGATGCTGATACTGGTACTGGGGAGGAGTATGGATTTGTGGGGCGTGAAGGACGAGAGCCTCCTGTGGGTTCCACACATGTCCCTGAACCGTTTGAAATCGAATAGTTCCGTCGCCCGCGTCATTGATGATCCCTATTGAGCGATAAATGACGAGATCCACCTTACCCGATCATGGCCCCTTTTTAAAGGACCTTGGCATCCTTTGTATAAAGTTCTTGAAAAGGCGGTAGATCCACCCTCCAAAGAAGATGGGGGTCAGGGGATTGGCTAGTTGGTTCAGGTGCATGTTGCGTAGGAGCAGGTGTGGAACATCGAGGGGCACATGGTTGTGAATGCAGTGAAGGACCATCAGATCACGTAAGCCAACAACACCAGTACTGTCATGCCTTTGGCAGAGGGAGTTGCTAAGGACCCTATGAATGTAGCGGTATAGAGGGTCCCGCAACTGTGTGCTTTTGGTTTGGCTTGGGTTGTAGGCACCTTCCCCAATCTGAGCCCACGCTGCTTAGCGTTGGTTTTGCGGGAGTTCACGGAGACCACCCGTGTTTTCGTCGTCTCCGGCATCCTCTTCAGCATACAACCCAATGATTGACCCAAACTGTGTAATTGAAATTGAAAGCACATTCCCAGCACAACGAAACTCAACCCCGTCTTCATCAAACGGCTCTGCTTTTCCCTTGAATGCAAACGTGCTATAGAACTCCATGTTGTATTCGTGGATCGAATGGAGTCTAGTGCAGAGAGCCGCCCTAAGTGGACCAGTGACTAGAGTGTTGAAGCGGTCAATCTGCCCTACTGCTTCCAGGGTGTCTAGGCAAACTTGTCTTGGGTTTTCCTCGGACCTTGTTTGAAGAACTTCAAATCGGGCTTGAGCTGCCCATTCATTCTTGTTGAAGCGCATGAATTTCTTGGCCATCTGAAAGAAAACACAAAACAATTAGCATGGAACAGTAAGTTTTTGAAGAAAACTGAAACCAACCAGCTGAACACGGCCCTGTGTGCATTGAACACGCCCTGTGTTCGCAGGAAATCAGCTGGACACGCCCCCGTGTTCGCTGAGCACGGCCCCGTACTCAGGCGTCTGTTTCCCAAAAATCAAGTTTTTCGTCCCGGTTCCGAAAACAGGAAAATTTTTGGTTCAGTAGGGGCGGTTTTCCTCGAAAATGAAACCCCAAGTGCCGTTTTTCCAAAAAAAAGACGTTTACCCCTTCAATTTTATCTTTTTCGGTCCAAAAACAAGGGTTTGAGGTTTTTGTTTGAAATCTGGCAAATCTACAAACAATTCAAGTTGATTTACTTCCTATAACATGTAACTATACTACTACTAATAGATCTAAGCAAAAATTTGAGGTTTGATTTGGTTCAAGTTGAAGAACCCTAGATTTTTCCCCAAATTTTTTATGTTAAACTACATGCAAGTGATTAATCTAACTAACTATGATGATAGAATCATACCTTGACGTTATTGAATGGTGGAAGAACGTGAAAATCTTCAGAAAATCGCGGTGGAACCAGAGAGTTTTCGGGGAAACGGGTCGTGTTGAAGTGAGAAATGAAAGAAAAAGGGGTTTTTATCCCGTCAGTCACGCGAACACGGCCCCGTGGGCGGGTAAAATTATTTTTTTTTTATTTTTTTTTATATAGTGCACGTGTGAGTGACCTGTTTCCCAAAACTTGGTTTTAGAAATCTTACCGATTTAAAAGCTTTCCGACGTTCGTTACCTACAAGATAAGATGTTGATGCGTGAACCTTTGTTTATTCGTCGGCCGCTTGTAGCGAGATCTCATCTTCTTCATCCTCAATGAATCATTGGTAAAGCTTTAGCCTTTGGCCATTGACTTTGAATGGAATTCCATTCCGAGATCTAATCTCAATTGCACCGTGTGGAAAAATCTCGGTGATAGAAAAAGGACCCGTCCACCTAGACTTTAATTTACCGGGAAATAATCGAAGCCGTGAATTAAATAATAGAACCTGATCTCCTACCCGAAATTCATTAGGTTTAATGTGTTTATCATGCAAATTTTTCATTCTTTCCTTATAAATTTCGGAGTTAGAGTATGCGTGATTTCTCAATTCGTCTAATTCATTTAATTGAAAAAAATCGATTTTTACCGGCAATTTCTATGTCTAAGTTTACATTTTTAATTGCCCAGTAGGCTTTGTGTACGATTTTTACTGGCAAATGGCAACTTTTTCCATAGACAAGCCTATATGGGGTGCTACCTATTGTTGTTTTATATGCGGTTCGAAAAGCCCATAAAGCGTCGTCTAATTTATCGGCCCATTCCTTTTTGTTTAACCCTACGATTTTTTCAAGTATTATTTTTAAACCTCGATTAGTCACTTCGGCTTGTCCATTTGTTTGAGGGTGATATGCTGTTGAGATCCGGTGATAGACCCCATACCTTGTTATAATTTTTTCAAGTTGATGGTTACAAAAATGGGTACCTCTATCACTTATTAATGCTTTTGGAGTTCCAAAACGAGAGAATAATCGTTTCAGGAATCTTACCAAAACTCTTTCATCATTTGTTGGAAGAGCTTCCGCCTCGGCCCCTTTAGACAAGTAATCTATTGCCACAAGTATATATGTGTTTCCTTTTAACGGTGGGAAAGGTCCCATAAAGTCGAGTCCCCACACATCAAAAATTTCACAAACAAGAATGCTGTTTTGTGGCATTTCGTTTTTGGAAGAAATATTACCTGATCGTTGTCCTCCGTATGGACTTTCATGACAATGGCGGAGAATTCTTCTTGCTTCACTACCATGTACGCATCGGCGGATAAGTTGGTCGGCACACATTTTGAAAAGATAAGGATCTTCCCAAAAATAATGCTTTACATCGGCAAAGAATTTTTTTCTTTGATGATGTGGCCATCGTTTCCCGATTATTCTGCTAGCTAAGTAGTTAGCATAGTCGGCGTACCATGGCTCTTCTCGGTATTCCACCATTTCTAGGGACTCCGTTGGGAATTTTTCATTGATCAGCTCATCCCTAGTTGCCTCCAAAGCTGGATCTTCTAAGCGGGAAAGATGATCTGCAGCGGTGTTTTCTACTCCTCTTTTGTCTATTATTTCAATGTCGAATTCTTAAAGGAGTAGAATCCATCAGATTAAACGCGGTTTAGCATCCTGTTTCTTAAAGAGATATCGAATGGCTGCATGGTCTGTATAAACTATCGTTTTAGAAAGAACAAGATAAGAACGAAATTTATCAAAAGCAAATACTACAGCTAGTAATTCTTTTTCCGTTGTTGTGTAATTTTCTTGTGCATCGTTAAGTGTTTTACTATCGTAATATATTGGGTGAAAATGCTTATCTTTTCTATGTCCCAAGACGGCTCCAACTGCAAAGTCACTTGCATCACACATGATTTCGAAAGGTAACTTCCAATCAGGTGCTATCATGATAGGTGCATTGACTAGCATTTCTTTTAGTGTTAGAAATGCTTGGTTGCAATCCTTGTCAAAGATGAAATGAGCATCTTTTTCAAGTAATTTTGTTAAAGAGTCTATAAAATCCGGCATGCCCTCGGAAACTTCTGATGGCTCTTACTGAGGATGGTGGTGGTAATCGAGAAATAGTGTCTATTTTAGCTCGATCAACCTCCATTCCTTTGCTTGAGATTTTATGACTGAGTACTATTCCCTCCGTTACCATGAAATGGCATTTTTTCCCAATTAAGGGCTAGGTTAGTTTCCTCACATCGGGATAGCATTCGTTAAAGGTTATCGAGGCATTGGTCATATGAGTCTCCAAAGATAGAAAAGTCGTCCATGAAGACTTCCATAGTCTTTTCTATCATATCATGGAAGATGGCCACCATGCAATGTTGAAAAGTTGCGGGGGCATTACATAGACCAAAAGGCATGCGTCGATAAGCAAAAGTTTCGTAGGGACATGTGAATGTTGTCTTTTCTTGGTCTTCGGGTGCTATCGGAATTTGAAAGTAACCTGAAAAACCATCTAAGAAACAATAAAATTTGTGACCGGATAATCTTTCTAACATTTGATCAATGAAAGGTAAAGGAAAATGATCTTTCCTTGTTGCCTCATTTAATCGACGATAATCTATACATACTATCCATCCTGTGACGGTTCTTGTTGGTATTAATTCATTTTTCTCATTAGTGAACACCGTCATACCTCCCTTTTTAGGAACTACTTGGACGGGACTTACCCAACGACTATCGGAAATTGGGTAGATGAGTCCAGCATCAAGTAAATTGATGACTTCATTTTTAACCACTTCTTGGACGTTTGGATTCACTCTACGTTGTGGTTGTATTACCGATTTGTAGTCATCATTCATTAAAGTTTTGTGCTTGCACATGGAAGGGTTTATTCCTTTAATATCTACATGCTTCCAACCGATCGCGTTTTTGTGTTTTTTCAAAAGTGTGACTAATTTTTCTTTTTCTACACTAGTTAATTTTGACGAAATAATTACAGGTAACTTACCATCTTTGTCGAGAAAAGCATATTCCAAACCTTTTGGAAGTTCTTTGAGCTCAAGTGGTGGGTCTTTAGGAGATTCCTTATTTGGTTGCTCATTTTGATCAAGAACAAAAAATGTTTGTTCTATGGCGACCTCTTCTTCAACAAAGTGGTCGATTTCTTCTCTTGTATCGGGTGGCTCATCTTCATCTTCAATCAGGGGGTCATTATTGCCGAATGGATATTTCATTGAACGCTCAAGATTGACACTTCATTTAATGCCCCTAATTGAATGGGTAGAGTGTTATGCTTCTGATTTTTCAAAGCTTCGTGGGTTTTTACAAAAGGTCATCCCAACACTAACGGAGCGTCATCAAGGATGACGAAGTCGGTTGGAATTACCAATTGATTTGTTTGGACTAACACATCTTCAACTACTCCCATCGATTTTATTGTTTTCCGATTAGATAGAAAAATGGGTATTTGAAGTGGAGAAAAATCACCAATACTTAATTTTTCGAAAATGTAGTTGGGTATTATATTAACACAAAGATCTTTGTCAATTGTAATAATACTAATAAAGGAATTTTGAAAAAAACATGGAAACGGTGTAATGTTAATTTCAAATGGATCATCTTTTATTAGTGTAGTTTGATCATTTGTTAACTTAATGCTTGCCATTTCGTCAATTTTAGTGTTAGTGTTTAACTCTTTTAAAAACTTAGCATGAGTGGGTACTAAACAATGATTTTTGAAAGAAGGTGACAAGAGATTAATTTCTTGAAAATTAGACTCTTCTTGAATTTTAACATTAGCGGACTTACCATTTTCGTTGCTTAACTCATATGTCAGTTTTTCACTTACTTGTTCTTCCATTTTTACCTCTTTAACTATCTCTTCTTTATTACATGTTAATTCTTCCCTTACGCGGGATTCCTCTTCCCTTGCGCAGGCTTCTTTTATACAACGCTCGATAGTTTTAAGGTGTTCTATTATCTTACCGGCTATGAGAGAGATAGAATAAGGATCCTCAAAGCCTGAATTCGGAGGTTCGATCCTTGGTTCCTCATAGTACTCATATGAGGTAGACGGTTCGTACCATTGTTCCTCATTATAAGTATATGATGGATAAGGGTCGTAACTTGGTTCTTCATACTACTCATATGAGGTGGGTTGTTCACGCCATGGTTCCTCATAGTAAGCATATGAAGGTGTAGGCTCATATCTTGGTTCCTCAAAGTATGAGTATGAAGGCTCATACCTTGGCTCATCAAAATATGAGTATGAGGGAGAAGGTTCATACCTTGGTTCTTCATAGGATGTGTATGAAGTGGATGGCTCGTACCTGGGCTCCTCATAGTAGGTGTATGAAGGGGATGGTTCAAAGAGGTCACAATATTGTACCGAATGAGGGTTACCACAAATGGTACAATACTCTTACCTATAATCATCCTCCTCATAGTGGTAGTTGTAACCTCCTGAGTATTGATCCATAAGAATCACTCAGCAGACCACAACAGAGTCTCTGGACCAGAAAAAAAATGGAAACAGAGGCTGGACACGGCCCCGTGTTCAGGTTCTATATCTGGGCGTTTTAGAACATGTAACTGGTTTTGTGCAGCATGGGGGCGTGTTCAGCGAACACGACCCCGTGCTTAGACTCTGTATCTGGGAGTTTTATAAAAATTATGCAGCACAGCCCCGTATTCAATGAACACGGCCCCGTGTTCAGTCTACTGTAATGCAAAAACTACCTAAAAATGTAAAAATGTGCGCGCGGTTTTAAAAAGGTTTTGAAAAACTGATTAGGCCGTCGATTCTAAGCTTTCTTAAAATCCTTTTGTCCCCGACAACGGCGCCAAAAACTTGATGCGTGTGTAGCGTTATATGTTTTTGTTTATATTTTAAGCCCTTTTTAACACATTAGCCAAGTTTTAAATTTATAAAACACGGTATTCTACTAACACTAAACACACATATGGGCAAGTGCATCCATCGTGAGCGTAGTATGGCGTTGGTAAGATACCGAGGTCGTCCAAGGACACAAGAGCTTTTAGTACCAGTTTATCCTCAACGTCTAATCAAGTCTAAAGTTTTAGAAAAGGTTTTTTTTTTAACATGAAAAATAAAATGCTGAAAAATAAAAATAAAATAAAAACAGGTAGACAAGATGAATCACTTGGATCCGACTCGCCTTTAATGTAACCTTTGATGATTTCTGCACTTTTGCACTTTTTAAGAGATTATCTTAGTTATAGTAGTAGGCCCCTCTTTTGAAGGTGACGTTACCCTCAACCCAGTGGTTTGAGTCAGCAAGGATACAATCCCAAAGGGTCGGAATAATGAAAGATAATTAATTAAGTTATTAATGCGTAATGTGGTAGGCCCCTCTTTTGAAGGCGACGCTATCCTCAGCTAAGTGGTTTGAGTCAGCAGGGATACAATCCCAAGTAGCCGGGTTAATGTATTAATAGTAGTTTACTTAAGAGGGGATCAAGCCATTCGCACCCCCACCATCCAATACTAGTGGGTATTGAAGGAGGTCCTAGTAAGCTTGACCCAGGTCCTTGCAAGATCTATACACTGAACAAAGCTAAAACCTTACCAAACCATTCCCTTAACCCCCGATCCGGTAGCCAGCATATCTCTATATAGACCGTAGAGATATGAATGGTGAAAATCTTTTATTTTATATAGACAGTAAAATAACGCCAAGACACCACGGACAAATGATAAGGAAGTTTCACCTTCAACATAAGAAACTAGATATTAAAGTCATTAATACAAAACCAAATAAAAAGTGCGAAAAGATTAAAAATCAAAAGTATTACATTAAATGCTTGTCTTCACCAAGTGATGTAAGAGACTTAGGTAAACATGACCTTTGATTGTCAAGAACTCTTACTATCAATCTTGGATCCCGAGACTACTACACACACTCTAAGGTGGATGATGGATGATGGTGGTGGATGTGGGTGTTGTGATGGTGATGCAGTGGTGGTGAAGTGGGAGAGAGGTGGTTTGCCAAGGGATGCCTTTGAAGTGAGCCAAGCACCCCTAATTATAGCCTGCACAAAAGCCCGGACACGGCCCCGTGTCTGCTGGACACGGCCCCGTGGCCATCCTCTCTCTTTCTTCATTAATTACAATTGTCTACATTAGGCTCCACACGCCCCGTGTTCGCTGGGCACGGCCCCGTGTAAAGAAGCGTATCTGTACTATCAAGATTTGCAAGATTTTGCGAATCTTAGCGTTGACCATGGCCCGTGTTGAGCTGGGCACGCCCCCGTGCTGGGAATAGAAGCTTCTATCAGTTTGTTTTTTCTGCAGGCACTTGGCCACGCCCCCGTGTCCGCTGGGCACGGGGCCGTGGTCAGCCTTCTGATCTCTTGTTTTTTTGCTTGGGAAGATGTTGTCGAGGGGTCGGGCATGCCACGTTTATTCCTTTTCTTTTTATTTACGTTAGATTTTGTTGCATATTTGTTTCTTTTGTTCATTTAAGCTCATTTGGTCCTGAAAATACAAAAGGAAGACAAAAGCACGCTTTTTCCAACATTAGTACTAAAAAAGGGTTAGTTTTATACCTCATTTGATGTAATTTATATGTTGCATTTTACACACATCAGCTTCTAGCCGTCGTCAACCACCGCTGTTAACACCCTCATCATCTTCAATGGATGAATCAACTGCATCAGTCATCATCGGGAAGAGTACGTCCGGAGCCGATCTGATCCGATCGTCGAGAGAGAGAGAAACGAGATTGGGGGGTCTATCAGATAACCCGACTACCAGAGGAGTTCGTCGGCCACCGCCGGCTCCTCCCTGTGGTCTGCCTGATTGAAAACAAGAGAACGAGAGACGGGTGTCGGGTGTGCTTGTTGCCGGACAAACGAGAGAAAGGAGGAGGAGGTTTAGGGGTGTTTTACAGGAGGAAAGGGGCTGCCAATCGTCATCATGTGCCGCCACGCTGGTCGCCGGGATCGGAGATCGAGAGGGAGAGATCGAGGGGTTGGGGGTGAGTGTGGATAAACTGTATTTTGTATGTGTATGTGTCTGATGTTTGATTTTATGGATGAGGTTTCCTTCTTGTGGCTTAAAAATGTTGCAGAGAAGAAGAACTCATGGAACGGGTGATGAAATGAGGAAGTGTAGGGTTCACTCCTCTTTTATACACTAGGATTTCCTTTAGGTGGGCTTGGGCCCAAGGCTTGGCCCAATCACATTTCAGAAGCCCGTTAACATTTCAGAACCCGTCTTCGCACCCGAACTGCATGTAACGTCGAAAAATAAAATTTTAGGGTCACAGATACGTGAAATAGTATCGTTTATCATTATTAGACACGTAATTTGTCGGTTGCGCTATAACGCGTAAAATTCGTCGTGGTTTGTTTTCAATCCGTTTTTCGTTCTGATTTCGAATACAGATATTAAAATTTTATTACGAAGCTAAACATATCGTAAAATTTTCGTATTTGTCAGCGTTGTCAGTATTTTGTACGGTATCAATTTGTTACCGCTTATTATTCCGCAGTTGATCCGAAAATTTCCATACGCACACTGTAGCGTCCGATAAGCGTTCCTAGGCATTCCAATAGCCTAGTTAAGCTAATTCGTGTCTTAAACACTATTTGTTATCGTACTAATGTTTGTTAATCGTGTAATTAAGAGCCGTAAATTACCGGTTCTCACAGAAATGATGCCCACCAAATGTTTGATAATATGCCTAAATAAGTTTTATTGAACTTGTTAGTGCATTTATATGTCAATTGGTAGTTTGACTTTTTGAAAGTCAAACTGATGTACAATAGATTTGAATGAAAAAGATGGTATAAAAGTCCATAAGGTGATGGTCATGGTGTAGGATGTCTAATCTAACCATCTTTTGGATGTTATATTATAGTTTGACACTTGACGAGCTATGTGGGAGCTTGGAAAGGAATGAGTCAAATGGATCAAGACGCGAGAAGGCTTAAACGAACACCTCCTAGATTAGAAGTTTTGTTTTTAAATGAAGAGTAGACGGTTAAAATCGATGATTTGTTAAAGCCGAGACTTTATGGTATAAACCATAACGGGTCAAACGAACAAAATGGCGAATAATCACAGTTAGGTTATTAACATAAATACTTTTAGAAATACAACCCCATGGTGAAAACCATAACTGGTTAAACGAGCAAAATGGCGAGTAATCACATTTAGGTAATTGACATAATGAATTTTGAAATATGACTTTCTGACGCGAACTAAATTGGTCAAACTAGTAAAAATGAGTTTTTTGTGATAAACCAATAAACTTTTGAAATATGACTTTCTGACGCGAACCGAATGGGTCGAACAAGTAAAAATGAGTTTTTGGTGATAAACCAATAAACTTTTGAAATATGACTTTCTGACACGAACCGAATTAGTCGAACAAGTAAAAATGAGTTTTTGGTAATAAACCAACAAACTTTCGAATAACGACTTTGTGACACGAACCCAATGGGTCAAACAAGTAAAAATGAGTTTTTGGTGATAAATCAATAAACTTTCGAAATATGACTTTCTGACGCGAACCAAATGGGTCGAACAAGTAAATGAGTTTTTGGTGATAATCCAATAAATGATAAACCAGTAAACATTCAAATATAACTTTTTGACGCAAACAAACGGGTCAAAAATGAATTTTTGATAATAAACACTTGTTGACGTGAACCAAACGGGTCAAAGAAGTAAAAAGTGAGTTTTGGTGATAAGCACTTGCTGACGCGAAACAAACGGGTCAAACAAGTAAAAATTAAATTTTTGTGATAAACACTTGGTGACGCGAACCAAACGGCTTGAACAAGCAAAAAATGTGAGTTTTTTTTGTAATAAGCACTTGCTGACGCGAAACAAACGGGTCAAATAGGTAAAAATGAATTTTGGTGATAAATAACATAAAGATTGATTTAAACGCAATAAAAAAGGAGGAGCGAACCAAGAACAGTCAAAAGGAGAAACGGGTCATGCGGGTCAAATGGTGATCACCATTTGAATCCAGTATTTAATGTTTTGTTTTGTCAAGTTTCATGCTTATAGGTAAGAATAATGTATGTGCATGCATTGCCACGAATTGGAAAGAAATAACCATCGTAAGGTGTGGATAACGAGTCAATGGTTTTGACTCGCGCCAGGTATGTATAAAAGGTTATGCTTTCGGTAGGGGCTTATGGCTCGGATAAAGAGGGATGAGTCAAATTTGGATAATAGATTAACCCAAGTGAAATGCATTTAGCATTTTGGGTAAAATGACCATTCGAGCCAAGGACATGTACTTTATGCGGAAATGGACTACATTGACTAAAATGCCCCAGGTGATGTGTAACAACTCTTGCCAAAATTATTATTTCTTATTTTATTAATGTCCATTAGGAAACCCTAATTGAGACCCCCAAGTAGTATGGCATGACCCATAATTTTTTAGAACAATCGAAACTAGGATCAGGGCCCCCTAAAACTCAAGGGGGGGGTATATGAGTCAAATTTGGATAATAGATTAACCCAAGTGAAATGCATTTAGCATTTTGGGTAAAATGGCCATTCGAGCCAAGGACATGTACTTTATGCGGAAATGGACTACATTGACTAAAATGCCCCGGGTGATGTGTAACAACTCTTGCCAAAATTATTATTTCTTATTTTATTAATGTCCATTAGGAAACCCTAATTGAGACCCCCAAGTAGTATGGCATGACCCATAATTTTTCAGAACAATCGAAACTAGGATCAGGGCCCCCTAAAACTCAAGGAGGGTATCCCCTAATTGATAATTATCCTCAAAACCGTTTGTAAAACACGAATTTCGTTGAATGTTGACTCACATGGGCTATGTGGGACACGAGGCTACCCTACCCTAAAAGGGTAGCCGTCGCGCCACGCGCAGGAACCAGGTGGTCCTGGCGCGACGCGCGAGGGGGACCAAATTTCAGTATAAATGTAGGGGTTTGGCACTTGCATGGCTGTCTTGTTTCGACGTTAAAATTCGTTACGTACGTTGAGTTATACACCATTTCGTTCAAAAAACACACACAAGCACGAATCTCTGCTGCGACAACAGGGTAATAACTCGATCACTGCTACGATACAATGTCCAATCGATTGAAACCGATCCGATGGATGCTTAAGTGCTGCCCGAATTCGGGCTATACTTTGGCATTCGTCGTGAGGGTTTTGATTTCGTGAGCTTATCGTAAATGTTGTATTAAGTTACTGACCTAGTTTCGTATGCATTGTTATTTACCTAGGTTGCGAGACTAAATCAGTAGGCAAGGTTCTGTCCAATTAAACTTGCAATGTGAGTCATTCTCTTTTTATCAACAATGTTTTATAATACCCAAATTATTTTCAAAAGTTATAATTACAGGGATTAAGTCTTGGTTATCTTGAATCACTGGCAAGTGGGGTATTGTGCACATTACTAATTTCTCATGGTTAGGTTCACCAACCTAACAGTGACAATCATCACTACTTGGGTGAAAGGACCCAATAGTGGTATGACCATCGTCACCAGGGTGTGACACGGGGCCAGATAAAAATAAGATAGTAGCCATTGTAATCGCTCTTATGCTGTAATCTATAACTAATGTGTCGTTTTATTTAACCTGAGTAACTCGCCAGTATTTCCCCACTGATAAAATCTTTTTAAACATATTTCAGGTGAATTACTGTGAACCAGGGAAAAAGTGATGCGTAGCACTAAAAGCTTGAAGGGGTGGCTCAGTAAAATAAATAAATATGTTTTGTAAAACATGGAATTTCCTCGTGAAATTTCCTTTATTGTAAATTATGGGTTTTGTCCCCAAATTGAGAAATAAAATAATTGGGCATTGTCAGTCTAAACGATCCTGCTAATTTTTCCGCTGCCAAATCAAATACAATTACCACGGGTTTCTGTCCCGCGGCTCCTGGAACGGATAAAACCGGGTCGCGAGGGGGGGGCGTGACAGAAAAAGGTGGTATCAAAGCCACTGATTTAAAGCCAATTAAGTATTTAGAAAAACTTAATTTTTTAGATTGTCATTTTGTGATTCTGTGAAAATCTAATTTAATAAATACAATTTTAACTTAAATTTGTGTGTGTTTCTTCATGTATGCTAACAGCATGAATGAACTGTCGGAGGTACTCCGAAACTTTACTATCCATACCACCAATATGGATACTACAGGAAACCCATCTGGCTACCAAGCAGATACTGAGGAGCCCATGATGTTCCAGGCCCAACCGCAGGAGAAACCAAAGCCTAAAAAGAGGAGGAGAATTTTGGATTGGAAGCATGGGCGTAGGAAGAAGCCAGCTGCCCCGAAAGTTAAAAAGACTGAGCATCCAAAGGATAAAGGAAAGGGAAAGGAGATCGGGGAAAGTTCAGGGCAAGCCCAGGAAATGCCACCATGGGAGGAGCTTGATCGCAAATTGGCGAATTGTGACCTCATCAGACCTGCCGATGAAAACCTTTTCAATTACCCCTGATGCGTGTGTGGTGTGTATATAATTTTAAGTATATTTTAAGCCCTTTTTACACGTTAGTCAAGTTTTAAATTTATAAAACACGATATTTTACTAACACCAAACACACATATGGGCAAGTGCACCCATCGTGAGCGTAGTATAGTGTTGGCAAGATACCGAGGTCGTCCAAGGACACAAGAGCTTTTAGTACCGGTTTATCGTCAACGTCTAATCAAATCAAAAAGTTAGAAAAAGGTTTTAAACTAGAAAAAATAAAAACTAACTAAAATGCTGAAAAATAAAATAAAATAAAAACAGATAGACAAGATGAATCACTTGGCTCCGACTCGTGTTTAGTGTAACCTTTGATTATTTCCGCACTTTTGCACTTTTTAAGAGATTATCTTAGTTATTGTAGTAGGCCCCTCTTTTGAAGGTGATGTTACCCTCATCCCAGTAGTTTGAGTCAGCAAGGATACAATCCTAAAGGGTCGGATTATTGAAAGATAATTAATTAAGTTATTAATGCATATTATGGTAGGCCCCTCTTTTGGAGGTGACGTTACCCTCGGCTAAGTAGTCTGAGTCAGCAGGGATACAGTCCTAAGTAGCCGGATTAAAGTATTAATAGTAGCTTACATATGAGGGGATCAAAGAGTTTGGACCCACGCCATCCAATACCGGTGGGTATTGAAGGAGGTCCTACTAAATTTGACCCAGGTCCTTGCAGGATCTATACACTGAACAAGGCAAGACTCTTTCCAAACCGTTCCTTTAACCCCCGACCAGGTAGCCAACATACCTCCATATAGACCGTGGAGATATGAATGGTGAAAATCTTTTATTTTATATAGATAGTAAAATAATGTCAAGACACCACAGAAAAACGATAAGGAAGAATCACCTTCAACATAAGAAACTAGTTATTAAAGTCATTAATACATAACCAAGTAAGAAGTGCGAAAATATTAAAAATAAAAAGTATTACACTAGACACTTGTCTTCACCAAGTGATGTAAGAGACTTAGGAAAACATGGCCTTTGATTGTCAAGAACTCTTACGATCAATCTTGGATCCCGAGAGGACTCACACACTCTACGATGGACAATGGATGATGGTGGTGGATGATGGTGTTGTGATGGTGGTGGGTGGTGGGTGAAGTGTGAGAGAGGTGGTGTGCCAAGGGATGGTTTGCAAATGAGCCAAGCACCCCTATTTATAGCCTGAACAGTAGCCCGGACACGGCCCCGTATCCATTGGGCACGGCCCCGTGTCCACCTTCTTCTCTGTCTTCATTAATTGCAGTTTGTCAGCATTAGTTGACCACGCCCTCGTGTCCGCTGGGCACGACCCCGTGTGCAGAAGCGTATCTGTACTATCAAGATTTGCCTGGATTCTGCGAATCTTATAGTTGACCACGGCCCCGTGTCTGCTGAGCACGGCCCCGTGGTGGGCGATAGAAGCTTCTACAGCTTTGTCTTTTCTGCTGACACTTGGGCACGCCCTCGTGCTCATTGAGCACGGGGCGTGTTCAGTCTTCTGTTCTCTTGTTTTGCTTGGGAAGATGCTGTCGGGGAGGTCGGGCATGCCACGTTTGTTCCTTTTCTTGTATTTATGTTAGATTTAGCTGCCTTTTTGCTTCTTTTGTTCATTTGAGCTCATTTAATCCTGAAAATACAAAAGGAAGACAAAAACATACTTTTTCCAACATTAGTACTAAAAAAGGGTTAGTTTTATGCCACAATTGATGTAATTTAAATGTTGCATTTTGTGCACATCACCCCGCTGAATCACAACTCCCAGTTAATTTGCAACCCGCTATCCCAGGTCCTATTGTCAGCCACTGACTTCTACCCGGAGAGCTGGAGGAATGGTGGACGAGTGACTGGCAATTTCAGAATTTTATGAATAACCCCAACGTCTATTTTCCCCAGTTTGACCCAGAACCTGCACCAAACCCACCTATGAGCACAGAAAACTTGGCTGAACTCCGCCACTATGGCAAGGAGCTAGTGAACGTAGGAAATAGAATTCGGGAAGTGGGGGAGAAAATCACATGGAAATACGACGAGAGGGAGCGTCGTTTCTGAAGTGCCAGCTGACTGTGGGTGTGTGTGGTTGTATGGTTGTATAATATTAACAATATAAAAACAATATAAAATAATAATATAATATTGTATAATAACTTAAAAATAAAACTTTTGTAATATAACCAGTGTGTATCGATGCATACTAATATATATAAAAATGCGAAAGTCGCTAAGTCGACAATTTTGGCTATACGTGTTGACATGATTATGTGTGATTGCTTTATGGCGTTTGATTGTTATTTATTTGGTGATAATAATTTGCATATATTGTTAATTATTCAGATGGAAAACACGGAAAATCAACCAGTCAATGAAGTTAATCAATCTGAATAAAACAATGAGGATCATTTCCTTAATAGGCAAGACATAGAAAATATCGTCGCTCAGGGAATAGCCAACGCTATCCCCGCAATTGTCGTTGCTGTTAAAAACCCCGTTGAACCCTCACAACCCAACCACAGCAAGCGTACTCATGATGACAACTTCAGTAACAGTGTTAACGGAGGCAGTAACAATGATAATAATGTGATTCAAGCCCCGATACTTAAGAAAATGAAAGTTGCAACACCTGGTTGCACTTATAAAGAATTTCTTGCTTGTAAGCCAGTTGAATTTACAGGCAATGAAGGGACGACTGCTGCACTGCGTTCGTTAGAGAAAACCGAAGCAGTAATTAAAATAAGTAAATGCGTCGAAGAAGACAAGGTTATGTATGCATCCTACCTCTTCAAGGAAGAAGCATTGGAATGGTGGAATACTGTGATGCAAGCCAAAGGAAGTGACATGGCTTATGCCATGAGTTGGGAAGAATTTAAGCGATTGGTAGAAAGGAAATTCTGTCCCGAATATGAAAAGAAACAAATGGCGAATAAGTTCCTGAGCCACCGGATGGTGGATGTTGACTGTCGAGGGTATACTTCGAAATTCTTCGAATATGCCAGAATTGTACCAACTCTGGCTTCGCCAGAACCGGTACTTATTTCTCGCTATATTTGGGGTTTAATTAGCGAGATTTGGGATATCGTCAAAGCTGCGAGACCCCGCACAATTGACGATGCGGTGGAATTAGCCAACACCTTGACCGACGGACTGGTGCGCACGCGAGAAGAAAACAGGAAGAAGGAATTGGCACAAAAGATTACCCAAGGCTTCCGTGGAGGTAATATTAGTAATTACAAGAAAAAGGGTACTGTCCACTGCTCCATTTTGCAGTACCTGTAAAAGAAAGCACTTTGGAAAATGTAAGGGGTACTGTAACTTCTGCAAAATTCTGGGGCACCAAGAAGAAGACTGCAGAAGAAAGAAATCAACAATTTGCTTCAAGTGTGGAGAAGCTGGACATTTTAGACCAGACTGCCCTAAACTGGTCAAACCAGCTGACAACAAGGCCAAACCTGCAGAAGGAACTACCAAAAAGAATTCAAGAGCCTTCCAGTTGACTACACAGGAAGCAGATCTGATTCCGGACGTAATAGCGGGTACGTTCCTAGTTCACGACGTTTATGCAAAAGTATTATTTGACTCTGGTGCAAACCAAAGTTTTATAAATACTTCATTCTGCCAAGCTCTTAAGTTACCTTTAAGCATACTTAGGCAGATTTATATAGTAGAAACGGCAGATGGAAATTCTGTTAGCATAGATAAGATTCTGAAAGAAGGAAAGATAGAACTTTCAGGCCATAAATTTTCTGCAAACCTGCTACCTATGAAGTTAGCCGGGTTCGATGTCGTGTTAGGAATGGATTGGTTAGTAGCCAACACGCTCGAATCCTCTGTGATAAGAAGTCCATAGAAATTCATACACCTACAGGAGAAATAATTATGATTACAGGAGATAAGCCACGTAAACCAATGAAGTTCATTTCAGTAATGAAAGTTTCTAGTTATGAACGAAAGCAAGGAATAGTGTATATGATTTCAGTAATCATTAGCACTAGAGGTAAGGAACTTAAGGAAATTCCTGTAGTATCAGAATACCAGGATGTATTCCCGGAAGAACTACCAGGATTGCCACCAGATAGGGAAGTAGAGTTTAGAATTCATCTAATTCCTGGAACTACACCAATAGCTAAGGCACCTTATCGATTAGCACCCACCGAAATGTTAGAACTGAAAAAGCAGTTAGATGAATTGCTAAGTAAAGAATTCATACAACCTAGTTCATCCCCTTGGGGAGCCCCGGTGCTGTTTGTGAAAAAGAAAGATGGTTCCATGCGAATGTGTATCGATTATAAGGTTACAATTAAGAATCGAGTTACCTAGGATTGATGATCTTTTCGATCAACTTCAGGGAGCTAGATATTTTTCTAAGATAGATTTATGCTCCGGATACCATCAGTTGAAGGTACAAGAGGAAGATATACCTAAAACTGCTTTCAGAACTAGGTATGGTCATTACGAGTTTACAGTCATGCCCTTTGGGTTAACGAATGCTCCTGCAGCATTCATGGACATGATGAATAGAATCTGTAAACCGCACTTGGATAAATTTGTAATTGTCTTCATCGACGATATACTTATTTACTCCAAAAGTCAGGACGAGCATTGTGAGCATCTACGTGCACTCTTAACTCTGTTAAGAAAAGAAAAGCTTTACGCCAAATTCTCGAAGTGTGAATTTTGGCTACAAGAGGTACAATTCTTAGGACACATGGTGAATCACGAGGGTATTCACGTAGATCCCTCCAAAATAGAAGCGATCACGAAATGGAAGGTCCCGTAATCAGCTACGGAAATTAGAAGTTTTCTAGGATTAGCTGGGTACTATAGACGGTTTATTAAGGACTTTTCCAAGATAGCTGTACCATTAACTAAGCTAACCTGTAAAACAGTTAAGTTTGAATGGGGACCTAGGCAAGAGGAGGCTTTTAAGATTTTAAAGCAAAGGTTAACAAACGCCCCAATTCTAGCCTTGCCAGAAGGAACAGAAGATTTTGAAGTTTACTGTGACGCTTCTAAACTAGGATTAGGATGTGTGCTGATGCAACACAAAAAGGTAATTGCGTATGCCTCAAGACAATTGAAAAGGCACGAGGAAAATTATACGACTCATGACTTAGAATTAGGAGCGATCATTTTCGCCCTTAAAATTTGGAGACATTATCTGTATGGAAGTAAGTTTACTGTCTATACGGATCATAAGAGTTTAAGGTATATATTTGGGCAAAAAGAATTAAACATGAGACAAAGAAGATGGATGGAAATTCTAAGTGACTACGACTGTGATATTCAATATCATGAGGGAAAGGCAAATGTAGTCGCAGATGCCATAAGTCGTAAGTATCATGAGCAACAAAGACGGGTTCGTGCTCTTAGATTAAATCTACAATTAGATTTAATGGAACAACTGAAGAATGTTCAAGAAACAGCAGTCAAGGATGATGCTGAAGGAATGAAAGGAAGGATAAAGGAATTAGAACAAGGAACTGATGGAATTTGGAGATTCCACAAGAAAAGGATTTGGGTACCTAAGCAAGGAAAATTAAGAAATAAAATTCTAGAAGAAGCCAATAAATCTAGATATACCATGCACTCGGGTAATAATAAGATGTACCAAGATTTAAGAAATAATTTCTGGTGGATAGGAATGAAAAATGACATAGCTAGATATGTATCTAAGTGTCTAACTTGCTCACAAGTTAAGGCAGAGCACCAGAAACCTTCAGGGTTACTCCAACAGTTAGAAATGCCTGTATGGAAATGGGAACTAATAACTATGGATTATGTTACTAAGTTACCCAAAACCAGAAAAGGTAACGACGCGATTTGGGTAATTGTGGATCAATTAACCAAATCAGCTCATTTTCTACCCATGAAGGAAACCTTTAGCATGGAAAGGTTAGCAAAGTTATATGTAGACGAGATAGTATCCTTACATGGAGTCCCACTCTCCATTGTATCGGATAGGGATAGTCGTTTCACTTCACATTTATGGACAAGTTTCCAAGAAGCAATTGGCACCCGACTGAATTTAAGTACTGCCTACCATCCCCAAACAGACGGACAGAGTGAAAGGACAATCCAAACCCTGGAAGACATGCTCAGGGCATGTGTAATAGATTTTGGTGGAAACTGGGATGACCACCTACCTTTAATCGAATTCTCCTATAACAATAGTTATCATTCAAGCATTGAGGCTGCCCCATTCGAAGCACTGTATGGACGAAAATGCTGAACACCAGTCTGCTGGGCGGAAATAGGAGAAAATCAATTATCAGGTCCTGAAATTGTACAAGAAACCACCGACAAGATAACTCAAATCAAGGAAAGACTGAAGACGGCTCGAGATTGCCAGAAAAATTATGCCGACAATCGACGTAAGCCGTTAGAATTTCAAGTCGGAGACAAATTACTCTTGAAAGTCTCTCCTTGGAAAGGAATAGTTCGGTTCGGTAAGAAGGGGAAGCTAAGCCTAAGGTATATAGGACCATTTCCAGTAATCCAACGAATAGGACCAGTCGCATATCGCTTACAACTACCAGAAGAGCTAGCCGGAGTACATGACGTATTTCATGTATCCAACCTCAAGAAATGTTTATCTGACGAGTCCCTGGTAGTACCTCTTCAAGATATAGAGGTAAATGAAAAGTTGAAATTTGTAGAGAAACCGCTACAAATAGAAGACAGAAAGGTCAAGTTTCTCAAGCATAAGAGACTGGTGCTAGTCAAAGTCAAATGGGAGTCGAAAAGAGGACCAGAGTATACATGGGAACTAGAATCAGAAATGAAGCGAAAGTATCCTCACCTATTCCAGTAAATCTCGAGGACGAGATTTTAAATAAGGTGGGGAGGATGTAACAACTCTTGCCAAAATTATTATTTCTTATTTTATTAATGTCCATTAGGAAACCCTAATTGAGACCCCCAAGTAGTATGGCATGACCCATAATTTTTCAGAACAATCGAAACTAGGATCAGGGCCCCCTAAAACTCAAGGGGGGGTATCCCCTAATTGATAATTATCCTCAAAACCATTTGTAAAACATGAATTTCGTTGAATGTTGACTCACCTGGGCTATGTGGGACACGAGGCTACCCTACCCTAAAAGGGTAGCCGTCGCGCCACGCGCAGGAACTAGGAGGTCCTGGCGCGACGCGCGAGGGGGACCTAATTTCAGTATAAATGCAGGGGTTTGGCACTTGCATGGCTGTCTTGTTTCGACGTTAAAATTCGTTACGTACGTTGAGTTATACACCATTTCGTTCAAAAAACACACACAAGCACGAATCTCTGCTGCGACAACAGGGTAATAACTCGATCACTACTACGATACAAATGTCCGATCGATTGAAACCGATCCGATGGATGTTTAAGTGCTGCCCGAATTCGGGCTATACTTTGTCATTCGTCGTGAGGGTTTTGATTTCGTGAGCTTATCGTAAATGTTGTATTAAGTTACTGACCTAGTTTCGTATGCATTGTTATTTACCTAGGTTGCGAGACTAAATCAGTAGGCAAGGTTCTGTCCAATTAAACTTGCAATGTGAGTCATTCTCTTTTTATCAACAATGTTTTATAATACCCAAATTATTTTCAAAAGTTATAATTACAGGGATTAAGTCTTGGTTATCTTGAATCACTGGCAAGTGGGGTATTGTGTACATTACTAATTTCTCACGGTTAGGTTCACCAACCTAACAGTGACAATCATCACTACTTGGGTGAAAGGACCCAATAGTGGTATGACCATCGTCACCAGGGTGTGACACGGGGCCAAATAAAAATAATATAGTAGCCATTGTAATCGCTCTTATGCTGTAATCTATAACTAATGTGTCATTTTATTTAACCTGAGTAACTCGCCAGTATTTCCCCGCTGATAAAATCTTTTTAAACATATTTCAGGTGAATTACTGTGAACCAGGGAAAAAGTGTTGCGTAGCACTAAAAGCTTGTAAAGGTGGCTCAGTAAAATAAATAAATATGTTTTGTAAAACAGGGAATTTCCTCGTGAAATTTCCTTTATTGTAAATAATGGGTTTTGTCCCCAAATTGTGAAATAAAATAATTGGGCATTGTCAGTCTAAACGATCCTGCTAATTTTTCCGCTGCCAAATCAAATACAAATACCACGGGTTTCTGTCCCGCGGCTCCTGGAACCGATAAAACCGGGTCAGGGGGCCGTGACATGATGGGTCGGGCAAACTACCCCTAGGGGTAGATTAAAATGAGTCACATAATTGGGGTTGTCTTTTAGTAACATTAAAATGGGAGGCGTAGACCTTTTGATTTATATCTCTTAATGGATCACTTTGGTAAAATGTCATACCGGAGGGTAAAATTGGAATATAAAGGTTTTACTAGAATAAACCACCACAAAGGAAGTTGCAGTGGAAGATATTATGAAAATCTTGATAAAGAAGTAGGAGGCATGAGCTAGAATGTGAAATGCCTACAAACGGGTCGGTTGGTTAATTAACTTCAAACCGAAATAGTGATTTGAAAAGAAAACACATTTTCAGCTGACACGACTGGGTGAAAACCTGACCCGGTCGGGTAAGGGTGCTGGAAAAAAAAGAAGACAAGTTTCACTTAACACGGTCGGGTGGAAATCTGGCCCGACCGGGTAAGGAGGCTGCACAAAAAAAATGTGTGCTTAATGTTTTCGTTCAAATGTTTCGATTACTAATCGATTGACCGCATAATGTCGCAGACCCCGACCCCTACCCCGGGAGTGGGCGCCGCGAGCGAGTCAAGTGGTATCGGTGTTTATTAATTTGGCAACGGAAATGAGACATCAGGACCGTAGTTAGAAAATAGTTTCAAAGTTGAAAACACCAAACTTTATAAGAAATAAATGGGATAAACCTAATTTTCATTCACAATACATTTATAGGGATACACCCTAATTATTGAAAACATAATCTCCTTTTTATTTAGGTAACTTTTTATAGCCACTTCTTTAAGCCTTCAGTGTTCTCCAGCTGGCTTCTATTAGCTTCACATTAAGTTACCTGAAACGCGTTTTGAAAAGGTTTTATCAGCAAGAAATACTGGTGAGTGCATCCCAGTTTAATCAAAATAAGCTTTTATAACTTTACAGTATTGAGAGGGATTACAATGTTTATATCTACCAATATACTCATTCAGTATTTGTCATGTTCACAGTTCCATGACTGTGGTCATGTTACTCATTGGCTAACTCGTCGTCCAATAATAAAGGATTACTAGTAGTGTATACAAAACACCACATACCGGCAGCAATTGTAGAATACATAGACTCAATCACTGTTAAGTATAATTGAAAACATTTTAGGTTTTGTAAAATAGTTTGGTAGAAAAAGAGAACGACTCACATTGTAGACTTAGATAATTCTACAGCTTCCTGTTGTTGTTCCTGATTATAGTCTATTAAAAATAAACAATGCACACGTGTTAGTAAGATAACCCAAATCACTTATCCATACAACATGATACAGAACGCCAACGAACTTAGTCAGGCAGAGCCTTGACATGCGTTACGGAGCTCTAGATCAATCAGGTAGGTAACAGATTAGTGATCAGGGGTTAAAATACTTACAACGTGGCAGAGCTTCGTGTTTTAGGGGTATTATACTCGATTATTTTCGCACTATAAGGGACAGAGAGAAAAGAAATTTGAACGATCTGCAACTGAAGCCGATCGCCTCCATTTATAGGCTGATCTTGGGGTCTCTCGCGCCCCGCGAGTCCCCTCTCTTGTTCCTTCGTGACCCGCGAGCCAGTAGACTAGGGCTTAGCTTTGATTACTCACAAGTGTAGGTCTTACACATAACCGGACACGTGGCAGCCTGAGGTTTCGCCATATGACACTCGGTCGCGCCCCGCGACTCGAAAGACCATGGGGTTCGCGGCCCGCGAGCAACCTATTTTTCTTATTTTGTTTGATTTTTATTAAAATTAAAGTTAGACGAGCCCGTTTACGAGTATTCGGGGTATTTTAGGAGCATTTAGGGGTGTTTTTGAGGGTTGTTATATCCTCTCCACCTTGTTTTAAATCTCGTCCTCGAGATCTACTGGAACAGGTGTGGATATTTCCGTTGCATTTCTAACTCGAGCTCCCAAGTGTATTCTGGTCCTCTTTTCGAATCCCATTTTACCTTGACCAGAACTAATCTCTTGTGTTTGAGATTCTTGATCTTTCTATCTTCAATCTGGAGTGGTTTCTCTACAAACTTAAGTTTCTCATTTACCTCTATGTCCTGAAGAGGTATTACTAATAATTTGTCTGCTAAGCACTTTTTAAGATTACATACATGAAACACATCATGTATTCCTGTCATTTCCTATGGCAGTTGTAGCTGATAAGCTACTGGTCCTGTTCTTTTGATAATCTGAATAGGTCCAACATAGCTTGGGCTTAGCTTTCCTTTTTAATGAATCTGACCACTACTTTCCATGGAGAAACTTTTAACAATACCATATCTCCAACTTGAAATTCCAATGGTTTTCGTCTGTTATATGCATAACTCTTTTGACGATCTCGTGCTGCTTTTAGTCTTTCCTTGACTTGCATAATCTTGTCTGTTGTTTCTTGCACTATCTCTGGTCCAGATAGTTGCTTTTCTCCGATCTCTGCCCAACAGACTGGAGTTCGACACTTTCGTCCATAAAGTGCTTCAAACGATGCAGCATTGATGCTGGTATGATAGCTGTTATTGTAGGAAAATTCTATTAATGGTAAATGATCGTCCCAATTTCCTCCAAAATCAATTACACAGGCTCTAAGCATATCTTCCATTGTCTGAATTGTCCTTTCTCTTTGTCCGTCCGTTTGAGGATGATAAGATGTGCTTAGATTCAACCTGGTTCCCATTGCTTTTTGGAAACTTGTCCAAAAATGAGATGTAAAACGACTATCTCTATCAGATACAATAGATAAAGAAATTCCATATAATGAAACTATTTCATTTACATATAACTTGGCTAATTGTTCCATACTGAAAGTTTCCTTCATAGGTAAGAAATGAGCAGATTTAGTCAATCTGTCTACAATCACCCAGATTGTATCATTACCTTTTCGTGTCTTGGGTAATTTAGTAACAAAGTCCATTGTTATCTATTCCCATTTCCAATTGGCATTTCTAATTGCTGCAATAATCCTGAGGGTTTCTGATGTTCAGCTTTAACATATGAACAGGTTAGACATTTAGCACCATAGTTTGCTATATCCTTTTTCATTCCTATCCACCAGAAATTTCTTCTTAAATCTTGATACATCTTATCACTATCGGGATGTATCATATACTTAGACTTATGGGCTTCTTCTAGAATTCTGTGGCGTAGGTTTCCTTGTTTAGGTATCAAGATTCTTTTTTGATATATGGAATTTCCAAATTCCATCTAATCCTTGTTCTAACTCTTTAATCATACCTTTTAAACCTTCAGCATCGTCCTTGATTACTGTTAATAGTACCTCTCTAATTTGCTCATTTAAATCTATCTACAGATTTAATCTGAGAGAGCGTACTCGTTTTGGCTTTTCATGATACTTTCGACTTAAAGCATCTGCTACTACATTAGCTTTTCCTGCATGATACTGGATGTTACAATCATAGTCGCTAAGAATCTCCATCCAACGTCTCTGTCTCATATTTAATTCCTTTTTTCCAAAAACATATCTTAAACTATTATGATCTGTGAAGACAACAAATTTACTACCGTAAAGATAGTGTCTCCAAATCTTAAGGGCAAAAATTATGGCTCCTAACTCTAGATCATGGGTTGTATAATTCTCTTCATGTTTCTTAAGCTGTCTAGAGGCATAAGCTATAACCTTTTGATGTTGCATTAACACACATCCATATCCTAACTTAGACGCGTCACAATAGACTATAAAGTCTTCAGTTCCTTCTGGCAACGCGGGTATGGGTGCGTTGGTTAATCTTTGCTTTAAAATTCTAAAGGCTTCTTCCTGTTTTGGTCCCCATTCAAACTTAACTGATTTGCAGGTCAGTTTAGTTAATGGAATGGCTATTCTAGAGAAATCTTGGATAAACCGTCTATAATATCCTGCCAGTCCAAGAAAACTTCTTACTTCCGTTGGTGATTCAGGGACTTTCCATTTGGTAATCTCCTCGATTTTTGTGGGATCCACATGAATTCCTTCATGATTAACCAGATGTCCAAGGAATTGTACTTCTTGTAACCAGAATTCACATTTTGAGAATTTAGCATAAAGCTTTTCTTTCCTTAATAATGTCAGAAGTATATGTAGATGTTCCGCATTCTCCTCCTTACTCTTAGAGTAAATTAGAATATCATCTATAAAGACAATTATGAATTTATCCAGGTATGGTTTACATATCATGTTCATCATGTCCATAAATGCGGCTGGGGCATTGGCTTAAACCAAATGGCATGACTGTAAATTCATAATGACCGTACCTTGTTCTGAAAGCAGTTTTAGGAATGTCCTCTTCCTGTACTTTCAATTGATGATATCCTGAGCATAAATCTATCTTAGAAAAGAATCGAGCTCCTTGAAGTTGATCGAACAGATCATCGATTCTCGGTAGTGGGTACTGATTTTTAATTGTAACCTTGTTCAAGTCCCGGTAATCAATGCACATACGCATTGATTCATCCTTCTTCTTGACAAATAATACCGGTGCTCCCCATGGCGATTAACTAGGTTGTATAAAACCTTTGTCAAGTAGTTCGTCCAACTGTTTCTTCAGTTCCTGCATCTCCGTCGGTGCTAGTTGATATGGTGCTTTGGCAATTGGTGTAGATCCTGGTATTAGGTAAATTCTGAATTCAACCTCTCAATCTGGCGGTAATCCAGGTAACTCTTTTGGAAAAATGCCTGAGAATTTAGACACTACGGGAAGATCTTTTAATTCTTTTCCTTTAGTGTTAATGATTATTGAAATCATATACACCATTCCTCCTTTCCTTGCATAGCTTGCAGCTTTCATCACAGATATGAATTTTGTTGACCTGGTTGGCTTATCTCCTTTAATTGTGATCTTTTCACCCTTTGGTGTACTTACGTGCACAGACTTTTCATCACATAAAATACTGGCATGATTGGCCACCAACCAATCCATTCCTGGTACAATATCGAATCCAGCTAGATTCATTGGAAAAAGGTTAGCAGAAAAATTATGGCTTAAAATTTCTATCCTTGCTTCCAGCAAGATTTCACTTATCTTAATAGAGTCTCCATTTGCTGTCTCCACCAAACAGTCTTGTTGAAGTTTAGTTAATGGTTGATTGAGAAGTTTGCAGAAAGAAGTATTGATAAAACTTTGGTTTGCACCCGAGTCAAACAATACTTTGGCAAAAACATCATTAACTAAAAACATACCGCCAATCACGTCCAGAATCATCTTGTCTTCTTTGACTGTCAGAACGAATGCTCTGGCATTCTTCTTGGGTCATTCGGTTGTTTTAGCTTTGCTGCTTGTCGCTAGAGCTAGTTTCGGACAGTTCGGTTTGATATGACCAACTTATCCACAATTGAAGCATAGCATATTGCTAGCTTTCTTCCTGCAGTTTTCTTCCTTATGTCCAGACATTTTGTAAAAGTTGAAGTATATTGAGCACCTTCCTGGGTGCTTCCTTTTGCAATACTTGCAGTTGGGTGAAGAGGAAAAACCTGTACCTTTCCCACGGTAGGAATTACGGTAACGAAATGCTTGGGTAAGCTTTTGAGCTAGGTTCTTTCTCTGGTTTTCCTCTTGTGTACGTACCAATTCATCAGTCAAGGTGTTGGCCAGTTCTACTGCTTCTTCTATGGTTTGTGGTCTAGCTGCCTTGACTACGTGTCTGATCTCACTAATTAATCCCCAGATATAACGGGAGATTAATACTGGCTCTGGTGAGGCCAAGGTTGGTACTATTCTAGCATATTCAAAAAATATGGTAGTATAACCTTTGCTATCTATTCCAGTCATTTTAAGATTTAAGAACTTATTGGTAATCTGTTCTTTTTCATGAGGAGGACATAATTTTCTTTCAACTATTTCCTTAAAATTGGCCCATTCCATATTATAAACTCCGTCACTTCCTCTAGACTGGAGATTGGTATTCCACCACTCTAAGGCTGCATTTTTAAAAAGATTAGAAGCAAACATGATCTTATCTTCATCTGCACATTTACTTATTTTTAAGACTGCTTCTGTCTTTTCTATCCAGCGTAAGACTGCAATGGCTCCTTCATTGCCTAAGAATTCTATTGGTTTGCAAGACCAGAATTCTTTATAAGAACAACCATATGAAACGGTTCTTCTTCTTTTTGGGATAGGTGCTTGGATAAGTGGTCCGTGATTTTCGTTCACACTGTGACTTGGTTCAGTAGGTGCACGTTTACTTCCAATTATAGATTTATTATTTTCTACTTCTTTAATAGTCTTGATAATATATGGCATAGCATCTATGATTCCTTGTGCGACTATATGTTCAATGGCACTGTTATTCACTTGGTTCCCGTTATTATCATTATTCTTGTTTTCTAGATTTACTTCGTTATCCATATGAATTGTAAACATTTATTAGGTATTAATATTACAGAATAAGATTTAATACAAACAGTCATGCAAGCAGATTGATAAAAAACGTCGAGCATTGCGACTTACTCTTTTTATATATATATCTATATATAAGCATCGATTACAAATTACAACTGAAAATTAAACACACTAGTAATTATGTATCGATAGGTATTTTAGTCTATCTATTCTAGTTGATTATTATTATTATTATTATTATTATTATTATTATTATTTTAAGGTACAAAATTACACACATATATATATTATATATCATGCGCTGGCTTATCTAGAACTGCATCTCACGCTCGTCATACTTCTAGACGAGTTTTTCTCCTATCTGACGGATCCTATTTCCTTATTCAACTAAGTCTTCACCATATTGGCGAAGTTCCTCCACATTTTCTTGGTTCATGGGTGGTAGTGGTGCTGGCACTGGTTCAGGGTAATGTGGTATGGGTTCTCCATAAGGGTATGGGTTGTTTAGTATATCCTGAATTGACCTATTGTCGTCCCACCATGGGTCTAAAGGGTTCAGGTCGGTATACTGCGCTATAGGGTTTGGTGCTGGGATTCTAGGGATCTCATTGGGGTCAAATGCTGGGATTGTGAATTGGTTTTCTTGGTTTGGTTCTAGCTCCATTGATTGGTTAGGGAATAAAGGTAGAAGTTCTGGTTCAGCTATTTGGTTAATATTAGGGTCTGTTGTTGTACTTGCTAACATATGGAAATCAGCTAATTGCCTATCAAGCTCCTCCTCCCATAATGGTCTATTAGTTTCCTGGGTTTGGGCATTCATCTCTCTATTTGCTTTTTCTATTGATCGCTGTTGTTGGAGTTCTTTCATTCTTTTCCTCCATTCATGCACTCCTCTACTAAACCAGCCTCTCTTTTTAAGGGGAAATGGTTCCTCAGATTGTGCCTTAAAGATAAAGATTCCTTCCTCAGAATCAGCAGAGTATCGTGAGGTTCGCTGGGATGAGGTTCCTTCATTCTTTGGGGAATGAGATAATTGACGGTAAGCATCGGAAGTACCTTGCTCACTCATACTGTAAACTAACAAATTGTCAAATAACACACATAATATTATACATATTTACACAGAATCACATAAGTTATTTACTAACACAATTGGTTAAAATTTAGGTATTAACAGAACACCTAAATGGCTTAAACCAGTGGCTTTGGCACTGATACTACCTTTCTGTCGCAGCCCCCGACCCCTACCCCGGGAGCGTGCGCCGCGAGCCAGTCAAATGGTATCGGTGTTTATTAATTTGGCAGCAGAAATGAGACATCAGGACCATAGTTAGGAAATAGTTTCAGAGTTGAAAACACCAAACTTTATAAGAAATAAACGGGATAAACCCAAATTTCATTCACAATACATTTATAGGGATAAACCCTAATTATTGAAAACAAAATCTTCTTTTTATTTAGGTAACTTTTTATAGCCACTTCTTTAAGCCTTTAGTGCTCTTCAACTGGCTTCTATTAGCTTCACATTAAGTTACCTGAAACGCATTTTAAAAAAAGGTTTTATCAGCAAGAAATACTAGCGAGTGCATCCTAGTTTAATTAAAACAAGCTTTTATAACTTTACAGTATTGAGAGCGATTACAATGTTTATATCTACCAATATACTCATTCAGTATTTGTCATGTTCACAGTTCCATGACTGTGGTCATGTTACTCATTGGCTAACTCGTCGTCCAATAGTAACGGATTACTAGTAGTGTATACAAAACCCTACATACCAACAGCAATTGTAAAATACATAGACTCAATCACTGTTAAGTATAATTGAAAACATTTAAGGTTTTGTAAAATAGTTTGGTAGAAAAAGAGAACGACTCACATTGTAGACTTAGATAATTCTATTGCTTCCTGTTGTTGTTCCTGATTATAGTCTATTAAAAATAAACAATGCACACGTGTTAGTAAGATAACCCAAATCACTTAGCCATACAACACGAGACAGAACTCCAACGAACTTAGTCAGACAGACCCTTGACATGCGTTACGGAGCTGTAGATCAATCGGGTAGGGTAACAGATTAGTGATTGGAGGTTAAAATACCTACAACGAGGTAGAGCTTCGTGTTTTAGGGGTATTATACTCAATTATTTTCACACTATAAGGGACAGAGAGAAAGAAATTTGAACGATCTACAACTGAGGTCGATCGCCTCCATTTATAGGTTGATCTTGGGGTCTCTCGTGCCCCCGAGTCCCCTCTCTTGTTCCTTCGCGGCCCGTGAGCCAGTAGACTAGGGCTTAGCTTTGATTAGTCACAAGTGTAGGTCTAACACATAACCGGACACGTGGCAACCTGAGGTTTCGCCAGATGACACTCGGCCGCGCCCTGCGACTCGAAAGACCATGGGGGTCGCGCCCCGCGAGCACCCTATTTTTCTTATTTTGTTTGATTTTTATTAAAATTAAAGTTAGATGAGCCCGTTTACGAGTATTCAGGGTATTTTAGGAGCGTTTAGAGGTGTTTTTGAGGGTTGTTATACATAACTTAAACACTAACTGTTTTTAGTGTTTATGGCAGGCTTTCACTAAGGCGAGAACCGGACGGACGGACGACGAAGCACACGAAGAACCGAACACTCCTGAACCACCATTTCCTCAGGAACATCCCTTGGGGATAATTAAAGCATGATCATGCGTGTCGAGTTTATGAGCTTATAAACTCGACTAATGTAAAATGTAAAACGATTGTAGTAAAAATCCGTATGTCGATTTGTCTGAGTTATCAGTTAACTCAAACTCGTATGTTAAATGTAAAAAAAATGGGACCAAAATATCCGCGTTTTACAGAAAATATAGCCCGAAGGGCTATTTCAATAGTAGCGTCCAAAATGCCTATACGAGCTCAATTCATCATTTCGGGATAAAAAAGAAATAGGCCTTAAAAATAGTGGGTGCAGGTTTCTTTTTTTGAACAAATAATATTTCTTTTTTTTTCTTCGACCTTTGTATTGTAAAAAACAGGAAAAAAATGATATGATTCAACCTCAGACCCATTTGAATGTAGCAGATAACAGCGGGGCTCGAGAATTGATGTGTATTCGAATCATAGGAGCTAGCAATCGTCGATATGCTCATATTGGTGACGTTATTGTTGCTGTGATCAAAGACGCAGTTCCAAACATGCCTCTAGAAAGATCAGAAGTGGTCAGAGCTGTAATTGTCCGTACTTGTAAAGAACTTAAACATGACAACGGTATGATAATACGATATGATGACAATGTTGTAGTTGTGATTGATCAAGAAGGAAATCCAAAAGGAACTCGCGTTTTTGGTGTGATTGCCCGAGAATTGAGACAGTTCAGTTTTACTAAAATAGTTTCATTAGCTCCCGAGGTATTATAAATGAGACTATGATATGGTTATAGGTTATAGTAGGGTATTTAAAAGAAATAGATTAAGATTAATTTAGTAGATTTTGTCTCACGTATATACCTTTCAAAATTCATATTAATATTCATAAACAAATACGTAAAAAAAAACATGTTGATTATATCCAAATTTGGAGGCACCAATCATTTTAATTAATCATGAGTAGTGATACTATTGCTGACATAATAACCTCTATACGAAATGCCGATATGTATAGAAAAGCGTGGTTCGAGTAGCATCTACTAATATCAGCCAAAGTATTGTTAAAATACTTTTACGGAGGGTTTTATCGAAAATGTGAGAAAACATCGAGAAAACAACAAAGATTTTTTGGTTTTAACCCTATGACATAGAAGGAATAGGAAAAGGACTTATCGAAATCTTTTAAATTTAAAACGGATCAGTCGGCCGGGTCTACGAATCTATTCTAACTATCAAAGAATTCCTATAATTTTAGGCGGGATGGGAGTTGTAATTCTTTCTACCTCTCGGGGTATAATGACAGACCGGGAGGCTCGACTAGAAAGAATAGGCGGAGAAATTTTGTGTTATATATGGTAATTTTTCTAATATCCGAATTGAATAGGAAACTTCTTTTTTGTGAAAAAGAAAAGAGAAGGAGTGGGTTGTCTAATAGGGTTCTTCCTCCACTAGTTGATACTTCAAGGAGGTTTGACCTGGAATGAAAGAACAAAAATGGATTCATGAAGGTTTAATTACTGAATCGCCTCCCAATGGCATGTTCCGGGTTCGTTTAGATAATGAAGATATGATTCTAGGTTATGTTTCAGGAAAGATCCGACGTAGTTTTATACGAATATTGCCAGGAGATAGAGTCAAAATTGAAGTAAGTCGTTATGATTCAACCAGAGGTCGCATAATTTATCGACTCCGCAACAAAGATTCGAAAGATTAGGTTTTTTTCAACTTCACTATTTCTTTTACTTTCGCAGGAATACGATTCAAAATCGAAAATTACAATAAACTTATTTTCTTCCAAGAAAAGGATTCAAAATTAAAGTAAGGAGTGGCAAATATGAAAATAAGAGCTTCTGTTCATAAAATTTAGGAAAAATGTCGACTAATCCGTCGTCGGGGACGAATTATAGTAATTTGTTCCAACCCAAGACATAAACAAAGACAAGGATAATAAGACTCGTTAAAGACCCAATATACAAATAAGAAGGGGGGTCTTTTTTGACATGAAATGGATATATCCATATATCTCTGACTCAAATTTATGAGATGATAAAATATGGCAAAAGCTATACCGAAAAAGGGTTCACGTGGACGTATTAGTTCGCGTAAGAGTATACGTAAAATATCAAAGGGGGTTATTCATATTCAAGCAAGTTTCAATAATACCATTGTGACTGTTACAGATGTACGGGTTGAATAAATATAATATAATATTATATACTAACTAATAAAACGTTACATCTTTAAAAAACTCGTTTATTACGCGGGTTGAATTAACACGTGTACTAAACGGGTTGAATAAATATACTGTAATCAGTATACAATCATCGAGATATATTTTTTGAAATAAATAATCTTTAATGTATGATGTGTGCAAAATGCAACATATAAATTACATCAATTGTGGCATCAAACTAACCCTTTTTTAGTACTAATGTTGGAAAAACTGTGTTTTTGTCTTCCTTTTGTATTTTCAGGATTAATTGAGCTCAAATTAACAAAAGAAGCAAAAAGGCAGCTAAATCTAACATAAATACAAGAAAAGGAATAAACGTGGCATGCCCGACCTCCCCGAAAGCATCTTCCCAAGCAAAGCAAGAAAACAGGAGGTTGAACACGCCCCGTGCTCAGTGAGCACGGGGGCGTGCCCAAGTGTCAGCATAAAAGACAAAGTTGTAGAAGCTTCCATCGCCCACCACGGGGCCGTGCTCAGCGGGCACGGGGTCGTGGTCAACTATAAGATTCGCAGAATCCAGGCAAATCTTGATACTACAAATATGCTTCTGCACACGGGGTCATGCCCGGCGGACACGGGGCCGTGGTCAACTAATAAAGACAAGAGCAATTAATGAAGAAAGAGAAGGATGTGGACACGGGGCCGTGCCCACTGGACACGGGGCCGTGCCCGAGCTTCTGTTCAGCCTATAAATAGGAGTGCTTGGCTCAAGCTCAAACCATCCCTTGGCATACCACCTCTCTCACACTTCACCCACCAACCACCACCACCATAACACCATCATCCACCACCATCATCCATTGTCCATCATAGAGTGTGTGAGTCGTCTCGGGATCCAAGATTGATCGTAAGAGTTCTTGACAATCAAGGCCATGTTTTCCTAAGTCTCTTACATCACTTGGTGAAGACAAAGTGTCTAGTGTAATACTTTTTATTTTTAATCTTTTCGCACTTTTTAATTGGTTATGTATTAATGACTTTAATAACTAGTTTCTTATGTTGAAGGTGATTCTTCCTTATCGTTTGTCCGTGGTGTCTTGGCATTATTTTACTGTCTATATAAAATAAAAGATTTTCACCATTCATATCTCCACGGTCTATATGGAGGTATGTTGGCTACCTGGTCGGGGGTTAAGGGAACGGTTTGGTAAGAGTCTTGCCATTGTTCAGTGTATAGATCCTGCAAAGGACCTGGGTCAAATTTAGTAGGACCTCCTTCAATACTTAACGGTATTGGATGGCGGGGGTCCAAACTCTTTGATCCCCTCATAAGTTAAACTACTATTAATACTTTAACCCGGCTACTTAGGACTGTATCCCTGCTGACTCAGACTACTTAGCCGAGGGTAACGTCACCTTCAAAAGAGGGGCCTACCACATTATGCATTAATAACTTAATTAATTATCTTTCAATAATCCGACCCTTTAGGATTGTATCCTTGCTGACTCAAACTACTGGGTTGAGGGTAACGTCACCTTCAAAAGAGGGGCCTACTACAATAACTAAGATAATCTCTTAAATAGTGCAAAAGTGCGGAAATAATCAAAGGTTACACTATACACGAGTCGGAGCCAAGTGATTCATCTTGTCTATATGTTTTACTTTTATTTTTATTTTCAGCATTTTAGTTAGTTTTTATTTTTCTTAGTTTAAAACCTTTTTTCTAAACTTTTGATTTGATTAGACGTTGAGGATAAACCGGTACTAAAAGCTCTTGTGTCCTTGGACGACCTCGGTATCTTACCAACAATATACTACGCTCACGATGGGTGCACTTGCCCATATGTGTGTTTAGTGTTAGTAAATATCGTGTTTTATAAATTTAAAACTTGGCTAAAGAAAGTGTAAAAGGGCTTAAAATATACTTAAACTTATATACACACTTCACACGCATCAAGTTTTTGGCGCCGTTACCGGGGACACAAGGATTTTAAGAAAGCTTAAAATCGATGGCCTAATCAGTTTTTCAAAACCTTTTTAAAACGCGCGCACATTTTTCTGCATTTTAGTTTAGTTTTGCATTTACAATAACCTGAACACGGGCCGTGCTCACTGAACACGGGGCCGTGCTACACATTTTCATAAAACACCCAGTAACAGTAGCTTAAACACGGGCCGTGCTCACTGAACACGCCCCGTGCTCAACGAAGTCAGTAACTTTAATTAAAACGCCCAGATACAGATTATGTACACGGGGCCGTGTCCACTGAACACGAGGCCGTATCCAGCCTCTGTTTCCGTTTTTATTTTTGTTTTCTGATCTCGAGACTTGGTTGTGGTCTGCTGAGTGATTCTTATGGATCAATACTCAGGAGGTTACAATTCCACCTATGAGGAGGATGATTATAGGAATAACTATTGCACTAATTGTGGTGACCCGCACTCGGTTCAAAATTGTCACTTATATCAACCATCCAATTGATACACCTACTATGAGGAACCCAGGTACGAGCCATCAACTTCATACACATCCTATGAAGACCAAAGGTATGAACCTCCTCCCTCATACTCATATTTTGATGAACCAAGGTATGAGCCTTCTTACTCATACTTTGAGGAACCAAGATATGAGCCACCACCTTCGTATGCTTATTATGAGGAACCATGACGTGAACAACCCACCTCATATGAGTATTATGAAGAACAAAATTACGACCCTTATCCATCATATGCTTACAATGAAGAACAATGGTGTGAACCATCCACTTCATATGGGTATTATGAGGAACAAAGGATCGAACAACCGGATTCAAGCTTTGAAAATCCCGATCCTTTTTCTATAACCGAAGTGACCGATAGGATATTAGAACACCTTAGAGTTATCGATCGCTATATAAAAGAATCTCGCGCAAGGGAAGAGGAGTCCCGCGCAAGAGAAGAATTAAATAAAGAAAAGATAACTGAAAGTGTAAAAATGGAAGAACAAATAAGTGAAAAACCGACACATGAGTTAAACAAAGAAAAAGGTGAGTCCGACAACGTTAACATACAAGAAGAGTCTAACTTTGAAGAAATTAATCTCTTGTCACCTTCTTTTGAAAATCATTGTTTAGTTCCAACTCATGCTAAGTTTTTAAAAGAGTTAAACACTAACACTAAAATTGACGAAACGGTAAGTGTTAAGTTAACTACTGATCAAACCTCACTAATAAAAGAAGACCCATTTGAAATTAACATTACACTGGTTCCATGTTTCTTTCAAAATTCATTTATTAGTAATGTCACAATCGATAAAGATCTTTGCGTTAACATAATGCCTAACTACATTTTCGAAAAATTAAGTATTAGTGATTTTTCTCCACTTCAAATACCCATTTTTTTATCCAATCGGAAGGTAATAAAATCAATCGGTGTAGTTGAGGATGTCTTGGTTCAAACAAATCAAATGGTAGTCCCCACCGACTTTGTCATCCTCGATGACGCTCCTCTAGTGTTGGGACGACCATTTGTAAAAACTCATGAAGCTTTGAAAAACCGGAAGTACAACAATCTACCTCTTCAATTAGGGGCATTTAGAAAGAGTGTCGATCTTGAGCGGTCAATGAAATATCCATTCGGCAATAATGACCCCCTAATTGAAGATGAAGATGAACCACCCGATACAAGTGAAAAGTTTGACCACTTTGTTGAAGAAGAGGTCGCCATAGAACAAACTTTTAAGGTTCTTGATCAAAATGAGCAACCAAATAAGGAGTCTCCTAAAGACCCACCTCTTGAGCTCAAAGAACTTCCAAAAGGTTTGGAATATGCTTTTCTAGACAAAGATGGTAAATTACCTGTAATTATTTCATCTAAATTAGATAGTTTAGAAAAAGAAAAATTAATTAGTCTTTTGAAAAAACATAAAAATGCGATCGCTTGGAAACTTGTAGACATAAAAGGAATAAGTCCTTCCATGTGTACGCACAAAATTTTAATGAATGATGACTACAAATCGGTAATACAACCACAACGTCGAGTAAATCCAAATGTTCAAGAAGTGGTTAAAAACGAAGTCATCAAATTACTTGACGCCGGACTTATTTATCCTATCTCCGATAGTCCTTGGGTAAGTCCCGTCCAAGTAGTCCCAAAGAAAGGAGGTATGACGGTAATAACAAATGAAAAGAATGAACTAATACCAACAAGAACCGTCACAGGATGGAGAGTATGTATAGATTATAGATGATTAAATGAAGCAACAAGAAAATATCACTTTCCTTTACCCTTCATTGATCAAATGTTAGAAAAATTATCCGGTCATAAATTTTATTGTTTCTTGGATGGTTTTTCAGGTTACTTTCAAATCCCGATAGCACCCGAAGACCAAGAAAAGACAACCTTTACATGCCCCTATGGAACCTTTGCTTATCGACGCATGCCGTTTGGTCTATGTAATGCCCCCGCAACATTCCAACGTTGCATGGTAGCCATCTTCCACGACATGATAGAAAAGACAATGGAAGTCTTCATGGACGACTTTTCTATCTTTGGATATTCATACGACCAATGCCTCGATAACCTTGAACGAATGCTATCCCGATGTGAGGAAACTAACCTCGCCCTTAACTGGGAAAAATGTCATTTCATGGTAACGGAGGGAATAGTACTCGGTCACAAAATCTCAAGCGAAGGAATGGAGGTGGATCGAGCCAAAATAGATACCATTTCTTGACTACCGCCTCCATCCTCCGTTAGAGCTATCAGAAGTTTCCTAGGGCATGCCGGATTTTATAGGCGGTTTATCAAAGACTTTTCTAAAATTTCAAGGCCTCTAACAAAATTACTTGAAAAAGATGCCCCTTTCATCTTTGACAAGGATTGCAATCAAGCATTTCTAACCTTAAAGGAAATGCTAGTCAATGCACCTATCATGATAGCGCCTGATTGGAAATTTCCTTTCGAAATCATGTGTGATGCCAGTGACTTTGCAGTTGGAGTTGTCTTGGGACAAAGAAAAGAAAAGCATTTTCACCCAATTTATTATGCTAGTAAAACACTTAACGATGCACAAGAAAATTACACAACAACTGAAAAAGAATTACTAGCTGTGGTATTTGCTTTTGATAAATTTCGTTCTTATCTTGTTCTTTCTAAAACTATAGTCTACACAGATCATGCAGCCATTCGATATCTCTTCAAAAAGCAGGACGCAAAATCACGTTTGATTCGGTGGATTCTACTCCTCCAAGAATTTGATATTGAAATCAAAGATAAAAGAGGAGCAGAAAACACCGCAGCAGATCATCTTTCACGCTTAGAAGACCCAGCTTTGGAGGCAACCAGGGACGAGCAAATCAACGAAAAATTTCCAACGGAGTCCCTAGAAATGGTGGAATACAAGGAAGAACCATGGTACGCCGACTATGCTAACTACCTAGCTAGCGGTATAGTCGCTAAGGGTTGGCCACATTATCAAAGAAAAAATTCTTTGCCAATGTGAAACACTATTTTTGGGAAGATCCATATCTTTTCAAAATGTGTGCCGACCAACTCATCCGACGATGCGTACATGGTAGTGAAGCACGAAGAATTCTCCGCCATTGTCACGAAGGTCCATATGGAGGACATCATGGTGCCACGAGTACCGCACGAAAGGTATTTGATTCAGGATTTTATTGGCCAACCATTTACAAAGACGCCCAAAGTCTTGTCAAGACTTGTGATGCGTGTCAAAGAACAGGTAATATTTCTTCCAAAAACGAAATGCCACAAAATGGCATTCTTGTTTGTGAGATTTTTGATGTGTGGGGACTCGACTTTATGGGACCTTTCCCACCGTCAAAAGGAAACAAATATATACTTGTGGCAATAGACTACTTGTCTAAATGGGCCGAGGCCGAGGCACTTCCAACAAACGATGGAAGAGTCGTGGTAAGATTTCTGAAGAAATTATTCTCTCGTTTTGGCACACCTAAAGCATTAATAAGTGATAGAGGTACCCATTTTTGCAACCATCAACTTGAAATTTTTTTAACAAGATATGGGGTCTATCACCGGGTCTCAACAGCATATCACCCTCAAACAAACGGACAAGCCAAAGTGACTAATAGAGGTTTAAAACGAATACTCGAAAAAACCGTAGGGTTAAATAAAAAGGAATGGGCAGATAAATTAGATGATGCTTTATGGGCTTTTCAAACTGCTTATAAAACAACAATAGGTACAACCCCATATAAGCTTGTCTATGGAAAAAGTTGTCACTTACCAGTAGAAATTGCACACAAAGCCTACTGGGCAATTAAAAATGTAAACTTAGATTTAGAATTTGCTGGTAAAAATCGATTTTGTCAATTAAATGAATTAGACGAGCTTAGGAATTATGCTTACTCAAACTCAGAAATTTACAAGGAAAGAATGAAAAACTTACATGATAAACATATTAAACCTAATGAATTTCGAGTGGGAGATCTAGTTCTTTTGTTTAATTCACGAATTCGATTGTTTCCTGGTAAATTAAAGTCTAGGTGGTCAGGACCTTTTTCCATCACCCATATTTTCCCACACGGTGCAGTAGAAATTAAATCTCGGAATGGACCCCCATTCAAAGTCAATGGCCAACAGCTGAAACTCTATCAAGGATTCATTGAGGATGAAGAGGAGGAGATCTCGCTTCAAACGGTCGAAGAATGAAAGCATCAACATCATACCTGGTAAGTTACGAACGATTGGGACGACATCTAATTCGGTAAGTTTTCTAACCAAATGTTCTTGGGAAACAAAGGGCACTCACACGAGCACTAAAAAAAATTCAAAAACTTTGCTCGGCATGAGGCCGTGTCCGCGCTACTGTCGGGATATATTCCCCTTTTCATAACAGTTACTTCATTCCACACGCCCCGTTTCCCCGAAAACGCTCTGGTTCCAGGCGATTTTCCGCAGATTTTCGACGTCTCCTATCATTCTAACAACATCAAGGTATGATTCTATCACTATCATTAGTTAGATTTAGCATTTGCATGTAGTTAAAACTTCAAAAATTTGGGGGAAAATCTAGGGTTCTTGAACTACACCCGGATCGAACCTCAAATTTTTGCTTTAATCTGTTAGCATTTAGTTAGATTAGTGTTAAAGGAAGTAAATCCACTTGTATTGTTCATAGATTCGCCCGATTTCTCATAAAAACCCCAAACCCTTGTTTTTAAACCGAAAAAGATAAAATTGAATGGGTAAACGGGTTGTTTTAGGAAAAACGGCACTTGGGGTTTCATTTTCGGGGGAAACCGCACCTATTGGACCAACAATTTTCAAGTTTTCGAAACCGGGTCGAAAAATGATGTTTTTGAGTAACAGACGCCTGGACACGGGGCCGTGTCCGCTGAACACGGGGTCGTGTCCAGCACACTGTTTGCAGTTTTGTCTGAAAATTCTAATGTTTCGTGCTAATTTTTGGTGTATTCTTTCATATGGCAAGGAAGTTCACAAGGTTTAATGCAAATGAGCTTGATGCTAGGGCTAGATACGAAGTACTTCAAACAAGGCCGGAGGAATACCCAAGGCAAGCATGCACGGATTTGTTAGCATTGGTGAACCAACTCGACCGCTTCAACAACCTTGTCACAGGGCCACTAAGAGTCGCTTTAACAACTCGACTCTGTTCCGTCCACGAATGCACTTTGGAATTCTATAGCACCTTCACATTCAACTCAAGGTGCGACCCATTTGACAATGATGGGGTAGCATTCCGATGTGGTGGAACTAGGTATTCGATTTCTATGGCACAATTTGGGTCAATTATCGGGTTATATGCGGAAGAAGATGCGGGTAACGAGGAAAATACTGGAGGGATGCGAGAGATAGATGAGAACGATCGCGAAGCCGCATGGGCTCAGATTGGTGAAGGGCACTACAATCTGAGCAGCACTAAGAGCACGAAGTTGAGGGATCCGCTCTACCGATACATCCATAGGCTCCTCGGCTACTCTCTTAGCCAAAGGCATGATAGCGGTGGCGTTGTTGGGTTAAGAGATTTAGTTGTCCTCCACTGCATCCATAACCGCAGGCACCTCGATGTTCCGTTCCTCATGCTCCGAAACATGCATCTGAACCACCTTGCTACTGCACCAACCCCTATCTTCTTTGGGGGATGGGTGTACCGTCTCTTCAAGCACTTCACCAACATACCTAGGTCATTCGAAAGGAGCCCATGGTCGGGAAGGGTAGATATACACATCTGCCGCTCAATGAACCTAATTTATGAGGCTGAAGACGGGACGGTTAGCTTCCAAAGGATGCAAGGGCATGCATGGAACCCGCAAGAGGCACTTGTCCTCCACGTTCCACAACATCATCAGTACCAATACCAGCCCCATGGTGATCCAGGCCAGTCCTCCTCAGGAGGCGGTTTTCCTAACTTCCAAAGTTTACATGATTTATTGCAGGAAAACCTCATGTGCACAGGAACACCTATAATATGGCAAGCAACAAGTACAACCGGGTTGGGGCGATCGAGAGAAACATATCTGATATCCAAGATGATATTGGAAATATCCGGGAGTACATTGCGGGGCATGGTGGAGATGATGATGAGGAGGACGAGGACATGGATTAGGCGGGAGGTGCGGAGGAAGAAGCGGTTGGTTGGTGGTTCCCCAGGTTAACCTTTTATCTTGAACAATTTCCGGCCTGCGTGCCGTGTGTCGAACAATTTACTTTCCTTTAACTCTTTTATTTTCTGCATTTTTTTTTCAAACTTTGTGATGGATGGGATGTTTAACATTGGTAATCTAGGATGTTTGCTATGTTTTGGAGTAGTGTTTATTGATAAAACAGGTACATACGAGGTTTAGAGCACTAAACCTTAGTGCTACTAAAGCCGGGACAGGAAAACCAGAACCAGAAACCTGTTTCTCAACCTTGCAGACTGTCTACACGGGGTCGTGTCCAGCCGACACGCCCCCATGCCCACTACCCCAGACCTGCTGTTTGTCTAAATATGCAGACTTTTGCCAGACACGTGGTCATGTCCAGCCAACACGCCCACGTGTCCACCTTCTGTAAGTTTTCGTTACTGGCACCTAAACACGGGGCCGTGTCCAGCGCCCAGTAACACAATTTTTTGTTTTTTCACACCTTTTTACACATTCAATCAACCTAAAAATTTATTTTTGGGACACAATGAGGACAATGTGTAATTTAAGTGTGGGGGGATGATAAAACCTTGAATCTTGCAAGTCCTAATAACAAGCCTTACACAAAACTCTATTGGAACCGCTAATCACCCCAAATTTTTTCAAAAAAAAAAAAATTTCATTTTTTTTACTTGTCTAGGTTTAATTTGGGAATTTCAAAATTCTAAAAAGGTTATATTTTTACAAATTTACAACCGATAGCGTCGTGATAAAAAGAACCAACATAAGAAAATTATGAAAAGGCATGACAAGCTTAGTTAAAATTTAATTATATATACTTGATCACATAAAAACCCATTCCCACAAAAGTGAGTTTTGAGCCTTTATTGAGCATACAAATACATATCTTTAAATTAAATGCTCATTTTTCGTTTCTTGTGTGAATAGCCGCCTGGTTCTTACAACTCTAGAACTTGCCACGACGATACATTCCCGGTCCTTACCAACTTAAACCCGAGTAAGTAAATGATGGAGGCATTAGGACTACCCCTTTTTATTTCTACACCATTATTTTTTTTTACCACCTACCCAAAATCCCCCTAGTTAACCCCTTTGAGCCTAAACCTTTTCATTTCTTAACCCAAACCAAACACCCTTTCACCCACCAAAACCTTTTTATTTTTAACCCTTTGTTTTAGTAACAAGCTCGGTTTTTCGTTTGACTTTGAAAAAAAATATATATAATTTTTATGTTTTGTTGATGAAGCAAAAGAAATAAACAAACAAGTTCATCAAAAATAACTTTGTTTGAATAATAGCTTCATCAAAATAAAAATTGCAAAAATAAAAAGTCTTTCAAAAACCGACGCTTGTTACGTTTTTTTGCCCTTTTCTACTAACCACTAACCCAACCACCTACCTTTAACCCAAGCCTAACCCTTCACCCGAAAGTCCTCTTGATATTTACAAAGGTTTATAGTTAAAAAGGAGGAGGATTGATTGCTTGGCAAGCCTATGGTAGGAGTAAGTTCCATGCCGCTCTCGAGTGATTCACTAAAATACATCTTCGGCCGAGTGTTGAGTGATCCCCCGTGAGGTATGTGAACTTGTATATAAATAGAATTTTAAAGAGGCATGCTATGCCCTAATAAGTAATTTATCTTATGAAAAGTTTTGAATAAATCATCACGAATAGGATTGTAAATAAATAAAAATAAAACTAAATAAAGAATCTTGGAAATCCCGACACTCTATGACAAGCCCAAAAACCTTCTTTTTTACCAATTCCATTTGGGAATGTAAAGCCACATCATAAAGAGTTTTGCTTGAGGACAAGCAAAGATTCAAGTGTGGGGGTATTTGATGTGTGCAAAATGCAACATATAAATTACATCAATTGTGGCATAAAACTAACCCTTTTTTAGTACTAATGTTGGAAAAAGTGTGCTTTGTCTTCCTTTTGTATTTTCAGGATTAACTGGGCTCAAATTAACAAAAGAAGCAAAAAGGCAGATAAATCTAACATAAATACAAGAAAAGGAATAAACGTGGCATGCCCGACCTCCCCGAAAGCATCTTCCCAAGCAAAACAAGAAAACAGGAGGTTGAACACGCCCCGTGCTCAGTGAGCACGGGGGCGTGCCCAAGTGTCAGCATAAAAGACAAAGTTGTAGAAGCTTCCATCGCCCACCACGGGGCCGTGCTCAGCGGGCACGGGGTCGTGGTCAACTATAAGATTCGCAGAATCCAGGCAAATCTTGATAGTACAGATATGCTTCTGCACACGGGGTCGTGCCCAGCGGACACGGGGCTGTGGTCAACTAATAAAGACAAGAGCAATTAATGAAGAAAGAGAAGGATGTGGACACGGGGCCGTGCCCGAGCTTCTGTTCAGCCTATAAATAGGAGTGCTTGGCTCAAGCTCAAACCATCCCTTGGCACACCACCTCACTCACACTTCACCCACCAACCACCACCACCATAACACCATCATCCACCACCATCATCCATTGTCCATCATAGAGTGTGTGAGTCGTCTCGGGATCCAAGATTGATCGTAAGAGTTCTTGACAATCAAGGCCATGTTTGCCTAAGTCTCTTACATCACTTGGTGAAGACAAAGTATCTAGTGTAATACTTTTTTATTTTTAATCTTTTCGCACTTTTTAATTGGTTATGTATTAATGACTTTAATAACTAGTTTCTTATGTTGAAGGTGATTCTTCCTTATCGTTTGTCCGTGGTGTCTTGGCATTATTTTACTGTCTATATAAAATAAAAGATTTTCACCATTCATATCTCCACGGTCTATATGGAGGTATGTTGGCTACCTGGTCGGGGGTTAAGGGAACGGTTTGGTAAGAGTCTTGCCATTGTTCAGTGTATAGATCCTGCAAAGGACCTGGGTCAAATTTAGTAGGACCTCCTTCAATACTTAACGGTATTGGATGGCGGGGGTCCAAACTCTTTGATCCCCTCATAAGTTAAACTACTATTAATACTTTAACCCGGCTACTTAGGACTGTATCCCTGCTGACTCAGACTACTTAGCCGAGGGTAACGTCACCTTCAAAAGAGGGGCCTACCACATTATGCATTAATAACTTAATTAATTATCTTTCAATAATCCGACCCTTTAGGATTGTATCCTTGCTGACTCAAACTACTGGGTTGAGGGTAACGTCACCTTCAAAAGAGGGGCCTACTACAATAACTAAGATAATCTCTTAAATAGTGCAAAAGGGCGGAAATAATCAAAGGTTACACTATACACGAGTCGGAGCCAAGTGATTCATCTTGTCTATCTGTTTTACTTTTATTTTTATTTTCAGCATTTTAGTTAGTTTTTATTTTTCTTAGTTTAAAACATTTTTCTAAACTTTTGATTTGATTAGACGTTGAGGATAAACCGGTACTAAAAGCTCTTGTGTCCTTGGACGACCTCGGTGTCTTACCAACACTATACTACGCTCACGATGGGTGCACTTGCCCATATGTGTGTTTAGTGTTAGTAAATATCGTGTTTTATAAATTTAAAACTTGGCTAAAGAAAGTGTAAAAGGGCTTAAAATATACTTAAACTTATATACACGCTTCACATGCATCAAGTTTTTGGCGCTGTTGCCGGGGACACAAGGATTTTAAGAAAGCTTAAAATCGATGGCCTAATCAGTTTTTCAAAACCTTTTTAAAACGCGCGCACATTTTTCTGCATTTTAGTTTAGTTTTGCATTTACAGTAACCTGAACACGGGCCGTGCTCACTGAACACGGGGCCGTGCTGCACATTAATCGACTTATCTTCGAGTTAACTTTTTTTTTCGAGTATTAATAATTTATCTGAGTTCAATGTATCTAAACCTTGATATAAACATGATTTATATATGGAATTATTAGTTTAAAGTTCTACTTAAATACATTGAGAAACGTTGGTGGATGCTATAGAAAGAAAAAAGAGTCATGATTGTCTTTTGATACCCATATAAACCTCCCTCGGTTAAACATACGTGGGATGTATTGTCTTTTTTTTTTTTTTTTTTAATGTGAATGAGATAAAACCTACCTTAGTACTTGTTGAGTTGTTTCCTACTTTTGATCATATTAAAATTGGATTTATTTTGCTTTGGATTTGCATGTGGTAACTATTTCAACTACCTCAATTATTTCAAGTCAAATTTATAAGTTACACCCCCATAGTTATGATATCAGTTATTTTTGTATAACTTCTGTTTATTATTGTTAAAGTTCAAGATTCAAACTTCACACTTTTTTGTGCAACCGAACAATATCGTCTGCGATAATTTTCATTTTAATGATATCCGGTTTTGATAATTTTCATTCATACAATTTCGTCTGCGATGATAAATGAATATCGTTACCAGTTTCGTGATGATCTGAACCAACCGATGTCCTTCGAACAACATCAGAGCCGGTACCGGTGACGATGTAAAATACGTGTTGATTTTTATACCGAGTGCATGTATCATACCGACACTACAACGAATCAAATCAATACCCATCGAATGCCCACGATAATGTAGCGCCGCAACGCGCACGCAAATAACCTAGATATATAAATATCCGTTATCAAAGAAGAAACCAAATAAATTAATGCATAACGATACCGATATTGTTCGGTTCGGTTCGATACAATATGGTAGTGACACAATGTCAGTTTATCAAAATAAAAAACAATATATAAATATTGGGGCTGATACATATGTTTTTCTATCGGTTTCGATTCGATCTGGTACGGTACCAGCACAATATCCATTTAAATAAAAATTATATCGCAATGTTAAAATAGAATAAACATAGAATACAAACGAAATGAAACGAATCGAACCGATCTCAATTGAACAAGATCGGTACTGGTATCGATATTTTGTTTTTATTGTGTTCCATTGATGTGATGTTTTCCTTTCCGATTATTGTAGCGAGTGGCGATATCGTAACGAATCGAACTGATAACAACTGAATACCCGCCGCGAAGCTCGGGGAATCACACTATTTTAAATCAAATAAAAGAGGAATATGAATCTACAAGAGAAATTACTAGGTAAAACTTTACTATTCAACCTAAACAAATTAGAAAGTGAGCCTAGCTCCGCTCGGCTCGTGACGAGCCAAATTGGCTCGGTTTGGCTCGCTTGGTAGCTCGGCTCGGCTTAGCTCGAATTATTTTACTTATAATATATTTTATTTTTATATACCTATAATATATTACAAAAAAAGTGATTATTATTTACATGTATTTAGGCTTGTAGTTTGATATCTATGACATATTTAAAGGTTGATTGTCGTGCTAATAAACAAATATTGTATTTACTTGAAATATAAAACTTATTTTGCGTTCTTGAACGTGATTTTGGCTTGTAATGTATTAGGTTAGGTTGAACTTATTTTGAATATGTTCTTTTGAAGTATTGAATAATATTTTAGAATATTGAATTTTGAGAGCTATGTATTAATTTTTATTTTTAAAATCGAGCCAAACCAATCCGAGCCGAGCCAGTTCGGTTTATAATCGAGCCGAGCCTGAGCTTGCCCTAGCTCGGCTCAGCTCATGAACAACCCTAGTTAGAGTATTACAAAAATATATAATATAATAAAAGTGCTTTATCAGACGTTTGAATATTAGACTAAGCGGTATGGGGGCCGGCTTAGGCCCGGCGCCGGTCCCCCACACCGCCCCCCTCGCCCCATCCCGGCTTGACCGGCTACTCCCGCTCGAACTCGACGGGCCAACTTTTGAATATTATATCCATTGTTAAACGGATACTTTAATAAAAAAAAAATTACCTTTTCAAATTTAAATATATACCATCTTTCTCATCCATTTTATACCATTATTCTCCCATTTCTTCCATTCTTCTCCAACTCTCTCATCCTTTTTTATAAAAAAACAATCCCATTTTTTATAGAATCATGAATCCCTTCAACCCAAACAACCCCAACCCGAACAATCCCAACCCGAACAATCCTAACTTTTTTTCGAGTCCCGCTTACACTCCGGCTATGGATCCTTCGTGGGGGAAAACACAATTTCCGTTTTCGGGTTTCCAACAATCACCTAACGCCTTCTCCCAAATGTCCCAACTTCAACAAATGCAACAATACCAAGCACTCCAACAATTCATGCAACGCAACTCGGTTCAACTTGATCAATTCCAATCGCAACCGCAACCCTCGGTGGAGCTTGACGATGATGATGAAGTCGTCCCCGAATCCCCACCTAAAGAACTCAAGCGCAAAAAAAAAACACGGCTCGGGTGGAGGTGGCGGCTCGAAGGCGTCTTCGAAAATGGACGACTTGATTTCCGAATTCCGTTCGTTTAAAGACTTTGCGGCCGAAAAATATAGTCACAAGAAAAACGTGTCGGCCGACTATGCTCGAGCGGAGGATTTTAGGATAATGAGGTTGGATCTCGACTCGGTTCCGGAGGATGAACGAGAGGTGTATCGGAGGATGAAGGAAGAGGTGAAGAAAAAATGGACGTCGTAGGTTTTTTATTTTTATTTTTATTTTTTAGGAAATGTAATTTTTTTTTTCGGAAATGTTTTTTATTTTTTTTTATTTTTAGGAAATGTAATTTTTTTTTGTATTATGAAATGAATTTATTTATGTTGTTTTATGTTGTATTTTATTATTTTTATAAAGTTTTTATTAAGTTAAAAAAAACTTAGAAAATTATAAAATAATAAGGTGGGGTAGTCTCATCCTCCACCCCCCTCAAAAGTGAAGGAGGCCGGCTGTTCACGAGCCGAGCCGAACCGAGCGGACCTTTGCTCGTGCTTGGCTCGTTTACAAACCGAACCGAGCGGAGCGGCTCATTTAAAACCGAGCCTCAAATCAATCGAGCATTTTTCGAGCAATAAAAATTCCGAGCGAGCGCCGAGCGAAATTCGAGCGATTTAGACAACTGTGTCGCCCGATTTAAATTTGTTGAGAGAGATAGTGACAATGTTGGGTTTCAAGTTTTCATGTCTTTAAAAATATGCACATTTAATGGCACAGTATTTTTCTTATTAATAACAATGTTGTGGCCGACGAGGCGATGATCATATTGCACAAACAATTACGTTGAGAGTAGGAGACGATCGACTTAGGGTAACGACATGAAACATTGAGGCGATGAACAAACTATCTTTTATCGGTTTAGGGTTTAACTTTTAGTTTTAATATTAATTTCTTTATTGGTGTGGTTGGGCTAGTACGTATAGATATTGTTGTAAATTTGTATATCGTTGACAAAAATCTAATAGAGTGGTACACATAAAACTATAAATTTAATTTATATTTAAGTATATATATGTATGTGTAAGTGTGTATATATATATAGGTGTGTGTGTATTATGTATAATTTATATTTGTGTGTATATACATGTTTATATATGTATGTGTAAGTGTGTATATATATAGGTGTGTGTGTATTATGTATAATTTATATTTGTGTATATATATATATGTGTGTGTGTGTATACATGTTTATATATGTATGTGTATAGGTATATGTATATGTATACTAATTAAAATAATAATTCGAGCCGAACCGAGCCGAGCGGACCTTTGCTCATGCTTGGCTCGTTTACAAACCGAACCGAGCAGAGCGGCTCGTTTATAACCGAGCGTCAAATCGAACGAGCATTTTCCGAGCAGTTTCCGAACGAGCGGCGAGCGACGAGCGATTTGAACGGCCCTAGGCCCATCCCCCACGAGCCGATGATGTGGCGCCTACGTGGCGGCCCATCCTCGTGGGGATGGGCCTCACCGTATCCTTTAGTCTTAGCATTTTACTTAATTTGTTAATCAGATCAATATTAACTAATAACTATATATTATTATTATTATTATTATTATTATTTGTTGACTTCTGAGCTATAGTGAGTTTGACCCATCCTTTCTTTTTTAACATTAACATTTACATCCTTATAACTTTTTAAAAACTTTGTAAATTGTTAATTTGATCCCTCTAAAGTTTTACGTGCTTATTTTTATGTATATGTCGATATAAATTTAAGTTGATTTACATTTCGACATACTTTTTTTTAAAGTGAGTCATGTCCAATATAATACATTTTAATTAGACGGTATATATTCGAGTTACGTCACGTTTCATGAGTCATGTCAAATATAATACGTTTTGGTGCTTATTTTTATTGATGTTTTAGTTGGTATATTTTTTGATGTTTATGTACATGTCAGTATAAATTCAAGTTGGTTTACGTTTCAACATTTTGATCCTACCTCCCCCCACGCGAGTTTTACGTGTTTAATTTTATGTACGTGTCGGTATAAATTTAAGTTTTTTACATTTTGATGTAATTTTTTTCAAAAATGAGTCATGTCAAATATTATACGTTTTTGTGTTTATTTTTATGGACATTTTCAGTTGGTCTACGTGGGAATCAATTATAGTTTTGTTTAAGTTGTTAATCAGTTCAATATTTACTATACATAATGATGGATGTATTAGTGTTTTTTATTTAACCTAAAATATAATGATGATAACACTTTCTTTAAAAATATATCCAGACCCCATGTTGTCCTTTTCATTAGTGTTTTTTATTTAACCTATAATATAATGATGATAATGCACTTTCTTTAAAAATATATCTCCTTTTCATATAATTTTTTTAAATAAAGTTGGTAAATAAAATCAACTAAAACGAGCCACTTAACCTTTAATATAATGATGGTATAATATAATGAAAACATAATGATGATAATGCACTTTCTTTAAAAATATATCCAGACTCCATGTTGTCCTTTTCATATATTTTTTTAAATAAAGTCGGTAAATAAAATCAACTAAAAAGATTCACTTGTATATTCATCATGATGCCGGTGGCGGCTTTGATGGTGTATGGGGAGAATCTCCGTACAAGGCCCGCGATTTCGAGGGGCATACGATTTAAAAAAAATCTGATTTGTGGTATGAATTTCTAGGGTTGGATAGAGAGAGAGAGATGGTGGTGGTGGCAACAGGTAGTGTGGTTAGGTTGATGGTTGAATGGGTTTTAAAAATGAAGAGGATAAAAGCTTTACACTGGAAAAGACAGAATTACCCCTCATGTGAGGGGCACGTGACCAGGTTTTCACAATGGAAATGGACGTCGTTTGAGACGGGGAGCAAAATGATGATAAGTTACATAAATCAGGGAAGAACTTGTACTTTTTAAAACATTGGGGTAAAACCGTTAAAACGAACAAACCACAGGGAGCAAAACGAAAGTTAACTCTTTTCGATATTAATACCTGGTACACTCTCCCATCAGCAATTTTCAGTGGTGTAATGAGTGCAAGTGCCAAATTAGGCAAGGTATGAAGAATTTGTCATTATATCACTAATATACCGTTCACCGGACGGGTATAAAACTAGTTGTAAATAAGTCAATTAAGAGATTGTTTTTTTTTTTTTTTTTTTTTTTTATCGGTGCATTGCAGAAGATTGAGGAAAGTATTTAGATTGGTAATGATGGGAAAAGCCCGGTCGATCTTTATTTTGATATTTAGATTATTTAGTTTATTTTTCCTTTTGGTAGGAATTTGGTTTACTTAAGACTTGGGACCAATTGGTAATGTAAAAGTGGTAGGAAAACAGAAAACTGAGAGGGTGTGGAGTGTAAATTAGATTAGTTCTAGAACTTTAGATAGTAAGAAGGGGGGAGAGTTATAAATTAATAAATCTTTGAAGGGTGTGAAGTGTAAAATAAATTAGTTCGAGACAGAAAACAATAAGTCAATAACAGTATACACATACCAATGGGGTGGTGGTTCATAGGCAGTGGCGGACTCAGGATTTTATTTTAATGGGGTCCATTTTCGGGTCGGTCCTCGTTCGGGTCGAGTTAAAGTGAGGTTTAAACTAGATTTTAAAAAAAAATAAGAAAAATGGGCTTATCAAGGATTGAACCCATGACCTCTTGGTGGAAAAGAGGGAGATTTACCACTACACCAACTTTCTTTTTATTTCTATGCTGTCCACCTAATTGTATTTATGGGGTCCATATACAATTTAATATACCGAATCTACTATTTTTTTTAAAAAGATTGGGGTCCGGGGACCCCGGTGGCACCAATGTGGGTCCGCCCCTGTTCATAGGCGAAGGCAAAGCCTTTAAAACACTAGGTTGGAGAGGGAAAGCTCTTGAGTTCAAGTCCCACAGATGACAGAGGATTAAAGAAATTAGCCATTTAGCCGTTAAAAAAAAATAGAAGCATGCACAGAAAACTCAAGGGCTGCAGGGTTATGACGACTCAGAACCCAAGCTTTAACTCCTTTTAAGTCTATATACACACGGATAATTATACAGACGTGAAATTATGGGTTAAAATTAGGGCTGACAATTTTACACGAATACATGACACGAACATACACGAAGTTAACAGGTATCGTATATGGCCTTAACAGGTATCGTGTATCAAACAGGTAGACACGAGATTACCTGTTAATTTTTGTGTATAAACAGGTTAAATACATGTTTACCTGTTAATATTCGTTAATACACGATAAGAAATTAAACTAAATAAAACTCATCAGCCATGTGCGTGTGGGTTCCTTAATTCCTTTCTATTTTCATTTCTCATTCAATTCAAAAAAAAAAAAAAAACTCTAAACTCCCTCTGTAACTCTCAGATAGCATGTCGTGTTCGTGTTTTTGTTCATGTTAACAGATATTAACAGGTAATTTTCGTGTATAACAGTCGAACAGTCTTATTAACAGGTAATTTTCGTGTATATCGTGTCGTGTTTGAAAAAAAGGACACGATAAGTTATCGTGTCGTGTTCGTGTATGAGATTTCGTGTATCGTATCGTATCTTATCGTGTCGTGTCTTATCGTGTACGGGTATAAACGATATGTCAGCCCTAGTTAAAATGGTACCGGTGCTATTGCCTCATCAACCTCAGTCAAAAAAAAAAAAAAAAAAATAGCGCCCCCTCCACCCCTTCCAATTTTCTAGACTTTATTGGGGGCACTATTGAATGCTTGCTAATGCAATAGTGAGCGTTAATGGAATATTTTGTGGGGGGCAAATCATTAATAGCGGTGATATTGGTTATTGGGGAAATTTATCCGGTTTCTTGGTTGTTAAAAGAAACGAGAGGGGGGGGGGGGTGACGTGACACAATATGGCTGAGGTAGCACAATGAAGCCCCTAAGGGCACGATTCGATACTCTCCCAACTTGGTGCAAGTTAAAAATTGAATTAAGGCGCAAACAAAAATTTGTTGTTCAAATATTTATATATTATACGTGTTTGATTATATCTTTTCGAAAATTACAAGGTTGGTTATTACTTGACATTAAAAGATCTATTAATTTATTTTGAATTGACCGAAATACACTTGCTATTACAAAAATACTACAATGGATTATTTATATAGTTCGGTTTGTGTATTTTTTATAAGTTCAGACCAAGATAATTTATTATTTGATATAGACAAAATTATAGAAAACAACCTTTATGTTTGACTCAAACTGCACTTTATACCTTTTACTATGAAATCGGCAAAAACCAACATTTATGTTCATGTTTTATTACACCCTATAACCTTTAGCACTAACCACGTCAAAAAATTCAGTTAAATTGACTCACATGCCTTGCACATGAGGGCATTTAAGTCTTTTACTTTTAAATTAAAATATTTTTTATTTATTAATAAAAACTCAGTTCTTCTTTACTTCATCTTCGTCTTCTCACTCTTCAATGGAGTCCAGATTTTAATCAATTAACTACAACTTTTTTAATTATTCTTCGCAACTGTCACAGATTAACTTATTTAAGGTTTAATCTGGTTCCATTGTTCTGGTGGACCACCATAAGAGTCAACTGTAAATCAATCCCCAATTTCAGAACATTACAAATTACAATCTAATCTAATCTAATCTAATCTGATATGAATATATGATCAAGAATTCAAGATCTTGAATAAAGATTAATCTAAACAACAAAAAGATCAATTAAGATTGAAGATTTATGCAAATAACATGTGGTTGTGAAAAGTACAAACCTTTAGAGTAAACTGTCAAACTTGTCCTCGAGGTTTGGTCAATTTTGTCACTTTAGTCAAAACTCAAATCTTTTGAATCTAGCTCCTTGTGGTTTCAATTTTGTTGCCATTTCATCCAAAAGTAAAATTTTGGTCAAACTTTTCAGTTAAAATTCAGTTTTTTTTTTCTTTTTCGACCCTTTTAATTCAGTTAACATCCGAAAGCAATTCCGTGTTAAACGTTTGTATTTATAAGGTCAATTTTTCTTTTTTTTATTTGTTACAATAAAATATTAAAAGATCATTTTGCCCTTCATTAAAAAGGAGGAAAAAGACAAAAAAAAACTGGATGTTAACTGAAAAATCTAACCAGATTTTGTTTTTGGATGAAAATGGCAACAAAATTGAAACAACAGGCAATTCAAAAGGTTTGAGTTTTGGCCTAAAGTAACAAAAGTGACCAAACCTTATGGATCATTTTGGCAGTTTACTCTATATATTATTTACTTGTTTATATATATAGGATTAGGGTAAAATGAAAACTTATACGAGTTATTAGAACTTAGAGAACCTGACCTTTACGAAAGGTTTTTCAATTTTTTTTTACCAAAAATCATTAAAAATTTAACTTTTCCAAAAAAATCATTTTTTTTCATTTACGGCAGCCTTAAATATTATAAAAGTGATGTCATGCTTATGTCATCTGCTTTTTACAGCTGCTGTAAGGAGCCAAAAACACCACTTCGATTTTTTTACGATAGTTTTTTTTAACATTTTAATCTAGAGGTGTAAAAAAAATGAGGGCAAAACTCGCACTGAAAGGCCGAGTTCTCTAAGTTCTCACAACTCGGGAGGGTTTTCCCTTGATCTTGATCCTATATATATATGGTAGGAGTTGGCTATAAAGCCAACTTTTCCTCCAAAGTGTAGGAAGCCATATCATTATGACAAGTGGAAATTAATTATTTTAATTAAAAGGGCATGACAGTAATTTGATTATTATTTTAATTTTTTTTTAGTTTTTGTTTTATGTTTTTCTTGGATTTGGTCTTCGTTCGATTGCTATTTAGACGTTCTTTGGTGGTCATATTTAGCCCCTTAGATCCTAGCAACGCTGGTAGCACGGTTTTACGCCCCCAACTCGCAACTTAAGAGACTTGAGACAAGTTCCAAATTAAACTACATGGCTATGTACTTGAATTATACGTAGTTGATCATGTGTTTTGAGTCAATTCACCAAAGTTGATGTTTTTTAATATATTGATTTGCCTACCTAGGTATATTGTTTTACATACCAATTCATCAACACTAACGGCTTTAGATTAAATAAAGAAAAATCTAAACTAATAAATTATTAGCTCTCATTAATTAGAATCATTAATGAAAGAATTTTGAATGATAACTAGGTTTAAAGAAGTTATTCGCGTTGCGGCAAATTTCTTTTGTTATTTAGTCTATGTTTACATGTGTTTTGAAATCACTACGAGCGTGTTGCGAACGTAACCGCTGACAAGAATAAAAAGAAAATGTAGAAAAAAACATTAAAAGATAACCGAAAGAAAATCAACCAAAAAAGTTGTATGGTAACGATGTTGTTCGTATGAAACACGTGGTCAGAGATGAGCAAATTGTTCTGGGTACCGGTACCAAATTTGCCGAACCGAAAGATCTTAAGTACCAATTCGGTACCGACTTTTGGCGTTCCTGGTACCGGTTCACAACCGTTTTTTACCTTCATATATCGGTACCGTAACCGGTGTTCTGTATCGGTTGGCACCGAGCTCATCCCTACCCCTGAAACTAAAAAAATCAAAAATTAAAAGTTGAAGAAAATAAAAAAAAAATAGTTGTACGATACCGTTGTTCGTACGGTAACCGTGATCAGGGATGAGCAAATGGTACCGGGTAGCAGCACTGAATTTCCCAAACCAAAAGATTTCCAATATCAATTCGGCACCAACTTTTGACGTTTTCTGTATTAGTGCCGGTTTTTACCTTCATGTACTGATACCGAACAGGACCGTCCCAGTATTTTCGATACCAGTACTGGTTCGATACCGGTTGACACCAAGCTTATCCCAACCCCTGATATTATAAAAGGATTAAAGTTTAAAAGTAAAGAAAATAACTATTAGAGTAAACTGCCATTTTGGTCCCTGTGGTTTGGTCAGTTTTGCCACTTTAGTCCAAATCTCAAACTTATTACATCTGGGTCCCTGTGGTTTGCATTTTGTTGCCATTTTAGTCCAAATCTCAAATCAGGTCAGATTTCAAAAAAAAAAAACCTGATTTTTGTCCTTTTCCTCAGGGGCATTTTGGTCTTTTTGAATTTTATTTAAAGATCTTCATCTCTCTCTTTCTCTCCATCTGCTCTCTCTCTCAACATCTGCTCTCTGCCCCCCCCCCCTCTCTCTCTGAACTACGTACACCACACCACCACCACCCCCACATCATCCCCAACCTCCGCCACCGTCGCCGCCAACACCGCCGATCTCCGGCCACCGCAACCACCATCACTCTCCACTCCTCCATCTCTTACACACACACACAGACACCCACATCCTCCCTCTTCGATTCAGCCGGCAACGACACCACCAAACAACCTCATTCGCCTCGTTTTTCCGGCGACTGGTTATCCGGTGAACCACCACACGCAACCACAACGATCAACCACTATCCCCTGCCCTTCGCCGTCCCCTTCCGATAAACAACGGCGGCAGCACCACCACCACTTGGTACGACATCAGCAGAGTCGCCATGAGCGGCGGAGATAGAGAGAGATGCATGAGAGAGAGGGAGATCGAAGAGACGGGGCCGCATTTCAGCAGAAGCGGCGGCGGAGCCGCGTATCAGCAGCGGCGGCGGCAACCCTGCAAACCCTAAGGTGGTTCCTCTTCCTGCAAACCCTAAGGTGGTTCCTCTTCCTGAATTTTCTCCAATTTGGGGAAAAACAGAAGGATCGAGAGGGTCCCTGTGGGTTTAGTCGAATCTTTAGTCGAATCTTTTGAGGGTTTTATGAAGATGGGTTGTTTGTTCTTGTTCTTGAATTTGTGGGTTTAGGTTTTGGGTTTGGTTTGGAGTGATTGGAAGTAAAGGGGATTTGATTTGTGGGGATTCTTGGTTTGGATTCTTGTTTGATCTGACATTTGATTGGAACGACGGATGACGGTTTCTGCTGCTGCGGCGGTGGATGAACGGAGAGGAGGTGGTGGTGGTGTTCTAGAGAGAGGAGAGAGAGAAGAGAGAGAGGGGTTGTTTAGAGAGAGAGTGCAGAGATATGGGGTGTTTGGGATTTTTTTATATTTTTTTCTTGTATAAAATATAAAATGACCAAAATGCCCCTGAGGAAAAGGACAAAAACCAGGTTTTTTTTTTTTTAAATCTGACCTGATTTGAGATTTGGACTAAAATGGCAACAAAATGCAAACCACAGGGACCCAGATGTAATAAGTTTGAGATTTGGATTAAAGTGGCAAAACTGGCCAAACCACAGGGACCAAAATGGCAGTTTACTCTAACTATTATTATAATATTAAAATAATAAAAGTATTAAAAAAACTATGTATTATTATAATATTAAAATAACTATTCATTTCAATTCGTTTAGTAATATATAGTAATAATAATTATGGAATATTTTATATCCTAAACTAAATAATGAGAATTTTAAGGAAACTAGATATCTCTTTGATTTCAAATGCAACGGTTATCAATGATTATAATACGATCACTACAACTTATTCATATTCAATTCGTATTTCATCTGGTTCGTCACATTGTGGTTTATCACTAAAACATACTATTAAGAACATATCTACGTTGTATTTTAGCTGTCAGTAACTGGTTCGTCACGTTGTGTTTTAGCAGTCATTAATTGTAATTGGTTCGTCACATTGTGTTTTATCATAAACAAACTCTTGACATTGTGTTTTAGCAGTCAGTCGCTTGTTCGTTACATTGTGTTTTATCACTAAAAAACACTACATGAAAAAAAAAACATCTTTGATCTCTAAAAAAAAGAATAAATAATGAAACCCTAGATCTGATTTATCACTATTTTTGGTATGATTTGGTGTTTTAGAAGGTTGGGGGACTAGAGAGAGAGGAAATCGCGACAATTATGAAGGTGGTTTTATGATTGATAGTTATTTCTTTATTTAAAACAAGTTAAATGACACATTTACCCTAATCAATTAAATTGGCTTATTTTTAAGACACACATATTACCAAAATGCCACCAAGATAATCTCAACCATCAAACACACTTATCCAATGGTCAAGATCGTTTCTTACACTTTGTAGGAAAAACACACTTTGTAGAGGAACCCCACCCTATATATATATATATATACTAGTCGTTTACCCGCGCGATGCGGCGGGAAGCATATCACTTAGGTTGGTGAGTTTAGGGCTATGTACGGGGATGTAGTTTCACTTCAGCGGCGGAGAATCAGCGGTGTGAAGCGATTGGTGGTTTCGTGATGGCGTTTGGTGGCTATTGTGCAACGGCCGGTTACTGGCTTCAGAAGAAAACAAAGAAAATTATGTGATTCTAGTTATGTTTTGAGGGGTTATAAAGATGTGGGTAAATCAACGGTTTTGAATGATGAATCGTATCATCAGTTACAATGAGGCCTTCGGTAGTGGCGAAGCTTGACGTTTTCGACGGGGGGTCGAAAACGTATATACCCAAAAATTTCTATACGAAAACGTATTTAAACCATAAATATTTTTCTCAAAAATATCAAAAGTAGATTTATCCACAACCTTATTAACAATAATGATATCACATGCTAAATGTATCGGTTTATACACAAGAAGAATTTGTACACATCCATATACCTTAATCCAATCTCGTTTTCATATTAGTGGGTTGAAATGGTATTTCCACCTCTACCTGTGACCTCCTCACAAAGAAGTAATATTAATTTAAAAAAAAAAAAGAAAAGAAAACACTGACATATGCGCGATGCGACGTAGGCAACTATGTAAATAATATTTATTTCAATACAAGTATGTTACTTTGCTAGAATTTCATTTCTTTGACTTGACATCAAGAACTAAAGTTTTGATGCAAAGACGGGGCTTGGTCATGATGAGCTTTTGAGGAAGAACCGAAACAGCAACTATAGGTGACCTGTTGGGCATCCCAGAAACGGGTAGGACCTCGATAAGAACAAATCTTAAAAAGAAAATTAAAAAAATAAAATAAGAGGTGAATGAAATTTGTACCTCTGGACATTTCAGATCAACAACTGAATCTGAGACGATATTTTTCACAACAGCAGCAACCACCTCAAAGCATTTGTTACGGTCTAAAAGAACCACTGGATTTGAATCACTATTTTTACCTTTTAATTAGCAGACCAAATGACCAATAAGGAGAAAAGTTAAAACAATGGCAAAAATAGAAATGTAACAACCTTTAAGCAACTGATGTATGACTTTCTTAAATTGACATTAAAATTTTACACATCCATAAAGAGATGTGTTTGGTTTACACATAGAAGATATCTAATACATATATTAGACGTAGTATGATTAGTAGTTAATAGAAGTGGCAAAAAATGATGACTGATATTTGAGTAAATGAACACCCATTTATGCATAGCAGCACTGAAGCAACGACAGGGTATATTGGTATTCAGGGGCGGAGCTAATGTGTTAGCAGGGATAGCACGGGCTACGACTCAATCCCGTCTTCGTAGTGAAAAAATACCCCTAAACTCCGTCTCTATAGTGTAAAAATACCCCTGAACTCTGTCTTTGTTATACAAAGGACACCCCTGATCTCAAAAAAAAAAAATTGTAATACCCCTAAATTTTAGGCTAGTTCCGCTACCCTGATTAAAGCCTCTTTAAGTGTTTATATCCACGTAGCCAACATTTTTGCAGAGGAATACCACCTGTATTCGACAAAACGAAGACGTCGGCCTTTATCATCAAGCCTGTTGTTCTGCAACCATTACGTCGATAGAGTGAAGTGAAGCAAACACACAAAGTCCAGCACTTGACTTGAACAGCATGGACTTTAGGATCATCCTGTTTCCCAAGAACCGTTATCACAAGCAGAGAGCCACCAATCTATGCGGTCCATGATTTCTTTTCGGCTCAAAGCTTCATCTGAAACTTCACTTATTTGCACTTCAATTTTCGCTAAAAGTCACCAGGGTCCACCAGCCCTAAAATACAAAACACTTCAGCTTCAGTTTTCTAACATTTAACAGGTATATTATTTGCAAAAATATAAAAAAGGACAGAAGATATGTTTGCAGGCCCAAACCGCCCGACCTATACTAAAAGATTGTTCATTTTGACTCAATACTTAACCCGCCCGACATAACAAGACTTCTTACCATAACCAATCATTGCATTAGATTTTTCAAAAGTTGTGCTCGGCCAGGTTCGATATGGGTTTTAAAACATAATTCTTCCAGTTCTGCCCTCCTCTTCATAACAAGTTCTTTCATCGTGCTTGTTTTGAGTTTAATGAGTATCTCGAGTTTAGAAGTTGATTGTTGCACACTAAGATGATTAATATCGTCTGCAAATGCATAAAATCATATTTATATAACTCAAATCTCAATACATAATGTATGAAACTGTTTATTTAGAAGCGATTTTGGTTGATCATTTCGTTTCCATACCGGCTGCAACAAATATGATCATACCTGGATGTGAGTTTTGACGATAGCTTTCCGGATAAGGGTTGCGAAAAAAACTCCCAAAACGGAATTCTAAATTGCCCGCACATTATGCCAGCAAGGTCAAATAGAGGATTTGGCACCTACAAATTAATCAAACAAGTTCAACTTACATCATAGACTCAAGCTAACACAAAACTTACCATAAACTCCATTTCAACATGCTCCTTATCTTTGTATACACCAGTGACCAGTGTGCAAGAGCTTTATATAAAGCATGAAATTGGCGATAATATGCTACACCTTCAACAAGTAAATACCTGATGTATCCACGGATTGGTCTCTTGATGCAGCTCATGCAATAGTGGACCCTTTATACTCCAAACCATTGACCCCGTAAACACCTTCCATTGCAGCTGACATGGCAGAAGATTCATCCATGACCGAGTATTGGCGTTTATTTCTACAAATAGTTACAATTTTGATGTCATTAGAAAACAAAATAGCTCTTGCATCCTGTCAAACTGAAAAATGGTCATTTAAAAGTGTATTTTACCTCTGCATCATAATGCCATATTCCTTTATTCCAAGAGGCACAACAGAAAGAAAATCATTGTGTAAATAAGCTGCAAAATTAGGATCCACAGAAACCGCAACGGTTTCAGCCTTTTCATTCCCCTCATCCATTAGCAGTCAGTTGGAAAGTTAAACAAGATGTGCCAGATGACTGCAAAGGATAAAAAATAAAATAAATCAAAAATGCATTCGATTTCAAAAAAGAACAAGAATTAATTTAGGAAAAGGCAAGAGAGCTTACAAACTGAAATCAGAATATGTTTTCCTCATGGAGGATATTATGTACATTCTCATAGAATACAGAATCAATAAATTTCTCAGGCGTTCGAGATCTTTCGTACTCGTATAGTTGAAGTAGGTGCATGCCTGTTTCACGAGCTTTATAAATTAGCTTATCTAAGGTAAATAACACATAAGATTGATTTCCAAGAATGGCTGGACAATCATCTTCAAATTTTGCATTATCAGCAGATCCATCAAGCAGATTATATAAAGCACTCATAAATCTGAACAATACAACAATAGTATAGTGAGGAAAATACTTGTTATAAAATTCTGAATAACATATTAAAAAAGTGTAACTGAATTACCTAGAATACAAATCAGGTGGAGAAGTGTCCTTAGCAGCTCTCCATTTTGTTTCAGCGGATGTCGAATTAACTCGAGCAAATAATAGTCTTTCATATAATACATGACAACATTAAACAGTATATTTAAAAACAAAAAAAAATAATACTATGTTTAAAAAATAAAACAGATTGTAAAACAGAGTGGGGTTCTTACTTGATGAAGCCTAAAAAGCACATAGAAAGATTCTTTTCCATAAAAAAACATTACAACTTTTTTCCCGCCATCATGTAATCGAGAAGCCACACGTTTCGCAACTGGTTTTGCAGCAAGCAACATATGATCTGAAGATACCAATGATGTGGCATCTTCTACACCCTCAGCCTCACCTTCACGGCTTCACTTTTCGGCTTTACCTTTTATAACTCGAAAAGCTTTCTGTAGCATAACTTGCAACATGTAATGTAGTTGTTATGTTAATCACCCAAAATAGGACAACAAAAGGAGAATGCTTACCTGTCCTGCAGGTTTTATTGGAAACTTTCCATTAGGACGGAAGATGTACGCTCCAGAGGCCTTCAAAAAACAAGAACGACTTCAGAAGATGAACAAACTTTATTTATAGACAAATTTCAATCTACCTGATCTGGCTCAGATTTACTTTGCCATTTGCTCCAGCAGTTGCCAGCAATTCACTTTCACCATAAGCGTGATATGTCATCGCCATTATTGGACCCTGATGACCACCCTGCATAACTCAACAAAAAATAAATAAATGTTAAAAGCAAAAAAATGGGCTCATCTAGATACCAGCAATAAAATACCTCTGTTTTGAATCATCGTCTAAAGAAGGTAAAATTTCCGTTGTCAGTGGTGCTGAATATCCATCCAAGACAACCTGCATATAGGGTTAAAGATCAGTTGAAGCCACAATACCAACCTAGAATGAAAAGATTCAGCATACCTGAATTGTAGCAGCTTTTCTTGGTACACCATCTCCTTTCTCAACCACAAATTCCACAACCGCTCTCCCCGCGAGCCTAAAATATATAAATACAATTAAAGAGTAAAAATTAAAAATTAGAAAAATCTGAGTGGACTTATACCTAGCATAGTTTGAATATTGTGCAGGCAGCAAGAAAGATAGCCCAGGAGCCTGTCAAAAACAAAATACTGCAATTATATACATATAATAAAAGGTAACTTGCATATTCAGAATTTCTCAAACTTGGAATTAGTATTGTTATCAAGAAAGCACAAATCAACCTTCAACAACATGAAATCAAACAGCTCAAGTGCTCAAATAAACTATCAAAACCTTCAATTAAACAACAGATTAGCAAAAATCATGAACAAAAATAAAGTAATCAGCTAGTATCAAGACTATATATGAAGTATAACGATGATTACAGAAGTAACAGAACAACAGTAATGAAGATGCGTGATGCGGAATCAGCAGAAGCGCAAATAACGAATCGTTTTACTATTTCCGTTACAGCGATTCAGCTATATGAATCGCTTTTTGTTTAGCTAAACACCTCGATACTTTCACTAAAAACGAAAACACGAAGCGCAAACAACGAAGAAATATACGAAAACATCACGTTTCGGTTGATATTCATACGAATCGTTCTACCGTTTCCGTTAATCGCGTTTTATTCAGCTAAACACCTCGAAAATATCACTAAAACGAAAAACGAAAAACACAAAGCATAAACAATGAATCACATTCTTATTCAAACTCAAACGAATCGTTCTACACTTCTACTATTTCCGATACATTAAATCATCGATTCAGCTCCGTTAATCGCTATTTCTTCAGCTAAACACCTCAATACCTTCACTAAAAACGAAAAACACGAAGCATAAACACCGAATCACGTTCCAATCGCTACTCAAGCGAATCATTGTTCTATTTCGATACACTGAATCATCGATTCAGCTCCGTTAATCGCTATTTCTTCAGGTAAACACCTCGATACTATCACCAAACACGAAGAATACGAAGCGGAAACAAGGAAGAGAGTACCTGAAGTTGTTGATGAAAAGAATGTGTTTACACCGGTGAGATTGTACGGAGAGTGTTCGTCGTTGGATCGCACCGGAGATCTCTTCTGGGTGGTGAAAATTGAAATCGGTTTGTTTGAGAGAGAGAGAGAAAGAAAGACAGGATGAGTAAGAAACCCTAAATCGGAGAGAAAGCAGATGGTGAAATGTGAAATGAAAAGTCTATGGGGAAGTGGGAATGAGCGGGCATTCAAATTTTGAACAAAAATGGCCGCTCAAAATTAGATTTAAAGGTTGGTGTGCTTTATAAGACTTGTACACCATGCTTTAAAAGTGTCAAAGGGTATAAGTGGAAAGTGATGTTTTATGGTGCTTAAAAGACTTGTACATTATGCTTTAGGGGTGTTTGAAGGGAATTTTTATGGACTTTAAGAAGTCCTTCCTATATGTATTATAAAGTAGTATAGATATAGGGGAAAGATAAATCGAAAACCCACTTGAGTTGAGAAAACCCAAATAAACCCTATGTAACATTTTTATTTTTTTCTAAAAAAAATAGGGAATGTAATATAAATGTACACGGACCTATTTATGAAAAAAAATGAAAAAAAACGCTTACTAGTTTTTTTTTTTTAAAAATGTTGAAAATTTGTATGTTACATTTTTTTTGGTCATATTTATTATGTAACCTGAAATTTGTAACATTTTTTTAAAAAAAAAAATACTAGGTGTTTTTTTGTGTTTCTTTTTTAAAAATGTTCAAATATATGTATATTACATTTCCTATTTTTTTTAGAAATGTTTCTTGAGTTTACATGGGTTTTTTACAAAGGTTTTCTGAGTTTTCTCAACTCAAGTGGGTTTTCGATTTATCCTTCCCCTATATATATATATATATATATATAGGTAGAGGTTCCTGTAAAAAAAAAGGTTTTTTGTGAGAAAGGTAAGAAAGAATCTACACCATTAGATCTTTGATCTAATGGTTGAGATCATAATGGCAAAATTGTAAATAATGTTTACTATTAAACATATTAATTTTTTTAGATTAAGGGTATATAGGTAAATTTAACATTTTTAAATTAAGAAACTAACATTAATGCACATGTAACTTCCCCCCGTCTTTTTTAGACGTCAATAACTTTTTATACGTAACTTTTTTTTTTAAATTACACCATAATAACGAGCGTTTTTTTTATCTTTAATATGAGTACCATATTGCTATACTTATATAGAGAAAAAATATGTTTCGATCAGATGTTTAGTCCATGAATGGTGTTATATACTTACTGAATGGTGTTATATACTTGCTGAATGGTGTTATATACTTACTGAATGGTGTTAATCTGTTATATACTTGCTGAATGGTGTTATATATTTGCTGGATGGTGTTATATACTTACTGAATGGTGTTATATACTTGTTGAATGGTGTTATATACTTACTGAATGGTGTTAATCTGTTATATACTTGCTGAATGATGTTATATACTTGCTGAATTGTGTTATATACTTACTGAATGGTGTTAATCTGTTATATACTTGCTGAATTGTGTTATATACTTGCTGAATGGTGTTATATACTTACTGAATGGTGTTATATACTTGCTGAATGATGTTTATAGAGATCTTTTAAAAAAAAATCTAGTTCCTATAATTAAGGTGGCGGTTATGGGAAGTTTTTAATTAATTGAATTAATGATAAAATTACTTGTTTACCCTTTTGAATTAATTTAGATTTAGGACACATGTCATCTCCACAATATTTCTCACCTTTCTCACACTTTTAACCTTTTTTACAATAACCTTACCCTATATATATATATATATATATATATATATATATGGTAAGGTTATTGTAAAAAAAGGTGTTTTGTGTGAGAAAGGTAAGAAATAATCTAAACTATTAGATCATTGATCTAATGGTTAGTATTAAAATGGCAATATTGTAATTAAAATAGTGTTTTTTTAATACTGATTTGATTTCATAGGGGTAAAATAGGCCTTTCACACATATTCAAATCAATAACCGTATCTAATAACTCCTAAACTCTCTCTCATAACGATCATTCCGCACGAAAAAACAGGGTGTTCTTCCCACCAAAGATTTTAACCTACATTAGATGACAATGAGCCCTAAAATTGAACTCGTATACAAGCGGAAAAGGCACGATAGTTCATCATCTGAGAATTTCGAAAGAAGGACGAAGAAGAAGATGGATGATTCAACTCGAAAAAAACACTACAAGCCGACGGCTTAAACTACCAAAATTCAAGAAAACAACACCTGAGTTTAGAAAAGGTTCGTCGTTCTTGTTTGAGATTTTTGATGTGTAATGGTGTTTTTATAATTTAAGATAGTTTATGTTAACAAAGAACAAAAGGAACTGATCGATTGTTCTATGGTGTTAAACCTAGGGTTTGGTAGAATAGGAGTGTTATAATGGTGTTTTATGTATGTTTATCAGTTAACTGTGCTATGAAGATTGTGGTTGTTGTTGTTGTTGTTGTTGGACATGGTGTTTTTATTAGATAGGGAGTTATATGGCTCATGTTTAGTTGGAAATGGTGTTATATGGTGTTTTTAAACATAATGAGTTAAGCATATGTATGGTGTTATGTATATTGGTCTTCCCAGTTATGCTGTTATATGGTGTTTTTAAGCATATTGAGTTAAGCATACGCATGGTGTTATGATATTGGTCTTTCCAGCTATGATGTTATGTGGTGTTATTAAATAGGTTGAGTTAAAGATATGATTTTTTTTGTATGTATGGTGTTATGTATACTGTTAGATGATGTTTTTAACAGATTAATTTAAACATATGAAATTTTTGGTATGAATTGTGTTATATATGTTGTTGTTGGCAGCTATGGTGTCATATTATGGTAAATTTGTTTGAAACATGATTTAGGATAAGTTGTGTTACATGTAGTCTTTTAAATATAGTGTTTGAATGTTTCTATACTCAGGTCAAGCCAACGGCTTGGAGGGAAAATGTACAAATCACGATTCCAAAACACATTTGAAAGACCGTTGGTATGTAGTGACTCAGAAACATCAAATAACAAGGACAAAGGTATTCCCAATGTAGTTTAAAGTATAAACAAACAAAAAACACTACAGTATGCTAAGTAGCCCATAATGAGTATGTATGTTTGATGATGAGTTTTGTATATGACAAAAAATGCTTTGTATTAAACAGATGGTGATGCTGGAAGGAATGATGTTGGTAATGCGGAAACAACAAAAGATGTTCCGCAATCGATAAAAAACACAGAAGTTAAAGAAAGGAAAAAAAGGCTCTTGTGATTATAATTTGTTAGCATATAAGACATGATAACAATTGATTTAAACGACAACAGATATACGTGAAGCAGAGGAGCAAGTTGGGAATGATAGTCAACTGGTCGTACACCCTTCCGTCCATATAACATCCAACACATGTATTATATTGAATTGTTTATCTTGTGGTGTACTGGTTTACTAAAACAAATATTAAAAAATGTTGTAGATCGGCTACGAGACCCATATGACGATTTTGTCGACACCCACCGGGAAAGCGATGGAAATCGGCTGCAAAATGACCACCGACTCGTGGAATGCGTCAAACAGTGACACAACTATATCAGCCATTCATGGGTGCACGGATCAGGACAAAGGTAGGGATCGATAATCTGATAACACTAGCAGGCGGCCTCAATGAGGAACAACGTCAGACGGTAAAGGAAATTGGGTTAGGGTCGATATTTGGTTTTAAGGTGACATGTGTGCCTACGGCATTGGCAAACTGGTTGGTTTCAAATTACGACCCAGACGCATGTGTTTTGAATGTGGGCGGCGGGCGCCTTGTAGAAATAACATCGGAGCTGGTGAAGCGTGTTTTCGGGCTACTTATGGGACCAACAGATCTTGTTGAGAAGAAGAAAGCGAACAAAAAGAAGGATGTTGTTGTCCAAGAGTTCAGAAATCAGTTTGAGCATATGGATACCAAGCGATTATCACTGTTGCAGCTGATGAATTACATATTAGATTGGCATGCTGATCATGGAAGGCTGTTTGTCGTGAACTTCTTGATTCTCTACTTCTCACTCCTAGGTGAAACCACGACGAACAATATGGTGAACGTGCGATACATTCCATGTATACAGCCGCACGTGGATATCAAAAGCTTCAACTGGTGTTCGTACATGGTCTCGTGTCTTAACAGAATGAAAAAGGCATGGCATGGTGGTGAGGATGCCTTCCGAGGACCAATGTTGTTACTGGCGGTAAGTTGATCGTATTTAACATCTAGTATTACAAAATTATTGAGTAACATCTTTAGTTAAATAACTAATAAGCTACCATAGATTACTGAATAAGACCATGGATAACTTAAATAACACCATAGCTAACTAAATAACACCATATATAACTGAATAACACCATATATAATTAAATAACACTATAGTTAACTAAATAACAACACAGATAACTGAATAACACCACAGTCAACTAAATAATAACATATATAACTGAATAACACCCTAGATAACTAATAAACATCATAGATAACTGAATAACACCCAAATAACTGAATAACACCATACATGTTAAGTTGTTTACAAATCTTTTTGAAACATATTGCAAAATATAGTCGCAGATTGCATATGGAATAGAGATAAAGGAGATACCTTCATCACACAGTTCACATATTGTTGAACTTGTCGATGATGATGTTTTGAACAATCTTGAATGGGATATGGAGAGGATGCACTCAGAACAACAGGAGAAGAAGAAGGCGAGAGAAGAGAAAAAAACCAAACCAGCGCAAATTGTCGAACGGGCGAATGAACAGAAACGCAAAAGGACAACGGATATAGAAAAACCAATCAAAAAGCAAAAAACAACACTGAACAAGAAATGGAAACGGCGAAGCTGATGCATGAAGGTATTGAAGAGATCGAAGATGATGATGCGCACCTGGGTATATACAGACACTGTGCAGATTACTTACTGTCACAAACTGACACCCAAACGTGTGCATTATTTGTAGGTGCGGATGGCGAATGCCGTATTCCGATGGTCTCACAGTATGCGAACACTCCATCACCATCAGGTGCATCTGACGACGATTTTGAGCTGGTAAACATATTATGATTCGTACTAGATTTGACACTATATGTTATTTCTATTTATATGTTATTAAACTGGGGTTTCGTACAGGTTTGGTCAAATTTGTTGGATATCATGTTTAAAGAATTTGAGATCTACGTGAACAAAATCAATAACACTTTAACAGAATCATGTGTGATGTTCCCCGAGAGTGATCTGTTGAAACGAAAAACAATGGAGTGGAAGGAGATAATCAAAAAACACCTTATAGTTGAAGATGAGAAAGAAAATGAGGGTGATGAGGTGGAAAAGGGAAATAAAAACGTTGAAGCTGAAGAAGATGATGTGACTGAAGCAGCTGAACCCATTGATCTTCAAAAAGGTAGTGTATCGTTAATCGGAGATAACACTCCTACGAACGTGCAAAATAATGATGGTATAACACAGTACACTTCTCCCTTTTCAACAATGACGTCGTCGTTTGTCGTAGAGGTGGATAGAGTTGTTGAAGAGGTATGAAGTGAAAAGACACCAGAGACAAGATTCAACGTTTCGGGAATTGAAGCGGCGAACTTGTCACCAAGGCTGGTCGACGTTGTAACGGATGAAGAACACAATGAGGTAACGCAACCTGATCAGCGAGGTAAAACACCAAGGCCAAAACAAACAATAATTCTTCTGGATGCACTGCGATCACCGTACATCGAGCGCGCTGTCTCATTGAGAAACGGACGTGATAAGTCTGAAGACGCACTGGCTCGATGTATATTTTGTGTCGTAGGAAACAAGTGGTATGAATCTAAACTGGACATTTACCTGTTTTATGTATTGTATTATACGTTACCATTATTTTGTATCTATATTAAATTATATATTCATGTCGATGGTGTTTCGGTTCGTAGGGATATGTTGTTCAGCAACAATGGTAACATGTCGGTGATGAGGGGGCCTTTTGAATCCATGATGCCTGGTGTAACTGTACATGTGAATGTCATCAGTGCCTGGGCCGCAGTCTTGAACTACGAAGAAAAAACGAGGAGGATGTGGACAACCCCAAAATTATTCTGCAACGCAGGAATGTTGGCAAGTTATCCCTTTACTTAAAATAACACCACCTTAATATTATGTGAACTCGCTATATAACACCATGGTTTATTCTAAATTCTGGAGATTAGTACCTGTAAAACACCATAGCTTGTTTGGGTTTACTTGAATAAACACCATAGCTTATTGTATGTTTACACATGTTATGTGAACTTACTGAATAACACCATATTATGTGAAATTACTGAATAACACCATAACTTATTTTTTTGTTTACTTGAATAACACCACCCAATATTATATGAACTCACTAGATAACACCATGGTTTATCCTAAGTTACCAAATTCTGGAATTAAGTAACTGTAAAAATCCATATTATGTGAACATAGTGAATAACACCATGGCTAATTTGGGTTTAGATGAATAACACCATAGCTCATTGTATGTTTACACATGTTTGTGTTCACTAAAATTTGAAGATAAGTAACTGTAAAAACACAATATTAAGTGAACTTACTAAATAACACCATAGCTTATTTGTGTTTACTTAAATAACACCATAGCTTATTGTATGTTTACAAATTTTTGGGTATGTTTAACAATCTACTGTTTGATTGCTGAATAACACCATATCTTATTTTTTTGTTTACTTGAATAACACCACAGCTCGAAAAAGATTTCACGAAATCTGATGATGACCGACTAACAGAGTTTACAACAAACATGAACGCGGTGCTGGCTGGGACAGAAGCAAAAACTTTTAAAGGTTTCCAGATGGTGTTTATACCTATCTTGACAGGTGAACACTACTATCTCCTGTTTTTCAACTTGAAAACAAAGGAGATCTTTTTTATTGACAACATAGAAGGTGATGCGGGCTTAGAAAGATACCACGGAAAAGTGGAGAAGATGGTAAGTTTGGTGTAGATTTATATATATGTGACTACCGTAACCATATGGTGTAAAAAATAAAGTTCTTAACATTAAAAATGTGGAATTGCAGATAAGTACGTTTTGTCGGTATCTAAGTCAAATACATCCAAAAATCTCTGCAAAACTGAGGAGTACAGAACCAGTTCGACTGGCATTCCCATGGCAAACTAGTTACAATAGCATCGACTGTGGTATTTTCCTGATGTGGCATATGGAAACTTACAACGGTAAGCTCCTGTCATTTTTGTTTCTTGATAAAAAACTAAAATACATGCTAATGCTTTGGTATTGAGTAGGAATAAACATGGGACATTGGATGTGTGGTTTCTCGCATGAGAGAAACATCAAGGGAGAAATCTTGCCTGATCAAGTGAAAGAAATCGAGGATTTGCGTAAGAAGTACCTCTCAAAAATGCTTCTAAGCGACGTGAACACGGCACGGGTCGATGTAGAGCGAGAAGTACAAGAATTCGTACATTTAGATGAGGATGAGAGGGTGAGTATGGAAGTGAATGCAATCATTCGGATTGGTGAAAGGTTGGACAGTGCCGTGTAGGTGGACGTCAAAACAACATCAACTTTCTGTTAGAAAACAAAACAATTTCGGCATTTTAAGATTATATGATGTGTTAGCATGTTGGCACTCTTATTATGGGTTTTAAACAATGGTAACAATATTTGGTCGCACGTTATGATCTTGGTATACGTTGTCTATGTAAAGCCTGATTTCGTTTGGTAAACTGTTTGTCTTTTATATGTTTTATTTTGGTGTTTTCATTTAGTTAGACACCGTTTTCATCTCAAAGAATCTGTAATGACCTTTGTGATCTACCCACGACCAGTTTGATTGTACAAAATAAGTGTTAACATGTTACTGATGTAATGAAATAACATACCAACTGATATGCACAATAAAACACTATGAGTATAGAAATAACACAATTAAGCTTCAACAAACATAATAAAACACCATGAACAGATCTAACACAAATATAAATAAAAACAGTACAACTAATATCCATATTAAAACAATGTGTGCAAATAAATAACACCATTAAACTTCCAACATACATAATAAAAAAACCCTGAACAAATATAACACCATTGATTAACAAAAAAAAAACAGATTTAAGTGAAACAAAAACACAAAATATAAAACGTTGTCACCGATAATATAAAATACGACGAAAACCAAACAAATAAAACTACGAGTTTCTACAAATCCGAAAAACCATTGAAAACCTAACAATGTACGAAACAAAAAGAAAATACGTTAAAAATAATCAAATGTTTAGACATCTCTAAATAACTTCCTAGTCCTCCTTTCCATCCTCCTAGTCTGATTCGTCCTCATCTTGTTCATACAGAGCTTCTTCAACTTCTTCCCAGACATCTTCCTCCTCGTCACCTTCATCAGCTTCTTCACCGTCCTCCTCGGCACTAGCTTGTTCTTTAATCCAGGCAGGGTTTTTGCAAGTACGTATGTTATGCCCGTATCTAAAACATTTTTGGCACTGATGCCTCTTTTTGCCCAACTGACTTATAGCAATTTCACGTTTGGACTTCATCCGTTTAGGTTTACCCATACCTTTGTATCTAGTTCCAACGGGAACACGAACGGTTACATCTGATGGTTGTGTGTTACCGGTAATTTCAGCAAACCTTTCATGACGGCTCTTACGTGGGGCATTGACCACCGCCTCATCAGCTGTTTTTGAAATAGTTAACAACATGATCCCTGAATGAGCACAACGCATTAAAGTTGGCGACAAGCTTGTTAATAACCGACTCCATAGAGTATGTGATCTCACGTACAACGCGGTTAACTTTATTATAACGATCTTCACTCTCGTTGATACCTAGAATAGCACCAGGGGCACTATTGGGAACAGCCTCCCGAGTCCAAAGTCGTAAGACATAGCGTTGTGGAAACTCCCTAACATCAAGCATCCTAAGCACACAAAAGATGTGTGAGCACAACAACCGAAACTGCTCGAATCTTTTGCATGTACAATACACAGTCATGTCGGCCTCCCGCATCATAACCTATAAAACACCATTAAAAAATTAGAATTTTGTTACATACATGACAACATACAAACACTAAAAACTATACCATAACACCATATGTAACCGTAAAATCGACAAGTGCTATACGTTTTGAAACATAACACTACAAAACAACATGTGTAAACTCAAGGAGATTATATTTAAACTTGGATATTTAATTCTTTGTATACACCTCGAAGAAAGTAGTGCATGGTTGTTCCCAGTCCTTCACAAAAAAGTTAACGAAGTCACCCATCGTTTCCCACTTTTCGGATAGCACATCTGTGTAAACCATTTTGTATCTCCAGCTGCTAGTCAAAAAATATAGTGCGTGTGTATATACTGGCCGCTTGATCCTCCAAAACAAAGTCTACAGCCCATATGTCAGCGTTCGTGTTTCTGGTGTCATGGTCATTCTTCCTGTGCTCATGTCTCTGAGCTTCAATTGTAGAATCAAAATGCCCGAGAAATTCGACAAGAGTACACTCCGAGTTACAAAACTGTCCAAAGAAATGGTTCTCACTCTCTGAATGAGATGAGGTACGCATAAGCCCGAACATGAACTCCTCGCGATAATAAGCCGGTATCCAAGTATCCCTGATTTGATAAACTGACTGCAGCCACTCATGATCAGCCAAGTTAAAATCGTTCATTATGGTAGCCCAATCACTTTCAAACTTCTCAGGTAGAATTGAATCAGTCCACACAATGGCACACAGCCTCTTTTTGAAATTTGTACTATTACAGATTGTAGCACCAACCTAAAACACCATTGAACAACATATAACACAATAATCACCAGAAAAGTATGTAAAAATATAAAAAAAAAACATTTGGAAGAATAAGTAAACACCTTAGCAGTAAGCTTGTCCATGATGTGCCACATGCATAGCTTGTGTCTACTCCCAGTCCATGTATCTTCAATAGTCTTCTTCATGGCTGGGTCTTGGTCGGTGACAATCACCAGAGGGGCACGACTAAATGCTTCACGAAACACCTTAAGCGACCAACTATAAGTTTCTTCCGTTTCGTTGCCTATTATAGCGGCACCAAGAGTAACGTTATGATTGTGGTTATCGATACCACTAAATGGAACAAACATCATCTTGTACCTAAACAACAAATACGGATTAAAAACACCATACAACTAAATGATTTATACTTAACAAAGGAGCTGTACAAATCGAAACAGGGATGATAAATAACAAACTTACTTGTTACGACGATATGTCACATCAAATGAAACAACGTCACCAAACACCGAAAAATTCCTTTTGGCATCTTCGTCGGCCCAAAACAACGCCCTTAAAACACCATCTTCTGTTGTTATATACTCCATTGAAAAGTTTGGCATGTACTCTTTCTTCCTCAACAGTCGTTTAATCATCATATCAGCGTCAAACTCAGATATATACCTGTTTAGGTCTCGCTTAAAATTTTTAAAATCATTTTTGGTTGCCCCAACCTTGTCAAACCCACCATATAGTGTCCTCATGATATTAAACGCTTTGACCGGTCCAATATTCAAAGAACTCAACGCGTTAACGGCTTGCTCTTGCATATAGTTCATACCTCGGTTAGCGGGAGTAAATGCCTATCGTCCTCAGCAACAAAATAGTGATTATGGGCCTCTTTGAAAGAATATACTTCGTATAGATTTGAAGTGTTTAACTTTACACACATACGTGCTTCACAACCCATCCTTATAGAAGGAACACGTCGAATAGATTTCCTCTTTGACCCATTATTTGAGGTGTCAATTTCTTTAGATGTATCGATCGGCTTAAAAGGTTTAGTTCCCTCCTTTGAGCAAATGAACCATTTAGATTTATAACACCATGAGGCGTGTATTGAGAAGACTTCCTGGTAGTGAAGCCTAAAGCCATTCCATATCTCTGATAAAAGAGGAATGCATTATTCACCGTATCAAACATCATCTTATCCTTCGGCTTAAGCGAGTCATCTACCTCAGGTAAATAAGTCCTCTTACCTGAGTTTGGAGACAGATGTAATTGCCCAACCGGCTGATAAGTTTGAAAGCCTACGAAAAAATTAAATTAAATTATTCAACAGTAAAGATGTGCAAAAAAAAAAAAAAACCACAACATACTATGTACAAAATAACACCACAAGCAACTAATCAACTATAGCAAATCAACAATTGTTATAAAAAATACCCTCCAACTTCAATAGTATACATCAAAAACACCATGTTCATATAAAACACCCTGTAAGGAACATCACACATGCAAAAAACACCATACACTGTTACATCAAACTGCCAAACACATGTTCATCAGAAAACTAAATTAGATTGTAAACAACCAAAAAACACCACAACATAGTTCATCATCAACTGTTATAAAAAACACCACAAACAACTAATCAACTATAGTTCATCATCAACTGTTATAAAAAAACACCCTCCAACTTCAAAAGTATACATCAAAAACACCATGTACATATAAAAACACCCTGAAAGGATTACACGTGGTGTCATTAAAAAAATTTATATACTAAAGGAACATCACCCATGCAAAAAACACCATACACTTTAACATCAAACTGTCAAAACACATGTTCATCAGAAAAACTAAACCAGATTTTAACAAACCAAAAAACACTACAACATCATATGTACAACATAACACCACAAGCAACTAATCAACTATAGCAAATAAACAACTGTTATAAAAAACACCCTCCAACTTCAATAGTATACATCAAAAACAATATGTACATATAAAACACCCTGAAAGGATTACAGGTGGTGTCATTAAAATAAACTCGTATACTAAAGGAACATCACCCATGCAAAAAAAAAAAACACCATACACTGTGACATCAAACTGTCAAACACATGTTGATCAGAAAACTAAATCAGATTGTAAACAACCAAAAATATGAACATAATCGACATAACATATGATTGAAAATTGAAGCTTTACTTTGATGAATATTAATTACCATTACATAATAAACAAAAAAAACAACATAATAATATTACCTGGATCGTTGTTCTCCATGCAGAATTACGAACTGGTGTTCTTGAATCGCAGATGTTTTTATGAAAAGATGAATTGTTGTTAGTTATATAATATTTACGTATACTGATAAAAGATTCAAAAATCGAATTCCCTAAAATAACTAACTAAAATCGGTTACATAAATTTAATCCTTAATTAGAATTATTTGTAGAATTACAATTGTAACCTTGATCTAAGGAAATAGATATGGAATGATCTAATGGCTGGGATACTTTCTTACCTTTCACACACTTTAAGTCTTTTTTACAGGAACCTCAATCTATATATATATATATATGGTTAGGATCGTGTGAGAAGCACTAGCCTAATTGAGAAACTCGAGAAGCATTTTGGACCACATATTTTCCCTAAGATTTTCGTAATATACACATACGTATAGTTTAAAATTGACTATATACATAGGTGTATATTACGAAAAGCTTAGAAAAAAATGTGTGGTCCAGAATATTTCTTAAGTTTCTCAAATAAAGTGGATTTCTTTTAAGATACCTACCTTATATATATATATATATATATATATATATATATATATATCGATAGAGGATCCGGTAAAAAAGGGGTTTTTTTTGTGAGAATGGTAAGAAAGAATCAATACCATTAGATCTTTGATCTAATGGTTGAGATCAATAGGGACCAAATTGTAAAATGTGTTTTATTATTTTGGAATGATTTGAAAATTGTAGGGGTAATAGAGTCTTTTATATCCACTTGAAAATATGAAACTGTAAATCAAAACCCCTACAATTTCGAATCATCTTCTTTCTCCAGATCTGTAAATATTTCGAATCATCTTCTTCTCCAGATCTGTAAATACATCTCGAATAATCATCATCATCAGTTTACATCTTAATAGTCATCTTCACCTCCTCCGACATCGTCCACCTCCTCTGGAAATCATCAACATCATCCTAGATCACAGTCTTCATCATTCCTTCATCATCATCATCATCATCGATACAACAGCTTCATCATTCCTTCATCATGATCATCATCATCATCATCGATACAGCAGCTTATTCCGGCAACCACCACACCCTCCGTCCTCACCGCTCCTCCACCTCAACTGTCTTCACCATTTTACCTTTCGATCGAAACAGGTTGGAAGAAGAACCAGACATTTTCTGTTTGTGTTGGGATTGAACCCTATCAGAGGAACAGATAATAAAAGCCAAAACTGGATCAGAGCAGTGGATCCAAAATAAGCAGATGTTACATACAAGTCTCTCCCCTTGAAAGTGGTCTCAACATCTGCTGACCTCCTATCTACTGATCGTACAAGCTACTGACCGTCAAACTGCTGCTCAAGTGAAAGACTAAAGCTCTGCTGTTCAATCTACTGTCTTGAGTCAAGCACTGTTGATCCGGACAAGTGCTGCTGGGTTCACAGCAGTGGAGGGATGCAGCAGTTGTTTATTCTGTCTTTATGTAATGTAATGTAATAAGCAGTAGTTAGTATAGCAGTGTTTGTATAGATCAGAGGTTAGAGTTTGTTAGGAGGTTAGATGTCACTTTCATAGTGACGTCAGCTTAGATGCTCAGTGGTTTGCTAGTGCCTATAAATAGAACAGTGCTCTGTACTGTTCCATTAGCTCTTAGCAACAATCGTCTTCTTTGCACGAACAAACACTGAGCTCTGGCTGAGGGGGAGTTTGTATCAAGCATTACTTTGTAATCGTTGTTGAAACTAAATTCAACCTTTCGGTTCATAGTGAAAAGTGTTTTGATTAAAGCAATACTCTCGTTTGATTATATGCAAAGTTTGTTTCTATCTTAATTCCGCTGCACAACTCATTCATTTCCATCTTAATTTCAAACGTAAAATACAATCAAAACCAAACCCAGATCCAACAATTGGTATCAGAGCTTGGACAGTCAAATTTGATTTAACAATCATTTTGACATAAATAGTTCAGCTCAAAATCGTTGATATCGATAGTTTGTTCGGTTTGTTGAAAAACAGAGTAAGGTTTAATCACCATTAAAGTTGATTAATCAGTGCCTGTAAAACAACCAAGATGACGTCACAATCACAAGATGATAAGAATAACATTGGCTCTCTTTTTAAACCACCTATGCTTAAACGTAATGAATACAACATCTGGGAGAGAAGGATGGGTCACATCCTTGCTCAACAGAACACTGGATGTTGGAGGTCTGTTGTTTTTGGTCCCCATGTTCCTATGGTGCCAAGTGCTGAGGATCCAAAGAAGTTCATTCCTAAACCAACTGATAACTATACTGAAATTGATTTTCAAAAGTTCGAACTCGATGCCAAAGCATTTAGCATCATAGCATCTGCATTACCAAATGAGATCTATGCTGGACTGTTACATTGTAACAGTGCCAAAGAGCTATGGGATGCATTGAAGGAACAGTTTGGGGGGACTGAAGAAGTCATTAAAAACAATAGGGAAATACTGAACCAGAAGTATGAAACATTTTGTCACATCAAGGGTGAATCACTGACTCAACAATTTGAGCGGTTCAGTTGTCTCATCAGTGAACTAAGGCTTGTTAAAGTAACTTTTCCAAATTCAACTCAAAATAGCAGGTTCCTTAGGTCACTACCAGAAAAATGGGACACCATAGCTTTTGTCACCAGAAACTCTGCTGAGTTCAAAGATCTGACCCTGACCCAACTTCATGGTAGACTCCTGACCTATGAAAGGGAGTTAAACCAGAAAAGGAAGTTGCAAGAGTCTGGAAAAGTTGCTGATGATTATTCATTCGGCAGCACAGCTCTTTTGGGTCAGGAAGAATCTGGTAGCAGTAGTAAGGAACAGGGTTATGATCATTTCATTGATATAACAACTGGTGGTAACTTTACCAACCCTGATCCTCACTCTGCAAATTATGCTTTTACTGCAAACACTGAAAACCAGATGTCAGATAATTTGTGCTTTGAACTCAATGATTTGCAACATTTTGATCCCACTGACTTAGAGGAGATGGACATTTTGCATCAGTTGGCTTTGCTTAGTGTGAGAACATGCAAATTCTACAAAAGAACAGGGAGAAAGTTCCCAGGGTTACATGGGAATCTAAGGGTTGGGTTGGATAAATCGAAAATCAAGTGTTACAAGTGCAATAGGCTAGGTCATTTCGCTAGGGAATGCAGGAGTCAAACTACTGGTCCTATAATCACTCATCCTAGCTCAAACCCTAGACCTCAAAATCAAAGCACTGTGCACTATACCCAATATACCCCTGCAGCTCATGTTAACACTGCTCATTATGCTGCTACCCCTGTGCCTGTGCATTATGTCCAAACCACTGTTCCACAGATTCAATATGTTCAAACCCCTATCCCCCAGGCACAAGTGCAATCTGTTGCACCTCAAACAGCTGCTCCAGCAGTGGTACAACCAGATCAGCAAAGCTTTTTCACTCAAGGCTTTGTTGACTGGAGCAGCATGCCTGATGAGCTTAGTGATGAAAATTTTGCACTCTATGCTTCTAATGAACCTTCTAATGATGAATTTTGTTTGATGGCATTAGAGTCAATACCAGAGGGGATTGAAATTGAAGGTGAACAGCTAAGTGATGAAACAGTGGATGATGTGACTGAAGCAATGGTTACTGCTGTGGCTGGTGAACTACTGCTGGGAGAAAGTTCAGGAACCCTGATTGAACCACTGACAGATCCATGGTCCAAAGAGGACAAAGAAGAAGAGGAAGAGAAAAGAGCAGGTGAGAAAGAAGCAAGAGCTGATGATGAAGAGGATCATCAATGTGACTGTGCAATGATGGCTGCTGCCAAGGTATCACCTCAAGTTCTTGAAAAACTGTGTTCAGACAATTGCATTATTGCTTTTGCTAACATCAAAGAGGTAAATGAAAACCTTAGGAACAAAGTCTTGTCTGATGAAGTCAAATTTGAAAAGTTGTTAAAAGAACTTAGAAACAAATTGGCTGAAAAAGATAAAGAGATCAGCAGTCTGAAAGAAGAGCAGAGCATAACCAAAACTCAACTCCAAACTATGGTAGAAAAATACCAAGTTTGCAAAAAGGAGTTAGAGTCCACCCAGATTACTTGTGAAAAATGGGTGGAATCATGCAAAGGGTATGAGGTTATGCTTGAAAAGCAGATTAAAAGCAATGTGAAATTTGGGGTTGGTTATAGGAAACATGATGATGAAAACATTGACTTTGAAAAATCTGTTCAAACCACTGATGTAACCACTGAGTACATTCCAACAAACAAGAAGGGCCAAGAAGTGAAAATCACTGATAAACTTGGTAACAAAATCACACTTGACAGACCAATGGGATCCTCTACTTTTGAGGAGCTTGAAAATTATCAATTTAAACCAAAATGGTCTGATGAGTGTGATATTCTTGAAAATTTCAAGCCCATGGACTTTACATCAACTGATGGTGTTAAAGCTCCAAAAGCTAAAGTTATTCCTCTCAAGGACATCCCAACAGGGGTTAAAACCTCTGCTGCAAAGGAGTCCGAAAAGAAAAAGAAGAAAGAAAAGATCAATAACTTGTTTTGTGAATTCTGTGAGAAAAGGAATCATCTAACAAAAGACTGCTTCCATTTAAAAGCTTATGATTTGAACAAAACAAGTGTCATTGTTCCAGCAGAAAGCTGCATTGTTTGTGGAAAAACAAACCACAAAACTCAAGCATGTGTGTATCTCAAAAACTTTGATGTGAAAAAGAATGAATACACTGCTAAAACATCCTTGAGTCCATCAACATCATCAGTCAAATTCACCAAAAACCAACCACTGTTTGTGCCAGTTCAAACAGCTGTCACAAAACAGCTGAACCAAACATTTGTCATAAGAGATGTTCAGGTTACTGATGCACCACCTGCCAATCAGTTCAGAAAAGGCAGAGAAAAACAGTCTTACCAGAGGATTCCACACGTTTATGAGGCCTACAAAAGGCCCTCTAAACCTAAAGTGAACAGGCATCCTTTTGGGTACCAACAGGTGATTGGTCAAGACCCCCAACAGTGGTTAGCAAGAAACAGTACTAAAACTGTCCAAACCCCTGACCTAACCACTGTCCATCAATGTGCATCCATCCCAGACACTGTTGAGACCCCATCCAAAGCCTTGTTGGCTTTGGAAACCCTAATGAACTAATCCTTTTACTTCATGTGCAGGGAGCTTCTGCCTGTTTAGATAGCCTTTGGTATGTTGATAGTGGAGGCTCCAGGCACATGACTGGATGTAAAGCCCTACTCAAAGATTTCAAAATTCATGGAGGAGGTGATATATCCTTTGGGAATAACAGTAAAGGAAAAGTTCTGGGGTCTGGTACAGTACAGTCTGGAAATGTAAAATTTGAAAATGTCAATCTGATAGACAATCTAAAATTCAACCTTCTGAGTGTTTCACAAATGAGTGACAAGGGGTATGGGTCATTCTTCACAAAGGAGTGTTGTAGGATTGTTGGACCAGAAATGGTCAAAAAGATTGAAGCAATAATAAAAACTGGTCAAACAAAACTTGTTGCTCAAAGAAGTGGCAATGTTTATGTTGTTGATATGTCAAAAGAGTGTCCCAGAGCTGATGCATGTCTGTTCTCAGCTGCCTCTAACAAAGAAACAGAACTGTGGCACAGAAGACTGGGGCACACAAATCTTAAGACAATCACTGAAATTTCAAAAAATGGTTTGGTAAGAGGCCTACCACAAAAATTGTTTTCATGTCCTGAACATTGCATTTCCTGTTTAAAAGGAAAACATCATAAAAGTTCTTACAAGTCCATTGAAGAGTCCAAAACAATCCAGTGTTTGCAAATGCTACACATGGATCTGTTTGACCCAGTTCAAGTCATGAGTCTCAAAAAGAAAAGATACTGTTTGGTTATTGTTGATGACTTTTCTAGGTTTACATGGACTTTCTTTTTACACTCAAAAGATGAGACTGCAGGCATTTTGCAAGACTTTGTGACACAGGTTGAAAAGCAATTTGACCTTCCAGTGAAAAGCTTCAGGAGTGACAATGGCACAGAATTTAAAAATAAGGAGTTGGATGCCTTCTGTGTGAGGAAAGGGATTGTAAGGCAGTACAGCATCCCTAGAACACCAGAGCAAAATGGGGTAGTTGAAAGAAAGAACAGAACTTTGATTGAGGCTGCCAGAACCATGCTTGCTGATTCAGGTTTGCCATTAACTTTCTGGGCAGAGGCAGTAAACACTGCTTGCTATGTCCAGAACAGAGTTTTAATAAACCCCAGGCACAAAAAGACTGCTTATGAAATTCTGTATAAAATCAAACCACTGATCTCATACTTCAAGGTGTTTGGCTGCCCATGCTTTATTTTGAACTTAAAAGATTCCATCTCAAAATTTGCAGCCAAAATTGATTGTGGTTATCATCTGGGATACTCAACCACTGCCAAGGCCTACAAAGTGTTTAATACACGGACCAAGGCAGTGGAGGAGACTTTGAATGTAAAGTTCAATGAACTTTTATCAATGAAAATTCCAGCAAATCCTGCAGATCTGTTTGATCTTGATAAATTCACTTTTGAAAATACTGCTGTCAAGACTAACAGTGCAGGTCCATCAGAGGATTCAACACCAGACTATGGGTATGAAATCATCATCCCTCAAAGGTCTGCCAAAATGGGAAGAGCATCAGATGTTCAAAACAGCTGTCAAAGCTCAACCACTGCTACCTCAACAATTGTTGACCAAAGTAGCCCATCAACCACTGCTTCCACATCCTCAAACACTGCTGACAAAAGTCCCCAAACAGTGGATAAAAGTCAGCATGTGTCCACTTCATTACCTCCTATTCCACCACCTTTTGAAGCCACTGCTGGGCCATCAAAGTCACCAGCAGTGGTTAGCTCAGATGATACACATTTGCAGCCTTCATCAACAAATGCCATCATACCATACCAAGGAGATTTAATCTTATAGAGATCTCATCCACCTGATCAAATCATTGGCAACATAAATGAAGGGGTGCTCACAAGAAGCCAAACCCAAAACATTTGTCTTTTTGCTGGTTTTCTATCACTCCATCAGCCAGTCAAGTACCAAGAGGCACTGAAAGACAATAGCTGGGTAGAAGCCATGCAAGAGGAGCTCCAACAGTTTAAAAGACAACAAGTATGGGAGCTTGTACCACTGCCAGAAGAGGTTAGTCCCATTGGAACAAAGCGGGTCTTCAAGAACAAAACTGATGAAAGGGGTATTGTTGTCAAGAATAAAGCCAGGCTTGTGGTTCAAGGTTACAGACAGGAAGAGGGGATTGATTATGATGAAACATTTGCCCCTGTAGCAAGATTGGAAGCTATAAGACTGTTCCTGGCCTTTGCTGTCAACCACAACATGAAGGTGTTTCAAATGGATATCAAAAGTGCTTTCCTCTATGGTACAATTCAAGAAGAGGTGTATGTATGTCAACCTCCAGGTTTTGAGGATCCATTTTATCCAGATCATGTCTACAGGCTGAACAAAGCCCTGTATGGCCTGAAACAAGCACCAAGGGCCTGGTATGAAACTCTTTCCACCTTTCTACTCTCAAATGGTTTCAAAAGAGGTACCATTGATAAAACACTGTTTCTAAAATGGAGAGGAAAGGATTTAATGATTGTCCAAATTTATGTGGATGACATTATTTTTGGAAGCACATGTAACAAAATGTGTGAAGAGTTTAGGGAACTCATGACAGCTGAGTTTGAAATGAGTGCAATGGGTGAGCTGCAATGCTTTCTTGGTCTCCAAGTTCAGCAAATGCAAAATGGAACTTTTATTCATCAAAGCAAATATGCTAAAGAACTTTTGAATAAATTTGATATGAATGATTGTAAACCATGCAGCACACCCATGGCAACAAATAAGCTTGTCATGTCTGATGAAAAGGATGAGCTGATTGACCAAACTCTATATAGAAGCATGATTGGGTCTTTGTTGTACCTAACTGCATCTAGGCCAGACATCATGTTTGCAACATGTGTCTGTGCAAGAAGTCAATCAGCCCCTAGAAAATCAAATCTCATTGCTGTAAAAAGGATCTTCAGATACATAAAAGGTGCTCCCACACTTGGTATCTGGTATCCAGCTAATGGGAATATCAAGCTTTCAGGTTTTTCAGACAGTGACTTTGCTGGATGTCACACCACAAGGAAGTCCACATCAGGAGGGTGCCAGTTTCTAGGTGATTGCTTAGTCTCTTGGCAAAGCAAAAAGCAAGCAGTTGTTTCAACATCCACTGCTGAAGCTGAATACATTGCTGCTGCAAGCTGTACAGCCCAACTCCTGTGGCTTCAAAACCAGTTACTGGATTTTGGTATCACTGCCTTAAAGACACCACTCATGTTGGATAGCCAGGCAGCAGAAAATATCATCAAAAATCCAATTTCCCATTCAACCACCAAACACATCGACATCAGACATCACTTTGTGAGGGATTGCTATGAAAAAGGTTTGATTTCTCTGCATCATGTCCCAATAAAGACCAGTTGGCAGATGTGCTCACAAAAGCACTTGATACAGCCACCTTTGAAAGCTTGGTCTCTAGAATTGGGATGCTAAACATGGAATAACAAGCAACATCTTGTTTTTCTATGAATAAAAGCACTAAAATGTTTTCAGAAAATAAAAAATCCATCCTTAAAAATAGCTAAAAATGAAATTTTCATTAAAATCCTTAAAAGTCTGCCATTAACCACTGCTTGTTCAAAAGTCTGCTCTGATTCAAAGTCTGTCCACTGCTGAAAGTCAACCCATGTTCTCTCATTTCTTTGATAAACACTGTTGTTCAAAAGCAGTGTCTTATCCACTGATATGCTATCCACTGATAGTGAAAATCATCCACTGCTTCCATAACCACTGCCTTCATCAGTAACTTTCATGAAAGTACTGTCCTTCATTTCATCAGGGGTTGTCACGTGGGCAGTACATTGTAGTCAGACCTTTTGTAACCGCTGCCACGTCAGCATTCACTTTTTCCTCTATAAAATCCCCACTCACCACCAAAACAGGGTTTTACTATCGAATTGAATTCTCCAAAAAAAAATTCTCTTCTCAAAGCAGTTTTTCATCTCATTTCTTCACAAATTCCTTCGATCATCATCCTCAAAATGACAAAATCGAAGCCATCTGCAAAACCCACATCCAAATCATCGTCGAAAGCGGCCTCTCAAAAGGCCAATCCCACTGAACTTCCGCACAAAACATCGCACAATCTTCTGGGTCTTCTCACAAAACCCGGCACCACAGATACTTTCGACTCCATCATTGCCAAAATGGCTAAATCAAAGTACAAAACTTTGTTAACAGCCGATGCACCAATTTACTTGACAACCCAACGAGAGTTTTGGAAAAATGTAACCCTTGAAAAACAAGGAGACACAGTAATAGACATCAACTCTTCTCTAAAGGGAAAAGCCGTCAAGATCACACCACAATCATTTTCAGAAGTCTTTGAACTCGAGGATCAGCAAGGTAAAACTTCTTTTCCTAAAAACGAGTTAAAAATTGACTTCATTGAGAGGGGGTATGCAAACACAATGATGAAGAAAGCTACCTTACAAAAAGGTTTCTTTCCTTCTGCAACAAGGTTTTTATTCCATACCCTCCTAATGTGTGTTTCAAACAAAACCACTTCTTTTAATGAAATACCATTAAAGATTCAAAATCTGGGATATGCTATTCTTCAAGAAGAAAACTTTAACTATTCTCGGGAAATCTTTAATGATTTGGTTAATAATGTTGAAACAAAATCATTCTTACTGTTTCCAAGGTTTTTAAGTTATTATTTTGAAAAGAAATTCAGTAAGGATGATATTGCTGCAATAAACCAAGGTGATTATCTTCAAATGAACAGTTTAACTGCTGAAACTTTTACAAGAATGTTAACACCTTGCAAAACACAAGCAGAGGTGCCTGAGCAGAATTTAGCAGCTACCACTGCTCCTCAGGTATCTGCTGCTGAGCCCACTGCTCAAGGTGATCAAAGCAGCAGAACAACTGTTTTAAAACCCACACCTACAATCCACAAAAAGCCACACAAAAAGAAAAATCAAAACCCCCCCAAACCCATCAAAAAGGCAACTCTGGAGGATGAGATACCAGAGCAAATGCCAGTGACAAATCAAAAGTCACAAGAAACCACTGCTGCTACTTCCTCACAGCAGTTGGTCAAAATATCTCAACCCATAACCGAAACTCCTCCTGCTTCTTCACAAAAAGAACAGGTTGTACACATAGGGCCACCACATCATGATGCTCTGGAATCACTTGGTTCCATCATCCACAGCTCAATGCCCGGGGCAAATCCTGTTTCTACACCAAACCTCACATCCACAATTCCCCCACCAACTAAACTGCTGTTGGATGCAATTGATTTGAACCAGGCACTAACCAGTCCTTCTCAATCACCTATCAATGAGAACATACCTCAACAAATGACTGGGTCTGATGTATCAATCTTTGCTAACCCACCAACACAACCTGAGGAGGTTACACCCCTTGAGTTACAAGTAACTCTCGGTGGTATTCCAAGTGAAGCAGCCACTACAACTGTTAAACCCACTGGTTTACAGTTGGACAGTGGTTACATTAATAAGACTTCCTTGGAGGCAATTCCTTCCATAGCACCTCTGACATCTACCAGTGGACTTTTCTTGGCCTCTGGGAACATCAAAAGATTGTCAAGTGTTGAAGGGAGAAGACCCCAGTACCAAGACAAAGGGGCATCAGTGGTTAATGTTTGGAGTAAACTCCCTACCTCAACCACTGATAAAACCACTGCTAGTGGGAAATCAGATGATCCCATTGAATTGGGTGATGGTTTAAAGTACCAGAAATTGACGGATCGTGTTGAAAAACTTGATAACTCTATTGCAGAACTCAAAGATATGCTGCAACAGGTGTTACAAGTACAAAAGGTACAACCCACTGCTGTTCCACCTCAAGCACCTGCCCTACCACAAGAATCTGCTACAAATGAGCTCTGGAATCTATTTCAACCTTTTCTCCATCAACAAGCACAAATGGCAGATCAGCAACATGAAAAACATGTACTACAGCTGCGAAATACATTGGAGTCTAGGTTCAAGAACACCCAAGCTGATCTCAAGGCTCTAAAAGCCCAGATCCTGCATACCACTGGCACTGCTCCTCCAACAGTACTTTTCATTGATCAACCTCCAGAAGATAATGCCAAAAAGGGGGAGAAAATTCAGGAGTGGAAGAAAAAGGGAATAGATGATGGTCTCTACATTGAACCAGAAAAGGATGCTATGACCAGAAAAATTCCTGTGCCAGATGGTAGTAAAAAGGTTGATGCAACCCAAGAAGCACTTGATGAAGGAGTAGCAAGTGTAAAAAGGGATAGAATGGCAAAGGATATTTCAAGATGGAATGAGGAGAAAAGAGATTTCATGGAGCTGTATGCGCAGGGTTGTTCTGGTTCGAAGGATACTAAAAATCCTAAGACAAAAAGGAAACCTAAGTCCACCCCATCCAGAATTCCAAAGCATATTCCAAAACCACCATCCAAAAGCCATCAGCATCAAACCTCCACCCAAACAGCTGTTGTAACTCCTGCTGTATCAACTACTGCTGGTACTTCAGTGGTTTCAACATCTGTTCTCACTACAACACACACCACTTCAACACACACCACATTCACTGCTTTACCACCATCACCACCAAAAACAACATTACCTGCTGACAAAAAGCAAAAGACAGCAGATGTTACAACATCTGTTGTAATGACAACAGTGGTTGAAACACCAGTTGTTTCAACAGCTGTTGGTCAATCACAAACCACTGCCACCAAATCTACCACCACTGTTCCACCCAAAACATCATCAGTCCCTCCTCAAACAAAAAGGAGAAGACTAATTCTTAAAGATGATGACAATTCACCACCACCAACATCTTCAAAATCTCTATCACTTGTCACAATTCCAAAACCCATACCTCTCTCTTCAGCTCAAATTCTAAAGACTACATTGAAAACATCATGACCTACAAGAAATACAAGGGGGAGAAACACATGTATAAAAACTGGACCATTCCTGAGCTTGAAAAGGAGGCAGCCAGGATTCAAGAAATGATTAAAAATAAGGTCAAGCAGACTCCTCCTGAAAAGTTCAAACAGTTTGAAGCTGATAAGGCATTAGATTTGAAGAGAATGAAAGAGGAGCTGATAGCTGTTGATTATGGGTCAAAGAATTCAGTGTCAAAATGGGGAGAAGATAGGGTCAGGGCAACCTACAAAAGGTTAGAGGAACTAAGAAAGAAAGATCCCAAAGTTCCACAAAAGCCTGACTACTCCAAAGCAGAGGTCTCAAAAAGACCACCAAAGCTGCAAGTCAAAAGAACCACTGCTCCAGCTGGTGCTGCCATCTACAAAAGAAGGAGTCAAAACCAGTCAGGTGCTGAAACAATTCAAGATCTAAAAGCTGGAAATGATATTGTAAAAGAGGGCATTAAATTAATGATAAAAGAAGATCTTGAATTGGAACAATCTGCAAGTACTGCTCAGCCAGTCATGAATAGGCCAGCCTCACCAAACACCTCTGCAAATAAACATCTCCCAAGAAACCCACCAGGCTCAAAAATACAAAAGTGGGAAACTGACAAACAGACCTACGTATTGACTTTGCTCAGGTCTGGTGGAGAAGTGAAGAAAATATCAAGGGAACAAGCTCTTGGCCTGAGTCTTGAAGATTTGCAGGATCTCCTTGATCTTCCACTTAGCAGGGATGATGATGACACAGATGCCCTAGACTTTGAACTACAATTTAAAGGTCAGATAAGGGAACTGTTGATGAGGCAATAAAAAGATCCAACAATAATGAAGAGTTTTGGCATTATCTGTTCCAGGGGGAGATTGTTGGGATTGAACCCTATCAGAGGAACAGATAATAAAAGCCAAAACTGGATCAGAGCAGTGGATCCAAAATAAGCAGATGTTACATACAAGTCTATCCCCTTGAAAGTGGTCTCAACATCTGCTGACCTCCTATCTACTGATCGTACAAGCTACTGACCGTCAAACTGCTGCTCAAGTGAAGACCTGATGAAAGACTAAAGCTCTGCTGTTCAACCTACTGTCTTGAGTCAAGCACTGCTGATCCGGACAAGTGCTGCTGGGTTCATAGCAGTGGAGGGATGCAGCAGTTGTTTATTCTGTCTTTATGTAATGTAATGTAATAAGCAGTAGTTAGTATAGCAGTGTTTGTATAGATCAGATGTTAGAGTTTGTTAGGAGGTTAGATGTCACTTTCATAGTGACGTCAGCTTAGATGCTCAGTGGTTTGCTAGTGCCTATAAATAGAACAGTGCTCTGTACTGTTCCATTAGCTCTTAGCAACAATCGTCTTCTTTGCACGAACAAACACTGAGCTCTGGCTGAGGGGGAGTTTGTATCAAGCATTACTTTGTAATCGTTGTTGAAACTAAATTCAACCTTTCGGTTCATAGTGAAAAGTGTTTTGATTAAAGCAATACTCTCGTTTGATTGTATGCAAAGTTTGTTTCCATCTTAATTCCGCTGCACAACTCATTCATTTCCATCTTAATTTCAAACGTAAAATACAATCAAAACCAAACTCAGATCCAACAGTTTGACAGAGACGACACAAGGAGCTGGAGCGATTGAAGATCTGGCTGGGGCTGGGGCTGGAGCTGGATCGAAGAGATGGCACAAGGAGCTGGAGCGATTAAAGATCTGGCTGGGGCTGGAGCTGGATCGAAGAGACGACACAAGGAGTTGGAGCGATTGAAGATCTGGCTAGGGTTATATGGAGGTAGGGTTATATGTGTTGAGGAAGAAGATGGATGGAGGGTATAATAGTCATTTCATCGATTTTAAACGGTCAGAGTAACGTTGAATAGACGGAGGGGGTAATGTTGAGGGAAATAGACAACGTTGGGGGGTTAGACAACAAATTAAATTTTCGTTTTAGGGGGTAAGAGTGCCAATCACATATAACCCCAGGGGGTAAAACTGCATTTTACACTTTATTTTATATTTATTGGGTGTAGCTATTGGCACTACAAAATAAGCCATTTAGTGACATACAAAAAGTGCCATAAAAAAACAAAAAAGTGCCACTAAAGACCCTTGTAGGAATGGGCGGCACACAAAAAAAGTGACGCTAGAAGCGCTGACGCTGAAGCCTTTTAGCGGCACTTTTTGAATCTGCCGCACCAAGTTTTTGGGCTTTTAGTGGCACTTAAATTTTTGCCACAATATAATAAAAAGACTTTTAAAAAGTAATCAAAGTCACATATCTATACTAGTTTTAGTGGCACTTTTTTTTTGTCACGATATAAAAAACCTTTTATGGCACAATTAGTGGCCCATAATTTTGCCATAAAAATTACATTATTTACAATATAAAATGTAAAATAAAAGATAAAATTGTAAATGTAGAATTCATAATATCATAATATCATAACTTCAATAATAAGTTCGATTCAAAACATAGTTCAAATGTTAAGAATACATCGTGAACAGTTAACATATTCCAAATTCTAAATATTTAAACAAGGAGTCTAAGCGTTCTTTTGGGTGAAAATTCCAGTATCATAAAACTTAGCTCCAAAGTTTCTCATGATATCTACCCTGCGATCATCAACCATATAAACAAGTATTAGTATTGATTAAAAAAAAATTCTAAAAGTTCTTTAAACTCATTGCCCTTGATTCACTACAAGAAATTAACCTTACAGAGACGAAATTTTTAAGGTCTGTAGGGAGGACATGTTGTCTCTAAGATTTGTCTCTATAGCCCCGTCCTATAAGTCACAAAAGTCGTCCCTATAGGTGTCGTCGCTATAGATGCATTTGTAGAGATGACATGTCCTCTCTACAAGTCTATGATAAAAAATAATTAAAAAATAAATTAATATTTAATAAATAAAAAACATTTATTAAAATATTTTTAAGTCACAAAAGCCGTCCCTATATGTCATCAATGACTAACCTAACCTCCAACCATTTAACATAACTAACATGCGTAGATTGAAGGAAAACAAACAAAGTCCCATTTAAGTGATTCAAAAAGTACATATAGTGGGTTTACCTTGAAAACTATGTAAGGCACTATTACTACTTTGAACAAGCAGATAAATCTCTAAACTCAGCAATCTGCATCAAAACAACAAAACCTTAATAGTGACCAAGTATGTTCCAATATTAGCACAAAATTGTCGAATTACTAAGGGAAAACTCATTTGCTATAAGTTAATGAGAATAGAATAAAATAAAATAACAACTAGAACCCTTTTGCTAGTAGTCAAATACTATGAAAAAAGGTGCAATATTAACCTCATAATGCTTTGTCGTTTCTCTGTTTTCATTTCAATTATTTTCCTTTCCTTTGCTACATAGTTTCACCCATTCTGCAGAGTGAAAACCAACAAAAACATATTTGATGCTCACATAATTTCAGGAGAAGAAATATATACACAAAATTAACATTCTAACAATAACCTTCCCATCGGTTCGAACAACACCAGCCATCTACATTCGCCTACCATGAGTACAAAATAGTCGTTAATATACTTTAATATATATGTAGTGAAAATACCTTCGAGCCTACTTAAATGAGATGGGTTGACAGAATCATTGGAATCACAAAAAAGAAGCCAAATTTCACCAAGTGTCAAGTGTAGTATCTAATCTAGTAACCTTTGTAGCACCTAAATAACCGGTTAGAAGTAAACATTCATTAGGCACCATTTAATCACTTTGTTTGAGGGTGCGGTTGGGGAGCCCTCACCTTTCATAGATGTGAACCGCACCACTAAAAAATGTAATTGTTTGACAATTGCTGCCCCATTAATATTTTTTTATTAATTTTACAATTACATATTAGTAGTTAACTGATGAACACGTTTCAAATTAAACCCCTTTCATAACTTTAAATGTGGCCATTGCTAATTTCCCTAAAATGGAACTGAGAAATTTCTATTGAACAAAACTCTTAACTCATTCAAATTATTGCACAAAGTGATTGAATATTAAATGAAATGAGAGCATCACGACCCACCCTGTCATCATCTTCATCAAGGGAAGCATCCTCATCATCATTAGATTCTACTTCAGCTCCAGAATTGTCATTCTGGAGTGCTTCAAGACGAGCTAAAATTGCCTATGATAAACCAATTTAAGTAAACCAAATCAACTAAACACTTAAATATTAAAATAGAAATTAAATACCTGAGTTCGATTATCAGTGCTAGTGCTGACAAGTGCAACTGCCGTTTTGGGCGCAACATTACGAGCTCGAGTAAACATGCGCCGGAGTGAGTTTGATACGTTCTCATCCATGATCAACCTCAACTAAAATTACCTAGCAAATAATGTTCCAAAAAAACTAAAAAGAAATGACATTAGAGACTTACCGTAGATATGTATGGTATGCGATTAGATCTTGAATTTCTAAAAGTATCATCACCGTTCACAAACCATTCTAATGAAGTAGATTCTTTGAAAGGACTTCTTGTCGTGTAATAAAAAAAATAAGATTATATGATGTAGCCCCCGAGACCTAGGTTACATCACAAACCACTATCAGTTCAATTAAAAAATTCGAATGGTAAACATCATTGACTTAATATACTCCTGACTGGTACATGTAATATAAGCAGGCGATTAGATCGAATAACTTATAACGAATAACAGTAACACAATCAACCTAATGCATATGCGTATATGAATAACTTTCAATCTCACTATAAACCGTTACTATCAGTACAAATTTATCATACCTAACAAACTCTCAGCCTCTCATAGTTCAATTGTAATCAATTTATCTACAATGCAGTAACATATTAACAAAAAACAAACAAATCGCACAGCACTTACTCGTATACTCCTGATTCATGAGCTCGAGAGTCTCCTTCTTATGTTCATACCCTTTCCGGTTGTAATTATCGCTTCGAGTCAAATTATGCAGGAAAACTTTCGCATCGAAGTCATCACCGGCAGTTACCGACGGCGAAGAAGAGTTTCCGGTAGCACACCGGACAGATAATAAGGGCCGGTCTATTCGCACACGGCATTAGTCTTTTTGCACACTCGAAGCGCCCCGCTTTGGCCATAGCGGGGCGCTTTGAACAAGGTCAACAGACAAGGACTGACTTTGTCAGTCCTTGTCTGTTGACTTTGGCCAAAGCGCCCCGCTATGGCCAAAGCGGGGCGCTTTGAGTGTGCAAAAAGACAAAAAGTGTTGGCTGTAATTTGTGTTTTTTTTTTTTGAAATAGGTGGGATGTGGGTTAGTTTGGTAGTGTTTTTTGGAGGAAAAAATTGTATTTGAGTTTTATAATACGTTGTTTTATAATTACGTTTTTTTACGTCATTATTTTTATAGAACGTATATAATATAAGTGCGTCTTTATAAACTGTTAACCTAGTTTATTTTGTTAAATTAAACGAACACGTTAAATAAATTGTACAGAAAGCCATAAGAATTAAACGTAAACAATCCAAAACCAACGTGATGTAAATATATATCAGTTTGTACATACAAAACAAAAAGGTACAACTGACTACATAATACATAACAAAACACTATACAAACAAACTAAGGTACTAATCCTCGTGCGGTGGGGACGGTGGGAGGGGAAGTGGAGGCAACCCAGCGACCTCTCGTAGAGAAACGAGCGTCTCGATGATCCAGTCCTGGCGTGCGGCCTGGCGTCTCAGGCGCCGGTCGAAGTCCCGAGCCACCTCACGCGCTACCGGAGGCAGGTCAGCGTAAACGTGCTGCGGGTACTGTGGCGGCTCCGGAGCTGGCTGAACTGGTGGTACCAGGATCTCCTCGATATGCTCCTCCTGAGCCGGATCCTCTAATACAGGCTCAGGCTGAGCCTGAGCCTGAGCCTCAGCCTCAGCCTCAGCCTGAGGCTGGCCCGGGAACTCATCGAGTCCCAGAGCCTGTAGCTGAGCCTGCCGAGCGGCCGCCTGCTCAGCAGGAGGGGCCAACACTCCAGGCCTCAACTCAATAACAACCGGGATGACCTCCGGCACCGGCTCCGGCTGCCAAATCTGCCCGTCCATGCCCCTAAACCTCAGACCAACATCAAAGCGACGGGTGATCTGCATGCTAGAAACTGACGCGCGGCCCAACCTGGTAAACGGGACCGGATCGGACAGCAGCGGATCTCCCTCGAGCACGATCCCGAGCGAGCGAGCGATGGCGGTGATGAATGAGCCAGTGTGCACCCACCCGCGGAGCTGCCGGTGGTATGCGGTGGCAAAGTAATCTGCCAGGCAGGCTGCTAGATTGCAGGGCTGGCCCCGCAGTAGGCAGTATAGAAAGAAAAGGTCACCGAGGTTGACCTTCTCCCTGCTGGCACCCCGCGGCACGATAGTTGCCGCGATAACATGCTGCAAGTATCGGAACAAGGGGTCTCTAATGGAGGTGGCCTTTTGCCAGGATTTCCCAAAGGGTCTAGTGGAAATGGACCTCCAGAAACTGATAAGCGTCTGCCTGTCCATCATCGTAACCGCCTGCGTATATAAATCAGTATCAAGCTCGGCCTCTGTGTACAAACCTGTATAAACAAATAATATTAAATAAACAAATGATATTAAATAAACAAATAACATTAAATAAACAAATAACATTAAATAAATAAATAATAATAATAAAAAAATAATATTAAATAAACAAATAACATTAAATAAACAAATGATATTAAATATAAAATAATAAATAATATTATTTAAACAAACCTGTATGCACAACAAACTGCCGCACACTCATCTGAAACTCCTGACCGGCGAGACGGAATGTAACCTCGTGGACTGGAAAATCCGGGTCATCGACGTAATCCGCCGGATGCGGCGCGTATGTAAACGTGGAAAGAAACTCCCACGTAACCTCAGGATACGAGTCCTCCATCGCTAACTCAAATAGGCGCGACCAAGGAGTATCTAGTCCAACTATCTCACGCGCCCGCGCGGCCTCTCCCACGGTCTCCAGCAGGCCCCAGTCTATCCCTACATGCTCCCCAATGGGGATGGCGCGCAACCTCGCGCATCTCCCCCTCGCCCGTGACGCCGCCGGAAACTGCAGGTACGGACATGCCGGCTCTCCCTGCTCTCCCACATCTCCCTCAGCCTCCATATGCTCAATCTCGTCATCAGAAGAATCCATCCCTGCACGTTGATAAGATAATATTAAATATAAAATAATAAACAAATAATATTATTTAAACAATTTAAATAATAAACAAATAATATTAAATATAATTTAAATAATAAACAAATAATATTATTTATATAAATTTAAATAATAAACAAATAATATTAAATATAAAATAATAAACAAATATTAAATATAATTTAAATAATAAACAAACAATATTAAACAAATAATATTAAACAAATAATATTAAACAAATAATATTAAAAAAAAAATAAACATGAACTAAAGCGCCGCGCTTTGGCCTCGGCGCGGCGCTTTGGTTCTTCGTGATGAAGAACAGCCCCCCCCCCCAATCGATCCAAACGCCCAAATCAATCAAATATCAAACATTTACAGTTAAAGAAAACGACTAAGGGTGTTCGATTTACCTTTTTAGCGGTCGAAAGATTGAAAACGAAGATATCCGGATCGAAGTGTGTGTAATCGCACCTTGTGTGTGTGTTTTGTGTGTTGTGTTGAAGTGGGGGAGAAGCTGCCCCGCTTCAGGTATAGCGAGGGACCAAAGCGCCCCGCTTTGGCCATAGCGGGGCGCTTCAACGGTAAAGCGGGGCGTTTTGGTCATAGCGGGGCGTTTAAGGCCTTTTTTTTTATTTTTTTTAAATTGTTTTTAATTCACAAACGCGTCGATAATAGTCTAAATTTTACGTTTTTTCCATTATACTTCATTTTTTATTATATATGGACTATACTGCAAGTTCCGGATCAAATCGGTTACGTGTGATGTCTTATTCCGTTATATCGTATCATTTTGGTTTGAAACCACAAGTACTCCTGTGAGAGGTGTTATGTGTATCAGCCGCCTACCGCACATGAACATGACGTATTTTTTCATTAATTGTAGTATTATGATGTATATGGTCATTTTGGGTCGTATAAGTGCGTATTGAACGTGATGTAACGCATATATTGAACAAGCACAAACGTGATTATTATTAAACACATTTAACCTACATCGTGAACATATGGGGTTACATTAAGGTCAGGGGCACAATACATAAGCATTTCGTACGCGTTGATCTGATCCCGGTACAATGTATGCCAGGCTGCTGCCCGATCGGTTCTGTGTGCTGTCCAGAGTGGGTTTGGGGGAGGCATTGGATAACAACCTCTAAGCTCTACATGTATGAAATGCCCATGGTCGACGAACACAACCGCAACCACCAGGTGAGGTTCCTCAGCTTCGTTTGGCCCGCCCAGCAGAGGGAAAATTGTACAGCTCCCACGCATGTCGAAGCTGTGAACAATCACACCGTATCGTTGGGCAATAAGAAACCCCGTCTCAGGCATCGTCATGTAATTTTCGATATCTGCTCGTCCCACCCCCTTGAAATTGATCCGTCTAAGCAGCGCATCATAATGTCCTATGTTTTCCGGATCGAAAAACTGCCTCCAAAGCGATTCGTTCCTACGTAACTCCTTTATAAGTTGTTTCCGGATCATCAAATATGAATTCTGTTTCACTCCTAACCCAACAGCCACCGATCGAAACCCACAATGACCATCTGGTTTCACGTCCTTTATTCTAACGATGTATGGATGGATCACTTCGGGAATCTGAGATGCGTAGTGGCGGATCGCTATATCCGTCTTAGGACCGAGCTTGATCATCGGGAAATCAGGGTGCAGGTTGATCGGTTTGGTATTCTTTTGTCTTCTAGAATCTTCGAGTGATATGTACGAGCTGTGACGGGGAAGATCATCTGAGGCCTCGACCCAAGTTTCTTCCGACGGAATGTACGAGCTTTTTCTACCGGCTTCAACCTTTCTTTCTTCCTGCGTTTTCAATGTTGGGCGACCACGAGTTTTCTTCAGAACAGCAGGAGGTTTTTTGTTATTGTTCCCTGGATTGAGGATTTGCTGAAACTTTTCAAAGAAGCTCCTTTTCACCTGAGGGGGTGTTGGATCGATCTTTTGTTTCAATTTTTCAAATTCTGCGTCTACATCGATATCCTCTATGTTTTTCTTTGCAGGCTTGAAGTTAAGCTTCTTCCAGAACACGTCTATGTGTGTGATCCGGAGTTGCTGACCTGTGGACGAAAACAAATTAGGTGGCAGAATCATAACGAGAAAGGTCAAAGATATTAATTACCATGATTTTCCAACTTTTCCAAACGACAGGCACATGGCAAACCACAGCTGGTAAAAAGTTGGCAACCACAGCTTGCACCGTAGGCTCTCAACCCGTCTTCCTTACGTTTTAGTTCCCTACTCAAAAGCTCAATCGCATATATCGAAACCTTTCTGAGAATATATGCAAGCATGGGCTGCTTCTTGTGGTGCGTCATCACTTTTCGGAGGCTTGTTTCAAAGCTACTACTAATCTCGGTGTATTGTCTATCAACAACATGATCAACATACAGTACAAGTTTATCCAGTGTGTTGCGATGACTTGGAAAGTGACTTTTTAGTGTTGCATGCATGCCCTCAACCCTGTTGGTCGTAGTTTGGTGAAAGTTGATAGTTTTGTTAATCCAGCATGATACAAACTTTTCACGGTACGGATCCAACCAGGATTTCTTCATATAATCAAAAACCTCTAAAATTAAAAAAAACGTAAATAGTCAGTTTTTGTTATTATATAAAATTTGAACATAATTATGTAAGAAATACCTACGTTCACGGTCATCTTCTTTCAGCTGTGCTTCAAGGTTTTCCAAGTTATACCTGTATATTTCCTCGGTCGTAGAGTCGCACAATAACCAAAAACTACGTACGAATTCTTTCCAATCCTTGTCAGAGAATTTCTTCTTGCTGTTCTTATTAATATTTTGTTGAATATGGAACCGACAAAGATACTTATGCGCTTTTGGAAAAACTTGTTCACACGCGTTCATCAGCGCAAAATCCCTGTCTGTTAAAATCACGCGCGGTTCCATACATCCTACCAGCATAGACTTGATCCTCTGCAACACCCATAGGTAGTTCTCTGACTTCTCAGCGGAAATTACCGCACAAGCAGCCGTAAACGATTTGTTTGTCGACGTCATGCCTACGACCTGAACAAATGGCAGGTTGTACATGTTCGTTTTGTAGGTGGCGTCAATCATTAGCACATGCGGGAAGGCACACCACATAGTGAATGAATGTTCGTGAACAAAGAAGACATCTTCAACTTCGTTCGATATCTCATTCGTGCGCATGTAATAAGTGTAATTTTTTTCGAGAAGAATGCTTTCAAGTTTTTGCATCGGAGACTTACCGACATTTTTTTCGGCGTTGATCTTCTGAACAGCGTTGTGTATATCTTTCGGAATAAGCTTTCTAGCCGGATTGTTTTTTGTCAGCGTTCGCCAGATACTTTGGTTAGGAATGTCTTGCTCTGCCAGCTCCTTAACCAGTTTTGTATCCTCCGAAGAAAGCCTTCTCGCATACGCGTGACCCTCTAAGTTTTCAATAGGAGTGTGGTTATGCTTCGCCTTCGTCACCTCGATCCTCCAAACACTTCCGGATGATTCCGAAAACCCGATCATCTCGAACGGGCAGCCTATTTTCTTGCTACCCGTTTTCCTCTGTGTAGCTATACTCTTATGCTCCCCACCAAAAGTACATTGAAACCAAATCTTGTAATTCTCTCCTCTTTTATTCGACCTCTTAGTCACAATGAGGTAACCGTTGTCTTTTGCCGTGTCTTGTACCCAACGCACCAACTCTTTACGTGACGAAAAGGTCTGCGTCGTATCAAACGAAAACGTAACCGGGTAACAGCCTTCCTCGTCAACAGACACATCCCCCGGCTCACCATCGTCAACGAGGTCCGAATATACTTGATGTTCAAAGTTGTGCTCGCCACCGTAACCGAAATTCGAATAACCTTGTAAGCTCTGTTGACAACCGTAACTGTCGTTTGGACCACACTCCTGCTGTACAAAGCTGTACTCGCCACCGTAACCGAAATTCGAATAACCTTGTTGTGCGTAAGGGTCCTCCACAGGGGTATTCAAATCCAGCGTCACCGTGTTATCACGATAATGAATGCCAGATACAACCTCTGCCTCCCTCAAGTTGGACGAGACCGGTTTCTCATACGAGTCAGAAATAGCGGTCCCCTCGTAAGAATCAGGAACAACTGTCTCGTCAGAATATTGACTGAAAATATAGTTGTTTAACCACGACATCGTTTTTTCAAGAGATGTAACTAATACAGCAAAACCGCGCGTTATTTTGAAGAAACACAACGGATGGGGAATAAAGGCAATACAAACCTTTGATCTGAAATGAATGAAAATGTATGAGCCAGTGTCTGTGAATGAAGATGTATATCGACGGAATGCTATCAGAGGTTGCTTTTAAAAGGTAAAAAGGGTGAAAGTTGGGGTCGAAGCGCCGCGCTATGGCCAAAGCGCGGCGCTTAGGGTTAACGACAAAACATCATAATCAGCTTTATGTCTGTCAAACAGTATCGAATGTTTCAAACGTCATTCGAAGCACGTTTTGTCGATCGAAGCGCCGCGCTTTGGCCATAGCGCGGCGCTTTGGGGTGTGAAAATAATTTTGGGCGTGTGCAGCTAGCATGACCCGATAATAATTCTACACGTGATGTTGTAAGATCCCTGATGATGATGATTGATATTGTTTTTATATTCCCAATATTCTCAGCAAAAAGTCTCCTAGCCGTCCCCAGAAGTCAGCCACCAATACAAGGTCTCTAATTGGTGCATTCTTGTCAATTGTCATATGGAAGAATCAAAATTATTTACATTATAAAAACATCAAGAGCTCATAACTGAATGGCAACATCTTTGTGTAGACCCTTAATTTGCCTACTATAGCTCATCAAACACTTTTGTTAATGATGCTACAACATACGGTTTAGTTTACTGAGGCATTCTATCAAATAGTTGGGATAATATGTACATGTTTTCCGAATTTGACACGTGGCCTGCTTCTCTTTTAATATTTCAACCTGCTTCAATGATTAAGGGTTATTACAACCATGGAAAATAAAGAAGGCACGAATATGAGAAGAAATGAAACTAGTACCTTTTCAGCTTTTGTATGTGGTATTTACATTTCAATCCATTATGGTTCTAATTTTCTTGCCAACACCTGCCTCAAGCAATAATACGAGACGATAAAAGTTCACACGCTAAATTAGGTGAATAACGCAATTGACAAAAAATATGAACAAGAAACTTAAATACTAAGAAATGTTCAGTATGATTTTATCTACATGTATAAGCCAAACAACATAATCTTCTACAACAGTTTGTTGCACAAAAATCTGATAAATACATGGGGCGCGCGCCTCGGAGGTGTTTTTTGCCAAAAATGTGGGCCTCAGGTGCGCTTCCTGTACTCTGCGCGCCTTGTGTAGCCTGAGGCGCGCCTCAGCGCGCACCAGATGTGATTTTTAAAACCAAGCTTATAGCTCACTCAGATCACACTAAAATTTAGTAAACTAAACCAAACCATAACAATACATATATAAATATCCCAAGTTTCTTTATCTTAAACTTTGCTTCTTCTCCATTGTCAACTGGCACTTGAGCTAATTAACCTGAAGCTGCAGAAGATTTGGGATCTAAACTAAAACACATACATAGCAAACAACACCTAACCAACTAGTACAGATTAACCCAAAATTATGTGTTCATGGTGAACAGGCAGAACAGATAACATTAGTAAACTTCTGTGTAAACTGATCCCTGAATATCATCAATACTCTCAATTTCAGAATCTTTAAACAATTTTACACTTTGTCACATGATTAATCACAGTGCGATTTTCTTAAAACCCTCACAAACTATTAACTATAGAATGATGAACTAAAACAGTAAATATACTGGCTATAGGATCAACGATTGGTATATGAATCTTAAAGTATAATATTAATAACTTACAAAGATAAAGCATGAGTAGTTGTGGTAATAGGGCCTGAAAGGATATTTTCTGGCAAAAGAAATAAAGGGGAAATTTACCGACAACCGTCTCTCAAAACTCCGAACTTGTAATGATTAGATGATAGTGGATGAACATGCGTATCTACTCGGTGAGATTTAAGAAAGAGAGAGGGAGAAGCGAGAGGGGGTTCGTCAACCGGGGACGGCGGTGTGGTGAAGGGTGGGTGTGGGAAGAAGCGCTTCAAATTTTTGTATGGGAGGGAAATTTTAGGGCATGTTTGGCTAAGCTTTTCAAAACAAGTTATTGACTTATTGGCTTTTTGGAAAAGTCAGTATGGAGTGACTTATTGACTTATTGGCTTTTCCCCCTCACATACACCCTCATTGCCAAACATCATTTTAAAGCTTATGACTTTTCAAAAAGCCAATAAGTCAATAAGTTGTTTCAAAAAGCTTAGCCAAACATGCCCTAAGTGCGGTTAGTGTGGGTTTTGTATGGGAGGAGAGGGTTACCGCCGTTTGGTAGGGTTTGAGGTGAGTTTGAGAAACTTTGGGGGGAAAGAAGGTATTGCTGATGAAATTTTCGGGGGGAATGTTTTGGGGGAAGAAGGTTTTAGTTTACCATAGCTATTTTAATTTTTAAAGGTGCGGGGGCTTATCAAAATGGTGCTCATCAATTTTAGTATGGTGGAAATTACATCTAGAGGTGCGGTTTTTTGTTGCACCGCATGATCAAAAACAACCTCTGGCACCAACAAAAGAGTTGTGTACTAGTGGTAGCGAACAAGAGAGATGCGGTGCCCTAGAAGGCAACGACGGTGCAATAGAGGGCAACGATGGTGCACCGGAAGGTATAAGTTAGGGAACGAGATGGATCCGACAGAGAGACTTGGGGTTCAATTAGGGTTTGTGAGGGTGAGAAATTCGTGAGAGAGGGAAAATGTGAATGGAAACCAGCGGGAATATAAGGAAAATAAAATTTTGAGGGGAATTGGAAATATGAGGGAGGGAAAATGTAAATGAAATTTATAAAGTTGGGGGAATTTATGAAAAAAAAAAAATATAAAGGTGCGGTGCTTTTGTCAACCGCAACATCTAAATATATTGCATCGCACCAACAAAAGGCTTGTGTACTAGTGACATTCTTTATTGTATTATTTATCTAGAGTATTGCATAAAATTTTTAAGGTCAAATCATATTTAGAGGGAAACCAAAATAATCTATGAAAAAAAGATTTTATAAATCAATTAAACGGGAAATATATATTTATTTTAAAACTAAAAAATTATCGTCATTTAAATTCAGTGAGGCTCATTGATGGTCCTTTAGCCACATCGCTGGTCAATAACAAACAATGATGTTTGATTAGGTCACTGATTGTGAGCTACGATTAATGATAATATACGGCCATAGAAATTCAGTACGCTCAAATCACTATAAAATCCCGACCCCGCAAAGCGAGGAAAATCAATTCTAGTTTTATTAAAGTGTTTCAAGGAGGGAAAAGAGAATATTTTAGAATTTTGAAGCACTTAGAAAATAGTGGCATATGTAGAGTACCACTAAAAGTTATCAAAAATTTTAGTGGCATATGGAAAGTGCCAATAAAACTCTGAATTAGTGGCATAAGAACTAAATGCTACTAAAAATGTGTGTTAAGCAAATGTGGCATACGTAAAGTGCCACTAAAACCTAAATTAGTGGCACAAAAGCTAAATGCCATTAGAAGTGTGTGCCACTAAATGGATTTTTTTTGTAGTGTGGGTAGTTATTCCATTACACCTAGTTATTGAGTATATAGTTATTACCCAAATTCATACGTGGCGATGATGTGACGATGTTTTGGCAATGGTTTAGTTATTTCACAACGTATAGCCTACCCCATTATCCTTCTTTCTCCCACTTAATTATCAATGAACTACATAAAAATGTTTTATATGATCATGCAACTTTAGTAAAAGTGATTTTTTTTTAAAAAAAAAGGTAAGGAGAAATAAAAAACAGAAAAAAAAGACTACATCGTTGTAAGAATAGGAAAGATGATGACGGGCCAAAAGTTTCTTCAACATAGGGATAATCTCTAGCCCACTTTCGTTAGTTACATTATCAAGTTCATGGGCTTCTTATATGTATGTTGGGGTCTAAATAAAAAAAACAGGTAATAATAAATGAGTACATCAGGGGCGTTTGAAAAAAAAAAAACCATGTTTGAATTTAGAATTGAAATAACGTCGTCTCAGCAAACATACATGGATACAGGGACTGATAATCAACGTTGTCGCGACGGGAAGGGAGAAGAGAGAAATAGAGATTGATCAATCGAGCGACATTCATGAGAGGTTGAAACAAGGCTATAGGTATGTTATGCATATCTATAAAGTGTTATGATCAAACACAAAATAAGGTTAATGTGTTAAGCATATGAATCAAAGGAAAAGAAAAAAAGAACGCAATAGCAAGATTGTTGTCGAATACCCAACTCACGGATGACGTTAGATGGATCTTCGTTGACGTCAAGAGCCTTTATCCTTGTCACTACAAAAGAACAAACTGTTAGCCTCGCCACGGAGGACCCCGGGAGGGGGATCCGTGACCAAGCTCCGGCGTGAGAGTAAGTAAGCTTGCCGGAAAATGAGAGGAGTTTCCTCCGATGAGTATGATCACCGGAAGGTTTCCTCTTTGGTGTGAATCTAATTAATATGTGTGTGTATTAAATGTGGGGGAATGTTGGTCGGAAGTTAATGAGAGATGAGTAAATGAGGGTCTAGTAAATGAGGGAATGCCGGAGATGATACCTGCCTTTTCCTTCTGTATATCTTCTCTTATATAACAACCAGCCCTTATCTCCTTAGAGATCTTCCATGTGTGATCCAACGGCTTTTGAGGGTTCTCGGGGGGTGCAGACACGTGTCTGACCCCCAACGATGAGATGCTTCCCTTAATTAATGCCCAGCCGGAGAAGTACAGTAACTCAGACGAGATCCTTTTCTTATCGGGCATTTAATGAGCTCTGCTCCTCTTGCTTAGCTGTTTCCCGCCTGTTTGTAAAGGAAGAGAAACCTTAATGGACAAGGCAATTTCTATTTTGTGGGCTTTTGTGTAATTTGGGCTTTCATAGAAATAACCCAAAGCGGGTAAAGTGGGCTTCCCCACTGGCCCGTCGTCAAGTCATCTTTAGTCCCTGGTTCTGAGACCCGAGGCTCATGATCCGGGGCTGAGTCATAACCGCTTAAAAGGGGTGGTTTTCTTCCTGTGGGCCCACTCCGAGTCAGTTATGGTCTACCGCCCCCACTAATCATCACACCGCCGGATATCTATAGCGGGAGTTAATCCCCTAGTAACACGTGCTCCTTTTTTGAATTTTGAAGGGACTATTGACATGACGGTTACTTGTAAGTCAGTGGCACCTCTTTAAATACTCCATACCCTTTTCATTTTTTCTATCCAACTTCTGCTGATCCTTATCTTCTCCACGGCGATTTCCATCGATCATTATTCTCTCGCAAACCATGAGTCGCTCCGGCCGTTCGATGATAAGATCGGTTCTGATAGCAAAGGATTTGAAATCCTTTGTTGAAACGTACAACATTTCTGAACAGTTCTCTCCGTTTTTGCCGGGCCCTAATGATCCGGCGGTGTTTACGCCGGATGTGATCCCTCTTTATACCCTGGCTTTTTCTTCCTGTGGGGTTAGATATCCTCTTTCTTCTTTTAAAATCGATTTGCTTCGTCATTTCAAGGTGCACTTTTCCCAGTTGCACCCCTTGGGGTGGATGAGAGTGGTACATTTTGAGCTGTCTTGTGCAGCTGTTTCCGGTGAACCTTCCGTTCCCTTATTCTGCATGTTCTACAAGCTGATCTCCGATGGGGATTGGTACACCTTCGCTAAGAGACAGAACAATGTGTCAAAACCCTGTTATTCGTTCATGCCGACTTCCACCTACCCGAAAGACTGGAAAAATAGGTTCATTTTCGTTTCTGCTGCTATGATGTCAGAATCCCCTTTGCCCAGGGATGTTAATACCCCTATCGAAGATGTTATTCCAACCTTGTCGGCGAATGAGACCGTTCAGTGGAAACGTATGCACGAGCACCCTACCAGGGCTTTCACTTTTTCCGAAGGTATCTTGGCCATGGGGGGGTTGAGCCCCTCTTATCCCGTTCGTCCCAAAGCTTTCTTTGGTAAAAAAGGTATCTTTCCGCCTTGAGTTTGTATCTGTTTGCCTTTGTCTCTTCTGCATCTTCGTAGTCATCTTTTGTGCCTTTTTTCTGCAGAGTTGACCTTGTGGGGGTTGCTCCAGGGAGATTCCAAGGATGTGCGGTTCGTGGTTGATGGTGAGGTTGTTCTGGGTTTGAGCCGGAGTGGGGTGGTGTCAGCTACTGGGGGATCCGCCCAGGCTGGGGTTTCTATTGCCGTGGGTGGTGATGAGGAGAGCCCCTCTGACGAGGAGGAAAGTTCCCCTGACCTTCCCCCTGTTCAACATTCTGGTCAACATGATGATGAGGATGTGGAAATTCGTTTAGTTCGTAAGAGAAAATCTGTGAGTCCTCAGCCAGCCCCTGCTCCTCGTGACATAAGACAAAGACTTCGGAGTGCTAGTGGTCAAAAGCCTCCCCCTTCGTCGAGAGCTGTCTCTGACCTTCCTCTTGCTGGGATTAAAGGCTCTTTGTCTAAACATTTGAGGTCCTCAAGTCTTGTGAGTGCCCCTCTGCTGGTGAGCCCCCCCCCCCCCCCTTTTTTTTTGTCTATTTTTGCCTTATCTCTGTTTGATTTCTAATGCTTCTCTTGTTGCAGGGGAGTTCTGGTGATCCCATTGAGATTACTACTGGTCCCTCATCTTCCCGTGTTCGGGACAAGACTCCGGAATTAGGTTTGGCCCACTTTACCTCAGCCTTTGAGCATTCTCCTCTTCATGCCACGGGGACCAGTAAGCCTCCTGAACCTGAGGGTTTTGTCCATCGGTCCCCCTTGGCTCCTCTGTTTGCTGATGCTATCCCTTTTACCTACGTCCCTAAATGGAAGGTAACTCAGTCCTCGGTAATAGGAACTCCTGAGGCTGCCAGGGACTTCCTGAGTCATGCCGTTCCTCCTTCTCATAAATTCGTAAATTCCGCTTTGAGGGACGATCTTTTCGAAGATCAATATAGTATGTCTCTTTGTGAGAGCTTTTTTAGGGGGGCCGGTATGTTGCAGAGGATTGATGATCTGAGGAGGGCAAATGAAGGGCTTAAGGCTGAGCTTAAGGCTTCCCAATCTGTTGCCGCTGGACTTAGGTGCCAAGTGGTTGATGCTGAGAGGAAGTTGCAGGAGGAGAAGGTTCACAGTATTTTCCTCCCCCCCCCTCTTTTTTTTTTTTTTTTTTTATATATGTACCTATACTGATCTTTTGTCCAGGGGGCTGGAGCTATGTTGGAGAGGAAAGAACGGGCTTGGGAGCGGGAGATGGCGGCGCTGGTTGAAGAGAAGGAGGAGCTTGCTGCTGAGCTGAAGCACTCGAAGGAAGTTGGCTCCGTTTCCCAGGAGCAATTCAATGCCATGTATGCAGAATATGGGGTAACTTCTGATGATAACCAACGATTGGAGGGGGAAAAGCATTGGCTAATTACTGAAGGTTTTGGAGCCTTCCTTGCTGCTGTTGCTCAGTCAGAGGATTTCAAGAACGGCCTAGAGGAGGTGTACAGGGCCTACAGGGATGTTGGGTACCAGTCAGGATTGAAGGATGGCTATAAGTATTCTCCTCAAGGCTTGGACAGAAAGGAGACTCCTCTTTATAATTCTAAAGCAAAGAAGAGGTTGTCCAAGCTGAATGAGGAGTTTGGGCGTAAAACCCCAGCCATCCTTGAGAAAATCCTGGAGCATCCCCTGATCTCTATTGATGAACTGAAAACCCTGTTCTCCTCTGCCGGTCCTTCGTCTCCACCATCTCTCTCCGGGGGTGATCCCCAATGAATTTCAAACACTTAACATGTTTCGATATGGTTGTAATAGCTTTTACTTGCCCTAGGACACTTTTACATTTTGCTTGACTTGTTTGGAAGGGGTCCTTTATGTCGGGGACCGCCTTAGCTTCTAATCATATGGGTTATGATTGTATATTGCTTCTTCGTTTTGTTGCCTATTTCTTGCTGTGGTTGTTTGTTTTGCAGGGGTTTTTACCGAAGGTCAGCTTGGTGCTTCCCTGGAGATTTATGGACCGTTTGGTGAGGGGTCGTGTCTTTATTTTATCTCGTTGTATTTACATGTTGTTTACTCTTGCCAAAGTTATTGAGGCCTTTCTTTGTATATGTACTTTGTATTAATAAAGCAGATTCCCTCTCGTGGTTTTGTATGTAAGAGTGTGTTGTACTTTTTGTTTGTTTGTTAAACTATGATTGTCTGTTCGAAGCCAATCGATGGACAAGCTTATAACGTGGCATTATGTTTTTGACTTGTTCTGTCCGCTTTGGGTTAGCTAGACCCTTATCAGCCCCACGGCCGGGCTTTTGGCATGTTTTGGATGCCTTGTACACGTGTGCTTGTTTGTTCTAGTTTAGATTTAATGGTGTTCCTGGGCACGTCTGCCTAGGTATGATGGCCATTGTTTTTTCAAAAGTGGACGTGTTCTGTCCGTTTTTCATTTAACTTTTAGGGGGTTTACACTTCCCGTTAAAGATTGTTACAAAAGGTCTGTCTTTGGGGGAGCCCCAGACTGACAGTTAGTTGTTACAAAAGTGGCTCTTGGCCGTTTCCTTTGGGGGTGAACCCCTTACACATAATACTTCCTCAGCTGCATGAGATTCCAGGTCCTGGGGACCTCTTTGCCTTCAAGCGTTTCCAACTTGCAGGTTCCCTTGCCGTTAGCCCATATGACTCGGTAGGGCCCCTCCCAGTTGGGGCCTAACTTTCCAGTGTTTTCTTGCAGGCTGGCTTCATTGGCTCTAAGGACTAGATCCCCCGGGACGAGGTTGAGTTTCTTCATCCTGGTGTTGTAATAACTCTCCAGTAGCTTTTTGTATTTGGCTTCCCTGATTGCCGCTATCTCCCTTCTTTCTTCCAGCAGGTTCAAGTTCATTCTGAGGTCCTGTTCATTTTCTTCGTCTCGAAGCTTCATCCGGGCAGCCGGGGATCCTATCTCGGCGGGGATGACGGCTTCCGTCCCGTAGGTAAGGCTAAACGGGGTCTCCCTGTTGCAACTTTTGGGAGTGGTTCTATATGCCCATAGCACGAATGGAAGTTCTTCCAGCCAGCCCTTTTGTTTTCTTCCAAGCCTTCCTTTCATTCCCTTGATGACGCTTTGGTTAGCTCTCTCCACCAATCCGTTGCTCTGGGCGTGGGTGATGGAGGTAAACACTTGTTGAATCCGCATCTGCTCGCACCATGGTTTGAAAGGCTTTCCGGCAAACTGGACTCCGTTATCGCTCACCAGTTCCTTAGGGACCCCATACCTGCATATGATGTTATCCAACACGAACCTTCTCATCTGCTCTCCAGTAATTTTTTCCAGGGGCTTCGCTTCGATCCATTTGGTGAAATAATCAATGGCTACCACTACGTATTTGATTCCTCCCGGGCCCTCCGGGAAGGGCCCAATTATGTCGATGGCCCACTTCTGGAATGGCCAGGATGTTGAAACCGGTACCATGGGGTGTTTATGCCGGTGGGTCATCGGTGCATGCACTTGGCAGTTATCACACTTCTTAATTTCCTCAGATGCCGTTTCGTACATTCGTGGCCAGTAAAACCCCGCGTTCATTGCTCTTGTCACTATCGTCCTTGGTCCCGAGTGTCACATCCCAAAATCCACACGCGGAGTACCACCGCTTGGAGGCGTGACTGACCAGGATCAAGCCACCAATCATATTGAACATATAAGTAAATAGTAAAAGTCATTCATCAATACGATAGGTGTTTTCAAAACCAAACATAAACAAGTGTGTAGCGGAAGCAATAATGTAAAAACCCAACATGAGTATTAAGTTGAAGTGTCACAAAAGAGTGTATCATAACGTCCAAAAATCCGTGCCCACAACGGCCGCGCCTCCCGTGCAAGCTCCAAGAGTACCTATGGTCCTGCAAGGCATGTAACAGAGAGTCAACAACTAGTTGAGCGAGTTCACAGTCGGTTATTCAGTTATAGTGTTCGTATCGTAAATCGTAAGTTCGTTTAGTAATCATGTATCGTATGTAATGGTATCGCGGCCCTCTAGGCATGTTTGCGAAGTTTAGTGGGGGTTTCCCATATGTTCTCTAGACTAGGTATATTTGTATCGCGGCCCTCCAGGCATGTTTGCGAAGATTAAAGTATAGTTCGCGGCCATTCCAGGCATGTATGCGAAGATTGTTCTATTATCGCGGCCGATCCCGGCGTGTGTGCGAAGAGAGGTATATGTATCACTAGTCTAGCAGTATCTACCATTAACCTTTCTCTCCCGAGGCCTATGGTATGTAATTCCGATAATTCTTAAGCATAAATAATCAATCAACCCATTCCCAACCCCGGGAATCCCATGCCTTGGTAAGAGTGTGAACTCACCTTGGTTTGCTCGGTATGCTAAGTTAAGTGCTCACAATAAATCAGTCAAGTCCTATAGTGCACGTATACTCAATCAGTTCACGTTCGTAATATTTCACATGTAACTAGTATCACAGAGTGTGTTTGACAATTAATATCATGCAACACAATTAGTTAATTGCATCCATACAGTTCATGAGCCACATCAATATCTTTTACAGTTTATTCTAATATAATTATCAAATCATACACTTAACAAAGTTGGCACCTAGCAGAACTAGCAAGTCAACTGAGTGAATAAAGTTAACAAAGTTCATTGAATAACAGAATTAATCCACCTAATTGGAATAATAAATTAACAGAGTAAATCAGGTAACTCAGTTAATTACCAATAGAGTTAACACAAATCATCAGGGTTACATACTTAACTCAGATAACAACTTAATATGGTTTGTCAACTAACAGTATTATCAATTATTAAGGTTACCCACTTAACTAAGTTACTTATTTCCTTAAAGTTAACTTAATTAACAACTAACTGAGTTTAATAAACCAACAGGTTAACAACAGCACCTGAGCCGAAAACACTATACATAATTCGAAATCCCTTGGCCGAAATCCCTTAAGTGTCGAAAACCCTCATTGGGCCGGAGACATTGGGCCGAAATCCTTTATGGGCCGAACACACTTGAGTGCCGAAATCACCTTAGGTGATTTCGTTGGTGTGTGGATTTCGTGAGGTGGGGTGGTGTTTTCGTTAGTATCATCATCATCAACAACAGCAGGTTACGCATACCCAGCAATCCTATCTCATTAACAGTTTACTATTTCAACCAGCAATCGTTCAATCAGAAGAATCGACATCAGCACAAAAGATTTTCAACAAGAACAGCAACAAGAACAGTTTCTATATTTCATACCCACATTACGAACCCACCAAATCAATAGCTTATAATCGATGCACTTAACCACAAAGATTAACGAAGGCCAGTTAATAACAGAGATTTTAACCCATTTGTTAAACAATCGATGTTCAATCGTATGCTCATACATATCTCATGATAGCAGTAATACAGAATGTTAAATAAACAATCTATGGTGATTTCGATCAAACAAACAACAACAATGGTCGATTACTAACCTAAACCAAAGAGACAACAAAACCAAGTGATGTATATGTTCAAGGCTGCCGTCGGGTTTCCAAAAGGAGAGAGAAACAATGTGATTAGGGTTTGCCAAATGAGAAACTTCTCCGTGAAGGTTGTGATAAAATAAATATATAATTCCCCACTGGGCCTAAAGCCCATTTGCTGTTTTCACCAGCACATATGGACGAAAACACCATGTGTTTTCATCAGGGGGGTGTTTTCATATGAGCAGGGGTGTTGGCCAAAGATCCATAATAAACTATACAATCCCAATTAACACAAATTACACTATTATCATATACTCAAATATAATATGCACCCCAAATTATAAAATATCAATCGCAAAACTATTTAACGTTTTACAAATGTAAGCGTTGTGAAACAAACAAGTCGAGTAACAAACAACATAAACAATTAATGTGCAATTAATGCGAAGATGGAAATCTTGGAAACTCGAGTTATCACACCGAGTGCATTCCGCAAATCCCTTCGTGCATTTCTTTAATCACATATTCAGCTTCTTCCAGGTCAACACACTTCAGGGACGGGCCCAGGTATGATCTTCGATATAGCTCTCCTTCGATCAGTTCATATTGCAGGGCTTTGACCCTTATTTTTCTGGCTGCCCATTCCCCATCGGGTAGAATTCCGTCCCGGAGGAACCTGATAATTGGTGTCATCCATGTTTCCTGGGTACTCTCAACTGTGGCTACCTCCTTCGCGGTAAGGGAAGGAGACGTCAGGACCTCCACTTTAACTTCTTTCGCGAGGTGGTCAAATGCCACCGAGGCCAGCTTACTGAGGGCATCAGACTTTCTGTTTCTTCCTCGGGGGATGTACTCCAGTCTGAAAGTTTTAAATGCCTTGGCCATTTCTTTCACTTTCGCCACGTATTGAGCCATGATGCTGTCTTTGGCTTCATACTCTCCTTGGTATTGTTTTACTACCAGTTGTGAGTCAGTGCTAGCTTCCACGTGCCTTGCTTTCATTTTCTGTGCCAGTCTCATTCCTGCCAAGAGGGCCTCATACTCGGCAGTGTTGTTGGTGTTTTCGAAGTCCAGCCTCACGGCGTAGGTCAGCTCAATCCCTTCGGGACTTATCAGTGTGATGCCTGCCCCGCTTCCTTCTTCGCTGGAGGCCCCGTCGGTGAGTAGTTTCCACGTAGCCTTGTCCTCCTTTTCTTTTTCTTCTTTCTCCAAGGTTTCCCATTTTAACAGCTCCTTCTCTTCATCCTCGGGTACCTCTGCTAAAAAGTCGGCCAGTATCTGCCCCTTCATGGCCGTCCTGGGCTTAAACTCCAAAGAGTGTTCCCCTAACTCCACAGCTCACTTAGCCAACCGTCCCGACAACTCCGGTCTCCTGAGTACCTTTTGAAGGGGTTGGTCAGTCATCAGGGTGATCTTGTGCTCTTAGAAGTACCTCCTGAGCCTTCGAGATGCGAAGACTAGGGCTAATGCTAGTTTCTCTAGAGGCATGTAGCGTTCTTCGGGACCTTTAAGCGTTCTGCTGATGAAATATATGGGGATCTGCTTCCCTTCCCGTTCTACCATCATGACCGCACTTACAGTTGTCTTTGAGGCGGATAGGTATAGGAGCAGCGGCTCCCCCGGTACTGGGGTGGCCAACGTTGGGAGCTTGCAGATGTAAGCTTTCATCTCTTGGAATGCAGCCTCAGCCTCTGTGGTCCATTTAAACTTGCTTGTCTGGAGGCAGTCTTTCAACACTTTCATGAAGGGAAGGGTCCTGTCGGCTACCTTTGATAGGAAATGGTTCAACGCTATGAGTCTTCCGTTTAGCTGCTGAATGTCCTTCAGGGACCTGGGGGATCGCATCTCAGCCACCGCTTGGGTTTTCTCCGGATTTGCTTTGATCCCTCCCTTGGTGACCACTACCCCCAGGAAACTCCCCTCCTCTACTCCAAAATAGCACTTCCCAGGGTTTAACTTCATGTTCACATCTTGCATAGTGTTGAGAGTCTCGGCTATATCGTCTATCATAGCCATCTCTGTCAAACTTTTGATAACAATGTCATCAACATATACCTCCAGATTTTTTCCTCGTTGCTCCCTGAAGAGGGTGTTCATGAACCTTTGGTATGTGGCTCCAGCATTTTTAAGGCCGAAGGGCATTTTGGTATAACAAAATGTCCCTTCGTCTGTGATGAAGGCAGTTTTTTCCTCGTCCTCTACTGACATTTGAATTTGATGGTATCCTTTGTAGGCATCCGGGAAGCATTTCAGGGGGTATTGAGATAGAGAGTCTACCTGGACGTCTATTTCCGGGAGAGGGTAACAGTCCTTAGGACATGCTTTGTTCAGATCTTGGAAGTCTATGCACATTCTCCATCCTCCGTCTTTCTTTTGAACCATAACCGGATTGGCGATCCAAGATGGATACCTCACCTCCCTAACTATCCCTGCCCTGAGTAGTTTTCTGGTTTCTTCACAAGCAGCCCGTCTCTTGTTGGGTCCCATGCTTCGTTTTTTCTGTCTTACCGGTTTTGCCCATGTGTAAGTGTTTAGTCGATGTTCGGTTAGGCTCCTGGGGACTCCTGTCATGTCCCCGTGTTGAAATGCAAACACATCTATGTTGTGGAGAAGCAACTCCTTCAGGGCACTCTTGCATTTGTCACTTAGGTGGCTTCCCACCTTGACCGTTTGTTCTGGGAACCTGTCGTTAAGGGCCCACTCTTCTACTTCCTTCTTCTGGGGTTTCTCGGGTGTCTCCTCCTTGGACACGGAAGAGACCACCTCATAAGCAGACTTGACCCATGCTAGACCCTTCGGTGTCTGAAATACCAAAGCTCTGTGCGGGGTGGATGCCTGTGCCTGTAAGTCCCCAATCCCAGGTCTTCCCAAGATCGTGTTGTACTTTGAGGGTGCCCGGACCACTGTGAAGGTTAGATTTATTGTTCGGACCCGATCCCCTACTCCAACTGTGAACGGGAGCCTGATCTTCCCCAAGGGGTGTGATATGCTGTTATTGAACCCTACCAAGGGGATGGAATCTTCTTCTAACCAATCTCTTACACCTCTGTCGAATCTAAGGAAACAATGCTCGTATATCACCTCGACACCGGACCCTCCGTCCACATGTATCCGAGACACCTTATGGCCAGCTATTATGGCCGAGATGTTTAGGGGAAGTCGTTGCACTTCGCTTTCTTCCAGGTACGGCATAAGGATGGGAGCTTTCATGCAGTTCGGGGAGCCCAGGATCCTGGCTTTTACACTCCGGGTGGTATCGAGTTCATTCCTCCTTCTAATCATATCAACATCTGCCCTCCCAGGCTCCCTTACATCTCTTCCCTTGCGGTCCCCTCCCCCTTCCTTAATTTCCTTGACCAAGTGGGCCAGCCTTCCCGTCTTTACTGCAGCCTCTATTTCTCTTTTTAAATACATGCAGTCATCGGTTTTATGCCCGAAACCTTTGTGAAATTCACAATATTCGTTTGGTTGTGCTTTCGGCCCAGGCTTTATGGGTGGTGGTCTTGGGAAGGAGTTTTTTACCCTTTAAGTGGCCAGTATCTCACTCGGTGTCTTGATGAGGGGGGTGAAGTTATCAAAGTACAGAGGGGGACCCCTCCCTCGGGGTTTGTACGGGGAGTATGAGGGTCTCATTCTGTCATGCATCATTCTATCAAAAGCAGGTTTTCGAGAGTAGGGTGTACCTTTGTCAGGAGGCTTTGTGACTGGGGCGACCCTCCGGGGTGCGACGTCTGTTTCCTTGGCTTTGCTGACCGTATCCTTCCCTCTGACAAAGGCTCTGACCCTGTCCATAAGGCTGTCAAATGAGTGGGGGAATTCCTCCCCCAGTTTCTCACACAGCTGGGCATGTTTTAGCCCGTTTATGAAACTGCTAATCTTCATGACCTCCGGGACATCTTTGATGTTCATGCTCTCCTTGACAAACCTTTCCATGTATTGATCTATTCGCTCGTTATCTCTTTGTCTGATATGAAGGATCTCATTTGGATTTTTAACCACCTTTCTCTGTTGGCCAAAGTTCCTGAGGAACTTATCGCTTAGCTCTTCATAGCTATCTATGCTCCCCGGGGGAAGGCTGTCGAACCAAAGCCGAGCTCCCTCCGTCAGGGTTTGTACAAACATGTGGCACCATACTGGCATGGGCCATCGTCCCGCTCCCTGGAAGGCATGCAGGTGATCATCGGGGTCTCTTGTCCCGTCATAACGGTCAAAGCCTGGGGGTAACTTTGTCTTGGGGGGCATAGGTGCTTCTGCGATTCTTCGTGTGAACTTTGAGACCTCGGCTAAGTCTCGTGGTAGATATGGCTCACTGTCACCGAGGTTGTCTCTCTCCTTTCCCTTCTCCTTGGGCTTCTGTCCTGTGATAAGATCCTCCCTCTCTTCTGAGGACATTTGCCTCAGGGCAGTCATGAACGTTTCCAGCTGATCACCATTGCTGCTCTTGTTTTGAAGGTTCGTTCCTTCTTGGTTGGAGGGTGTGTCAAAGAAAAGTCTAGCCCTGAGGCTGTCGAGCTTTTCCTGTCTCTTTAAATCTTCAAGGTACTTTGTTAACTTCTCCCTATGCATGGCCACAAAGTCAGGAGTGATATGCTCTGCTTTTTCTGGGTTTTCCACCTGGTTCTCGTTACCCTCCTCATGGGTAATGTCTTCCACCGCGACTCTATCCAAATCGTTTTGTGCCGTCTAGGTGACACGTGAGTTGTGTGGGGTTGCCATGTCGTTCTTGATGGGATAAGTTGCTCTCTAGACGTCGAGTTTTGATGTGGGAACGCTGGGCAGACCAAGGTCCCACGGATGGCGCCAATGTCGAATACCCAACTCACGGATGACGTTAGATGGATCTTCGTTGACGTCAAGAGCCTTTATCCTTGTCACTACAAAAGAACAAACCGTTAGCCTCGCCACGGAGGACCCCGGGAGGGGGATCCGTGACCAAGCTCCGGCGTGAGAGTAAGTAAGCTTGCTGGAAAATGAGAGGAGTTTCCTCCGATGAGTATGATCACCGGAAGGTTTCCTCTTTGGTGTGAATCTAATTAATATGTGTGTGTATTAAATGTGGGGGAATGTTGGTCGGAAGTTAATGAGAGATGAGTAAATGAGGGTCTAGTAAATGAGGGAATGCCGGAGATGATACCTGCCTTTTCCTTCTGTATATCTTCTCTTATATAACAACCAGCCCTTATCTCCTTAGAGATCTTCCATGTGTGATCCAACGACTTTTGAGGGTTCTCGGGGGGTGCAGACACGTGTCTGACCCCCAACGATGAGATGCTTCCCTTAATTAATGCCCAGCCGGAGAAGTACAGTAACTCAGACGAGATCCTTTTCTTATCGGGCATTTAATGAGCTCTGCTCCTCTTGCTTAGCTGTTTCCCGCCTGTTTGTAAAGGAAGAGAAACCTTAATGGACAAGGCAGTTTCTATTTTGTGGGCTTTTGTGTAATTTGGGCTTTCATAGAAATAACCCAAAGCGGGTAAAGTGGGCTTCCCCACTGGCCCGTCGTCAATTGTAAATAATAATAACTTATTTTTGAGACGGTTTATGTACTAGTGTCTATAGTAATTATATGTTGAGGTAATTATATAACTACTGTATACATTGTGAGTCGGTTTTCATATGCATAGCTTCAAAAATGTTTTGCTTATGTACTAATGTCTAGAGTAATTTTATTATTCCGTAGTTTAATAATTTTACAGTAGAGTGATTATTTTCATAACTAGAGTAATTATTTTTACAAAACTACTATAAAGTAATTATATAACTAGCGTAATTATATAATATTTCATTAAAATTAAGGGTTTTTTCATCTATTTCATAGGTAACCGTAGTAATGTGGATTTTTTGTTTCTTTTTTCCCTTTTATTTGATGCTAACGTCGAGTGATGACGTGGATTTTAACTTATTTTTTTTTAATTTTTAATGTAATTAAAGTGTTTTTATTTTTAATAAATATAATTTCATATATTTAAATAATCCGACCCCAGCATATCTTATGCTCCATTTTTTTCTTGACATACGGAAAAAAGGACATGGCTCGATTTGAATGTTAAGTTATCTAATTGGGACAAAAACGATACTAGTGACCTAATTAGAACACTTTTAAAACTTGATTACTATTCTATGACATTTTCCCTTCCATTGAACAAATACAAATTACAAATCTCTAAAAACATCTTTGTAGACAACAATGAATCTTCTACTCAAAAGACAATCATCTTTATGAGCAACTAACAGTTTAAGTCCATCTCTACTTGTAACTCTGAAAACAGCAAAGTGCATACCATATGAAAACACTAATTATTTTAAAAAACAAATCAACTTTTGATAGCGATTGTCCTTGAATTTTATTTATTGTCATCACGAAACATACAACGAGAGAAAACTGTCTTCTTTGATCTCGTGTATTACACTGAGTTGAACAGATGATACAATGCAAAATGAACTAGTTATATATCCTAACAAATGCAAAGGACATGCACAGTAAATTACAATTAATTAAACATAAGGTACAATGTGAAATATATTATTTATAAATGTCAAAGGAAAAGGTTTTAAAAATATTTTTTTTATTGTGGCTTTTATTTTACTATTTTAAAATAAATCTTTTTAATAATTTTTATACTAAAATTACTTTAAACATCTTGCATTTTTTTCTTATAACTATTAAGATACAATGTTTTATAAAATTCTAAATATGTCATTATGATATACTTAAAATCGAGTTGTGAATAATAATTTACAAGTGCTCAAAACACATGCGTACATGTCATCAACGTTATGTTACGATTTATTTTTTTTAAAGTGACGAATTTACCTTCTTCTTTATTTTAGCAAAATAATATAATGTTTTATAAATTCCAAATATTTTTATCCAGGATAAGATAAAATTATTTGAACGTATCAAAATATAGCTATTTTTTTGTTCTTTCCTTGAAAACTAAACCAATACCAACCAAATAACATTGGTACCGGTACCATATTCATTTTTAATGATTTTCTTAATGTGCCAAACATAGTTACCGGTACTTGTATAGTGACGAACCAAACCGATACGAACTGAAAGCCCTCAGCGAAGCGCGGGAATTCCACTAGTATACATATATGTTGAATCTTTTAAATAGATTTATCTTAAGTTATACGTTTTTAATATAATTTAAAGATATTATGAAATTTAATTGTAACCTTGTTATTAAAGAAGGATTATGTTGGAGAATTTTAAATCATAAAATTAAAATTTTAGATAATAATGAAAACTAGTTTGAAGATAATTTAGGTATAAATTTAAATTTAAAATTATATCAATTACCATAATATATGATATTTTCCTTTATCAGTATAATAAATCAGAAAAGAATTATTTCTAAATTTACATTATTTTATTGTCTGGTATTAATCTATAATATATTAAAAAGGAAAAGTGATGTACATGAATGTAATTTTACATCACATACAACTTTAAAAGCAATATGTACAAATAAAAACAACACATTTGAGAGGGATATAATAGTAAATAACATTAATTTTTAAGAGACTAGAGGGATATAATGGTAAATTAATTATGCCCCTATAGTTAAAATCTAGATTTCATTTCCATCTTTACCCTTTTGACCCTTTCTCTACCCACAAAATTGTTACTGCTCTTTATTTCTTTTGGTAAATGTCTTTTAATTATTTCTTTCTTTAATTCTTTGTTAATACTACATCATGAATTTCACCCGATGAACCGATCGATTACCTTATCAAGATTAAATGTAATTTACTCCCCAAATTTTAAGATGGCAACCCAATGGTCATGCCTTTTTCCCTATTTTTTCATCATTTTCTTCCAAATTTGACCCCAAATTAATGTCAGTAGTCTACACGATTCTTGCAAAAACAACTATTTATCCCAGCAGTCAGTTCCATCTCCACCCCTAATCTTATCTCATGAATGCGAATTTTAATATCTGAGTCAATGTTGCAGTTCAAGCGTCATGCGTTTATGTTGGTTCTTCAACTCATATTCGTGTAATCAATCTTCTTTCATTCAGATTCAATGTAACAATCAAGCCTAGAAAGGTTTTTTAGTTTAATGTTATTATATGTTATATATTGAATTAGGATTTCATTAGCATTTCAGAAGCAGTGCAGAGGATAAGAGATGAAGCCGAACAAATATAAACCTTCCTCCATCACCACCGATCCACCGCCTCCATCGTCTTCTACAATCGTTTCATCATGTGAGCGGTTTCACTACCTCCTCTGTCGTATACCGAATTTTAGTATCAATTTACATGAGTGAAATGCATGGAAGGAATGAGGTATTGATGCTAAGGGAATTCGGGCTAAAGCCCATATGTTGAGCCTCATACTGAGATATGTCATCACATGGCAGAAACATTTTTCAGGTATTATTTCAGGGATTGCTTGAAATCATACCATCTAAATGTGTATCATTTGATGAGTGGGAAATGTAAAAGCCAGTTTGCATGTGGTTAGCCATTACATGCTTAAAAACCAACTTGATTACTAAAAGTATTTACATAATAAAACATGTTGCAAGTTTATAAATTTTTATAGCGATTATGAAAATCTTGTCTTTTTTTTTTCTTGTTTCCAGATTGGCATAAATGTGGAATTTATAAAAGAGCTCCACGATTTACCTTACCAATGATCAAATCATCTAATATTATATTCAAGTATGTTTATTTTGTCAGTTATATTGATAGTGCTGGAGTTGGTGGAGAAATTCCTTCTACATATGCTAATACAACAAATTTGGTCAGTGTAAGAACATTTATTTTGATGATGTTTCAAAGTAATTAAGCTTGTGGTTAATATGCCTAGGTTGAATTGATGGGTGGGATTTTCATTTAGCGGCTAATTGAAATGAAATCAAGGAAACTATAAGTCTTTAATTCATGTTGACTAAAAATTTGTTTTCTTTCTTATTTGCTCTCAACTTGGTCTGACTTGTTCATCTTGAACTTGACTCGGTGTGAGTCAATTTATGTGACTCACAAGGTCCCGGTTGGGGAATCTTCCTTAAACTTGTTCAGGTATGATTATAATTATGCAGATCTAAATTTGGGTTTTTGAAGATTTTGTTGGATTAATACTGATTTGTTGAGCAATTTGATTGGTTGTGTAGTTGGTTGAGAAGGATGCGGAAAGGGCGATACTGTTGTTTTGGGCAACCATCAATGGAGGTTGAGTTGATAGCGCACTGAAGGATCTGGCGATTGTTATGAAACAACAGAATGGGGCCAAAGAAGCAATTGAAGCGATTAATTCTTTGCTTAAAGAAAAAAAAACATGATTTTTTTCACCGGTAAAACCCAAGACCCTAAACCCTATATCTTTATGAGATTAAGGTGTGGAAGATTGGATAATCAGATTCGACTGTTGTGGCATAAACTGTTCATGATACAACAAGGGACGGCTTTCAATGGGAATTGAACTAAAACCGCAAGATCACAAGGGAAGAAGCTTCAAGTTTCGGCCGAGCAGGAGGCGACTTGGCTGATGGTAAGAACTAACAACAACCATGGTGGATTTTGTAATGGATTTGGGATTTTGATTTTAAAATTTGTTTTAACATATATTTTCTTCTGACATGAGGTCTGAAGTGGCTACCCAAGTTTATTGTACTTTTCAAGGCATTAAAATGGAAATAGTTCTTTCAATGGTACTACTGGTCTAAATTTGCTCCTGGAAAACACAATCATTGTTGGTTTACTGATCTAACATTGACCTTCTGGCCTTTTATGTTAATGTTAAAGGACTGGGCCAAACTTGTTCTCAATTATACAAGTTCTGTGTCGGCCTTGGCTGTGAGTTCTACTAGCACTATTGTGCTTGTATGGGTTAGGGAGGGAGTACACAATGAGCTTTTAAAAGTTTGGTCATACCTGTGGATTGTATTAAATTTGGCATTGGGTTCAAGTGTTAGATGTCCAGCATGATGGAGGTGAAAGTATGGGCTCCAGAATGTGATGCATCCTTGCATTGGGCTAGAGATGGATCACCTTGTATATAGCATGGACCGATTGATTCTTAGAACTCTAATATGCATCATGGACTTTGAGCTTGCTATTGGCCTTTAGTCCTTTACTCTTTCTAGGATGTTTGTTTTCAAAAGTTGTAAAAAGTATTAGGTGGTTTATAAACTCAATAATTGTAAATATATTATTACTTTAAATACCTTAGGTTGATGTTGGGTTTGGAGTTGCAGGGCAAAGGTGCATGGCTGATCATCTAATGTGTATACAAGTCTCACATCTGAAACTTCATTCGTCAACAAATCAAGAAATTCTAGACAAAAGTCCCACCAATTTAGGTATGCCTTATATACGTATGGTTATTGATCTGGCCATGTGCTTAGTTAAAGTTTTTTGATGGACCACTGGTTGACTTTTCATCATAATATCATGTATTGATATATATAACACCTATCACAGAATAAATGGAATTTCATGTAATGCAGGGTTATAATGGTAGTCAGTTGTGGGATATTGCATTCGCCATACAAGAAATTATTGCTACAAACCTCATTGAAGACTTTGGCCCAACATTGAAAAAAGGATACATGTATATAAAGAAGTAACATGTAAACCTTACAGTTTCACTGAATATTAACTTTTTTTATTGCTAATTCATTTTTTTTTACAGGTGTTAGAAGACTGCGATGGTGATCTCGGTTATTGGTACCGTCATATTTCAAAAAGTGCTTGGCCATTTTCAACCGCAGACCATGCTTGGCCCATTTCAGGGATTGTACCGCAGAAGGGCTAAAGGTGATTATTCCTTTATTCTTTATCGTATTCATGTTGTCAGCTTGTTAACTACTAACTTCTAACACGCTTTATTTGCTTTCTATTAGGCTGCACTTTTTCTTTCAAATTTGCCGTCAGAACTTGTTGATGAGCCATTGGATGCAGACCGGCTGTATGATGCCGTCAATGTTATTCTATCTTTACAGGTAATTTTAGTTGTAAATTTGTAATTTATCTCACATGTGTTATCTTGGTGATTCATAATGTTGTTTCTGGTTTGCTAAATATTATTTCAGAACTCAAGTGGTAGTTTTGCAACATATGAACTGACAAGATCCTATAGCTGGTTAGAGGTATGCATGTAGTATAAATTTAATTATTATTTAACACGTAATCTGACATTCTTATTTGTCTCAGTTGGTAAATCCTGCTGAAACTTTTGTTGACATTGTTATCGACTATCTGTAAGATATCAAGACCTAATTTCCAATATTTATCTTTTAAATTTGTGGATATTTGTGATTGTTTACGAACTGCGTATGATTATTCAGATACGTGGAGTGTACCACTGTTGCAATTCAAACGGCTATAATTTAAAAAAAAATTCAATTTTAATCTTTTTCATCCCAACTTTCAGATGTGCTCAGTTAAGGTTTTTTGATGGACCGGTTCGTTTTTTGTGTTTGTGTTGGGTTTTTAGGGGCATGAATGATATACAAGGTATAGTGGAATATATCCCATTATTGAGCCAAAACTGGTTACTTTTAGATTTCATTTCTTTTTTTGGTTTTCGCAACTCTTTTTGAAATACACCAATATGGTAATCTATGTTAAGGGTATTGTAGATGGCAAGGGTTGATGGTCAGTTGGTGGTATGTTCACACCTCATATTGTCGACTCCGCGGCAACGCGCGGGTTTCCCACTAGTTACCAAAAATGGATTAAAGTAAAGTATAAGTAAAAGTTGTTCGACATTAATTGAAATTGTTTATTAGAAGTTAAATTAGATTTGATCTAGCTCAAACATATAACTAAAGTAATTACTCTAAAGTATTATATAATTACTCGATGTATAATTACTTTAAGAGTAATTATATTATGTAACTATCTAATGTGTATTATATAGTTGTATTTATCGATTTTCAAAGGGGGCATTTTACCAAATTCAGTGAGAGTAATCAATGAGTTAATTTATGTATGTGTTAATTGATGACACATATATATAATGTGTTAATTGAGTGATACGTTTAGCGTATGCAACAATACCTTATAATTAGATGGCATTCAAGGGATCAGCGAGATCAGCTCTCATTCACATCATATCCCTCGTTTATAGGGCTGAATATATGGTTTCTGTTTCTTCAAAAATTACAGCTACAGACAGCTATATCTTTATTTAGATCATTGTTGGAAAAAAGGGTAAATGCACGGTACCCCTGACCGCGGGAGGGATCCCCCTCCTCAGGTTGCTACCCGACCAAGCACCCTGACGGTGAATTCCCCAGTCTGCTCAGAGTAAGAATCGAACTTGTGACCTCCCCCTCACAGGTTTTAAGATGGGTGTCGGTGGCCACTGGGCTGACACCCAGTGGTTATCATTGTTTCAATAGTATAAATAGAGGTTGTTATCCTCTGTGTAAAATCATCACAAACAATATATATTTCAATAAATACAATTTCTCTTAGTTCTCTATTGTCAATATGGTATCAGAGCATGGTTGCTCATCATATACCGATTGATTCGTCTCAATTCATCCAACCCAATAAACCCAAACCAAGCTACCATGTCCGGAGACAACAACTCGGGTTCCAAGTTATCATTACAACTCACGAATCTGTTAAAGAATAGTCTTAATCCTCAAAACCCAAAACTATCTGATGATCTCCAGATCAATCTCAAACTCAACAGTCAAAATTATGCGCTATTGACTGATCCAAGTTGCCATTGGCGGAAAATCAAAAGCTTTGTTAAAACATTTAAACACAAATCATCCAGATCAAAACAGTGAGGATTATGAACAGTGGGAACAAGACGACCTGGTCGTTTTTTCATGGCTCATACAGAATATTGAACCAGTGCTCGTGGTCAACCTAACCGAGTTTCCCACAGCGAAGTCATTGTGGGATGCTCTGGTGGTCACCTACAGCAGTGGAAGAGACAAGTTACAGACATTCAATGTTCATGTCAAAGCAAACGACATCAAACAGAATGAAGATTCTCTTAAAAATTTCTGGATTACACTATAAGGGATATGGGGTGAGATTGATCGAATCGATCCAAATCCCATGAAGTGCCCATAAGGCATCCAAACATACTCGAAAATCAGGTCAGAACAGAAACTTTTTCAATTCCTAAATGCCCTCGACCAGAAATATGACCCCATTAAAAGGGAAATACTTCGGTTGGAACCTCTCCCAACTGCAGAAGTGGCATACGCGGCTGTTCGTAAAGAGGCTGCTCACCAGAGTATTCTGGGAGCAACGTCTACCGATGTACCGGAGATAGTAGCAGGTTTAAGTGCCTTTGAAGCAGGGGTAGGGCTCATGAAAAATCGTCGGTCCGACGGAAAAAAATTTGTTAAAGAAGACAAGTCTCACCTTAAATGTGATCATTGTGGTATGACAAAGCATACCAAAGAACAATGTTTCAGGCTCGTTGGATATCCCGAGTGGTGGTCCGATGGCCACAAAAAAGGATTTCAAGACTACTGGACAGGAGAGGGGCAAAGCATCTTCTGCCGTGGGCAACAATGAAGCTACCAATGCCGACAACCATGATCAGAACCCTACCGGATTCAGAGAAGCGACGACAGCTCACGATGAAGAGGGAGAATGGGAGTTCTCGATGACAATAGGTATCGGGTTTGAGAGAGACATCTCAAAAACCCAACCTTATTATTTCTTAAATTATAGTCAGACCTCTGAACATTCAGAAATATTAAAAACCACCAGTTTCAATCATTTTATAAAAAAGGTTTTATAGAGTGTAAAAGCCACTCAAACTTTAGCAGCTTGGCTTTTATGGCACAAAGTTATACAAAAGGAAGACATGACCAAGCATGGATATTTAATTGTGGAGTCACCGATACCATGAGTTACGAATTATCAGATTTTGCCACCTTAACCAAACCTACAAAGTGATATATACAAGCGGCAAATGGAGTTAAATTGCTCGGCCCTCTTGCAACCTACATTTTGTGTTTTACAGGATATTAGGACAGGAGCGATCATTGGGCGTGGCACTGAAAGACATGGGTTGTATTATGAGGATGAGGTGACTCAAAGTGGTACTGCAATGCTTTCTCATGGAACAATAGAACGTGAAGCTTGGCTATGGCATCGGAGACTTGGGCATCCATCTACGGGTTATTTACATGCTTTATTTCCTGATTTATTTCCCTCCAATTGTAAGACACATTGTGAGACTTGCATGTTAGCTAAAAGTCATAGAAAAACTTTTAAACTAAATAACACAAGGGTTGATTTACCTTTTTCATTAATCATTGGGGGACAAAATCTATGTTTTTTGTGATTTTTATGGATTATTATACACGGATTACCTAGGTCTATCTATTAAAGAATAAATCTGAAGTCCTTGAGCAGTTCAAATTTTTTTACACCATGATTCAAACCCAATTTCAGACAAATATTCAAATTTTTTAATCAGTTAACATAGGGGAATTTGTCAACTCCAATATGAAACAATTTTTCCAAACCAAAGGCATAATCCATCAAACCACTTGTACTCATACTCCCAAAAAAATGGTGTCATTGAACGAAAGAACCGCATACTAATAGAAATAACCCATGCTCTCCTTATAGAATCACATGTTCCAAAGTATTTCTGGCCAAAGGCCGTGGCCACTGCCGCCTATCTTATCAACCGTCTTCTGACTCAAATCCTGAAAACAAAAACTCTGTTAAAATCCCTTTCAGAAACCACCGAAACTCCCCCTATCTATATGTCACACCCCAACCGATGGCGAAAACGTCGGAGTGAGACGGAAATAAATCGCTCAAAGCATCATAACAAGAATTGTGACAATATAATTTAATCATGATTTTATAAATACTAAAAATGCCATACAATACTTCAAAACATGATCAAATTGTATCAAACATAAGTCAAAACATTGTTTATCTATCTAAGGTGTGTTTCTAGTCCACCCTAACTTTATTCTTCATAAGCCTCATCTTTCAACCTGCAACATGTATTAAAATAATTATCAAACAAAATGTTGGCGAGTATACAAGTTTGATACATAGCATAATAATAATAAAAGTTTCAACATGCTCATATCCAACATGAATAACATATACAAGTTACTAATATGCTGAACTAGTGTCACACCCCGACCCGCAGCGGAATGGTACGGGGCATGATGATTGCCCAAAGCTTATGGCACTATTAAACTTTCATAATTAAACATATCATTATTAATGTCACACTTTTCATATAAGTTTCAAATATTCAAATGATACATCAACTTGTCCTTTTAGTTACTAAGGCAAAGTTCCTACGTGATCCTGATCCAGTCCAGTCTTCAATTCTCTACACCTGTATCATGTGTAAAATAGTATTTTTGGGTCAGCTACAAAAGAGCTGGCGAGTAAACCCTGGTTAAGTAAAATAGGTTTACCATTTAAAATTTAGCAATAAAAGTAATATGTTTTACCTTTTTAATTTCAAATACTAATTAAATATTAAACATGCAATCAATCATGTGGAAGCAATGCACAAGTAGTATGAACATAAAATAGTAACTGAGTAATGATTAAGACTAAGAACGACACCAAAACCCAAAACCCAAAACCCAAAACCAACACCTTGCGTCCCACACCCAAAAAGGGTGTGACTGTGGCGATACCAACATCCCATAGTTAGGAGGAAAGGTCAGCCCAAGACTAATGGGGCGATACCAACATCTCCAGGTCATGAGGAAAGGTCAGCCGTGGATCCACTGAATTGACTATTGACTATGATGACCAACACAACAACAACAACAACAACTTCAACAAACAATCAACAGCAACAAGTAATGCATATACGACACACAAGACTTTGCATGCTCGATTTTAGATAAAAACAATTGAACGAGACACATTGATACACCCCAAAAAGGCAGTGATAAAAAGGGGAGAGAGTTTACTCACAGTTTGCGAAGATTCGATCCTCTAATCGCTAAACTGCATGATTTGATTAACAATACGATAAAACCCTAAAATTAAATACAAAGCCCTATATATATAACATAAAATAATGAAATTAATCTTACGAAATTGGGTTCTCCTATTTGGGGACTTAAGATATAAAAGTGAATATTTAGAAAAATACCCTAAATCGGTATTTGTATTTTCTAAGTAAATAGATTTGTAAACTATAGAAATAATAAGAGTTCATACATAATATTTATCGAATAATTTTCAAAATCATTCAAAATTAATAGGAACCAATTTACAAGATTAAAAATTCTGATTTTATGATACATGTATTTTTATACAAAATAAATAGATTTATAAAAGGCTTTAATTAATACATAGACTTTATACACCACTTAATTGCCAATAATTACAAATAGTTATACAAAATTATTATAAAAATTTCTAGGACATATATATATTCTGAAATATCAGCAAAAATATTTAAAATAATTTAATCAACTTATTTTGTATATTTAAATGATTTAAACATAATTTAAATCTTGCAATATTCATAATGAATCCAAATAAATTCTAAAAATTTCCAAAAATTTAGCATAGCATTCTAATACGATGTATAATAGTAGCATAAAACCAATTTTATCGAAAACATAACCTAAGATCAAAAGCCCCAAATTTTAGAAATGAAAAACCCTAATTTCTACAAATTTCGATTCGTATAGATAAAGTCCCTTATTACATATATTGATAGAGGGGTTTTTGTAGAGCTCAAAAAATTAAGCAAGTTGGGATTTGGAATCACCTAAAAAGGTTGATAATTGAAGGAGATATCGTATGCACAAGTTACAAGCCCTAGAATGTTCTTCGATTAAATTCGCGATGTAGAGGTGATGAAATGGAGAAATTTCAGTGGGGTTTTACTTGTTTTGATTAAAGGAATAAGTTGTATAAGTTTCAGGGATTATTTCGACGATTTGGGTATAAACCCAATTACGATCATCTAAAGCTTTAATGGTGTTAATGATTTCAATTTAATTCGTCAGTTTCAGGTGTTAATTCGGAACAATTAAGAGATATAACTTCCTTCTCCACCTAAACGATCCAAATGCTACTGAAAAGAATGCATAACGTCGTGTGTGGGTGAAGCGGGAATCTTGTCGGGTTGGGTTTGGGAAGTAGGTTATGTGGAATTGAAGAAGAAGGATGACAGGTCGCGTTTGGTTTGGGTTTAAAACAAATCTGCGTTGCGTATGGTCATCATAGAAGACATATCTCAGCTGGTTGTGATGTTGTGTGTCCACCTTCGGGACGCGGGTTTGAAACCCGTCCCACGCGTCTTTTTTTCTTTTCTTTCAAATACTTGAAGATCCATTTAAGTATAATTCGAAATGGAGTTAGAAGTAAATATAACTGTAGCTTAGTTGGTTAATGGTGTTATGTTTAGCTGTTGGCCGTTGTGGACTTGGGTTCGATTCCCATCCCCATCACATTCTTTTCTATTTGTTTTGAAATCAAGTTCCATTAAATACAATAAGGCCCTTGCACTTTTCCAACCTGATTTGATTTGTCACTAACTTAACTTAGTTAACATATTTATTATATAACACTAACTAATCTAGTTAATCATTATAATAAATACTAACTGACTTAACTAGGTTTACTAACCTAGTTAGTTATCTTGTTTTTAATATATAGTTTCCACTATTACAAAAACAACCCCTTAACTTGTAATTTTATTTAACTAACCAATCTAACTTCGTTAAAACTTCTCTTATATAAATCTAACCAAACTAACTAAGTTTCTTTATAAAGTTAAAGTTTTTCATTCAGTTTTAATCTAACGCGATACATGACGATTAATTAAAATATATATAAAAAAATTAATAAAAAAGGGTCCGGTTTTGCAATCCGGGTCGGATTTTGGAGACCCGTTTTTGGCGAATGTTACAACTAGTGTCACTATATGTCAATCCAAAGTTTCCAACTCATTCTTGACTTTCCACAACGTCGAAACGAAGGGAGTTTAACATGTTTTACTTAACAATACCCCAAGACTCAAGGGCGGTGCGTTAATCCTATAGCACTATAATTGTTAAGATAGGCTTGATCGAAGTTAATGAGCATATAGACACAAAATGTATACATAGCATATGAGATTAACAAGTATCACATATTTTCATGTTTAAATGTGGATAGAGTGTGATTAAAATAAGTTTCAAGTGTTGCGTGTTTTGTATAACATACATGTTGCACCCAAAGAGATTAAAACTAAAATGGGATCGAGTATACTCACAGTTTTGCCTAGGGTTCCACGAAAATCGAGAATAGAGTTGATGAAGTCTCGAGCTTATGCTGAAATGTGTCACACCCCGATATTTCCACGTATTACCATTGGGCCCGGTGGGGAGTATCGTGACATAGTTGATATCATCATGGTCAATAATCACAGTTTAAATGCACAGCGGAAGTCTTAAAGTAATATTACAAACCGATTTGAAAGTACAATAAAATATTATACAACGGAGTGTAGATGGATCCACAGGCAGATCAAAACAAAAGAAATATTGTTCAACAGACTTAAAGTGATGAAAGCTTGCAAAACTCTTTATTTAATCACTCAGGAGTTTCCAGACCATTACGTGTAGTACCTGTACTTAACCTTTTTGGAAAATACGTCAGTTTACACTGGGAAATACAATTAACTGACTCTTTTGAAAAGTGTTTATAAAATTGATTTAAAATACGTCAGTTTACACTTGGGACCATTATTAAAATAATCTTGTATACAAATTTATATGTTTGTCGTCCATTCAGGACCCGGTTAGAAGAGCCGGATTAGATTAATAGACACACCACAAGTATAGGCCCACAAGAGAGTGAGATACCGTTTATATATACGCAACTGTCAGGTGTATGCCTACACCCCGTGCTTAAGCCGGGGCCATTTCTAATGAATGAGCCGAGGATATCCAGGACATGGTCATTAACCCCCCAAAGGCATTGTATCAAACAAAACAGATTAAAACGGGTTATGTAAATTTATTAATCACAATCCGATTAAATGATTTCATACCCGACCAAGCGGTATTATTATAATACCGTATCCCAAGCCCGTATAACGGAAAATAAGTTAAAAGTATTTACCTGAGCAAAAATATAATTTTATTCTCAGCCGTATATCAATCAGCAAGTACGAGTAGCTTTTACTGGGCTCCTAATCTTGAACGAAGGTTTTAATGACCTATTAGATTCCTAACGGGTCTTATTTAAGTCTTAACTTAGACCGGTTAGTTTTAATGAAAGATTTACGGTTCAAAATGCAAGATTAAGTGAAGACCGGATTAGAATGTGATTTAGACCTGACAAGTATGAAGACTTGTATAATATGGGCAAACTAAACACATTCTGAATTTTGAAGTGAAAATGATAAGGTTTGACCCGTTTCGGTTAATTTATGTAAACTAGTTACATAAACTGTACCGAACGCGTATAAGCACAACGGGTAACCAAAAGAATCATATACAAGTTCCACAAGTTAATATGCTTTACATATGTTAGAATATCAGTAGGATATCCTCCATTATGCCCAAAATGGATTTAAAAACAATTTATGCCCCGTAGGGGTATTTTGGTCATTTTAAAGCTTATAAAAGAGGTTAAATGGAAATATGAGGTTCTGGTCTAAAACAATCAGTAAAAATAATTATTTTAACAAGTTATATCAGTAAGATATCATATATATGTGAAATCTATCATTTAAGGCCAAACTATGCACCGTAGGGGCATTTTGGTCATTTCACATAAGCTTTAAGGTCAATTTTGGAAATCTGAGTTCAAGACTTATACTTACTGTTAAAGTATAAAAATTTATTTATAAAATCAGTAGATAATAAGTCTTAGGTGCTAAATATGGTTTTAAATCATACTATGCGCCTAAATCGCATAAAAGTCGGTATTTGACGATATTCGGGTTTTTTAAGGGAAACTGAGATTTTGATCAGTCTCTACTGTTTAAAATAATTTATTTAAGGTATAAAATCAGTAGAAAAAGGTTTGACATGTAAAGGATGTGTAAAACTCATTTTATTAGCGAAAAGGGCATTATCGTCAATTACCGAGTCCATGCAAGAACTCCATGTTTTGATTAATTTAAAAATTAACAAAAATTTCCAAAAATCCCTAAATATTATATCTTAACAGTAGGTGGCAAGTTTGGTGCCAAAAGTTGGGTTTAAATATGATTTATGCCAAAAATGTCTTTAAATTAACAAAAAGCTTTCATTTTACGATATCGCGCATAACTTTCATTTTAGACCAGAAACTGATGTCAAACTTTTAGGACATACTAATATATCAGTAATAAAGGTTTTTGTCCACTCACATTTCCAAAAATTTCGTTTTTATATCAAAAGGGCATAACGGTCAATTTTTAAGCATTTAACTAAAACATGCAATGAACTAGGATTTCTATGGAACCATGTTGTATAACCTCAGAGGGTTATACTAACATATAATATGGTCCTAAAGGAACCCTAAGGCATATCTAAACTAAGCTAAATCGGGTCAGAACTGAAAGTCAAAGCAAAAGTCTACTTTTGCGACTTTCGGTTGCGAACCGAGCCTAAACTCAGAATTGTCGGGTTGAACATGCCTAAACATGTTCTTATATTATTTACCAAGTTATTTTAATGTTAAAACATGTTCCATAACTTCTACATTATCAGTTATGAATTAATTTATAAAAATTGACTCGTTTGACTTTTTATTAAATAGTTTGACCCGACAATTGACCAAGTAAAAGTGATAATCAGTAGGTGCCCTTTTAAGGGCTTATTACCTACATAATTACCAAGTCATAGCCACTTTCAATTCGAATAATGGCTGGACCGTTAGTGATTAATCACCAAGTCAAAGCTTAATTACGCTAACTTTGACTTTCGGTCATTAAGCTAATAAAACTTTAACTAAGGAAGCTAAGAACACTTACTAGAGTCCTTAGCACGAATTTAGAACTTGAGAAAGCTTCCTTTAGCTCCAGGAGGCTTCAGAGAGTGAGTTGTGAAGTGAAACTTCAAGTGTTCAAATGAACTCAAGAACTACAAGGCCCTTATATAAGAAGTTTGATGCTCCAAGATCAATCCATTTGTCCCTAAGTTGTTACCAGATGTTCACAGGTGTCCCTAGGGCAGTAAAAACCATGTACAAGCCCCAGGTATTGCTCAGAACCCATGCAAAGGCGGTGGAACAGGCTGCAACATGCAGCTGTCCACTTCTGCTGTCGCTGGCACTCTTACGCGGCCCGCGTAAGAGTTGGAGCCGGTCTACGCGGCCCGCAACGATGGGTTGATTCGGTAAAAAGTTTCCAAACTTTGCAATTTCAGTCCCTGGTCCATTTTAAGTTTAAATAACTTCCATTTATTGCACTTATGACCCCCATAGTTAACTATTAAGGGCCTTGGGTCACATATTAACTCCGTTAAGCTCCCGGTTAGATGTAAGATCACCCGAAAAGTCTTGTTTTCATCGAAACTCCATAAAATTACTATCTAATATCCATGGAAGTATAGGGAAGTATTACAAAGTCTCGGAAAATGTTAAAAGGTCACTTAGAGGTAACTTTAAACATGTTGACACATTTAACCCTTATGCTTTGTAAACTTTTCAATTTAAGCACAAACATCTTTCTATGTTCGACAATTTACTCATTAAAGAATACGAACGTCTTATGAGGTCATTTAGAGGCACAAGCTTGGCATGATGACACATTTGTCCCTTTTAAACACATACTTTCATCGTTTATCCACTTTAGTCCCTCGAAAACAATTTGTTACACGTTTAAGTTCATGACACGTGTCTTTATTATATTGGACATGATTTTGCGAGGTGTTACAAAATGGTTACACGAGAGTATAAGGTTACTGATATGAGGGAGTGTCAGATCAGAATATTTAAAGTGCGCGAAATAAAACGAGTTAAATGTTCAACAGTCAATTCGGACGGATGGACATGGTCCATTCGGACGGATGGGCTTTTCAGTTAACAACAGACCGACTGATTTCAGTATGAAACAAAAAGATTTGGTTATTAAACAGTAAGATAAATGAATTGAACAGTAAATAAAACGTTCTGATATAATAACTGATGTTAAACAGAACGAAAACTGATTCGGTGTGATAGCAGAGTCCATTCGGACGGATGGACTTAGTCCATTCGGACAGATGGGCTGTTAGTGTTGTGGAAAATTTTGATTTTAAACTAATTTTATTGAAAACGTCGAAGTATTCATTTAATTTATTTATTTCAGTAGATAAAACATTAAATTAGTTACAAACAAGTGTGAAAACAGAATTGGAAATCAAAACATAATATGAAGAAGAAGTCCACTCGGATGGATGGACACAGTCCATCCGTGCGGATGCACTGTTCTTGAAGAAAACCTTGTTTGGTCCATCGAAACAGATCATTTCTTGATGGAAATTAATCCTAATGCTGGCCCTTAACTATGAAATGAGTTAAGGGTCTGATGGATTCCTGATTCCACCAAGATTGTGTAATAGTTGACAAAGAAAGCATAATTAGGTTGTAAAATGTTGTAATTTATTATGACTTGATTCAATCTCGATTGAGTGACGATCCACAACAGTTTGCCCAAGCAAAACGAGTGGAAACCATCTTCGAGATAGTTAGAATCAAAGGTTTTGCAAAAACATGCAAGAGTGTGTGATTTAAAATACAAGAAATGAAATGAAATGGAATAAGAAAAGAAGGGATAGAGTTCTTACAAAGCTTCTGATCGCAACAGATATTCTGAGAGCGTTTGCAAGTAAAATGGCGAATTGGAATGAGGGGTTAAGGCCTCTATTTATAGATTTGAGGGAACCTAGGCTTTCCTAAAGTTTCGGACGGATGCGCTAAGTCCAGATGGGCTTAGTCACGGATGGGCTCATTCGGACGGATGGACTTGGTCCATTCGGACGGATGGGCCTGTTTCACCATTTTATTTTTTCCAACTTGATTATTTTACGTGTTTTAATCCGTTTAACGAGTATCAAGTATCAATGTGAAATTAAGAGTCAAGAATAAAGCATAATATAGTGTTCAAGATGTAAATTTTGAGTAAAAGTTTGTACATAAGTCTAACAAGAATATGAATAAAACAACTTTGTTTTCATTATGATCAATAGTCTCAGATTACAATTGAATCAAAAATAGAATACAACAAGAGTACAATTGTCTAAAAATAGAAGGTGCAACAAGACTTGCTAAAATAAGAAAGGTACAAAAATGCGAAGTGTTACAGTCTCCCCTACTTTAGGAGATTTCGTCCTCGAAATCTAGGAGGAAGGCTGACCGAAGAGTTGTGGATACTTGGTATTCATCTCGCTCTCGAGTTCCCAAGTGAGTTCGGCACCACGCTTTCCTTCCCAACGAACCTTGACTATGGGAATTTTGTTGCGCCTTAGTTGTTTGGTACCTCGATCCATGATTTCGACCGGTTTCTCCACGAAATGAAGAGTCTCATTGATTTGTAAGTCTTCAACAGGAAGTTGAACTCCCTCATCAGCTAAACACTTCTTAAGGTTCGAGACATGAAACGTTGGATGAACGTTGCTGAGTTCTTAAGGTAAATCGACTCGATAAGCCACCTTGCCAATCCTTCCGAGTATCTTGAAAGGACCAACATAGCGAGGGGCAAGTTTTCCCTTTTTACCAAAACGAACAACTCCTTTCCAAGGAGATACCTTGAGTAACACATGATCCCCAACATTAAATTCCAAAGGTTTGCGTCTCTTATCAGCATAGCTCTTTTGTCTGCTTCTAGCCTTGAGGAGGTTGTCGCGGATTTGAAGAATCTTATCCGTCGTTTCTTTTACGATCTCAGGGCCAGTAAGTTGGATATCGCCAATCTCGTGCCAACAGATAGGAGATCGACACTTGCGACCATACAATTATAACAACCCTCCTAAAACCCTTAGCATGACCCTAAACGCTCCTATTATACCCCGAATATTCGTTACAGCTTGATCCATGGGAGTTACGCGTATTACCATGGAAGCTTTTGACGGTTTTCGTGCGCATTTCCACGTATTACCGGTGGGCCCGGTGGGGAGTATCGTGACGTAGTTGATATCATCATAGACAATTTATCACAGTTTAATACACAGCAGAAGTCGAAAGATAAAATCATTACAAACCGAATGAAAGTAATATCAATTATTACAAAAACGGTTGTAAGGGATCCACAGGCGGATCAAGTAAAAAGAAACAATGTTCAACAGATTTATAAACATCTAAGCTTGCAAGACTCTTTATTGATGCTAGGAGTAGCCAGCCCATTTCGATTAGTACCTGCACTTAACCTTTTTGGAAAATACGTCAGTTTTCACTGGTAAATACAATTAACCGACTCATTTTGAAAATGTTTTAAAAGAAATTGATTTGAATGCACAAGGCACAAAATATCTTTTATAACTTGGGACAATTATTTTAAAAATAATCTTGTATACAGATTTATATGTTTGCCGTCCGTCAGGGCCGGTTAGAAGAGCCAGACAAGATTAACTGACACACCACAGGTATAATGCCCACAAGGAGAATTCCTTATTGTGGATTACCATTTATACATATGCAACTGTCAGGTGTATGCCTACACCCTGTGCTTAAGTCGTGGCCATTTCAATGAATGAGCCGAGGATATCCAGGACATGGTCATTAACCCCCCAAAGGCCATATACCAAACAAAACAGATTAAAACGGGTTATGTAAATATATTAATCACAATCCGATTTAAATAACTACAAACCCGACCAAGCGGTATTATTATAATACCGTATCCCAGGCCCGTATAACGGAATATAAAGTTAAAAGTATTTACCTGAGCAAATTATACAATTTATCCTAGCCGTATATAATCTGCAAGTGAAAGTATCATTTACTGGGCTCCTAAATCTGGAACGAAGGTTTTAATAACCTATTAGATTTCTAACGGGTCTTACTTAAGTTTAAACTTAGACCGGTTAGTTTTAAAGAAAGGTATACGGTTCGAATCGCAAGATTAAGCGAAGACCGGATTAGAATGTGGTTTAGACCCGACAAGTATAAAGACTCGCATAATATGGGTAAACTAAACACATTCTGGATTTTGAAGTGAAAATGATAAGGTTTGACCCGTTTCGGTTAATTTATGCAAACTAGTTACATAAACCGTAACGAACGCGATAAATGCATAACGGGTAACCAAGTGAGTCATGAGCAGGTTTCCTAAGTTAATATGCCTTAAATATGTTGTGATATAAGTAGGATACCTTTCATTATGCCCAAAATGAATTTAAAATCAATTTATGCCCCATAGGGGTATTTTGGTAATTTCACATAAGCTTTAAAGGTCAAATTTGGAAATCTGAGTTCAAAACTTTTGCTTACTATTAAAGTATAAAAATTTACTTAAAACATCAGTAGGTATTAAGTTTTATATGTCAAAAATAGTTTTAATCCATACTATGCGTTTAAAACGCGTAAAAAGTCGTTTTTAAGCGATTTTCGGGTTATTTAAGGAAAGCTGAGATTTTTATCAGTCCAGAAGGCTTAAAATATTTTATTTAACTTATAAAATCAATAGCAAAAGGTTTGGTATCAAAATGTTATGTAAAACTCATTTTATTAGCAAAAAGGGTATAACCGACAATTACCGAATCAAAGCAAGAACCCCTTGTTATGATCAGTTTAAAAATAATTAAAAATCTTCAAAAATCCCAAAATATTATATTACATCAGTGGGTAAAAGGTTTGGTGTAAAAATTTGGGTTTAAGGCTTTATGCTAATAATGCCGTTTAATTAATAAAAAGCTTTCAAATTACGCTATTGAGCATAACTCCTAATTTGGACCTCAAACTGATGTCAAATTTTTAGGACATGTTTATAAATCAGTAACAAAGGTTTTTGTCCTCTCATATTTTCAAAAATCTCGTTTTAAGGTCAAAAGGGCATAATGGTCAACATTTAAGCAATTAACGGAAACATGCAAATGAATCAGATTAATTAGGAACCAAGTTGTATAACCTCAGAGGGTTATACTAACCTATAACCTGGTCCTAATGGAACTCTTTGGTATATCTAATCTAAGCTAAATTGGGTCAGAATTGAAAGTCAAAGCAAAAGTCTACTTTTGCGACTTTCGGTTCCGAACCGAGCCTAAACTCGAAATTGTCGGGTTGAACATGCTTAGGCATGTTCCTACATTAGTTACCAAGTTATATAAGTGTTAAAACAGGTTTCATAGCTTCTACATTGTTAATTATGAGTTTATTTGCAAAATAGCTTTCTGTTGACTTTTTATAATTAAGTTTGACCCGACAATTGACCTAGTTAGAGTGGAAATTAGAGGGTGCCCTTTTAAGGACTTATTACCCACATAATTACCAACTCATAGCCACTTTCAATTCGAAAAATGACTGGACCATTAGTGATTAATCACTAAGTCAAAGCTTAAATACGATAAGTTTGACTTTTGGTCATTAAGTTACTAAAACTTGAATTAGAGAGGCTAAGATTACTTACAAAAGCACTTAGCACGAAAATGAAGCTTAGGGAAACTTTCTTGAAGTCCAGAGAGCTCTAGAGAAGGTTTAGAAATGTTTTCGAAATGAGCAAGTTCATGTATTGCAACAAGAGCTCTATATATATGAAATTTAATCTCACAAGATCATTCCACACAAGCCTACAAGTGTTTCCTGATCATCCCATGTGTCCCCTATGCATGTAAATCCATTGGCTCAGTCCCTGAATTTGAAAACCAGCCTTCTAAGGCGGTGGAAATGGCTGAACAGGCAGCTGTCCATGTTTCTGCCCAGTTACAGGTCTTACGGACCGTAAGCCTTAGGCCTTGCGGTCCGTATCCGTAATTTAAATTTTATCGCCCAGATATGCTGCCTTACGGTCCGTAAGGCATACCCTTTGCGGTCTGTAAGCCTTGTCAGAAGACAAAAATCTTGTGAATTTTAACATTTGACCATGCAATCTTTTATAACTCGTATCTTTAGTCATTATCATCACCATGGGTCCACTTGATCAGGTCTTGATAAATCTTGAAAGTGTTGTCATGCATATATGTTGATTTGGAGTCTTTGAAAGAAGCCAAGAATGGAGAAATTTTCGTATGAACACATAGGATCCCATATCTTGAAATTTTGAATTAGATACTATGAGATTTAACCGAATACATGTGAAGTCCTCATCAAATATTCATGAAAGTTTATAATTATTTAACCAAGGTTCGGTAACGTTAAAAAGGTCACTCAGAGGTAATAATTAACATGTTGACATTTTTAATCTCCTTAGTTACCTTTCAACATGATCCAGATTTATAACACGTTTAAAGTCTATAACACGTGTCTTTATTATATTGGACGGGATTTTTCTGAGGTGTTACATCCTCACCCCCTTAAAAGAAATCTCGACCTCGAGATTTACTGAAATAAATGAGGGTACTTTTGTTTCATTGTGGACTCAACCTCCCACGTATATTCGGGACCTCTACGCGTATCCCATTTAACCTTTACAATCGGTACGTGCTTCTTTCGAAGCTTCTTAACCTGTCGATCCTCAATCGACAAAGGTTTTTCAACAAACTTTAAGCTCTCGTCTATATGCACATCCTTATGTGACATGGCTAGTGATTCATCAGCTAGGCACTTCTTTAGATTACAGATGTAGAACACATTATGAATTCCACTGAGCTCTTCAGGCAGGTTTAACTTGTAAGCCACTGTTCCGACACATTCAATGATCTCGAATGGTCTTATGTATCTTGGGCTTAACTTGCCCTTCTTGCCAAAATGAATTATCCCTTTCCAGGGTGATACCTTAAGTAGTACCTTGTCACCTACCTCAAATTTTAGAGGTTTACGCCTTTTATTTGCGTATTTTTTCTGCCTATCTCTGGCAGCCTTGAGACGATCACTTATTTGCACAATCTTATCTGTCGTCTCTAGGACTATATCAGGTCCTGTTAGTTGGACATCTCCAACATCTGCCTAACAAACGGGCGTCCTGCACTTCCTTCCATACAAGGCTTCAAAGGGTGCAGCTTGGATACTGGAATGATAGCTATTATTATACGAAAATTCAATCAATGGAAGATGATCATCCCAACTTCCACCTAGATCAATAACGCTAGCCCTTAACATATCTTCAAGTGTTTGTATAGAACGCTCACTTTGACCATCCGTCTGAGGATGATACACAGTGCTGAAGTTTAATCGAGTGCCTAGGGACTGCTGAAAGCTTTTCCAGAAATGCGATGTATATCTTGTATCCCTATCAGAGATGATAGACACTGGCACTCTGTGAAGAGATACAATCTCGTCCACGTACAGCTGAGCTAACTTATTTGAGCTGTGTGTTTCCTTAATAGGCAAGAAGTGGGCTGACTTAGTCAGTCTATCTACTATAACCCAAATAGTATCATTTCCTCGCTTTGTTTTTGGTAACTTAGTGATAAAATCCATAGTTACCATTTCCCACTTCCAGGTGGGAAGTTCAGGCTGTTGTAGCAAACCTGACGGCTTCTGGTGTTCTGCTTTAAGTTGTGCGTACGTCAAACATTTGGCCACATAAGTGGCTATAGATTTCTTCAAACCTATCCACCAATAATTTGCCTTCAAATCCTAGCACATCTTATCACTACCAGGATGGACAGAATATTTGGAGCTATGGGCTTCCTGAAGAATCACATCCCGAAGTCCTCCATAGATTGGAACCCATATTCGTCCATTCAATCTTAAAATTCCATCTTTGCCATATGATAACTGCTCAGCAGTTACTCCCAACTTTTCATTTGAATAGTTAGCTTCTAATACGGCTTCCTTCTGAGCGGCTAACAATCTTTCATTCAAGCTGTTTTTCAATTCAATGCTCTTGGCATTGATTCTAATGGGCTTAACTCTTTCCTTTCTGCTCAATGCGTCGGCGACCACATTTGCCTTGCCTGGATGATATCGGATTTCACAATCGTAATCATTTAAAGTCTCCATCCATCGACGCTGTCTCATGTTCAGATCCTTCTGATTGAACAGATGCTGAAGGCTCTTATGATCAGAATAGATCACACACTTGGTACCATATAAATAATGCCTCCACAGTTTTAGAGCAAACACAACGGCACCCAATTCCAAATCGTGGGTGGTGTAATTCTTTTCGTGCACCTTTAATTGTCGGGAAGCATAGGCAATAACTTTGCCCTTTTGCATTAGCACACATCCCATGCCAGTGTGTGATGCGTCGCAGTAAACCACAAATTCTTCAATCCCTTCAGGCAATGTCAACACAGGTGCATTGCTTAGCTTTTGTTTACGAATATCAAAAGATTCTTGTTGCTTAGGACCCCAATCAAACTTGATATTCTTGTGAGTTAATGAAGTTAGGGGTGCAGCAATCCGTGAAAAATTTTCAATAAAGCGTCTATAGTATCCTGCTAGACCCAAGAAGCTGCGTATCTCTATAGGGGTCTTCAGTTCTTGCCAATTCATGATGGCTTCAATCTTAGCGGGATCCACCTGGATACCACGCTCACTCACCACATGTCCAAGGAATTGGACTTCACGAAGCCAAAATTCACACTTTGAAAACTTGGCGTAAAGCTTCTCTTGCTGAAGAAGTTTAAGAATACAACGAAGATGTTTCTCATCATCAGCCTGATTCTTCGAATAAATAAGAATGTCATCAATGAAGACAATGACAAACTTGTCCAAGTAAGGTTTGCAAACGCGATTCTGAGGTCCATGAATGCTGCTGGTGCATTAGTGAGCCCAAAAGGCATCACTAAGAACTCGTAGTGGCCATAACGAGTCCTGAATGCAGTCTTGTGCACATCCTCATCTCTGACCTTCAGCTGATGGTAACCTGACCTTAAATCAATCTTGGAGAAGTAACTTGCCCCTTGCAGTTGATCGAACAGATCGTCGATCCTGGGCAATGGATATCTATTCTTTATTGTAACCTTGTTTAGCTCGCGATAATCGATGCATAGACGCATCGATCCATCCTTTTTCTTTACAAATAGAATCGGCGCTCCCTAAGGAGATGAGCTAGGTCTAATAAATCCTTTCGCCAACAAATCATCCAGTTGAGTCTTCAACTCTTTCATCTCAGTCGGTGCCAACTGATGCGTGTGAAGTGTCGTATAGATTTAATGTATATTTTAAGCCCTTTTACACTTTTTTAGCCAAGTTTTAAATTTATAAAACACGATATTTACTAACACTAAACACACATATGGGCAAGTGCACCCATCGTGAGCGTAGTATAGTGTTGGTAAGATACCGAGGTCGTCCAAGGACACAAGAGCTTTTAGTACCGGTTTATCCTCAACGTCTAATCAAATCAAAAGTTTAGAAAAAGGTTTTAAACTAGAAAAATAAAACTAACTAAAATGCTGAAAAATAAAATAAAAGTAAAAATAGATAGACAAGATGAATCACTTGGATCCGACTCGTGTGTAGTGTAACCTTTGATTATTTCCGCACTTTTGCACTTTTTAAGAGATTATCTTAGTTATTGTAGCAGGCCCCTCTTTTGAAGGTGACGTTACCCTCAACCCAGTCGTTTGAGTCAGCAAGGATACAATCCTAAAGGGTCGGATTATTGAAAGATAATTAATTAAGTTATTAATGCATAATGTGGCAGGCCCCTCTTTTGAAGGTGACGTTACCCTCGGCTAAGTAGTCTGAGTCAGCAGGGATACAGTCCTAAGTAGTCGGGTTAAAGTATTAATAGTAGCTTACATATGAGGGGATCAAAGAGTTTGGACCCCCGCCATCGAATACCAGTGGGTATTGAAGGAGGTCCTACTAAATTTGACCCAGGTCCTTGCAGGATCTATACACTGAACAAGGAAAGACTCTTACCAAACCGTTCCTTTAACCCCCGACCAGGTAGCCAACATACCTCCATATAGACCGTGGAGATATGAATGGTGAAAATCTTTTATTTTATATAGACAGTAAAATAATGCCAAGACACCACGGACAAACGATAAGGAAGAATCACCTTCAACATAAGAAACTAGTTATTAAAGTAATTAATACATAACCAAATAAAAAGTGCGAAAAGATTAAAAATAAAAAAGTATTACACTAGACACTTGTCTTCACCAAGTGATGTAAGAGACTTAGGCAAACATGGCCTTTGATTGTCAAGAACTCTTACGATCAATCTTGGATCCCGAGATGACTCACACACTCTATGATGGATGATGGTGGTGGATGATGGTGTTGTGATGGTGGTGGAGGGTGGGTGAAGTTTGAGAGAGGTGGTGTGCCAAGTGATGGTTTGCAAATGAGCCAAGCACCCCTATTTATAGCCTGAACAGCAGCTCAGGCACGGCCCCGTGTCCACCCTCCTTCTCTTTCTTCATTAATTGCAGTTTGTCTGCATTAGTTGACCACACCCCCGTGTCCGCTGGGCACGACCCCGTGTGCAGAAGCGTATCTGTACTATCAAGATTTCCTCAGATTCTGCGAATCTTAGAGTTGACCATGGCCCCGTGTCCGCTGGGCACGCCTCTGTGGTGGGTGATAGAAGCTTCTACAGCTTTATCTTTTCTGCAGACACTTGGGCACGCAGCACGGGGCGTGTTCAGCCTTCTGTTTTCTTGTTTTGCTTGGGAAGATGCTGTCGGGGGGTCGGGCATGCCACGTTTATCCCTTTTCTTGTATTTTTGTTAGATTTAGCTGCCTTTTTGCTTCTTTTGTTCATTTGAGCTCATTTAATCCTGAAAATACAAAAGGAAGACAAAAACACACTTTTTCCAACATTAGTACTAAAAAAGGGTTAGCTTTATGCCACAATTGATGTAATTTATATGTTGCATTTTGCACACATCAAATACCCCCACACTTGAATCTTTGCTTGTGCTCAAGCAAAACTCTTTATAATGTGGCTTTATACTCCCAAATGGAATGGGTAGAAGAGAAGGTTTTTGGGCTTGTCATAGAGTGTTAGGATTTCCAAGATTCTTTATTAAGTTTTATTTTTATTTATTTACAATCCTATTCGTCATGATTTATTTAAAACATTTCATAAGATAAATTACTTATTAGGGCATAACATGCCTTTTTAAAATTCCATTTATATACAAGTTCACATACCTCACGGGGGATCACTCAATACTCGGCCGAAGATGTATTTTTGTGAAACACTCGAGAGTGGGCATGGAACTTACTCCTACCATAGGCTTGCTAAGCAATCAATCCTCCTCCTTTTTAACTATACACCTTTGTAAATATCAAGAGGACTTTTTGGGTGAAGGGTTAGGCTTGGGTTAAAGGTAGGTGGTTGGGTTAGTGGTTAGTAGAAAAGGGCGAAAGGCGTAAAAAGCGTCGGTTTTTGCAAAACATATTGTTTTTGTGACTTTTTATTCCAATGAAGCTTTATTCAAACAAGCCTTCTTTTTGTGAGCTTTGTTTGTTTATTGCAAACTTCATTATTCTTTTCTTCTTTATCAAAAATTTTTTTTCAACATAAGAGAGTCACACAAAAACTGAGATTTGTTACTAATATAAAGGGTTTTGGTGGTTAAAAGGGTGTTTGTTTTGGGTTAAGAAATGAAAAGGTTTAGGCTCAAAGGGGTTAACTAGGGGGATTTTGGGTAGGTGGTAAAAAAAAGAAAATAATGGTGTAGAAATAAAAAGGGGTTAGTCCTAATGCCTTCATCATTTACTTACTCGGGTTTAAGTTGGTAAGGACCGGGAATGCATCGTCGTGGCAAGTTCTAGAGTCGTAAGAACCAAGCTGCTATTCACACAAGAAACGAAAAATGAGCATTTAGTTTAAAGATGTGTATTTGTATGCTCAATAAAGGCTCAAAACTCACTTTTTGTGGGAATGGGTTTTTATGTGATCAAGTATATATAATCAATTTTTAACTAGGTTTATCATGCCGTTTCATAATTTTCTTATGTTGGTTCTTTTTATCACGACGCTATCGGTTGTAAATTTGTAAAAATATCACCTTTTTTAGAACTTGAAATTCCCAACTTAAACCTAGACAAGTAAAAAAAATGGAAAATTTTTGAAAAAAATTGGGGTGTTTAGCGGTTCCAATAGAGTTTTGTGTAAGGCTTGTAATTAGGACTTGCAAAATTCAAGGTTTTAGCATCCCCCCCACACTTAAATTACACATTGTCCTCAATGTGTCCTAAAAATAAGGTTTTAGGTTGATTGGACGTGTAAAAAGGTGTGAAAAGCAAAATTTTATGTTACTGGGCTTCTGGACACGGCCCCGTGGTGTCCGGGCACGGCCCCGTGTTCAGATCGCCAGTAACAAAAATGAGTAAAATGAAACAGAAGCCTGGGCACGGGGGCGTGTTCATCGAGCACGCCCCGTGTCCAGTTACCTGAATTGGGCAATTTCTGCAGATTGATGAGCACGGGCCTTGTTGGGTGCTGTAATGAAGAAAAATTTGTCGGATGGCCCTGTTTTTGTGCATGGGGTGCTGGTTCAAGTTTCCCTCAGTATCCTTCACCACCCTGAGTGTGTTTTATTCCTGAAAATTAAGACTAAACTAGAAAACATAAAAACAATTAATCTAAACTAAGGATAGTTCCGCGGAATGCTTCCGTGGTGCGCAACGTTTATAAGGGTCCTTGGCTAGACCCAAAGCCTGGTCATATGTTACCCAAGTGGGATGTTTTGCATCCCATGTTGCACCGTCGGAGAGCATCATCCAAACTTGAGTCTATGACCTTCATGTAATTGACCGGGTCGTCGTCTTCTACTCTTTTCCCAACTCCAAACTTCATTTCCTTTTCCCCAATTCCTATTGTCAATGTCCCATCATTCATATCCACCACTGCTTGGGCCGTGACTAGGAACGGCCTTCCTAAGATAAGTGGTACCTCGATATCTTCCTCCATATCTAGTATGACAAAGTTGGCCGGAAAGACAAATTCGCCGACTTTGACCAATAGATTTTCAGCAACACCTTGTGGATATTTGACGGTCCTATCGGCGAGTTGTATGCTCATTTTTGTAGGGCTTGTTTTCCCTAGGCCGAGTCGGTTGAACATTGATGCGGGCATGAGGTTGATGCTAGCTCCGAGATCCGCTAGTGCATTGTGAATGGGGGATTCCCCAATCGAGTAAGGAATGGTGAAGCTTCCAGGATCAATCTTCTTTTGTGGGAGTTTGTTGAGTAGCAGGGCGGAGCATTCTTCGCCTAAATTAACTAATTGCGATGATTCAATTTTCATTTTATGAGTGAGGAAGTCCTTCATAAATTTTGCATATTTAGGCATTTGAGTTAGGACTTCGATAAATGGAATATTAACATGCAATTGTTTTAGCAAATTTTCGAACTTTGCGAATTGCTCATTGGTCTTTTAACGAATTAACCGACCGGGGTATGGAACCGGAAGATTCTTGGTGGGCTCTTGAATTGGTGTAGAAGCCGTCTCTTGTTGGGGTGTGGGTGGAGTTGTGGTTTAGTTAGACCGACTCTTTTCAGTTGGAGGTAATGGAGCTTCCTCGGGACCCACGGTACGGTTTCTCAGTGTGATGAGATGTACTTGCGCTTTTGGGTTGGTTTCGGTATTACTTGGTAACGCGCCTTGTGGTCTCTCGGCGAAATTTTGAGCTAGTTGATTTAATTGTTTTTCAATGTTTTGGATACTAGCTTGTTGATTTCTAAAATTCGATTCCAATTGTTGGAATCGATCCGAGTTTTTCTTTTCGGTGTCGGAGATGAGGCGAGATACGGTATCTTCAAGCCTTTCTCGTCCCCCTTGTTGTTGAGAGAAATTTTGTGACACGTTTCTTGGTTGTTGAAAGTTTGTTCGTTGGTTTAGATTTTGTTGGTTACTACTATTGCCGGGTTCTCTCCAACCAAGGTTAGGGTGGTTATGCCATCCTTGGTTGTAGGTACCCGTTGGAGGACCTGACGGCCTAGGTCTATTATTAATGTAGTTTACCGATTCCGTTTGATTGTCCATTTCTTTCATACAACTCCAATTTTTATGTGGCCCACCACACCCCTCACAAGCCATAACCGAGACCGTTTTTGCCATTTCTAACTTTTTGATTTTTGAAGAAAGGGCCTCGATTTGGGCTTGCAAGGAAGTGCTTTCATCAACCTTATGGGCGCCCGGGGCAATGGATTTGTTGCCTCGGGGAGTGTGCCATTGAAAATTGGTTTGAGCAATTTCCTCAATTTGATTATAAATTTCATTAGGGCGACGATTACCTAAAAGCCCCCCGGAGCTAGAGTCAAGTGTTTGTCTTGTGTGTGGCAACAACCCATTGTAGAAAGTGGATACTTGTTGCCATACCGCAAGACCGTGATGAGGACACTTTCTTAGTAGCTCCTTGAACCTTTCCCAAGTTTCATATAAAGATTCCCCATCCTCTTGTGAATATGTATTAATTTCAGTCATTAATTTAGCCGTTTTAGCAGGAGGGAAATATTTATATAGAAACTTTTGGGCTAGTTCATCCCAGGTGTTTACCGAGCCAACTGGGAGGGTATTAAGCCAAGCCTTAGCCCGGTCTTTTAGTGAAAATGGAAACATTCGAAGGCGGATGGCGTCGTTTGATGCTCCATTGATTCGAAAAGTATCACATATTTCTAAGAAATTAGTGATATGTAGATGGGGATCCTCGTCCGCAAGCCCATGGAAGGTTGCGGAGTTTTGAAGCATTTGTATCAAATGCGGCCGAAGTTCGAAGTTGTTGGCTTCGACATTTGGTGCATTGATAGCGGCGCCAAGATTACCCACGGTGGGTCATAGATAATCCATGAGGGTACGTTGATCCGCCATTGGAAGTGGGTCCCCCGAAACTTTCTCTTGGTTTTTAGCTTTAAGTCTTTTTCTGAGAAAGCGTTCGGGTTCTTCTAGGGGTTTTTTATGTCACTAATAGAACTGGAGCTCATACACTACGTAGAAAGTTCAGATGTGGCGCCTGGGTCCCAAGTCCTGCAATAAAAACAGAAAAGAAAGTTGGTCAGAAGGTTCACCACGGCCCCGTGCTCAGGTGAACACGGCCCGTGGTCGGAGATGCAGTAATTGTTTTCCGGATCCCTGTTACTGGGGAGTTTGACACGGCCCCGTGCTGCACTGACACGGCCCCGTGCTCAACTCACTGTAACTCGAAAAATAAAAACTGCCAGTAATATCACTGAGCACGGCCCCGTGTCCGACCGGCACGGCCCGTGATGAGCTCTGCAGAAACTGAAAATCTAAGAAAATCCTAAAAAAACAGAAAAATAAGAAAAAACGATTAGGCCGTTGATTCCTAACTTTCTTAAAATCCTTGTGTCCCCGGCAACGGCGCCAAAAACTTGATGCGTGTGAAGTGTCGTATAGATTTAATGTATATTTTAAGCCATTTTACACTTTTTTAGCCAAGTTTTAAATTTATAAAACACGATATTTACTAACACTAAACACACATATGGGCAAGTGCACCCATCGTGAGCGTAGTATAGTGTTGGTAAGATACCGAGGTCGTCCAACGACAAAAGAGCTTTTAGTACCGGTTTATCCTCAACGTCTAATCAAATCAAAAGTTTAGAAAAAGGTTTTAAACTAGAAAAATAAAACTAACTAAAATGCTGAAAAATAAAATAAAAGTAAAAACAGATAGACAAGATGAATCACTTGGATCCGACTCGTGTGTAGTGTAACCTTTGATTATTTCCGCACTTTTGCACTTTTTAAGAGATTATCTTAGTTATTGTAGTATGCCCCTCTTTTGAAGGTGACGTTACCCTCAACCCAGTAGTTTGAGTCAGTGTTGGTGCACTTGTGTCTGTACTTTGTCTGTATTTCGTCATGATACAAAACGATGTCTTTAATGTAAGGTTGATGTAAGTTTGACCAAGTCAACCATCCTCCTGGTTTGACTTGACCAAACAGTTAGAAAAATGTTGTAAGCTGGTTGTGTCGAAGGATGTGTCATCGAAGGATTGTTTTATATCCTTTGATGAGCTCGAAAGATGGACCTCGATAGATGAGTTCGAAACATAAACCTTCGATGGATGAACTCGAAGGATATCTCGAAGGATATCATCCTTCGAGATGTTTGTGAATCTTTCGATGGTTTTCTGGTCGACAGATGATCTTTCGATCACTCTGTCTGATCCTTCGACCAGACCTGCTGTGTCGGGTATATATACCCATGTAGTGTGTTGTGTGAAAGCAAGAACACATAGAGAGGAGAGAGCACACACACGAGAGAACTTTGAGAGTTTGCAGAATACATCTGTGAACATTGGACTTGTAACCGAACCTTTCATACGCATTAATACAAGTGGTGTTAATCGTTGAATGTTGTGTGTTGTGTTTGTGCTTGTTCTCGTATAAAATCTCGGTTGCATGCTAGCTTGGATTCCGCACTCGCTAGTGTGTTTGATATAACAAGGAAAAGGTTTTATCTCATCCTCGAGAGGGACCTACAAGTGGTATCAGAGCTTTGGCTCTTCTCCTTGTTAAAACCGAGGTGTTCTTGCTGTTTTTCGGGTTTTTGAAAAGTTCATATTTTCTGAAAAACTTGTTAAAATCGGCTGTAATCTTGTTGTTTTGCATTATGTTTGCTTAAAAACCTTGTTAAAATAAAGTTCACATATTATTTGTTGGTTTTTATTAAACTTTTTAGCAAAATTCGGGTTTCGAAAATCTTCGGTTCATCAGAAAACTCGCATATCTGGGCTGTGTTCTTGACATATTCAAGTTGGTTCTTGTTGAAATACACTCTTTGATCTTAAAAAAAAAAAAAATTTGAATATTGAGTAGTGTTTGTGTGTTGGAAGTTGTAAACTGATTAAAATATTTGATCCTTACCTGGTTGGTGAAAACCTGCATGTCATGAGTTGAAAGATATGGTCTGAACATACTTTCTGCAGAAAGTTTTTACCAACCCATCAACTTTTTCACCAACCTGTCACTCTTTGTCAACTGTGTCAGAGCAGTTCGAAGGATATCCTTCGAAGTCGAAAGACCATCTTTCGATCAGTGGAGGTTCGATAGATCATCATCCTTCGAACCAAGGAATATTTTCGAAGGATACATCTTTCGTTTTACTGCTCTTATTCGAAAGACCAGGATCCTTCGATTGGGGAGTCTTTCGAAAACAATTGTTCGAAACTCAACAGTGATCTTTCGAACACTGTTGATCCTTCGAACAAGTGTCTATCTTTCGAACAGGTGTTGATCTTTCGATCCTTGTCTGTTTATGTTAACAGGTTGTGCTTTTCAGGTCTTTCGATTCTTGATCCTTCGGCTGGTTGTTATCCTTCGAAAATTTAACATAGTTTGTGAAAATTAAATTTTTAAAAGGAGAAAACTTATTTTTCAATTTTTAAACCAATTTTCACTTAATATATTAATTTTCATAAAATGGGAACAAACGGTCAGTGGGATCCAACCGCGTGGACTCAACTAACTTCGTCTCCACAATCATCAGCTATGCAATCTACGCAATCTACGTCAGATTTCGACAAAACTGCATGGATGCGAGCTATTGCCCCACCTCAAGCTGCAATGATAACTGCAAATCAATGGGCTTTGGTCACAAATCAAAGCAACAGCATTCAATCTATGATGCAGAACGACAGTGAAACTGGTACAAGCACAAAACCGCCAAAGTTAAATCACATCAATGATTGGGGATGGTGGAAAGAAAGGCTGAGAACTTATGTTCAGGGACAAGGTCAAGACCTATGGATGTGCTTCTTCACAGCTTTTGAAAATGAGTTGGAAGTTGCAGGATCTAATCCACAAACTTACAGCACTTTGTCTGAAGAAGATAAGAAGAAGTTTGAGTTAGAAAAGAAAGCATTCATGATTCTCACACAAGCTCTTCACAAAGACATTTATCACCAGTTTGTTTACTGCACGACTACTAAAAGCTTGTGGGATATGCTCACGTTACGTTGTGAAGGAAATGCTCAATCTAGAAAGATCAAGCAAGAATTACTGAAGAAAGAGTTTGAAGGATTCACGTGTTTGGAGAATGAGACTTTGGCAGAGTTATCTACGAGATTCCATCACTTGTTGAGCGAGATGTTTGCTTTTAAAGTCACTGCCACTCCACAAGAATTGGTGAAAAGATTCGCTGATAGCTTACCAGCAAAGTGGAGCAGTTATCTTGAAATTCTCAAAGAAAATGGTGTTCTAGACACGATCACCGTTTATGAATTAATTCAAAGATTGGAGAATAAGGATGTAGAAGAAAAGCTTAAAGCAAAAAGAACACAAACTCCTCAAAATCCAGAAATGTACTTTGGGATTGCAGGAGGTATCAGTGGAGAAAAACCAGCTTCTCAACACGCGAAGCTTCAAACAGCTTTCGTCTCTAACACCGGACCTTCAACAACAGATCAGTTTGATCCTTCAGCTTACACGATGTTTTCAAGACCGAATGTGCAACCAACAGCTCAGCAGCAACAACCGCAACAGCAAGGGTTTTATGGAAGCTCTTCAAACTTTCAAGCCACTTCAAATCCTAACACAGTCAGATTAGACACTTCCAACTTTTCCAAAGTCAGTGTCGAAGTAGCCAAGGAGCATATGGAGATGTTGAATACCTTGGTTAGTGCTTATTGTGGATTAGTTGCAGGTCAGATTGGGAATATCAATCTAACCAATGAAGATTATCAGCAAGTGGATAAAGAAGAGTTTGAAATGATGGATATCAAATGGGCTCTTGCTAGTGCAATTCGAAGAGCAAAGGAGTTTATGGAAAGGACGGGGAGAACCAACTTGGAAAACAAGAAAGACACCAAGTATGGGTTCGACAAGCAAGCTGTCAAGTGCTTTAACTGTGGCGAACGGGGTCATTTCAAAAGGGAATGCACAAGACCAGCTCAGCATGGAAATCAAAATCCGTTCAGAAATCAAGGCAACCAGCAGAACCCGAACGGGAACAATGTTCGTACGTTGATACCTGTCAACAACCAAGGCCAAGCAGGGTCATCAAATGCCAACCGGGGGCTGGTGGTTCAAATAGATGAGGGTTGTGATTGGTCGCTTCAGCTTGGAGAAGGAGGAAATGGTGGAACAGCATGTTTTGCTGAAGTCGTAAAGGATTTAAAGCACGCCAGTGGTGGAGAATCTTCCACCAATGGTGTTGCATCGTCTGAAGATGAAGACAGTTCTGGCTATAGTGGAAGCTCAGATGAAGAATCATCCACTTCAGGAAATGATCATGTGGATGTGACATCAAGTGCGTCAGTCGATGCAGATATTGATGAGCTTTTGGAAGAAGCTGCAGCAGGAACTGAAAGAAGATCTAATTTGGTGGATCAAGCTGCTTATTCTTCGTCTTCTCTCCATTCAGCCTTTATGGCTAATGTCGACAGTGCATCAGGTCAGGTATGTGTCGATGAACCCACTGTAGTTAGTTGTGATAACTGTGATAGTTTGAGTGTTAAAAATGCTGATCTAGAGGCAAGCATGTCTGAGTTGCAAGACAAACATGATGCTTTACAAGCTAGTTTGTTTGACTTGCAAGACATACATGTTTCGATGAATGATAAGTGTTGTGAATTGCTAAGCAAACACGAGGCTTTGCAAGAGAAATATGATATCACATGCAAACACAATCAAGAATTGATTGTAGATCTTTCTAAAGCAACTGAAGCTAACTTGTTTTTAACCAGAAATGAAAAGGAGTTTAAAGCAACAATTGCGTCATTAAAACATGATGTTTCAGAATTACAAAAGGCTGTTTTGCGAAAACAACATGCTAACAATAATCTTATTGACACAATTGAAAAGCAAATGGTAGAGTTAGCAACAGCTCGATGTGAATGTGAGACAATTAAGCAGAAACTGGAAAGCTATTCCAATTCCCGCTTTGTATTGGATCACATCATTGACGTTCAAGAGAGAAAGAAAAAGGGGGATAAACCATGTATTGGATTCAGATCATGTCCTCCCCCAATGAATCACAATTACTCCAAATTGCCTGATGACGAGGATATGCCCCGTTTTGAACCTACTGTGCCACTCGGTCTAGATGACTTTGCAACAGGCCTCGGGTTCACAACTGGTACATCATCCTCGGGTCAATCAGAATCTGAATCTGAGAAAGAGACAGATTCATCGTGTGTTAAGGAACAGAGTCCTCCCATTGTTGAGGATGCTGATTCTTCGGATGATGAATCTGAAGAAATTGTGAAACAACAGTCTAACTCGGTTACAACAGATATTCCAATCGAGAATCACATCCTGTGTGATCCACCAGTGAAACCGAGTAAGACTGAAATGTCAAAACCAATGGAGTCCCTTGTTTCTACAAGTGAAGAGAATAACTTGTTGTACACGCTCAAAGGAGATGACAAAATTTACTCTAACAAAGATTTTCCAATTAAAAATGTAAATCAAGATTTAATTGAGCAAATTTTTGAAGGATGTACTGACAAGTTTTTGGGAAACAAAAGTGGCAAAGTTACCGTCACTCAATGTGATCCAATTCCGTGTGACCAAATTAGAAAACAATACGGAAACCAAAAACCACCAGTTGAGCGAAAACAACAAGTCAACTCCGGAAAAGGTAAGGTACAGGGAAAGAAGGCTCAGAACAAGAATGTTCAAGCACCTAAGGTTCAACAACAATGGGTGCAAAACAAAAGAGCTCCTGTTAAGAAAAGAGAACCGAAAGTGAACTTTGTTGGATCCACGGGTTCAGATAAACTTGAAACATTTCAGGATAAATCTAACCTTGATTTTATAAAACAAGTTAGAATTTTAAAACGAAATGAACAGAATAATTACACCCAACACACCAACGGATGTGATTTAGGTCCAAGCACGTCTAGATCACAAAGTTCATGGTCTGGTTCTTCGTCTGGTCATCAACATGTTTCTCCGAGGTTTGTAGAGCGGAGAATGTGTTTTGAGTGTGGCACAATTGGGCATATTGTAAAATACTGCCCATACCTGCAAAAGTTGAAGGCAAAAACAAGTGCTCCCCAAGAAACCAATTACCAAAAACGATCATTTTCCCCGAAACAAGACCCACGTGTCTTGAAAGAAAGGGAAAAGAAGTTGAAACAAAAGAATCAAAAGGTAATTGAAAAGGCCTTAACATCAGAGGTCAAAGAAGAAAAACCTGTTCAAGCAAAACCTAAAACTGTAAAACCAGTAAATGCTAAAACAATTAATACAAATACTGGTAAAGGACAAACAGCTTGGAAACAAAAACAGGTAATTCAGTCAGGGGGAGCACCACAGGTTCTTTTTCCTAATCATCAAGTGATTGAAATCACTTTTCTTGATGATCAAGGACGACCCAAGTCCACAAAGGCTTGGGTCCCTCTCTCCAACTAATTTTTGAGTAAGTGTGTAGGATATTCCAGGAGGAACTTTCGATAGTCGTAAGATTGTTGATAGTGGAGCATCCTTGCACAAAATAGGCAACAGAAGAAATTGTTGCCTTTGATGGAGAGAAAAAGGAAAGGGAAACAGAAATGTCTGTTGAAAGAGATTGAAAAGCTTCGACAAAATGAAAATCATTCCAAAAGTTTGATTGTTCAAGGCTTTGATTGGGTCCCCGGGATAGATTCAAATCAAAATGCACGCACCTGCAGCACGTCTGAAGTTCAACAATCTACAAGATGAACGTGCAGTGTACATTTCTATGCGGTGTGATTGAAGAAAATGTGTTTGTTGAACAAACCAACCGGGTGTGCGGATGCCTTGGAATGGATTGAACAACCGCACACTACTTCTGAAAGAGAAAGACAAAGACCTTCGCTGGTACAATGTGGAAGACCAGCCGGACCCAGAGGTTTCTGATCTTGTTGCTGTGAAGAGATTTCTAAGTAGCTACAAAATCGACCTTGAAATCCACACCGGGTGGATATTCAGTTTGGGAGAGCACTCAGATTCCTTGCAATGCACGATGCAGTTGCAGGATACGGTTTTAAATTTCTAATCTCTCCTATACTTGTCGATATTTAAGCTGCTTTGTGATTTATTATCTAATTCAGCACTCTTTGGCCAGACAATGTTGTCATGGTCCGCACCGCTTACCGACATGCCATCTGATTTTTCCAAAATTCGCTAAATCATTTCTGATTAAAACTTAATTTTGGTAAACGGCATTGAGGTAAATCATGAGTTAACCAACATCGGAAAATCTTTTTTTGTAAATATCTTTGTGTTTTAAATTTGTCTTAGTTTGTTGATTTTAGGGGGAGTAAATCCAAATTTGAAAATCCAAAACATCGAAAAATTTCAAAAACACAAAAACAATAGAAAAGCTAAAATGAGTTTCCTGGCGAGCAAAAGAGAAAATGATAGTACATCAGTGGTCTGTCTAAACCTCTTTAAACCTTAAATGAAAAACGATAAGCAGCTCTATATACGATGTATCGGTAGGCTCACAATCATTTTAAAGTGTGCAGGGTGATATAAACTTAAATCGACTGAAGATCAGGTGGGAACCATTCATTGGCATATGGTCTTAGTACCGAAATTTCGTTTGAGAGATTGCCGAGGTTCTGAGATATTCGGTCTTTATGCTGCTTATCATCTGGGTATCATGGTTGTATCTTTTACCGAAAAATAACGGGGACGCAAGTCTAGATCTTCCATGATACTATACATACGTGTACATACTGCATACGACCTCAATAAGTGATCAACAATCACATGTCCCCAAAATAAGTGATAATATATCACATTTATCCGGGAGTCAAGTTCGTCTCTCTGCTGTACGAAAGTACTGACCTGTTCACGGACTTGCTCCTGTGCCCTCATGCATCTGAAAATCAAGTTCCTCATCAATAAGTGATTCTATCACATAGGGCTTGTTTTCAAATCAAATAAGTGAGTTTCTCACATCATATACGGTCAAACAGATGATAATCGGTATACTCACCGGTAAGATGAATCCTCGTGCATACCTTGATACGGGAATGTGTCGTGATGTGGATGAACACCGGTCGGTAAGTATAAATCATACCTTAACGTATCCCCTCGCCATGATTACATCTGATAAGTTGAGCTTATGTGGACAACAATACCGGTAATTGTTATAGGATGCTTATCTTAATGTTAACTAATTGAACAACAAGAGCGTTTTGGCATGACCGTACACTGATATGATTCTCTTACCCTCGAAACTCACAAAAAGAATGTCTGTAAATATTTGTTTACTGCTTTCGTTTCTGTATCTTTGTATATATTTATTTATTGCTTTCCGTCTTTACATTTGAAAAATGAAAATTTCAAAAAGATTTTAGGTGTGTTTTAATTTAAACTTTATAAAATCCAAAAAGATTTTTATTCTAGTTTATTTTTGATTGACCGATGTTGGAACTCGAGTCTATCCTACCCAAAATCCTGATCGTAAGCTGGAAAACAATTGCATCTTCATAAACAGTCGAAGTTAACGAGTTTTGAAAGTTAAAGGATTAAAATGAATATTTTTCTAAACTTTCAAACTGCTGTCGGTTGGTATTTGATTGAGATTTGATCTCATATGTGTCGTTAGTTTAAGTGTTAACTATATTCCAAGCGGTTGTTCTCATTATGCGTTTAGCTTTCTTGCATGTGCAGATGCTAAAGGCGAGGAGAACATGTTCGATGAAAAGCTTTGGAATGAAGACACGAAGTGGAGGCACTCAAAGGATAAAATGATCGAGTTGCCGCTGTCCCTTCATCAACACCACAAGGATCTGAAGAATTGACAAGTCAAAAGATTCACGAGCATGACTCAATGGAGAGTTCAATCTAAGGGGGAGTTTGTCAACACACTTTCTACATGAAACGGGGAGTTTGTTGATACACTTTCTGCTTACGACGCGTGAAAACTTTGAAGATCCTCCGACATGAAAGACATAGAAGACGAACCATCACGAGTAGCGTCCAAGGGGGAGTTTGTTGATGCACTTTGTGTGGACGCGACTCGGTTCGGTTCAACTCGGCCTTGAAGACTTGAAGACACGAAGATCGAGACAAAGCTACAGCCAAGGGGGAGTTTGTTGGTGCACTTGTGTCTGTACTTTGTCTGTATTTCGTCATGATACAAAACGATGTCTTTAATGTAAGGTTGATGTAAGTTTGACCAAGTCAACCATCCTCCTGGTTTGACTTGACCAAACAGTTAGAAAAATGTTGTAAGCTGGTTGTGTCGAAGGATGTGTCATCGAAGGATTGTTTTATATCCTTCGATGAGCTCGAAAGATGGACCTCGATAGATGAGTTCGAAACATAAACCTTCGATGGATGAACTCGAAGGATATCTCGAAGGATATCATCCTTCGAGATGTTTGTGAATCTTTCGATGGTTTTCTGGTCGACAGATGATCTTTCGATCACTCTGTCTGATCCTTCGACCAGACCTGCTGTGTCGGGTATATATACCCATGTAGTGTGTTGTGTGAAAGCAAGAACACATAGAGAGGAGAGAGCACACACACGAGAGAACTTTGAGAGTTTGCAGAATACATCTGTGAACATTGGACTTGTAACCGAACCTTTCATACGCATTAATACAAGTGGTGTTAATCGTTGAATGTTGTGTGTTGTGTTTGTGCTTGTTCTCGTATAAAATCTCGGTTGCATGCTAGCTTGGATTCCGCACTCGCTAGTGTGTTTGATATAACAAGGAAAAGGTTTTATCTCATCCTCGAGAGGGACCTACAGTCAGCAAGGATACAATCCTAAAGGGTCGGATTATTGAAAGATAATTAATTAAGTTATTAATGCATAATGTGGTAGGCCCCTCTTTTGAAGGTGACGTTACCCTCGGCTAAGTAGTCTGAGTCAGCAGGGATACAGTCCTAAGTAGCCGGGTTAAAGTATTAATAGTAGCTTACATATGAGGGGATCAAAGAGTTTGGACCCCCGCCATCCAATACCAGTGGGTATTGAAGGAGGTCCTACTAAATTTGACCCAGGTCCTTGCAGGATCTATACACTGAACAAGGCAAGACTCTTACCAAACCGTTCCCTTAACCCCCGACCAGGTAGCCAACATACCTCCATATAGACCGTGGAGATATGAATGGTGAAAATCTTTTATTTTATATAGACAGTAAAATAATGCCAAGACACCACGGACAAACGATAAGGAAGAATCAACTTCAACATAAGAAACTAGTTATTAAAGTCATTAATACATAACCAAATAAAAAGTGCGAAAAGATTAAAAATAAATAGTATTACACTAGACACTTGTCTTCACCAAGTGATGTAAGAGACTTAGGCAAACATGGCCTTTGATTGTCAAGAACTCTTACGATCAATCTTGGATCCCGAGACGACTCACACACTCTATGATGGATGATGGTGGTGGATGATGGTGTTGTGATGGTGGTGGAGGGTTGGTGAAGTGTGAGAGAGGTGGTGTGCCAAGGGATGGTTTGCAAATAAGCCAAGCACCCCTATTTATAGCCTGAACAGCAGCTCGGGCACGGCCCCGTGTCTATTGGGCACGGCCCCGTGTCCACCCTCATTCTCTTCCTTCATTAATTGCAGTTTGTCTGCATTAGTTGACCACGCCCCCGTGTCCGCTGGGCACGACCCCGTGTGCAGAAGCGTATCTGTACTATCAAGATTTCCTCAGATTCTGCGAATCTTAGAGTTGACCACGGCCCCGTGTCCGCTGGGCACGCCCCCGTGGTGGGTGATAGAAGCTTCTACAGCTTTGTCTTTTCTGCAGACACTTGGGCACGCCCCCGTGCTCACTGAGCACGGGGCGTGTTCAGCCTTCTGTTTTCTTGTTTTGCTTGGGAAGATGCTGTCGGGGGGTCGGGCATGCCACGTTTATCCCTTTTCTTGTATTTTTGTTAGATTTAGCTGCCTTTTTGCTTCTTTTGTTCATTTGAGCTCATTTAATCCTGAAAATACAAAAGGAAGACAAAAACACACTTTTTCCAACATTAGTACTAAAAAAGAGTTAGTTTTATGCCACAATTGATGTAATTTATATGTTGCATTTTGCACACATCACCAACCGGTAAGGTGCTCTTGCAACTGGTGCTGCTCCAGGGATAATGTCGATTCTGAACTCCACTTGCCTATCTGGGGGTAAACCAGGTAGTTCTTCGGGGAATACATCAGGGTATCCAGAGATAGTGGGAATGTCTTTGATCTTCGGTTTTGGTTCATCAATAGTTACTTGTGCCATGTAGATGACACAACCCTTCTTCATACACCTTGATGCCTTAAGCATAGACACTTGCTTAGGCAACCCATACTGAGTATCTCCCTGTATGGTAAGTAGCTCACCATACGGAGTCTTGATAACCACTTGTTTCTTGTCACAAACAATCTGGGCTTGGTTATGAGATAACCAATCCATGCCTATCACTATGTCGAAACCAGCTAATTTCAAAGGAAGCAACGATAACGGAAAAGAATGGTTCCTAATGGATATAAAACATCCATCTAACACAGTTGAAGCAGTTTCTATGGTACCGTCGGCCAGTTCTACTTCATATTTTATGCTTAGGGATTTCACAGGTAGGTTTAATAACTTACAAAACTTATTATCAACAAATGACTTATCTGCACCCGAATCAAATAATACCCTTGCATAAACATCGTTGATAAGAAAGGTACCTGTTATCACGTTGTCATTCTGAATCGCGTCTTATGCATTCATCTGGAAGACCCTAGCATTGGTCTTCTTACCTTCCTCAGGTTTCTTTGCATATTTTGGGCAGTTTGTCTTAATATGCCCCTTCTCGTTACAGTTGTAACAAGTTGCATCCTTTATCCTTTTGCAATCCAAAGTCTTATGTTCTTTGGATTTTCATATCCCACATGCAATCGACTTTGACTGTGACTTTGATTCAAACCTGCATTTTCCAAAATGACATTTCTGGCAGGTTTTGCATTTAGGCTTCTCATCCGTTTGCTGGTTACCCTTGTTAGACCCAGAATTCTTCTTGTGGTCTGTGTTCCCCTTATGCTTCTTACTAGAACGTCGTGAGTTATCATCCTCACGTTTCCTTTTTCCCTCTTCAGAACTCTTAAGCGATCTCAGCCTGACCGTATCCAGAGTAAGGGATAATGACAAATCAGCTGATGACCTAAAAGTAGTAGGTCGAGATGCCTTCACACTAGCTTTAATCTCTGGAGCTAAACCTCCAATAAAACGGGCTATACGTTTTGGTTCTGGAGTAACCAAGTATGGAACCAATCGAGACATGGTATTGAAGCTGGTAAGGTATGTTTGACAGTCTAAGTTTTTCATAACCAATGTCAGGAAATCGGTCTCGATTTTCTCAACTTCATGTTGAGGACAATAATTCTCTTTGATCAAAGCGACAAACTGAGCCCATGATAAGTTGTATAATGGAATCTTTCCAGTAGCTTGGATTAAGGACCTCCACCAAGCTAGATCTTCTCCCTTGAACGATTGCGAAACATACTTCACAATATCTTGCTCCGCACATCCGCTAATATCAACCACTGTATCCATCTCGTCTAGTCACGTCATGCAGTCAATGGCTCCTTTTTCCCCAGTGAAATCCCTGGGCTTGCAGGATACAAAATACTTATAGGAGCAGGTCTTTGTACGTGGCCCTTGATCGAATACAATCTTCTTAGACGGAACACTATGCTGATTTGAGGAGTGTTGAGCATCATCCTTCTTTAACTCATGATGTTTAGAAGGTGGCTTACTATGAGCCTCAGAATGAGTCTTAGGGTGTGTTTTGGAATGGGGTACTGATACGGTTTTGCTATGTGTACCACTGGATTCCCTAAGCTGCCTATCCACTGCTTTAGCAACAACATTATTAATCAATGCTCGAAGTTCCTCCCCAGTTATGTTGATCCTGGTAGTGTCATGGTTTTCCAGTGGGTGACTGTTGACTTCTTCAGACTCTACCATGTAGCTCGATTGCTACATAAAATGATGACAATGATTTATTCAGAGGTTATTTATGGGATCATCCCTTTGCTGATTCATTAACCATGGCAATTATAAACCATATTTGGTTAATTTATTAAACATATTTATTTAGGATTTTCATTATAATTTATCCTAATTATAAAGTATTAAGGCTATTATTAATGGCACATAAGGCCTAATCACAAGGACAATTTTAAGCCATGATTTCAGAGAATCGAGATATTAAGGTTTGAACGTAGTTCATTACCTTTTATCGACAGGGAGTCGTAGACTACAACTGTCCTTTGTCTTATTTGATAATTATTACGGCCCGTAGGCACTACATCACTAATTGATATCTCATACATGATCATCTTAAATGATGATCTGAACCCATGATTTATAGATCATTAGGCTAAATAAGGAATCTTGAAGAATCCAATATAAGGATGACATGTGTGATTTTAACGAATCACATATGCCAGGAGTGTTAACATGTTTTCAGATGTTAACAAGGATTTGAATCTTTTTAAACAGGTTTTACCGTTATGGCCAGGTCTATAATGACATGCAGGCTAGGTTATACCTTTTAAGATTCTTATTTAATATTTAAAGGCATATCTTATAAAAGGAATGACATATTTTGGATTTATTTATTTCATATATATTATATTTATGCATCTAATGACAAAATGAAATTTAAATTATAACATGCCACTAAAATTTAAAAGAGTACATAACTGCCCTAAACGGGACTTTAACATAAATAACTTGCCCATGCAGGGGCTAAACTGAAAATACAAGTCCTCGCAGGGACTGAATACATAAATAGATGTCCATGCAGGGACTTAATTGAAATAAGGAAATTACAATACAAATAAATAAGGAATCTTCAAAAATCCCTTTTCTTCTTTCCCTTGATTAGATTCTCCAGACCCTTGAGAAATCCCCGGTGGTTCCTACGCTCTTCTTGAACCTCCCGTTCCACCTGGCTCAACCTCTGAAGAATCTCCTGTTGCTGCGGTGGCGGTATCAATGGTGGCTGCGGTGGCTGCTGATGCGGAGGTTGAGGAGGTGGCGGGTATGGATACCCAAAAGCTTGGTACCCTGATTGGTACGAAGCTGCATAGGGCCCTTCAGGGTGGTGAGCATTGTAGTTGGCTGCTACAAGGTATGGGTCAACATCAGGGGCATTGTAGTAGTTGTACCCCGGGTAGGCTGGCTGCTCAAATGGGTTATACGCCGCTGTACCGGCGTATGAAGGAATTGGGTTATCATAACCCACTGGTGGTGGTGCGACTGGCGCAGAGTCCACCTCGGAAACTGGGTTTGAAGGCCCACCCATCCGTGGGTCTTTATATAGTGGCGGGTAGTGACTGCCACTTGAATGCTGAGGGGTGCTAAAGTGGAAATCCCCTCCTCACACGGACATTCGTGCACCTGTTCGTCTTCGCCTCGGTGGCTCCGGAGGCAGTTGCTGCTCAAGCGGTGGCGGTGGCAGTGGCGTGACCGCTACGAAACGTGAATCCTCAAAGGGATCCTGCTGCTGCTGCTGAGACTGGTTGTAAGAGGGAGTGAACACCCAGTCGTATTGGGCAAACCTTGCCTCATAGCTGTCTGGACCACGATAAGGTGATCCATGAAAAGACGACCCATCCGAAATTTCGATGGGGTGAGTATGTGTCCCAGATGGTGGTTCGGCAGGATCTGGGTCATCATCCATATCCATTCCCTGAGCTTCAGGGAAATGGTCTTCAGGGCCCAATGGGTTATGACCCATTGGTTCTTCAATCTGGTTTGCCGGGTTGAACCGACTCTGGAAATAAGGGGTCGGGTCCTGGAAGGCCTGATGTGAGGTTGACTGCCGCAACGGTAAGAAAGAGTGGTGTGAATCTTCGGGCTCGTTCTCCGATTGCGGCCCAAAGGAATGGTGGTAAGAGGGTGATGAACGTAGCGAGACAGATCGCCTCGCGGGCTCCAAATAGGTCCTCCAGTCTTCTTGAGGACTGGTGCTCATGGTAACAGACGGAGTTCGCCGGTGGGAAGGTCCGGCCTCGTGATTGTTGGGGGCGTTGAATGGCCCCTTGCCTCTTCCTCCTCTTCGGAACCTCGGTGGCATTTTTGTTAATCCTGTCAAAACAAACAAAAGAAACAACAAAGGAAAACAATAAAGGACAAAATAAAATGAATTAAGATTAGTCCTAAGTTCTTTTCCTAGACTCGGAAGTCGAGGAATGTGCAACTGTGTCATTGAGATTAAACACAAAAGGCTAGTGTTTAATTCACTCAATGTTGGCTCTGATACCAACCTGTCACACCCCGATATTTCCACGTATTACCGGTGGACCCTGTGGGGAGTATCGTGACGTAGTTGATATCATCATAGACAATTTATCATAGTTTAATACACAGCGGAAGTCGAAAGATAAAATCATTACAAACCGAATGAAATTAATATCAATTATTACAAAAACAGTTGTAAGGGATCCACAGGCGGATCAAGTAAAAAGAAACATTGTTCAACAAATTTATAAACATCTAAGCTTGCAAGACTCTTTATTGATGCTAGGAGTAGCCAGCCCATTTCGATTAGTACCTGCACTTAACCTTTTTGGAAACTACGTCAGTTTTCACTGGTAAATACAATTAACCGACTCATTTTGAAAATGTTTTAAAAGAAATTGATTTAAATGCACAAGGCACAAAATATCTTTTATAACTTGGGACAATTATTTTAAAAATAATATTGTATACAGATTTATATGTTTGCCGTCCGTCAGGGCCGGTTAGAAGAGCCGGACAAGATTAACTGACACACCACAGGTATAATGCCCACAAGGAGAATTCCTTATTGTGGATTACCATTTATACATACGCAACTGTCAGGTGTATGCCTACACCCCGTGCTTAAGTCGTGGCCATTTCAATGAATGAGCCGAGGATATCCAGGACATGGTCATTAACCCCCCAAAGGCCATATACCAAACAAAACAGATTAAAACGGGTTATGTAAATATATTAATCACAATCCGATTTAAATAACTACACACCCGACCAAGCGGTATTATTATAATACCGTATCCCAAGCCCGTATAACGGAAAAAAAGTTAAAAGTATTTACCTGAGCAAATTATACAATTTATCCCAGCCGTATACAATCTGCAAGTGCAAGTATCTTTTACTGGGCTCCTAAATCTGGAACAAAGGTTTTAATAACCTATTAGATTTCTAACGGGTCTTACTTAAGTTTAAACTTAGACCGGTTAGTTTTAAAGAAAGGTATACGGTTCGAATCACAAGATTAAGCGAAGAACGGATTAGAATGTTGTTTAGACACGACAAGTATAAAGACTCGTATAATATGGGTAAACTAAACACATTCTGGATTTTGAAGTCAAAATGATAAGGTTTGACCCGTTTCGGTTAATTTATGCAAACTAGTTACATAAACCGTAACGAACGCGATAAATGCATAACGGGTAACCAAGTGAGTCATGAGCAGGTTTCCTAAGTTAATATGCCTTAAATATGTTGTGATATCAGTAGGATACCTTTCATTATGCCCAAAACGAATTTAAAATCAATTTATGCCCCGTAGGGGTATTTTGGTCATTTTAAAGCTTATAAAAGAGATTAAATATTAATCTAAGGTACTGGTCTAGATTGATCAGTAAAAATATTTATTTTTGCAGGTCGTATCAGTAGGGTATTACATATATGTGAAATTTATCATTTATAACCAAACTATGCACCGCATGGACATTTTGGTAATTTCACATAAGTTTTAAAGGTCAAATTTGGAAATCTGAGTTCAAAACTTTTTCTTACTGTTAAAGTATAAAAATTTACTTAAAACATCAGTAGGTATTAAGTCTTATATGTTAAAAATAGTTTTAATCCATACTATGCGTTTAAAACGCGAAAAAAGTCGTTTTTAAGCGATTTTCGGGTTATTTAAGGAAAGCTGAGATTTTTATCAGTCCAAAAGGCTTAAAATATTTTATTTAACTTATAAAATCAGTAGCAAAAGGTTTGGTATCAAAATGTTATGTAAAACTCATTTTATTAGCAAAAAGGGTATAACCGACAATTACCGAATCAAAGCAAGAACCCCTTGTTATGATCAGTTTAAAAATAATTAAAAATCTTCAAAAATACCAAAATATTATATTACATCAGTGGGTAAAAGGTTTGGTGTAAAAATTTGGGTTTAAATAGGCTTTATGCTAATAATGCCGTTTAATTAATAAAAAGCTTTCAAATTACGCTATTGGGCATAACTCCTAATTTAGACCTCAAACTGATGTCAAATTTTTAGGACATGTTTATAAATCAGTAACAAAGGTTTTTGTCCTCTCATATTTTCAAAAATCTCGTTTTAAGGTCAAAAGGGCATAATGGTCAACATTTAAGCAATTAACGGAAACATGCAAATGAATCGGATTAATTAGGAACCAAGTTGTATAACCTCAGAGGGTTATACTAACCTATAACTTGGTCCTAATGGAACTCTAAGGCATATCTAATCTAAGCTAAATTGGGTCAGAACTGAAAGTCAAAGCAAAAGTCTACTTTTGCGACTTTCGGTTCCGAACCGAGCCTAAACTCGAAATTGTCGGGTTGAACATGCTTAGGCATGTTCCTAGATTAGTTACCAAGTTATATAAGTGTTAAAACAGGTTTCATAGCTTCTACATTGTTAATTATGAGTTTATTTGCAAAATAGCTTTCTGTTGACTTTTTATAATTAAGTGTGACCCGACAATTGAGCTAGTTAGAGTGGAAATCAGAGGGTGCCATTTTAAGGACTTATTACCCACATAATTACCAACTCATAGCCACTTTCAATTCGAAAAATGACTGGACCATTAGTGATTAATCACTAAGTCAAAGCTTAAATACGATAAGTTTGACTTTTGGTCATTAAGCTACTAAAACTTGAATTAGAGAGGCTAAGATTACTTACAAAAGCACTTAGCATGAAAATGAAGCTTAGGGAAACTTGCTTGAAGTCCAGAGAGCTCCAGATAAGGTTTAGAAATGTTTTTGAAATGAGCAAGTTCATGTGTTGCAACAAGAGCTCTATATATATGAAATTTAATCTCACAAGATCATTCCACACAAGCCTACAAGTGTTTCCTGATGCATGTAAATCCATTGGCTCTGTCCCTGAATTCGAAAACCAGCCTTCTAAGGCGGTGGAACTGGCTGAACAGGCAGTTGTCCATGTTTCTGCCCAGTTACAGGTCTTACGGACCGTAAGCCTTATGCCTTGCGGTCCGTATCCGTAATTTAAATTTTATCTCCCAGATATGCTGCCTTACGGTCCGTAAGGCATACCCTTTGCGGTCCGTAAGCCTTGTCAGAAGACAAAAATCTTGTGAATTTTAACATTTGACCATGCAACCTTTTATAACTCGTATCTTTAGTCATTATCATCACCATGGGTCCACTTGATCAGATCTTGTTAAATCTTGAAAGTGTTGTTATGCATATATGTTGATTTGGAGTCTTTGAAAGAAGCCAAGAATGGAGAAATTTTCGTATGAACACATAGGATCCCATATCTTGAAATTTTGAATTAGATACTATGAGATTTAACCGGATACATGTGAAGTCCTCATCAGATATTCATGAAAGTTTATAATTATTTAACCAAGGTTCGGTAACGTTAAAAAGGTCACTCAGAGGTAATAATTAACATGTTGACATTTTTAATCTCCTTAGTTACCTTTTTCAACATGATCCGGATTTATAACACGTTTAAAGTCTATGACACGTGTCTTTATTATATTGGACGGGATTTTTCCGAGGTGTTACAGCTTCTAGCTGTCTGAAGGTTATCGCGAACTTCCTTAACCTTATCTGTGGTCTCTAGAATGAGGTTAGGTCTAGTAAGCTGAGCCTCACCGATCTCATTCCAGCAGACTGGTGAACAACATTTTCCACCATAGAGAGCCTCGAAAGGAGCCATGTTGATGCTGGAGTGATAACTATTGTTGTAGGAGAATTCAATCAACGGAAGATACGAATCCCAATTACCACCAAAATCGATTACACAAGCTCTAAGCATATCCTCCAGAGCCTGGTCTGTTCTTTCAGATTGACCATCTGATTGCGGATGGTAAGATGTGCTCAAATTAAGTTGGGTTCCCATAGCAGATTGCATGGTTCTCCAAAAACGAGATGAGAATCGAGCATCTCTGTCAGAAATAATTTTCAAAGGAACACCATGTCTAGATACAATTTCATCCACATAGATTTTTGCAAGCTTGTCAGCAGATAGATCCTCACGGATCGGCAAGAATTGTGCTGACTTTGTAAGACGATCAACAACTACCCAGATGGCGTCATGACCTCTCTTTGTGTGTGGAAGTTTGGTAATAAGATCCATGGCAATGTTTTCCCATTTCCAAACTGGGATCTCTGGTTGCTCCAATAAACCAGAGGGATGTTGATGTTCAGCCTTAACCTTAAGACAAGTAAGGCATTTTGATACGTATAAGGCAATGTCTTTCTTCATACCAGGCCACCAAAACTGAGTACGAAGATCCTTATACATTTTATCTGTACCTGGATGAATAGAATAACGAGACTTATGAGCTTCATCCATAAGCAAGGTGCGAAGATTGTCTTGACTTGGGACCCATAAACGGTCCATGAAATAATACAATCCGTTGTCTTTAAGCTCTAGATCAGGCTTGATATGAAATGGTAATTCCTTATCCATCAAATCTTGTGTAACACAAGTATGTTGAGCCTGAGAAATGCGGGTTTGGATATCAGATCCAACACGAACACAATGAAGCTTAACATGCTCTTTACGACTCAATGCATCAGCTACGACATTCGCCTTACCAGGATGGTAATGAATTTCGCAGTTGTAATCGTTTAGAAGTTCAACCCAACGTCGTTGCCTCATGTTGAGTTCTTTCTGATTGAAGATGTGCTGAAGACTTTTGTGGTCAGTGAAAACCACACATTTTTACCATACAAATAGTGTCTCCAGATTTTGAGAGCGAATACAACTGCACCTAACTCAAGATCATGAGTGGTGTAGTTCTTCTCGTGTACCTTTAACTGCCTTGATGCATATGCTATGACTTTGTTCCTTTGCATGAGAACACAGCCAAGACCCAAGTTTGATGCATCACAATACATGACAAAATCATCATTGCCCTCGGGTAAAGATAGTATAGGTGCATCACAAAGCTTCTGCTTCAAGGTCTGAAATGCTTCTTCTTGTTTGGATCCCCAATCAAAGGGTTTGTTCTTCTGAGTTAGAGCAGTTAGAGGAACTGCAATCTTTGAGAAGTTTTCAATGAAGCAGCGGTAATAACCCGCGAGACCAAGAAAAGAACGAACCTCAGTTGGAGTAGTAGGCGTATCCCAATCCTTAATCGCACTGATCTTGGAGGGATCTACGTGAATACCTTGTTCGTTGACGATATGTCCCAAAAATTGAACTTCCTTAAGCCAAAATTCACATTTAGAGAATTTGGCAAAAAGTTGCTCTTTCTTCAGGAGTTCCAGAGTAAGATGAAGATGTTGCTCATGATCATCTTGCGTCTTAGAATAAATCAAAATGTCATCAATGAAAACGATGATGAACTTATCTAAATAAGGCTTACGAACCCTATTCATCAAGTCCATGAAAACAGCAGGAGCATTAGTCAAACCGAATGGCATAACTGTGAACTCATAATGCCCATATCGAGTGCGGAAAGCTGTCTTGGGAATATCTTCTTCATGCACACGAAGTTGATGATACCCAGAACGTAGATCAATCTTTGCAAAATAAGACGCACCCTATAACTGATCAAGAGATCATCAATGCGAGGTAGGGGATATCGATTCTTGATGGTAAGCTTGTTAAGCTCACGATAATCGATGCACATCCTGAAAGAGCCATCTTTCTTCTTTACAAAAAGAACGGGAGCACCCCAAGGTGAAAAGCTAGGACGGATAAAACCTTTGTCAGAAAGCTCCTGAAGCTGCTTAGATAACTCTTGCATCTCAGACGGTGCAAGACGATATGGAGATCTGGCAATAGGATTTGCACCAGGTACAAGGTCAATACAGAACTCAACTTGGCGTGCTGCGGGTAAACCAGGTAATTCTTCAGGAAATACTTCAGGATAATCCCGAACAACAGGGATATCTTGAATGGACTTACCTTTCCCCTTCTCTTCTACTACAACATGTGCCAAGAAGGCCGCATAGTTCTTGCGCAAATACTTTTGAGCTTGAGTACAAGACATGAGTTTGAGACTACTAGCAGGTTTCTCACCACGAACCTCTAAGATCTCCCCAGTAGAAAACGGAATACGAACAATCTTCTCAAAACAAACTACCTCTGCGTGATACTTGGCTAACCAATCCATTCCCACTATAATGTCAAAACTCCCAAGTTGCATCGGTGTGAGGTCGATAGGGAAAAGATGGTTGTTAAGGCTTATTTGACAATTTCGAAGAACGGAATCAAGAATAATGGGTTCACCACTAGCAACTTCTACTGTCAAAGGCTTTCCTAGTTTCGTTCTAGACATGCGAAGCAAGGGTTCAAAAGTTAATGACACAAAACTCTTATCGGCCCCCGAATCAAAAAGAACAGATGCAGGCTGATTGTTAACAAAGAACGTATCGTTGACCACCTCGTTGTCTGCTCGCGCCTCTTGAGCATTCATGTTAAAGACTCGTCCTCGAGCCTGAGCCTGATTTGCATTGACTAATATTGGACATTGATTTCTGTAGTGGGTCAAATCCCCACAATTGTAACACGAACCAGGAGGATAGTGAGGTCGTGCAGCTTGAGCCTGTTGAGCAGGAGGTTGAACAGCTTGCTGAGCTGGGTTACGTGCGGCTTGGTTTGGAGCAAAACGAAAAACATCGGTGAGATGACCAGATTTTCCACAATTACCACAGAAACGACACTGAACTTGAGGTTGATGGTGACTATTGCATCTGTTGCACAACGGTGCATTACCAGCATACTGTTTCTTTGCTGGTGGTTGTGCGGGTTGGTTAGGAGCAGCCTGATTTCCTTGTGTAGTAATAGCGAAATTCTGAGAAGCCTTACGCTTCTTAGACCCTTTCGAAGAACCAGATTTCTTTCCCTTCTTGTTTTCACCCTTCTTGCTTTCACCCTTAACAGACGACTGTTTATTACCCTTGTCACCCTTCCTATGTAGCTTACCCTTTCGGACCTATGACTCAGTCAAAGTCGCAGCTAACTCGATTGCCTGACGAACTGTGGTAGGGTTACTACCAGTGATGATGTCTTGCACGGAGTCAGGTAAACCATCAATATACCTTTCGATAGCTTTCTCGAGTGGCGTAACCATTGTAGGGCATAGCAAACTCAACTCCTCAAACCTATCAGTGTAAGCCCGGTGCTCACCACTATCCTGTTTCAAGTCATCAAACTCACTTTCTAAAGCCCTTAGTTCATGACGAGGACAGAATTCCCTCATCATAAGAGCCCTAAGCTTGGCACAAGTCTGTGCTAAAGCAACCTCAGCACCACGGTCTCTCATAACTCCATTCCACCATGTAAGAGCCCTCTTTTGAAATATGCTAGAAGCAAACTCGACTTTGCGATTATCAGGACACTGAACATGACGAAACGTACTCTCAATGCTCTCGAACCACTGGAGGAGCCCAGTTGCTCCCTTAGAACCACTAAACTTGAGTGGTTTAGCCGAATTGAAACTTTTAAAGTTGTATGGAGCATTATTGTTATTGTTGGCTTGGTTAACTTGAGCAATAATGTCTGGGAGTACAACAGCCATTTGCTGCGCAATGATAGCTGCCATTTCTGCATTAGGTAACGGATTTTCGCGTCGAGGAGGCATTCTAAAAGAGGAAACATGAGAGAAAAGAGTGAGATGATTAGATGAAAAGAATGAGATGATACAAAGAAATCGACAAAAGCAAAGATGGTGGTCATTCGTCCGTACCACAAAGCAAACAAACGACACACAGTGGCTAATCAAAGTAAATGGGTCAAAAATAATGTATCGCGAAGACATGCTTTAGCCTATAAGTGGACACTCACCCCAAGAGTTCCCAGGTAAGAGTGACTGGTCCGATTATGTGGATTTGTACGAACACTCTAGCCTAGACAGAAAACTCAAGGTACAGGCACCCACCCTTCCAGATTGCACGTGTTCACATTATTTAGACCCAAAACTTTGACGAGATTTTGAAAACTTGGAAGGCACAAGGCCAAAGGAATCATTAAAAACGGATGATTAAATTTTCAAATCATTTTGAAAAATTAGAGGGTTCAAAACCTTATAACAAATCATTTGAAAACAGGTGATTGATCTTCAGAAATCGTTTCAGAAAATTGTTTTCCTGTTTTGGTTATCACCTAAGAATAGGTGACGTGTATGTTTTAAGATCTAAACACAAGATAACTTGTGTTAGGGTCCTAGAAAAGTTATAGTTTAGGTCAAAGCATTACTAATAACCTAATTCTCTATAACCATTGGCTCTGATACCAACTCTTCTGTCACACCCCGACCGCGTAAAACAACAAACCGCGGCGGAAACGTCGGGGATTGTAGCAACAGAATTATTGTTTCACAACCATGGTAATTAAAGTTTTGTTTTATTTATTAAACAAGTGGTTACATTGTCTTAGAATGAAAGAGTACATAGCCTTATTTAAACCAGTCTTGATTCATTTTATGTCACTAAGGCACGGTCCGCCTAAGTGTATCTTGAACATCCTATGCAACAGCTCCTGAAAACACATGTGAAAATAGGTACGTCAGCATAAAAATGCCTGTGAGATACATAGGTTTTTGTTAAAATAGGATTCATGACTTAAGTTTAAAGAAATGTTTAATAAAAGTTAGTCATGAATCTTGTTAAATGTTTTCTTTTATAAATCATACAAAAATTTGCTAAGAAATCTGATTATATAAAAGAAAGGTGTATGGTTAATTAAATAACCAAGTTAAATGAGTTGTATAAAATAACTGTTTGTAAAACAATGTCTTGTGAAGATATGTTATTTGTGTAAAATGTAATATGTCTAAATTGAAATAGTTTAAATAACGATGCGATATGTAATATCATAAAAGCACTTATATATAGGAAGTACCAGCGGCGTATCCACCATGCTTTTATCCTATTACACACGCCTCGTTATTTAGATCACTTACCCAAACAAACCACCAAAAATGTCTTGTTTAAACAAATGTCAAAATGTTTATGTGTAAACCATGTCTATTGTCAAATGTAAATCATGTAATATGTAACCAAATGTCCTGTATGGCAAGTGAAATATGTCAACTAAATGCCATAGGTAAAATGCACAAAACAAGGTATTGAAATAAATCAAAGTTATGTTTTGTAAAATAACTGCATGCCTTACTAATACAAACATCTATGCGGTAATGTTAAAATGCATACATTCAAGCCTTGCGACTATGGCGACAAACCCTTAAACAAATTAAAGGTTTATCTAAACTATGTATACTGGATTCAGTCATTCCTTCCACCCAAACAAACCTAGGATTTCAGGAACGGGAGTTGTCATTTCCTATGGTACCATTACTTACTACCAAGTGGCGTAGCTAATGTTAATGAATGTATTTTTGTCCCATTTAAACAAACCAAATGTCATACCAAAATGTAAGCATGTTATGTGAAAACAATGTACTAAGTATGCAATAAATGAACATACATAGCATGTGATGTAAAACAATGTACTAAGTATGCACTAAATGAACATACATAGCATGTGATGTAAAACAATATACTAGGTATGCAATAAATGAACATACATAGCATGAACATGGAACTCATGTAATATGGTTTAACAAAACCTACATTCTAAATCGGAACCTATCCTAAGTGCTTACGACCCATTACGACCCTTTTGGGTAGCTTACGCTACTTTAACGCGTCGTTCACGTAAAACACGTTCGGACCGCCTAACTAGTCCTATGACAAGTATTATATGCCTTAACATGTCTAATATTGTTGCCTAATTAGTTTAGATGTCAAAATTTAAGTTACATATGCTTAAAATGAATTTATGCACAAAAAGGGCATTTTGGTCATTTACCTAAAGCATATAAACTACCTATCATACAACTAACTAAACGAAGTGACCATAAGGTATAACCTCGGAAGGTTATTCCCTATACAACTATGGTCACAAAATGTGTTTGGTCGGATCCTAATGATCGACCAAACGGGTCGGGTTCGAAAGTCTAAGCGGTTGTTTAGACCGCTTATCTTTACATCCTTATATAAGCACTAAACTAAAAGCGGCGAGTTAAACATGTTAAAACATGTTTAAGGAAGTTTGAAAACAAGTTTGATATCAAAACAAAGGGTTTTGATACCCAAGAATAGTTTGGTTGCAAAATACGCATAAACGCGCATTTTGACCGAAACTATGACTCGTCACTATGCCTAAATAACGTGGTAATCAGTAGGTATAGTCACCAAGGACTATGACCATCGTGATTACGCTCACGTTGCGAAGTTCAAACGAACTTCGTGTTGACCATAGACTGGTCAAAGCTGAAAGTCAAACACTGTTTGACTTTCGTGGTTAAAACGCATAAAAGAACGAAAGAATACTTACAAGAGGTCCAAGAAATGGAGATTTGATCTGAAAATTCTCAGGTATGAAGTGTTTACACTTCAACTTAGAGAATATGAGCAGATCAAGTGAGTTGCAAATGAAAACCAAGGGCGTATATATAGTTTTCGGGCCACCGTTAGGATCGTTCATCGAAAATCGAGCTTCGATCTGAGCCTTACAAGTGTGCCCATGGTTTTAGAATACCATGGGTGCCCCAAAATAGCCCATAGGATGTTTAAAAACCGTTTGCAAGTCATGGAAACAGCTGGATCAAGTTGTAACACATTTTCTGCTAAACTGGGGGGCTCTCGCGCCCCGCGTAGGCTAAGCCTACATCTTACGCGGCCTGCCTGGGCTGTCTGATTAGCAATCATGTTTCAGAAATTGCAGTTTTGGTCCCTGCACATGTTTAAGCCCATTTTCGACACGTTTAAGGCTCGTTAAGCCATTTTCAAGGCTCTAAAATGATGCCTAAGCATATGGGACATGAAACATGCTTGAAAATATGTTGGATGTCGGTTCGTTTGGTCGTACGATCATGTTATTCGGTTAATTACGACGAAACACGAACGGACGCGAAAAACGATCCAAATTACGCGACGAATGGAATTTTATCATGCCAATCACTAAAATAAAATATTTTAATGATTACATAAATTTTTGGATGTCCGGATGTATTCAGAACGTGAGATATGCACGAAAATGCAAACTTATACACTAAGCTATGTAAAGGATATTTAGGGTATGTTTAACTTATGATCAAGTTCCGGAATGTTCGTCACAGTACGAATCGGCATACTTTCGCAGTTTGTCGAAATTAGTCCCTGTAAGCGAATAAACTTGATTTTGCCATACCAAAGCCTTTGAAACTTATTTCTAAGTTACGTAAAGGTTATTTAAGGTATGTTAAGCATAAATTTATGTTCCGGAGTGTTTGTCGCGTTAAACTGATTACGTTTACGCATCAGTTTGCGTATAACTTTCCAGAAAACGATATAGAGTTTGAAATTGAACAAAAATCAAAACATGCAAAATGTCAAACATAAATAAACAAATATTGGGATCAAATAACATTGTTTTATTGATAACTGAACTGTTTAAGGTTTATACAATGATTACAAGCACATATGTCACACTCTGCCCCGTTGTAAGTTTTTTAACCCCTCGGTTACTAAGTCAGTACTCTGCTCGATTGATCTAGGACTCCGTAACGCATGTCAAGGCTATGCCTGACTCAGTTCTTTGGAGTTCTGTCTCGTGTTGTATGACTAATGTGATTTTAGGTTATCTTACTAACACGTATGCATTGTATAGAAACTCAAGAAAATAATCCAGAAATATTATCAGGAAGCTTTAGGAATACCGAAGTCTACAAAAGTGAGTTCATTCTCTTTTTCTCACAGTTTGTGAGTACATCTTACTTTTTGCCACCTTTTTGTGAGTCATTCTACCAAATTGTTTTACCAAAACCTCAAATGTTTTAAATTATACTTAACAGTGATTGAGTCTATGTATTCTACAATTGCTATCGGTATGTTGGGGTTTTGTATACATTACTTGACAACCGTTACTGTTACGAATAGTACCAAGACCACAAGTCAGGATTGACAGTACCGAAGGGGTAATTGGATAGATATAAACATTGTAATCGCTGATGCTCTCATTACTATAAAAGTTATAAAACTGTTTTGATTAAACTGGGATGCACTCACCAGTATTTCTGGCTGATAAAATATTTTTAAAACGCGTTTCAGGTAACTTAATGTGAAGCTAATAGAAGCCAGCTGGAGAGCACTAAAGGCTTAGAAAAGTGGCTATAAAAGTTACCTAAATAAAATGGAGATCATGTTTTAAATAATTAGGGTTTATCCCTATAAATGTATTGTAAATGAAACCGAGATTTTATCCCATTTGTTTATTATAAGGGATGGTGTTTTAAACTCTGATAAATATTTCCTAACTACGGTCCTGATGAAAATTTCCGCTTCCAAATTAATAAACACTGATACCATCTGAATGGCTCGCGGCTCCCGCTCCGAGGGTGGGGTTGCAACAACAATGCTTCAAAAGGAGCCATTTGAATGCTGGCGTGGTAACTGTAAATCCCAATTACCACCAAAGTCGATGATACAAGAACGAAGCATGTCCTCTAGGGTTTGGATAGTACATTCAGTCTGTCCATCCATTTGAGGATGAAAAGCCGTACTGAGATTCAAATGAGTACCCAAAGTGGTTTGGAATGTTTACCAAAGACGTGAAGTGAAGCGCCATCGCGGTTAGAGATGATGTTAATGGGTATACCATGACGACATATGATTTCGTCGGTGTAAACTAGAGCTAGCTTCTCAACTTTGAAGTCCTCACGAATAGGAAGAAAGTGAGCTGACTTAGTCAGGCGGTCGATGATTACCCATATGCTATCATGACCAGAAGGTGTGCGAGGAAGTTTGGTTATGAAGCCCATAGCAATGCTATTCCATTTCCAAACAGGGATTTCGGGTTTTTCAAGTAAACTAGAAGGACGCTGATGCTCAGCTTTGATTTTCGAGAAAGTGAGACATTTCAAGACATAGGTGGCAAAGTCCTTCTTCATGCCAGGCCACCAATAGGATGTACTAAGGTCATGGTACATCTTATCAGCACCAGGATGAATAGAGTATCGGGACTTCTGTGCCTCGTTCATTACTAGTTCACGAAGATTGTCACGATTTGGCACCCAAATGCGATTTAGATAGTATTGAAGTCCATCTAATTTTGTCACAAGTTGATCCACAGTAGCTCCATCTATTTCTACGAATAGACTTCCTTCATTGCCTGAAGAATACTGCGCTTCACGAATACAAGTATGAAGGTTGCTAGAGATATGAAAACAACGAATGCTTCTAACATGAGATTTGCAACTAAGTGCATCGACCACAACATTTGCCTTGCCGGGGTGGTAGCGAATTTCACAGTCGTAGTCATTAAGCAATTCCACCCAACGACGTTAACGTATGTTAAGCTCTTTTTGGTTAAAGGTATGTTGTAGGCTCTTATGGTCGGTGAAGACCACACATTTGGTACCATATAGGTAGTGTCGCCAAATCTTTAACGCAAAGACAACTGCGCCAAGTTCGAGATCGTGAGTAGTGTAGTTTTTCTCATGTATTTTCAACTGTCTAAAAGCATATGCGATGACCTTGTCTCGTTGCATGAGAACACAACCAAGACCACGGTTCGAGGCATCGCAATATACGATTAAGTCATCATTTCCATCAGGAAGAGCAAGAACAGGAGCATTGCAAAGCAAGTCCTTAAGAGTTTGAAAGGATTCTTCTTGCTCAAGACCCCAAGCAAAAGGTTTCTCTTTTTGAGTCAATAAAGTGAGGGGAACGGTGATTTTTGAAAAGTTCGAGATGAATCGACGATAGTAACCCGCCAATCCTAGGAAAGAACAGATTTCAGATGGAGATTTAGGCGTGATCCAATTCTTCACTGCCTCGATTTTGGAAGGGTCAACATGAATTCCTTTTTCACTCACAAGGTGTCCAAGGAATTGAACTTATTTAATCCAGAATTCGCACTTGGAAAACTTTGCGTATAAGCGTTCACCATGCAAGAGTTCGAGTATGAGGCATAAATGACGTTCATGATCAGCTTAAGTTTTCGAATAAATGAGGATATCATCAATGAAGACGTTTACAAAACGATCCAAGTAAGGTTTACAAACATGATTCATAAGAACCATGAACACAACAGGTGTGTTGGTCAAGCCAAAAGGCATAACCACAAACTCATAGTGGCCATAGCGAGTGCGAAAAGCGGTTTTTGGGATGTCCTCTTCGAGAACACGAAGCTGATGATAACCAGATCGAAGATCGATCTTAAAGAAACAAGTTGCACCTTGAAGTTGATCAAAGAGATCATCGATGCGAGGGAGAGGATAACGATTCTTGACGATGAGTTTGTTAAGCTTACGATAATCGATGCACATGCGAAACGAACCATCTTTCTTCTTGATGAAAAGCACAGGAGTACCCCATGGTGAAGTACTTGGGCGTATGAACCCTTTATCGAGGAGCTCTTGGAGTTGACTTAATAACTCTTGCATCTCAGAGGGTGCAAGACGATTAGGAGCTTTAGCAACAGGAGTCGAACCAGGATTGAGATTAATATGAAAATCAACTGATCGAGATAGAGGAGGACCAGGTAGATCTTCAGGAAAGACATCAAGAAAATCACACACCATTGGAACCATCACGTACGCTCTTTCCCGTGCCCTTTTCTTCCACAACGTGGGCTAAAAAGGCAAAATACTGTTTGCGTAAATATTTGTTCGCTTGTGTGCATAACATAAGCATCAATCCTTGTGAAGGCCTGTCTCCATAGACGTGCAAAGTATCACCAGATAGGAGAGGTAAACGAACATACTTCTCTTGGCAAGCAATTTCAGCATGGTTCTTACGAAACCAATCCATGCATACTATGATATCGAAGCTTACCAATTGCATGGGTATAAGATCGATAGGGAAAACATGATTGTTGAGCGTGAGAAAACAATCACGAAGAACAGAATCGACTGAGATAGATTTGCCATTGGCGACTTCGACTGAAAATGACTTAGGTAGCTTAGAGCGTGTACAATTTAACAAGGATTCAAATTCAACGGACACAAAGCTTTTGTCCTGTCACACCCCAACCGATGACGGAAACATCGGGGCATGGCACTGAGCGAAACAGATTGTCCAAGTGAATCCATAACAACTATATTTACCAAATATTAACGTTATGTCCCATACCATAACATATTAAGCAAAATAGTTATTACAGACATAGTGTTCTCAATGACAAATATTGTTCCAACAACTCATAAATTTATTTGTGGGTTTCTAGACCACCTAAAGTTGATTCCATGACTTCCAGCAAACAGAAGCATCCTAAACACCTGTCAGATACGTTAAAATACAATCAATACACAAAGTGTAAAGGTGAGCACACAAGTTTAATAGTATAATAATAGCGAAAGCGATTTACGCATAACCGGTATGTAACACGTAGAAATGTGAAGCAGGTAAGTTATCGACAATGAAATATGCACAGACGTGACTGCGAGTTGTAGAATGCGCAACACATATCACCACTGTGATACGTGAAGAAAAGCCCTTAACAACCCCTGTCCACGATAGGTGCTGAGTCGAAACTATAGTACTATCGTTTCTAAGGTGTCAGGCAACAATCACTGTGTAAACATAACATACTAGTATTCATCGAGTAACACGTATAACATGCGAGAGCGGTTAGCGTATAAAAGTGTTTGCGTTGTGTGATCGATGTGATTTGATACAGGTAACGTATGTAACACCGAAAAATGCGTTAAGCGAAAAGGAATCGAGTATACTCACAGTTCGTGTTTAGTAAATAAACACAAGCTTGGATTGAAGGGAGCACTGGAGAGTTAGCCTGATCAGAGAACGATAGTGTAAGCGTTGAACAGTGCGTAAAACGGTGCGTAAGTAAGTTTGTATGTCGAACAGTGATCCAATCGGATGACCGTCCGGACGGATGACCATTCGGTCGGAGGGTTGTCCGTTCAAGAAGGATGTGTTTGTGTATGAACTTTGAAGTTTTCGTTGTAGCATTTTAAAAAGTTTGAAATATCTCTACACACCAGGTCATCCGGATGGACGGTCATCCGGACGGATGGCCGTCTGCTCGGATGGTGATCCGAGTGGACTGATATTCCTTGAAGTTTTGAATTGTTTAAGTGTTTTGGAAATCACAGATCACTTGGTCGGATAGCCGTTCGATCGGATGCCTATCCGATCGGATGGCTGTTCGAACAAGCAATTGTTTTGGGTTGAAATCCTGTAAAATCAGCTAAGTTAAAAGGTTTAACCGAGACGGTATGACAACGTGTTCAAACAACGGAAACCACAACAAGTCCAACTCATCTGATCGGACGGGAATCACCCCGTTCGACCAGACTTAACTGTTCTTGACGGAGTTTCATGTTTAACCCGTGAATCTGTCGTCTCTTCGTTAGAAATCCATTTTCAGTCCGGGTTTCCATTAGAGTATGAGTAGTGAACCCGAATGAGTCTAGATTCTAATAGTTTTGAGTGAAAAGTTAAGAATGTTGAAGAAAAGTTTGAAACACTTTGTAAAATGTTTAGATTTAGGTGAAATTGGTGATTAAACATTGTAGAAATCCTTTAGATCTGGGTTGTTCTTGGTGGAATGAGGTCACACCTTGGTGTTCATGGAAATCCATGATGACGTCATCTTAGAACAGCTCGAATCAGGTGGATTTTGATGGTGAAATCGTGAGATTTGTTGGAGAAATCGACGGGGAAGTGTGTAGAGATTAAAGAAGTACAAGATTTGAGATGAAAACTTACAAGAATCACGAGGATCGAGAGAAAATTGGCTGAGAACGCGCTGGAACGGAGGGAGCTATCACATCATGAACAGTGATTTGACAGATGGGGTATTTATAGGTGAAGAGGAGAAGAGGCGGTGTTGGGTTGTTGGGTCGAAGGGCCTTTCGATCGGATGGCTCGAGTGAGTTAGTTTCCGACTTTTTGTTTCGTGCGTTGAGCGTTGCGTTGCGAGTAAGCGATGCGATAGTACTAAATAATAGTTACACAAATAAACATAACTCCTACTAATCACAAAAGTAAACCTTAAATTTCGAGTTCGCGATGAGATTGCGTTGTGATAGAGTTGCGATTGCGTTTGCGAATAATCACCTCAAAACAAATATAAACATGCACAAGTAACACATAATAGCACACACACATAAAACAATACCAATAACTGCGATTCGAGTTGCGATGTGTTAGCGACGTGATTAGCGTTAAGTAGATTAGCGTTTAGTTACGTTTATCGCATTGTTACTTCATATATTAATAAATCGTAAAACAAAGTAGTGTCAAGCAAAGTATCTATTGTCGAGTCAAAGAGTACATGCAATAATTAAGTCAGAAATGACAGATCTGATTAGCAATCTTTTCTTCCTTTGACTTTGACTTGTACTTTGACTTTAAAAGTCGGGTTGTTACATGTCCGCACCAGTATCAAATAGTATAGAAGCATAAAGATTGTTAACAAGAAACGTACCATTAACGACTTCATTGTCGTTTTGCGCCTGATTAGTGTTAAATATTGAAAGCTCGTCCACGAGGAGCTGGCTGCTGTTGCTCTTGATTCAGTTGTGGACATTGAGGATGAAGGTGCGTTGTATCACCAAATTTGTAGCAGGCTCGTTCGTTGTTTGCCAGTTTAGGGTTTTGGGGAGCTTGCTGAACTTGGTTGGTTTGGTGGCAATAGGGGGTTGTGTGACCATAACGATTGCAGGCGGTACAATGGCGACAAGTAGAGTTGGCAGGGTGATGATAATGACAAGTGTTACACTTGGGATGAACCCCAGTGTAGGGCTTCTTAGTGTTCTGAGGTGTAGCGGGGTTTGGGTTTGCAACAGGAACAATAGCATTGCAGCTTGGGTTTTGAAACTTTCGTTTCTTATCCTTGCTACCACTTGATTGAGCGGTGATTTGGTTGGCTGGTTTCGAGGAGGTAGGTGTGGCAACTTGTTTATCGCGGATGCAATTGTTGTTCGGGCCGGCTGCGAGGCGATAGACTGCCTTGATGTTGTCAAGTTTGGCTTCTTCAATGGTGTCACGCATGCCAGAGGGTAAACCATGAATATACTTCCTAATCATGCTATCAGTAGTAGACACCAAGTGAGGTACGATAAAACTGAGTTGCTTGAAATGGGTGGTGTAGGCTAGGTTGTCGTCTCCAATTTGCTTAAGATGCCAAATCTCGTCCTCGACTTTCTGCTACTCGTGAGCAGGGCAGAACTCATCCATCATTAGTTGCTTAACCTCGTCCCAGGGCAATGAATAAGGTGCCTCATTAGAGCGGATATTCCTCTCGTTGGTCCACCATTCCAAGGCTCTGGCTTGGAAGACCCCAGTTGCGCTTCGAGTCTTAAGATTCTCAGGACACTCACTGTTGATGAAAGTGACCTCAATGCTATCGAACCATTCCAACATGGCTGTCATGTGACACCCGGCTATTTTGAGTCCGTACCGTACTAGTATGACACATGTTATGAGTAAATAAAAGCAATATTTTATTAAATATGATGTGCTTATGTGATAATTAATGTGTTGGTAAATCCAAACTATGTTAAAAATTATGTTGGCAATAATAAGATAAACGCTTATCGCGTAACGAATAAAATGCGAAACGAGCGTCGGTGATCGCCCGGATAATATTAAAATCCTAAAAAATATTCCTTTATGATTAAAATTCTATTTTAATCATATTCGTGAAGAAAAATTAATTGAAACGCTTAAAAACGTTATTATTCGAGTTAAAGCGCATACTGCGTAATACCGCTCTTATACCGCAAAATGCAGACAACGTAGCCGGTCTAGGCAAATTAAATATTATTCAGTAATATTATGGCGAGTTTATTTTTATAGAGTGATAAAAATAATTTTAAACGCCTTAAAACGCAATTTAAACGCGAGATAAAATACCCGGTAGTCAGTTAAATACCTGTTATAGTCTAATATATTATATATATGCATATGAATGCATGTAAGTATGTGAGAGAATGATGCATGTGTTGACCAAAGAATATAATTCCTTGCCACCTTTCTTGTAATCTTGACAAGTGTTGCATGTAAGTAAAAGGTCCAATCATAATGCAACCTACACATGCACAACTAATTCCAAGATAGATTTAAATCACAATTTCTTCAATTTCTCACTAAAGAAACCGTATATATACATTCACAACCACATTTTCAATTTTAAACCTTATTCATGAAGATCAAGTTCATTCCAAGTGATTTCCAAGTTGGTATGGAGAATCAAAAGGTGTTTTCACATGATTTCAAAGAAGAACAAGCTCCATATCATCAAAAATCTCATCAAAACCCACTAAATTTCTTAAAGGTATAAACTTTCTTTAAAAATTATGTTCTTACATTTCGATGATGATGTTGATGGAAAGTTTCTCAAATACTTGGATTTTTCATACTTAAATCTAAAACAAGAAAATGGTTTTAATAAAAATGAAAATGGAAACATATATACATATGTATATGGCCGGAATATATATATATATATATATATAATATATATATATATATATGTGTATATGTTAGAAATTGTGTTGTGATTATTAGTTGATTCTTGAATGATGTTGGTGATTCTTGAAAGACTGATGCATGTTTAATCGAGAAGGTTTTTATGAAAGTTCTTGTGGTTTGAAATGATTAAGTAGAAAATGTCAAAATTTTTAAGTATATAGGGTAAGGTTCATGCGAGAACCACCTTTATTGCGAGAACCGCAAGAACCAATGTGAACACAACCTAAAATAGCTAAAAAAACCTAACCCTCACCCCCCCCCCCCCCAAAAAAAACCTAACCCCCCCCCCTCTCAAGCTAAATGCTAAAAACTAAAACCCCAAAAAAACCTAAAAAAAACCTAACCCCCCCGAACCCCCCCCCCCCCCACAAAAAAAAAACATAAACCCCCCTCCCCCACCCCCCCTTTTTTTAATATTTTTTATGTTAAAATCGCTACTTTTAGTAGCCAAAATTTTTTTTTTTTGCTACTAAAAGTAGCGATTTTTTTATAAAAAATATTAAAAAAAAATTTGTGCGTTTTTTATTTATTTTTAGTTGTGTTCACATTGGTTCTCGCGGTTCTCGCAATAAAGGGTGGTTCCTAACGGATCTTTGTCCTATATATATATATATATATAAGTGACCGCTAAAATGAGAACCATCTCGAGTTGTAAGAACCGTGAGAACTTTTTGATCCGGGGCGAGGTGGACTAAATTTTTTTTCATAAACGTAGATGCGTGTATTATAAATAAATTTGTAAAAAAAAATTCAAAAAAAGAATGTCGTGTGTGTAGTTTTGAGCACCACAAGTTTGTGTTTACAGGTACCGTAAATTTTCCGGTTAAATTTACGGTACCCGTAAACACAAACTTGTGGTGCTCAAAACTACACACACGACATTTTTTTTTGAAATTTTTTTTTACAAATGTGTTTATAATACACGCATCTACGTTTATGAAAAAAAAATTTGGTCCACCTCGCCCCGTACGGTGTAGTTCTCACGGTTCTTACAACTCGAGGTGGTTCTCATTTTAGCGGTCCCCTATATATATATATATATATATATATATATATATATATATATATATGGCCGTAGGTATATACATGTATATATATTGAAATTGTGAGTTTTGTTTGATGATTCTTAAATGCGCAAGAACATGTTATATGCATATGTTTGATGATTTGTGTGTGATGATTTGTGTGTGATGATTTAGTGATTGAACAAGAAATGAGATAAAAAAATGTTTCATATGTTATATAAAATGAAAGCATAAGATTTAATAATCTTGGCTATGATTATGAAGTCGATGTGCTTAAAATGCTTGTACATGAACATGTAGGATGATTTAGTGATCATCATAAAATGGAATTGTTATGATAAGATAAATATTCATTTACATCAGTAAATGAACATATAAAATAAAGCTATTTGATGTATTTTGAAGTTACAAAAATTATGTCATAACTTGGTAGCTTTGCATGTTGTACTATAGGCTTGAAAAGTAGTAAATCAGGTGATATTTGCATGATTTTGTGCTATTTATGATACAACAACCCTCCTAAAACCTTTAAAACACTCTAAACGTTCATATTATATCCTGAATATACATAAACGGTCTTAAATAACCTTTATATTAACAAAAATCAACAAAAGCAAGTAATAATCGTCACTTGCGGGCCGCGACCCGGTCCTCCAGGTCTGTAGCGGGGTACGAGGGCCTTTGTTTGCTGGACACTCCATTGCGCCATGTGTCCTACTGCGTGTCGAAACTAGTGTGCTAACTAGTCAAAGCTAGGACCTAGTTTACCTCACTAGCGGGCCGCGAGAGTGTGAGCGAGATGACTTGCGGGGCGCGAGCCGCCCTATGTCAGCCCTATAAAAGGAGGCCGAGACCTCAGTTCTCGGTGCTCATTTCTTTCTTTCTCTCTCTAATTCTCTAATTGGCGTAATACTCGGGAATAATACCCCTAAAAAAGCGAAGCTCTGTCTCGTTGTAAGTATTATAACCCCGATCACGTATTTGTTACCCTACCCGATTGATCTAGGGCTCCATAACGCTTGACAAGGCTCTGCCTAACTCAGTTCGTTGGAGTTCTGTCTCGGTAGTATGGCTAATGTGATTTGGGTTATCTTACTAACACGTGTGCATTGTTTAATTTTTAATAGATAATAACCAGGAGAATCCCCAAGAAGCTATAGTATTATCTAAGTCAGCAAAGTGAGTACATTCACTTTTTGTGAGTCAAATTGTTTTACCAAAACCTCAAAATATTTCCAATTATACTTAACAGTGATTGAGTCTATGTGTTCTACAATTACTTCCGGTATGTGGGGTTTTGTATACAATACTTGTAATCCGTTACTATTGGACGAGGAGTTAGCCAATGAGTAACATGACCACAGTTATGGAACTGTGGAATCAGTTAAAATGATAAATACTGAATGAGTAAATTGGTAGATATAAACATTGTAATCGCTGTTGCTCTCAATACTGTAAAGTTATAAAAGCTTGTTTTGATTAAACTAGGATGCACTCGCCAGTATTTCTTGCTGATAAAATATTTTTAAACGTGTTTCAGGTAACTTAATGTGAAGCTAATAGAAGCCAACTGGAGAGCACTGAAGGCTTAGAAAAGTGGCTATAACAGTTACCTAAATTAAAGGAGATTTTACTTTCAATAATTAGGGTTTATCCCTATAAATGTATTTTTAAACGAAACTTGGGTTTTATCCCATTTAGTTATTATTTATAAAAGTTGGTGTTTGAAACTCTGATACTATTTCCTAACTACGGTCCTGATGTATCATTTCCACTGCCAAATTAATAAACACCTATACCTCCGGCTCTGTGTCTCGTGGCTCCCGCTCCCGGGGTAGGGGTCGGGGGCTACGACATATGAGACCTTCATATATATGATTAAGATTATTGTTTTGATCAGTATATAGTATATGTTATGTTAAAATATCAAGTCGTGATGATTTGGGATGGTTACGGTAAAGTTCGGTACGAAACTATGCGTTAAAAATGGTAAAAATCGGCTTTTTAAGTGATTTTTACAAAACTGTTTTAAATCTGATTTCAAACTGATTTTATATGATAAATATAAGTATTTTAACTTATATTAAATATTTTTGGTGTTTGGTTGGTCATACGTGACTTCCGACGCCCAAAAACGCTACCGAAATGGTAAAATACGCATATTTCAACGTACGCGAAAACGGGATGTTCAAGAATGAAATTTTTTGTGTTATGGATTGATATGTGAATATGAATATGTGTAATGTGATTTGCTAAGTGATTTCATGATAATATGAAAAGATGCTATGTTTAGACGTTTGTGCGGTAGAAACGGTAAACTAGATCAGAAATCGCATTATGTGTGAAAATTTGTGATTAACATGAGAAATGTGTTTAAAGTGACTTGATGAGTTATTTGATATATATTAAGTATTAAAACATGATATATATATGTGTGAAATAACGAGATACATGAATTATGATATATATATATATATATATATAGGGGAAGGTTTAAGTGAGAACGCAAAATATTGTGAGAACCGTGAGAACAAATAAAAAAACTGCGAGAACTCGGTCAAAAAACAATTCAAATTCAATTTTTTTTTTCTACATTTATCATTATTATTCGAATACAATGTTAGAATTTTAATTTACACGTTTAAATTTACGTGAATTCCTAAATAAAGAAAATTTACACATGTGTAAGTTTGTCATTTACAAATGTGTAAATCTGTTATATTTACACATGTGTAAAAAATCTAAAAAGAGTGATTTTGAAAGGAGAAATGAATTATTTGATGTTTTAAATTCTTTTTTTATGTTGTATCTTAATTACAACTAGGTTAATTGTATTAAAAAAATTTGTTTTGATTGGTTTTTTCATTCATTCTCACGGTTCTCGTAATATTTAGCGTTCTCAAGATAACCCTCCCATATATATATATATATGTATGTATATATATATATATACATATATATATATATATAGATTTCTATTGAATATGTCCATACTTATGCATGTAGATTACGAAGCGTAACTCGTAGATATATATTGTGAATAAATAGAGATAATAAAAGGTGACATATAAAATCGTTCAAAATGCAAAAATCTTAATAAATATATATATGAACATATATATAGGGTAGGGATAGTGTACATTAATTCAGAAGTGTGAGAAGTGTATTATAACACCATATATATACCGTATAACACTATGTAACACCATACAACGCCATATAATACTATGTAACACTATATAACATTATATAACAATATATAACACTATACATCTATCATAGACATGCTATCAGACAAAATATAGTGTTATATTTGTTATATAGTGTTATATATTGTTACATTGTGTTATATGGCGTTATATGGTGTTACATCGTGTTATACGGTGTTTATATGGTGTTATATAGTGTTATATATAGTGTTATAATACACTTCTCACACTTCTCACACTTCTGGATTAATGTACAGGGTCCTCTACCCATATATATATATATATATATATATATATATAAATGCCAACATAATCAAAATGAAGACTTTTCGAGAATATCTCAAAGATATGTGAAAATTCTAAGTATCGGATAAACTTAATTGTCTGTAATAATTGGTCAGTAAGTCGTTCGTATTTAATTTAGGACGAATAAACCAATTTGAGGGATTACGATAATATAAAACGCACCCAAAGGTGAGTATCACTACGTCCCCACTTTTTACTATTTTATGGACTGTTTTGGGGGAAGAACACGTCGTTAAAAGAATGTAAATATGTTTTTGTGTATAAAACATACTCTTGAATAAATGTGATTTAGTGAGTGTCACAGAACCCCGACTGTTTTCGGGGTAAAGAACACGTTTTTAATGAATATATGTTTTCATATAAAACATGATTTCAAGTAAATGTATTTTAGTAAGAATTCACTAAAACGTCATTTTACCATCATACATAATGTTTTCAGAGAAAAAACATGTTATTAAAAGCTAAGTATATGTTTTTATATAAAATATGCTTTTAAAATTATATAAAAATGTATTTTCATCGAGAATACTATTTTTAGAGTATCATAATTCGTATATGAACTCAAAAGATGAATGACTTAAATTGTTTTCCAGAAAAAAAGTTTAAAATGTATCAAACTGGTTTCGGGGAGGAAACAGGGTAAATTGATGACGTTATGGGTTTAACGATCGTGAAGATTTAAAAATGAATTTTAAATCTAAGTTGAGACAAATTGTTAGGATCCCAAGTGTGCAGAGGGATGGTATAAGCTCGCATAGCGTGGGCGATACTGTGATTTGTACAACGCCAAATATTAAATTGTTATTCAGTAGCTTATATATAAACGTTGCAATTGAGGACATGCATTAGATGCATCATAGTCGTTTTAATCACTTAAGTCATATACGCGTGGAATCGTTAATAGATCTATTAGGTTGACACCCCGTCGTGATCGGTTGCTCCGATCTACATAGCGACAAATTGGCATTCTTGAGTTGTCTAGAATTGATTAATCCCTCTATTTTCTTTATATAGCTCGTAATGTCTTGCAAACATACGAAACCGAAAACATAACGAAAATTTAATATTATTTAATCAAAGTCATGAGTTTAAGTCTTCATCGGAAAAAAGGCTTGCGGAGCTATTTCGGATGAAACCTTCCATGACATATGATATGAAATAGGGTGCATTCCAAATTTCAAATCATATTACAATGACATTTTTATATGAAATAGGGTGCATTCCAAATTTCAGATCATAATACAATGACATTATTTTTATTAAAATGAATGTCTTATTTTAAACACATGAAGATGTTTTCAAATATGTAAATGTTTACAGACCATTAAAGGGTCAAATAAGGAAGTTTTCCTTGAAAATAAAGCATTACAAAATTTTATGTGAACTCACCTACCTTTGTGTTGACACTTGATTTTTACGTGTTCTTCAGATACATGAGTTCGGCTTCGGGATTTTGGCATATCTTGTGCTAGTGATGCTTGACGTGTTTAAAATATTTTGGACATCTTTTAAATACTAAAATGGGACCGTGTGTAATTGAATTCATAAGGACTAAAACAATTAAGTTGTAATAACGGACTGTATTCGAACTTTAAACTTTAGAGTCATGCTTTTAATAAGTATATTTCCTAAATAAACAATGCATCGTTCACCAAATATATTTATGGGTCCCAACCTCTGTCACCGCCACGTTTGTATTTCCGCTACGACGATTTTGGGTGTGACATGTCACCCCATCCTTGCCAGTAAAAGGCTTTGGGATGCAAGCTGAAAAGTGCTTGTATTTGAACGAAACAGGCTTGGGTTGCTCAACCTTTGAGTCAACAGAGGAGTTTGGAGTAGCGGTGTTGATCTCACTGATGATCTTAGGAACAACGCGTGCTATCTGGTTAGCCGTGAATGCCATCATCTTCTTTTGGGTGTTGGTCTTTGACTTCTTGGTTGAGTTGGAGAGACGTTGAGAAGACATCTGAAGATTCAAAACAAGGAATGGATGAGACTTGATCATAATGTTTTGTTTAAAGAAATTTGTTTTCATGAATGCATCACATAGCATATAATGTTCAATTAACTTCACATAGTATAACATGAATTTCACATAGTGTAACATAGATTATGAAAGCATCGTAAATTTATTTTGTTCATGAAAGATTATTATTGTTTTTAGATTGCAAAGGTAGTGCGTATCGTGTCTCCAAGCATGAAATGATATAACGTACAAATGTAAAACACATTAAAATTGAGATAGCTTAAAAGAGATTTATCGTAAAAATTTGGATCATCACGGAACGTAACATAAGACTATTCCAAAGTAAATCGAAGTCCTCTCGAATTAGGGAAACGTGCTTTGGCCTAATAGACACATACTCTGGTCGAGGAGCGATTAACGGTATGTGTCCTTCCAGTTACTACACATCCCTAATCGATTAGGAAAATCAAAACTTTGGCGAGATTAAAAATCAAAGAGTGGGACTAGTTATTAAGATATGAGTTTCACCTCTAGTTTAATAACATCGTACCCTAGTGTGGTTGATACTTATCAAAAGATAAGGGTCCACTAGCATATGAAATGGATATCTCCTTCAAGATTTGGATATCACTCCTAACTTGAGGGTAGATTTCGTGCAAATACAAAGTATCGCTGAATGAATGTCATCACCAAATATGGGAATCACCCCTATTTTGATGAGTCATTTCGATTGTGGAATAAGAGTGTCGTCACCAAGCCTCCAAGTGTGTATTGTGTTAGCCTTAGGAAAGGCATGTATATTAAAAGACCAAAGAGAATAAAACAGGAGCAAGCAAGATAGAAGGCAAATAGTTTTAAACAACACATAAGGATAATGTTCCTAAACTATAGACTAGGTAAAAACATTCCTACTTTTCCTAACTCCCTATAGTTATGGCTCTGATACCACTCTGTCACACCCTAACCGATGGCGGAAACATCGGAGTGAGACGAAAACAAATCGCTCAAAGCATCATGTGACAATATAATTTAATCATGATTTCATAAATACTAAAAATGTCATACAATACTTCAAAACATGATCAAATTGTATCAAACATAACTCAAAACATTGTTTATCTATCTAAGGTTTGTTTCTAGTCCACCCTAACTTTATTCTTCATAAGCCTCATCTTTCAACCTGCAACATGTATTAAAATAATGATCAAACAAAATGTTGGAGAGTATACAAGTTTGATACATAGCATAATAATAATAATAAAAGTTTCAATGTGCTCATATCCAACATGAATAACACACACAAGTTACTAATATGCTGAACTAGTGTCACTATATGTCAATCCAAAGTTTCCAACGTAATCTTGACTTTCCACAATGTCCAAACGAAGGGAGTTTAACATGTTTTACTTAACAATACCCCAAGACTCAAGGGCGGTGCGTTAATCCTACATCACTATAATTGTTAACGTAGGCTTGATCAAAGTTAATGAGCATATAGACACAAAATGTATACATAGCATATGAGATTAAAAAGTATCACATGTTTTCATGTTTAAATGTGGATAGAGTGTGATTAAACTAAGTTTCAAGTGTTGCGTGTTTTGTACAACATACATGTTGCACTTAAAGTGATTAAAACTAAAATGGGATCGAGTATATTCACAGTTTTGCATAGGGTTCCATGAAAACCGAGGGTGGAGTTGATGAAGTCTCGAGCTTATGCTGAAATGGTTACATGAGAGTATAAGGTTACTGATATGAGGGAGTGTCGGATCAGAATGTTTAAAGTGTGCGAAATAAAACTAGTTAAATGTTCAACAGTCCATTCGGACGGATGGGCTTTTCGGTTAACAACGGACCGACTGATTTCAGTATGAAACGAACAGATTTGGTTATTAAACAGTAAGATAAATGATTTGAACAGTAAATAAAACGTTCTTATATAATAACTGATGTTAAACAGAAGGAAAATGATTCGGTGTGATAGTAGAGTCCATTCGGACGGATGGGCTGATAGTGTTGTGGAAAATTTTAATTTTAAACTAATTTTATTGAAAACGTCGAAGTATTCATTTAATTTATTTATTTCAGTAGATAAAACATTAAATTAGTGACAAACAAGTGTGAAAACAGAATTGGAAATCAAAATAGAATATGAAGAAGAAGTCCATTCGGACGGATGGACACAGTCCATCTGTGCGGATGCACTGTTCTTGAAGAAAACCTTGTTTGAACCATCAAAACATATCATTTCTTGATGGAAATTAATCCTAATGCAGGCCCTTAACTATGAAATGAGTTAAGGGTCTGATGGATTCCCGATTCCACCAAGATTGTGTAATAGTTGACAAAGAAAGCATAATTAGGTTGTAAAATGTTGTAATTTTTTATGACTTGATTCAATCCCGATTGAGTGATGCTCCATAACAGTTTTCCCAAGCAAAACGAGTGGAAACCATCTTCGACATAGTTAGAGTCAAAGGTTTTGCAAAAACGTGCAAGAGTGTGTGATTTAAAATACAAGAAATGAAATGAAATGGAATAAGAAAAGAAGGGAGAGAGTTCTTACAAAGCTTCTGATCGCAACAGAGATTCTGAGAGCATTTGAAAGTAAAATGGCGAATTGGAATGAGGGGTCAAGGCCACTATTTATAGATTTGAGGGAACCTAGGGTTTCCTAAAGTTTCAGACGGATGCGCTAAGTCTGGATGGGCTTAGTCACGGATGGGCTCATTCGGACGGATGGGCCTGTTTCACCATTTTTTTTTTCCAACTTGATTATTTTACATGTTTTAATCCGTTTAACAAGTGTCAAGCATCAATGTGAAATTAAGAGTCAAGAATCAAGCATAATATGAATAAAGTTTGCACATAAGTCTAACAAGAATAACACGAATATGAATAAAACAACTTTGTTTTCATTATGATCAATAGTCTCAGATTACAATTGTTTCGAAAACAGAATACAACAAGAGTACAAGTCTTTAAAAATAGAAGGTACAACAAGACTTGCTAAAATAAGAAAGATACAAAAATGCAAAGCGTTACACTATACCCTTGAACCTAGAATTTTTGGATGCACTGCATTCGTCCACATACCTAAGTCACACAGAACTAAACTCAATCCATGTGCTAAAAATGTGTCTTTGTTGGGTATGGAGTAGATAAAAAGGGATACTGATGCTATAATCCGAAAACTCGACACATGTTCACCACTATGAACTATGATTTTCTTGAAATTGAGTATTATTATGCCTCCCAACACACTGGTCAGGGGGAGAGAGAATGTCTTGACACACTGAGTTGGTTGAGATATGTGACATATGAAGAAGGTTGCCACCAAAGTACCAAATATGAGTCTCCTTCCTCCACACATACAGAAGACCCGACTGTCAGTGTCACCCAAGAAACTGCTCCCAACCGGATATCCGAGGCCAGTAATACTCAACTAGAACTTGATCCAAATACTCCACCTATTAATGGTGGAGAAAACATTACGAACGAAACAACAGAACAAGATGACCGTATATAGGAGCAGGATAACTCTTCTATATAAGAAGGCACCTCGGGAAGATATGAGTTGCCACCAAGAGCAAATCGGGGAGTCCCACCTAAAAGATATTCTCCAGAAAAGGAGTATCGGGTATGTAGATATCCTATGGCTAACACAGCCAAAGGAAATCTATCTAGGGAGGCCAAAGCTTTCTCTTCATCGTTGTATGCTGAAGAAATTCCTACCAATACAGAACAAGCCCTGAAATCAAAGCATTGGAAAGATGCAGTGGAAGAGGAGATGAGAGCCTTGAAAAAGAACAACACATGGGAGAAATGTGTCTTGCCATCAGGAAAGAAGACAGTCGGGTGTCGTTGGGTCTTTATAATTAAATACAAACCCGATGGTACGGTTGAAAGATATAAAGCCAGGTTGGTAGCTAAAGGCTACACTCAAACGTACGGGATTGATTACTCTGAAACCTTCTCTCCAATAGCAAAGATCAACACAATCAAAGTTCTCATGTCTGTAGCCGCAAATAAAGAATGGCCTCTTCACCAGTTTGATGTAAAAAATGCTTTCTTGCACGGAGAACTAGAAGAAGAAGTTAATATGGAAGCTCCACATGGATTCACAAATAATTTTGGAGAGAAGGAAGTATGTCTTCTAAAAAAATCCCTCTATGGCTTAAAACAGTCTCCCAGAGCATGGTTCGGAAGATTCACCTTAGCCATGAAAAATTATGGGTTCAGACAAAGTAACTCTGATCATACACTGTTTCTCAAACAGATGAACAATTTCATAACCTGTCTAATAATCTATGTTGATATAATCATTACAGGAGACGACTATGAAGAAATCGCCAAACTAAAGAAGAACTTATTTACAGAGTTTGAAATGAAAGACCTAGGGAGACTTCAATACTTTCTTGGAATTGAAGTTTTAAGATCAAAACTGGGAATCTTCATGTGTCAGAAGAAGTATGTTCTTGACCTACTAAAAGAAGTCGGTATGATCGATTGCAAACCAGCAGATACTCCTATGATTGTGAACCAAAAGCTTTATATGGAAGAAAAAGCAGAACTACCTGACAAAGAAAGCTACCAACGAATGGTAGGAAAACTGATATTTCTCTCACACACCCGACCCGATATAGCATATGATGTAGGAGTGGTAAGTCAGTTTATACATCAACCCCAAAGTGCTCATATGGATGTGGTCTTAAAAATTATAAGATATCTCAAAGGGACAACTGGCCATGGAGTCTTGTTTAGACCCAATGGACATCTAGAAACTCAATTGTACACCGATGTAGACTGGGCAGGAGATAAAGGCAATCGAAGATCAACGTCGGGATACTTCACCTTGGTTGGTGGAAACCTTGTTACTTGGAGAAGCAACAAACAAAAGGTAGTGGCTATTTGCTGAAGCGGAATTTATAGGGATAGCAAGGGGTTTAACCAAAGTACTATGGGTACGAAGACTCCTAAGTGAGATAGGATACCTAACTCAAGAAACTACTAAGGTTATAAGTGATGATAAAGCAGCCATCCAAATTTTAGAGAACCCAGTCCAACATGATCGAACAAAGCACATAGAGGTAGATGTAGATCGACATTTCATCAAAGAAAAGTTGGAAGCCAAGATCATCACACTGTCATTTGTTCGATCAGAAGATCAACTTGCTGACATTTTAACAAAATCTGTTAATGAAAGTGTCCTACACCAATGTGTAGACAAGTTGAATTTTGAAAATACCACTATATAACTTGAGGGGGCGTGTTGAAAATACCTTATAATTAGATGGGATTCAAGGGATCAGCGAGATAAGCTCTCATTCATATCATATCCCTCGTTTATAGGGCTGAATATATGGTTTCTATTTCTTCAAGAGTTACAGCTACAGACAGCTATATTTCTTTATTTAGATCATTGTTTCAATAGTATAAATAGAGGTTGTTATCCTCTGTGTAAAATCATCATAAACCATATATATTTCAATAAATACAATTTCTCTTAGTTCTCTATTGTCAATACATACCAAACCTGGCATATGTAACCAAGTAAACATTAAAAAAATCCACAGACATTACATAAAAGAAATAACATCAAAGTTGCACATTAAAATTACATCTTCCTAAATATACTCGGAACGTCTCATGTATGTTTATCTCACTTGGAAATTGAGGATCCTTAAACAAAAGGCATAAATGAATGCAAATAATACGCAAAAGCTAACCAGAACCAAAGCAACGGGGCCCATGAAATCTAACCGAAAACCATAGTGCTCTTTGATATACCAATTCATGGCTGGGTCATATGACATCCCAGGCACTTTGATCGTGTTCTCGGCATCATGGTATTGTGAAACGATGTACCCATACACACTCCAGGCTATGGGACATAACCAGTAGTACCACACCCACCACTTTGGAATCCTCTAAAATGTTCAACAACGTGTTAACTTTATGCAATAAAAAAATGATAAAAAATGGTGTTAGTGTAACTTACGGGTCTAGGGATGAAGAACCCTGAAAAGAAGTTAAAGAGCCCGTAGAATAAAACAGCTAACACGGCTGCTGCTTGCTCGTTTGGTGTGATGGACACAGTCATCAATCCGTAATATGTAAAATAGAGGAATGAAAAGAAGCTGATGAAAAGGAACCAAAAAAATTTGGGTGCTGTCCAATCGAATGACACCATGGGATACACTATCAAAGCGTAACATGCTGCTTCAACAAATACGTATGGCATCTCCACGAAAACCTAAATAAACCCTTAGTTATTAAATTTAGAAATCAATGATAAAATACATTATTCATTATAAATGTGGATATTTATTCAATCTTTGACCTGTGCCATGGCATATGGCAATGTCGAGTACATTCCAGCTGCTCTTTCTCGATAGAAGACTGTTCTTTCTGAGGCTACTACAGGTTGCGCTGTTTGGCAATTATTCATACCAATGAAGAATACTCCAGCATATGAAGCCCCGACGATTGTGGTCAAATTGCTGCTACTCTCCCTGAAGATATATAAACTCTTAAGAATTATGAAAATGATTTTAATTACATCGTCGTAACTAATGTTATGTTTAGGTGTATTAAAGTGACCTTTTTTCACCAATCTTCCAAAATGTTATCCCAATCAATAATGATGCAGCCAAAGTGAAGATATTGCGAACAAGGTTATAATCAGGATTTCTCCAATAACTCCACCACATCTTCCAAATACAAGACTTGAATTGCCCCCATAAAGATTGAGAATATTGTGATACGAAATGAAGATCTTCTGCCCCTGGAGGTGGTGTGCTTAATTCCATCACTAAATCCTTGTTCTTTCTGTGGATCATGCATACATATACGCTTCATTACCACTTAATTTGTGTTGCTTTATAATTGACATAAGATAAAAACTTAATTTGTGCTTCTTTATAATTGACATAAGATTAAAGCTTACTGGTGCAATATTGATGATTTAAAGTGCTCAGCAAAATCTATCCCAAGTCGGCTCTCTACAACACTTGAACTGACTTCTAACATCCATGTTGCTGGGTTATATTTGTCTGGAATCTTTGGAACGCCATGAATTCCCTGATTATATGATTAAATGTTTATTAACATCTTAATGTTACATTAAACTAAATGTTTCATATGGTTTCTTTTCAAAGATATCCTTGTAAGTTACCTCAAAGTAGTCTATAATATTTCTAGAATGCCTTCCTAGAGGTCCTGCATATATCATTTGCCCACCTCTTTTAAGTAGCAACAACTCATCAAAGGATTCAAAGATATCAATGCTAGGCTGATGAATGGTACAAACAACAGTTCTTCCTGTATCAACAGTGTTTCTTACAGCCCTCATAACAATGGCTGCTGCTCTTGCATCAAGACCAGAAGTTGGTTCATCCATGAAAATAATTGAAGGATTAGCAACAAGCTCAACTGCAATTGTTAGCCTTTTTCTCTGTTCTGTTGATAAACCAGTAACTCCAGGAAGTCCCACTATTGCATCCTTGAGGTTGTCTAGTTCAACAAGCTCCATAACTTCGTGTACAAAAGACTTAAAAGTAACAAACAAGATGAAATTAGCACATCATATTTCATAGTATCATATTTAACAAAAATATGCTAGCCCCTACCATCTTCTCTTCGTTATTGATTTCTTTTGGGAGGCGAAGAAAAGCCGAGTAAATCAAAGATTCATACACAGTGATATTGGGAGAATGGATATCAGTCTGCTCACAATATCCAGAAATTCTAGCAAAAGTTTCTTGTTTCTTTGGAAATCCTGATATTCGTATATCTCCTTCAATGTAACCACTTGTCTTTCTTCCTGCTAAAACATCCAGAAGTGTCGTTTTACCAGCTCCACTAACCCCCATTAATGAAGTTAAAACTCCAGGCCTAAAAGTACCAGTTACTTCGCAAAGTAACTGCAACCTGTTTTCTGTCACCCCTTGTTCTCTCATTTCCTGTTTAATCAGTTACACTTGGATTCTAAGTAAACTTAATAATGCAACTTGTTTTAGGTTTCTAAGACTAAACTAAAGGGGAAATTTTACAGGGTAGCAGTTAGGCCCGCTATGCTATATGGTACAGACTGTTGGGCTATCAAGAAAACACAAGCGCGCAAGATGGAGGTAGCAGAGATGAGGATGCTGAGGTGGATGTGTGGACACACGAGGTTAGATCGGATAAGAAATGAGGTCTTTAGGGAAAGATTAGGGGTGGCTAGCATTTCAGATAAGATTAAGGAGGGGAGATTGAGATGGTTTGGGCATGTGAAGCGGAGGCAAACGACGGCACCAGTTAGAGTAGTGGAAACTCTTACTGTGGAGGGGAGGAGAGGAAGAGGCAGACCCAAACTGACATGGGATGAGCAGATTAGGCATGATTTACTAGAGTTGCATCTTTCTGAGGACATGGTCCAAGATAGGACTTCGTGGAGGCGTAGGATTAGGGTTAAGGACTTCTAGAGGATTTTACAGTAAGGTCTTGGGTGTGTATTAGGGACGTAGGTTTTCCTATCCTTTAAGTGACTTTACCGGTGATTGCATTCTTGTGTTCATGCCCAAATGATGTTACATGCTATTATACATGCTATTATACATGATCTACATTATATTGGTTGTTGTTGTTGTTGCTACATTATATTGTGTCACACTGTTCATTTTCTTGGTTTTGGTGATTTCTTTTTTTCTATTCTTTGACGTGGTGTATTGGTATGCTGTTCGTTTTGGAGCCGAGGGTCTCTCTAGAAGCAGCCTCTCTATCCCTAGGGATAGAGGTAAGGTCTGTCTACATCCCACCCTCCCCAGACCCTATAAGTAGCTTTGCTATTTGTGGGATTTACTGGGTATGGTTGTTGTTGTTGTTGTTTTAGGTTTCTAAGTAGGAATTTAAGCTGAAAATAGGTTAATGAGGAAATGGTTTACTTGGGGCATATCAACATAATAGTTCATCTTATCAAATGACATGGAAAGTGGAGTAAATGGAAGAACCATTCCCTTCTTATGAGCCTTAGCATGATAAGAGTCTACTTGTCTTCTGTCAAGCTCTTGTGCTGTATATCCTTCTACAAAACCCATATATTGCGTTAGTAGAAAAACGTGTGTTTAAGTTTCTAAGCTTTTGTTCTCAATCTTATTCAAATTTTTCATCAATTGTATACAAGGATTAAGGAATTGTATTTCACTTAGACATGATTGTTTCAATTGTTTACTAGTACCTTTTTGAGTTTCCATCCTTGTGGTTGCTTCTTTCGATATGACTGCTTGTGGCTTTCCAAGGGCTGATTATTTAGTCAGAGAATGAGGATGGTTAGTAACCGGCACCGCTTAAAAACTATTAGTTTTTAATGACGAGACTTACGATCTAAATACATGAGAGCAAAAGTGAATAGAACGTTGAAGAGAACAACAAAACCCGCAAGAGAGGCAATACTAATCCAGAACCAACTTTCTTGTGTTGGGATATCCGCGCTTTCTAGTATCGCATGGCCCAATCGAGTTATATTCCCTGTACTCTGTTAATATCACAACATAGACAATTATTATCCTTTTTTTAAAGTTTGTGTTTTTGAATTGAGAATCAATAACTTACCATCTTGTTCATCCACCTATGCCCAAAGAACTCATTTATTGCAAGGGCTTTGAAGCCATATGACAAAGGTGATACCCAATATCCCCACTTCCACCAACCAAGAATTTCACTTTTAGGAATGAGGAAACCACCTAAAAGAACTATGGTAAGAAGTGCAAGGGTTCCACCTGTGTTTGCAATGTTCATTGTCCTACATACTCCGGCAATAAATCTAAAATATCCCCCTCCAACATTTTGGAGCATAAAAACTAAAAGGAAGTGCTTAAAGAACCTATATATAAACCATGAAATGATGAAACTCTTTGTCAGTAGTTAATAGTCTAAAAGATAAGTACTATGCAATAATATATAGTAATATTTGTTACCTGCTAGCTTCAGGGGCAAGGCCAACACCGTAATATACTATGGCCATCCAAAGAGTACTCTCCAACAAAGATATTGGTATACGAAGCAAAAATGTTGGAAGTGTATATGCCCATGGAGGGTGGAACAGAAGGTCTCTTTGCTTGAAAATGACTGGAAGCCTTATTATGGATAGGGCAATTTCAGCATAACCATTAAACATATTTAGAAGCAAACTGAAAGCAAGTGCTCCTATGTAGGCTGAACCATCTTGTTCATTCCTTGTGTGCATCCTAGTCCTAAAGAACACAGTCATTGTAGTAAACGATAATATGATAAATTGCACAGTCTTGAAAATGTAAATGGGACTATTTCTTTTGATTAGCAGCCATTCCTTATCCCATGAGGCCTTAAGCAGCTCCCTTTTAGAGACTAAGTACTTCTTGAAGACTAAAGCGGCTCTATGGCTTTGGCTCTTGTCATAAGGGATTGAAAGCTCATTCTTTAGCTTGTCGCCTATATGGAAACTCTTGAATCGCTCAACAAATTCACTGACAGGGATATATCTGTATGGTTTGCTTCTATCTGCCCAATATTGCTCTTGATCCTTTCGTGAGGTAACCTATTGTCAGGAAGATATATATCGAATGTTTACAATCTTAATTATAAGCATGGAATTCATTGTTTAATTGTAACTGGTACCTCTTGCAAGAAGTCGGAAGTGCCCTTTCGCTCAGGCAACCTAAATCCACAACTCTCAAAGAACTCTAACACGTTTTCTCGTGGTCCTTGATACACAATCTGTCCCTCTGATAGTAATATTATGTCATCAAAAAGATCAAAAGTCTCTGGAGCAGGTTGTAGTAGTGACATAAAGATTGTTGAATCAGTGAAGTGTACAATTTGTTGTAAGCACTTTACGATCTGAAATGTAGTGGAGCTGTCTAGACCTGTGGATATCTCATCCATAAACAAAGTTGTTGCTGGTCCAACAAGCATTTCTCCTGTTTTTATTTTGACGATAAACAACCAAGGTTTAAATGAATTATTATAAACACACACTAACATATGTTGAACATGTGTATTCAATAGTAATATTAAACGATAATAGTTATAAGAGGGTTCCTCAATAGTTTGTTACCTTATAGATTAATTTCTTCCTTAACTTTCGGGTTGTTTAAATAAAATATTGTCCAGTTACGATGAGTACCTTAGAATCAATTACATATGCTTATACATATACACGTACACATATGTATGTATGTGTGTACGTGTATATGTACACACATACATATAGAAAGCAGAAAGCATTTCTTTTTGTGATGACAAGAAGAACAAAATATAGCATTCAATTCTAATTCTAAAATAATGAAATGTAAGAAAATGAATCGCTATATTTCTTCATCTCTTTAGAAATTAAAAAAAAAATATTTTGTTTATATATAGTACATACATATGTGCAAGTCGCTTGTAAAATATATTACCTACACATAACCTTTACATGTATAGGAAAGTTTAAAAACTAACAAAAACAAAATATCATATGAATTAATTATTTTAGTTGGCTTTAATATTTTTAATATGCATAAAAGTAAATTTTCTAAGAAAAATATATGAACCTTTGATAAAAAAATAAAGAGTTAATTGCCAAAATCGTCCCTGAGGTTTGGGCAGGTTTGTCATTTTCATCCAAAATGACACTTTTGTACCAAATTGCCTCCAACTTTTGTAATTTTTTGTCATTTTCATCCAAACCACTAACTTAGTTTATTTTTTCTGTTAAGTTGAGTATATTTGGATGAAACTGGCAAATATAAAACCACAGGGACGATTTTGGCAATTTACTCAAACTCTTTTAAATTTCTTTTATTTAATTAATTTTGTTACATATATAATAAAAAAGAATATACATGCAATTTTTATATGAAAAAAATAATAGCTTTGTCACATAATTTTTATAAATTTTCATCCAACCACTAACTAAGTTAAGTTTTCTATTAAGGCGAATGATGTTTATAAACTAAGACATAAATTAATTTCTAATTTTTTATATAGATCAGTTTTATAAAAATAAAATCTACTTAAACCTCTAAATTTTATAAAGCTAAAATGCTGGTGACCTTATTGAAACAGGTCAAATAAAAAAATCTTATCATATGTACCAAGTTTGTAATTCATCTTCTACTCTTTTAAATTCGCTTCTAAGGAAAAACAGAAGCCAGTGCCATCCCCCCTCTATCAAACAACGTATCGTTACCAAACCTTAAAATTACCCACCAAATTGTAATTATAATGCTATGAACCAAAAGTTTCTTTACTCAAGCCACTTAGAATAAGTATTAGTTAGTTACCCTCGTAATCTTAATTAAATAAATATTTTATTTCTACCAACATATTTCTTAGGTGCTCAACACGTTTAAAAAACATGTAACGTTTTACAATTTTTTTCTATCTCTACAACTGATAAATACTAAAAGTTGTAATCGATTGTTATGTGTTGCACACCAATGACATTTTCTCTTTATAAAACTAATTTATATAAAGAAGCTGTAAATTAATTTCTATCTTAATTTATAAAATTTAAAAATCCTTCACCTTAACAGAAAAAATAAACTGAGTTAGTCATTTAGATGAAAATTTATAAAAATTATGTGACAAAACTATTAATTTTTTTTTCTAAAAACTCCATTTATATTCTTTTTTATTATATATGTAACAAAAATAATTAAATAAAAAAATTAAAAAGGGTTTGACTAAATTGCCAAAATCGTCCCTATGATTTTATATTTGTCAGTTTCATCCAAATATCTTCAACTTAACAGAAAAAATAAACTAAGTTAGAGGTTTGGATGAAAATGACAAAAAGTTACAAACGTTGGGGGCAATTTAGTACAAAAGTGTTATTTTGTATGAAAATGGCAAACTTGTCCAAACCTCAGGGATGATTTTGGCAATTAACTCAAAAATAAATTTTTAAATAATTTAGCTTTTGTTTCTTTTTATTCTCGTAATACTTTAGTGTTTAGTAATAAATTAAACCTCACACCACGTATAGAATATATCATTTTTCCAATTTTACATAAAATAAAATAAAGATTGATTGATTAATGGTAATTATTAACCTGTAGTGACTCTCTTCTTTTGTCCTCCAGAGATTCCTTTTCTCATTTCATCACCGACATAGGTGTCACGACACATATCCAGACCCAATATCTGTGTTTGTTTAACAAGAATATCATGTTATTTGTGAAAGCATCCAAAGTTTAGATAACATAAGCACAAATAAGATCATAAACATAATAGAATTTGAATAGGTAGTTGTTTCTTACTCTAAGAATATAGTAAGTAATTAAATTGCTTTCAAATCCTTCTACGGTAGTTCCTTTCATAAAAAGGTCGACATCAGCTTCTGGGAAAACTCCTGCTTGCTTCTCTCTTCTTGCAAGCTCCGCCAACAATTCTATATTTCATTGTTTAGTGTTATATATAATGCAACATTATCTTCCTGAAAAAAAAGTATTACCTATTCTTGATCCGACTCCTTGGCATCTTGCTGCGAAATCAAAGGTTTCCTTAACAGTCATTTCTCCAACATGAACATCGTACTGGCTAATGTAGGCTGCGGTCTTTCTTGGTTCAAATTCATTTAGCTTATGACCATTGTAAGTAATATCTCCTTCAACCTGTTTAGTTTATATTTAATTAGCTATGTTGGTTTAGCTAATTATGACAATTATAGCTAACAAAGAGTTCTTGTTTATGTTAATATTTATAGAGAATTTTTCTTTTAATGGTGTCATTTTAGAAGAAAAAACATAATTAGGAAAAAAGTGCTTGAGTTGTTTAATATGTAAAAGGGTTTAACGCATTGAATGAATGATGCCCTGCATAGAAAGTTTTATAATTTTACACATAGAAAGCTATGTTGCTTAAATTTATTTAAGAGAGAGAGATAGAATACAAAGGATAAACCAGACGTGAGAGCATTCACATCCCTTCCCTCAAATTATGTGAGGCAAGTTTTTATTTTATGAAACGTGGTCGTAGATGATTGTAAGTGATTGTGAGTAGAGAAGAAATAGAATGTTACTGTTCATCTAATGAATTTGATGAAACACCGTTCACATTTTATAATCTTTTAATATATTTTGCAAATGGTTATGAGTGAAAGAGAAAATTAGTGATAAAGGTATTAAAAGTATTAATTGAAAATAAGAGAGAAAAGATAGTGATTTTTAGTCTAATGTAGGGTAAAATGAGAGATTGGATCGATGTGAATACTCTCAGAATAAATGTTAGTTTTTATTTGAGTTAATTACATGGTTTGTGCATGTGAATTGTTAAAAGTAACACATTTGGTTTGGTCATTTGGTTACTACGGGCGTTTAAAGTAAAATGTTAGGGTTTTATGTCTAAAAAAGATAGTTGATTTGATAGTTAATTGAGTTATCGATTAGAAAAGAAGGGGTAAACAAAACAGATAAGAGGGCTAACAAATTAAGAAAAGAAGAGATAAAACATTTGATTGATTTAAGAAAGAAATTGCCATTAGGCACATGTCAATAAAGTAAGATTATGATTGAAATCTCCAATGGGTCAATTCGCTTCGATTGGGCTATTGCCTAAAACCAAATCTATAGCCGGTATTTTGGTTTTTAAGTTTTTGTAACTCATTGGTTTCAATTATAATCGATTCAATTAATCTAGTTATTGAAAAAGACAGTTAAGTTATTTTGGTAAAACCGTGCTACAAAAGTTGCAGGGCTAAAACTGTGCTAAGTAGTAACCCAACGATAACCAAAACCGGAAAAAAACGTAAAATAAAAACACAAATTTTTAACACCAAGTGACGTAACAAATAGATGAATTCGAATTTATACCGACACGTATTAGAAAGTAGATGTGTTAAAAAAAAACCCGATGGATCAAATGTGACTATCAAACACCGTGCTAAATAGTAAACAAACACAAAAAGAGAAAACCCGAGAGGCCAAATGTGACTACCAAATATCAAGCTAAGTAGAAACCGAGCAACGACCAAATCCACATAAAAACATAAAACTAATAAAAAAACTAAACTCGTTTAACTTTTATGGCAAAATTATAAAAATCAAAGTATTATTATAAAACCGAAAAACTCTAAAGTTTACTTTATAAAGAAAACCAAAAAAAATAAAACAAAACAAAACAACAAAAAAGACAAAATACAAATGTTACTATTCCTAATACGGCTAAAATTAAAAAGTTTTGAAAAAGTTTTATAGCCAAATCAAAAAGAAAAAAACATTACTATTACTATTCCTTATTGCTTATTGTGTTAGGAATTAATTATTAATTAATTAATATTAATTAATAAATATATATAAATATGAATATCGTTTATAATTTGACTAAATTACACACACATGACAATGTTCATATTATCACCTTTAGAAAACCTCATCACCTTTCCTCAACTCATAAAATTCCTTCTGATTTTTGGATATAAACAATCACTGGAAGTATTTTTGCTAAGCTTTTCTAAAATGGCACCATTTTTTAAACCCTAAAAAACATGTTTATATTGAGTACCTTTAAGCTGGAATCAAGCTTTCCTGCCAAAGCCAACAGAAGAGTCGTCTTCCCAGAAGATGGCGGACCCAACAGAAGTGTCATTCTGCAACATTAATAACAAGTTCATCCTTATATATATATACACACACTCAACAATATACTTACCATATATGTATTCATGTCTTAGTTTTGGTACCTTGAAGGTTTGATTATCCCTGATACATCTTTAAGAATGGTGAGTTTGGTTTTCTTAGACAGATGGATTCCAACAGAACTCAAAAGCGATTCGAGTGAATTTCTAGCAGCATTTAGTAGCGTTGGAAGCGCTCTATCACCGACGTAGCAATCTGCTTCTATGGTCACATTCTGAAACCGAACTTCTATAGTTGGTAAAGAGATGCCAACCCTGAAAGGGTTTAAAAAAGTGAAAAGTTAGGGTTTAGACAATAAATAGTTCTTATAAACAATTTCAAACGGAGTTAGATCATTCACATTGGAGGAGGCTCTAGAGAAAATAATAGAAAAAACAATAAAAACATCACTACATTGGAATCTCAATAATAAAGAAAAATATATAGAAAGTAAAATACACATTTATATTTAGATGTTTATATTCAATCCTCTATATTTATATTGTGAGTGTGTAGGAAAGAGAAAAAATAATAAAATAATTGTTTGTGAGTAAGAAATAGTGAGTGTGTAGGAAAGAGAAAAAATAATAAAATAATTGTTTGTGAGTAAGAAATAAATAGAGATAGAAAGTTGGATGTGAGATGTTTTTAAGAAATTAACAAAATTTAGAGAAAGGTGTTTTTTGCATATAAGGAGATGAAGGCTTCAATGTGAATGTTCTTAGTCAAGTTTATCATCTAGAGTAAATTTCTCTTTTCACCCCTAAGGTTTAGCCAGTTTAACCATTTCAGGCCAAAAAGATTCTTTTGACATATCAGACCCCAATGTTGCATTTTATAACGGTTTTGGCCCCTGACACTAACTTCGTTACTTCTTTGCAGTTAAGTGTAAGGGTAATTAGGTCATTATATACCTTAGAGGTTGTTTTTTGATAATTACAAAGAGTTTTCAATATTTAAGAGATTATTAATGAAATTACTCAAGTTTTTATTATCATTTCATTATTTTCAAGATTATTATTTAATAAAATACATTTTAAATATACAAACAAATATCTATTTTTATTAACCGTTTGTTTTTACAAAGTCATTTTAAAAAATTATTTTTTAACTTTTTTTTTTAAACCGTGTATGGTTTTTTAAATTGTTTCTTCTTAAACTGTTTGTTTTTTTTAATCGTTATTTTTAAAGTCGTTAGTCTTTTAAACTTTTTTTAAACACTTCATTTTATATCATTCTTTTTAAAATTGTTTGTTTTTTAAACATTTTAAACAATTCACTTTTTAAGACGTTAATTATTAAAATTAAACAAAACGACGTGTATAAAAAACAAAAAAAAAAATGGAAGATTTGAAAAAAGATGAACCATTATAATAAAACTTAGCAAAAAAAAACGTTCATTTTTCAACTTGAAATTATATCGACACATATATAAAAATGAGCACGCAAAACTCGAGATGGTCAAAATGTCATTACATCGAACTATAAAAAACTTAAGTTTATACCGACATGTACATATACATTAAAACGTAGACCAACTAAAAACGTCAATAAAAATAAGTATCAAGACGTAGTATATTTGACATGACTCATGAAATACAAAGTAACTCAAATTTATACCGTCTGCTGAAAACGTATTATTTTTAAGGAATATTGGATTTTAATCATACTAATTATTCGCCGTTGGCCGCCAATAGTCCAACCTTCAAAAATAACCACTGACAGGCACAACTATTAACATATTGGCCTCCAATGGAAGCTGACTAACAGAATCCTAACGTCGTTAGTCTCCGGTCGCTGGAAAAAACGTTTTTGGTCGGAAAACTTCCTTATGGACGGAAAATTCAACCTTTTCGTCCCAAACCTCTTAGTAACCTTATTACAGACCTTTAGGAACCATTTTCTAGTAAAAACCTCAATTATTGAGGTCGCCCGAAAACTCTGTTTTTGTCGGAAAACTTCTTTTTGCCTGGAAAACTCAACTTTTTAGCTGGAAAACTCAACATTTTCGTCTCAAACCTCTTTGTAACCTTAGATCGGACCTTTAGAAACCTTTTAATGGACAAAAATGTTTTTCCGGCGACCGTGGACTAACGGTGTTAGAAATCTTTTAGTTAGGTTTCATTGGAGGCCAATATATTAATTGTTAGGACTGTTAGTGGTTAATTTAAAGTTGGGACTGTTGACGGCCAACGGCGAATAATTGTGATTATTAAAATCCAATATTCCTATATTTAACATGATTCATTTTTGAAAAATGTTATGTTGAAACATAAGCCAACTTAAATTTATACCGACACGTAAATAAAAAATAAGCACTTAAAACTTGAGGGGGATCAAAATGACATTTTACAAGAATTTAGAAAGTTGATGGGGTGTATGACAAATTCTGAAACTTGAGAAGGATGAGATGCAAAAAAAAAAAAAAAAAAATTGGTTTTACTGTAGGTAAGTAATCAACCAATTATGTATATAATAATTTGTCATCGTGATTCCTATGTGCAAAGAGATTTGGTTTTCAATTATTCAATTTCAATACACGCAAGTTATTATTCATAGTACAAATTTTCAGTGTTTTTCTATAATTCTTTCACACCTTTAAGACCACTTAGCTAGCTTAATAAACAACCATTGGGTGTCAGCCCAATGGCCACCTGCCCGCATTCTAACCCGGAGGTGGCGGGTTCGAGTCCTATGGCTCGCTCCCAATGCCCCTACGGTAGCGGATTTACCCCAGACTCAGGCTTGCAGGGTGGCGGTCTGCGAGGTGGTATCACCTTGGCGGTTGGGAGGACCGTGGAATATCCCCCCTAGCTAGCTTATATTACTAAAACTTAATACACAGACAATCAGTTTCAATAATCAATTCCAAAACGAAAAAAAAAAAAAAGATTATGGAGGTAAAGGCTAGCTTACTTATCAATACGATCTCTGAGCTTTCTCAAGAACCTGCCATTATCTTCTTCAGTATCCTTGAAGATCTTGTCAATGAAGTTTTGATGAGCTTTCGCGTCGAGCTCTCCTACGTCTACTAGTAAAGTATCAGATGGTGTTTGCCTTTGTAGATCATGAGCTGAAAGGTTGTTCTTGAAGATGGTTGTTCGTATGCGGTTGTATGTTGGCAGTTTCTCCAAAGCAGCCCATCTCAAGGCCTCTTCGTCCGCCACAGAGCCGTGGCTGCTCCGCCCATGACTGCTGCTCACGGAGAACACAGCATCAACTCGCCTACTCACACTTCTACTAATGCTTCTCATAATACTTCCTCCATGAGTTTCCTCCATGGTCACTCTTCACTTTCAGAACAACCAGAGTTTAGCTTTGCTTGTTATCACTCATAATGTGACTAGCATTGTTAACATTGAGTGGCTATTTAACAACTAAAATTCTTTTTGTCGTGCTTCGTTTATTATTTTATTTTCTGGTTTGTTTATATCACCACATTATTTTAAATTATAGTTGAAAATTCAGGCTTTAACAATAAATATTTTTAATTGAGAATTCAGACTTCAACTAACTTTACAACCCATTATATAATACGGACACATTGGAAAAAGATGAAAGTGTCAGAAACAAGTTAAGTAGAAGGAATATAATTTTGATTAGTTTAGAGTTTATCTATAGCCTCCGATTTTGAATTCTGACTTTGAAGATATTGAGCATCCCAAAATTAAGTGAGGAAGGTTTTTATTTTATAAAAAGTGATTATAGGGAGTTGTAAGTCAGCGGCGGATCTAGAAAATCCGCCAAGCCGTAACGTTTTATAAATAAGCCGTAACGAAATCGAAAAAACCTCAAATTTTTCCAAAATTTACACTAATTTTTCCAAATTTTTCCGCGCCAAGCCGTAGCGGGCGTTGCCCCCCGGCATAAGGTAGCTCCGCCACTGTTGTAAGTGATTGTGAGTAGAAAAGAGAGAAAGTTGAGAGGGTAAAAAAACCTGATAAACCAAATGTGATCAGCATACACCATGCTAAAACGATCAAATCCGGAAAAAAACGTAAAAAAAAAATTTAATAAAAAATTTAAACTCTTTTAAGTTTATTATGTAAAGCAAAAAAATATAAAAGAATAAATCACAAAAGACAAAAAGGTACTATTCATTTAAGTGATATAAATTAATACATATATATATGAATTTGAGATGACATTTTTCACCATTTATATATCTTTAATATATTTTGAAAATGGTTGCTAATGAAAGAGAGCGAAAATACAAACATAAAGCTATTAAAAAGTATTATTTAATTGAAAAGAAAAAGAAAAAGAAAAAGAAAAGATAATAATTTTGGTGTAATATACATTAAAAAAATGGGAGGTTGGATGTGAAAGCTCTTAGAAGATTCACATCCCTTCCCCTATTTTTATGTATTTGGATTGTACATATTATAAAGAGTTAACTTCTGTTTTGCTCCCCGTGGTTTGGTCGTTTTAAAAGGTTTTGTCTCAATCTTTTAAAAATAGCCATTTTCCTCCTTGATCTTTCTAACTTATCACAATTTTGCTCACCGCCTCAAACTCAGTTAAAAGTACGGGTATTTTAGTAATTTTACATGTAATCATAAGGGTATTTTGGTAATTTACAAATAAGCACTTAACTTTTTATTTTAATATCAAACTACCTACCACAAACTTTATCCTCTCTCTACCATCCCACCATAAAAATTATCAGCCATCAGACACCAACTACCCTAGATTTCGGTCCACCCAACCACTATTGGCCACCCCAGATTTCCGGCCATCCAAAGACTACCCACCATTTGTCTTTCTATGCATCTCTCAGCTTCCCTTCTCTCAAGAACGCTCTCAGATCTTCCTTTCTCTCAACAACTTTTTCAGATATGAAACTAAATCGACGCCCATCATCTTCTTCACACACAGATCTGGTGATGTCCACAATTCACACACACAAATCTGAAACCAAACCGTCGATGATAAAGACGCAAGTGAGAGCCATTTATGCTTGAACAAAACTCAAAAACTCACAACAAATCTGGTGATACTCAAAATTGTGTTGTTGGATAGTTAGGGTTCAATGTTCAGGGGTTCATTATCATCACTAAAACCCCAGCCAAAACTCTAAAACCCTATCCATCATCGTCATTGCAGGCGCTAGACACACCATTATCATCATTATAGTTGTTTGTGTTGTTGGATGGTTAGGGGTTTGATCTTCACATCTTGGTTTTAGATCTAGAAGTGGTGACCGGAACAGATCTGCTGGTCTGATGGTTGGGCTCGTGTGTGTGTATGTGAGAGAGAGATAGAAACAGAGAGAGATATAGTAGAGGGTGGTGGTGGCGGCACATGGTGGTGGTGGTCGGTTTGTGGTGAAAAAATCAATGAAGAAGATGGTAGGTTTATTATAGAGAGAGATAGAGTGGTTGTGATTATAGGTAGTTGCGGGTGGTGGCGGAGGCTGATGGTAGTTGAAGGTGGTGGTAGTTGGTAGATGTTGGTGGCAGGTGGTGTTTGGTGGTGGTGCTAGGAGAAAGACAGATTTGTGTATAGTATGCATATATACATAAGTAAGAATACAAAAATGAATTAAAAATAAAACAAAAAGGATAAAAAATTTGGATTGGAAAAGACTAAAATGCCCTTATGTGAGGGGCACATGATCAAGGTTTAACAATGGAAATGGATGTCGTTTGAGGCGGGTATCGAAATGGTGATAAGTTAGAAAGATCGGGGAGCAAAATGACTATTTTTAAAGGATTGGCGCAAAACGTTAAAACGACCAAACCACATGGAGCAAAACAGAAGTTAACTCGATTATAAAAAGTGTTGTGAGGGGTTGTAAGTGGAACAAAGAGAAAATGTTACTATTCATATGTATATCTGAGGAATATTGTCCACCCTCATTATTTTTTTAATATTTTTTAAAAAATAGTTGTGAGTAAGGAAAGAGAGAGTAATGATAAAGGTATAAAGAATATTATTTAATTGAAACTGAGAGAAAAAAGTAGTGATTTTTAATGTATATAGAAATGGAGATAGGGAAAAGAATGTGAGAGAACATTCACATCTCTTCCGTTAAATTTTGTGTGTTCTTTATATTTTAAGAGTTTGCTTGTACTTTTTTTAATGATATTATTACTATTACTAGGTTATGGATCCGTGTATTACAGAATTGTGTGTGTGTGTATATATATATATTATTTATAAATCTCTCAATACATCACATGTCTGAAATTAGACTTTTACATATGATAGTGGAAACGATCAATTAGAGTCGTATTTTGTCGAAAAGATTCAACTGAGTAATAAAATGTTCTTAATCGTTTTATTAAAAAGAAATCTTATATCATACTTTTAGTAATATGTTTTCGCTACTCATAAATAATACATCAAACATTACAAAATGTGTATATATATAAAAATAGAATGCACAAAAGGTGTTGAAACGTTGGCCTAATATGACACAAATCCTTTCGACCCGTAAAAAATCACCTGTTTTGACATGTACCCGTTACAACCTGAAAAGAAGGAAAAATAAAATTCAAACACTACCCATTAAAAAAGAAACAAAAATCATATTACAAATATGTGATTGACCCGTGTAGTTCATAATATTCACCTTAAAGATAAATTATTGTGAAATACAAGAATAAATCGAAAGCCACACTACACCTTAAAGATAAATTATTGTGAAATAGAAGAATAAATCGAAAACCACACTAATTAATATGTGGAATATGAAAATTATAGATCATATGAAAAAACTTAAGCATAATTATTCATTAAAGTATTAAAATCATAGGTTTAAAAATTATACATAACTTTCGTTAAAAAAAGTTGAAGTATTCTTTTAATAAAAACTTTAAGTATTTTTTAACCATCAATCTTGAATTTTAATTGATACTAATAGCATAATATTATTAATAATAATGAATTAGAATTAGATATTAATTAAATAATATTAATAATGATTTGAAGAAGAAAATACCTGTGGCATTAGTTGGAATTTTGAATATGAAAATGACATGTGGCATTAGTTGTAGTTTTTTGTTAGAATTAGATGTCATTTGAAAGCATATAACCTGTTTAATGTCGAATGAATTAGTAAGTTATGTTCGAATTTTGTGTTAATTGGAGATAATATAAAAAATAATGGAATTATTGAGTCGTAATGTAACCAATCTTGCGTTGCCGGGATATTCGCGATTTGGTCGGATCTGAATTGAAGTCGTATATTTCATTTACATGTTATCGACTGCGATAAATTGAAAGTATCGACTTGGTGGTAATAACTTGATCATCGCCGGAGCTGTCGAATGTTTGGTCGGGGCTGGTGAACTGAAAAAGACATAAGGAAAAGTTGGGGGGGGGGGGGGCAATTGTAGGGTTTTCTAAAAAATCTTACACTTTGGCCCTTGGTTTTTGAATCATTTAACATATTAATTTAAATTTTATATTTTCTTTAATAAGATATATACTTCTATAGGTTTTATAAACAACTTTATAATCTTATTATTTATTTAGCTGTTTTTATAAAAACTAATAAACATATTTATTTTTTTATAAAAATAAATCCGAGACTTATATATAGGGTGGGGTTCTAGAGTGAACACTAGTGTATTTGTGAACTGAGTGAACAAATCATGGCCATTGATTTATATCATCAAATCGTAAAATACACTAGTGTATACACGTGTGTATTGATAATCAAATGCTATGATTAGTTCACTAGTATTTAGTACAAGGGGTTGTTCACTAATGAACATACCCCTATATATATATATATATATATATATATATATATATATATATATATATATATATATATATATATATATATATATATATATATATATATATATATATCTTGTGTATTGATAATCAAAGGCTATGATTAGTTCACTAGTATTCATCATAAAAGGGTTGTTCAATAATGAACATACCCCTATATATATATATAGGAGAATGATAAAATGGAAACCCACTTTAGTTGAAAAAACTCAAGAAACCCTTATAAAACCCTATGTAACATTTTTATTATTTTTTTCTAAGAGAATAGGGAGTGTAACATACATATATTTGAACATTTTTGTTAAAGAAAAACAAAAACAAAAACGCCAAGTAGTTTTTTTTAAGTGTTAAACATTCCATGTTACATAATATATATGTCAAAAAATGTAACATACAGATTTTGAAATTTTTTTGTTAAAAACTAGTCGTCACTTTTTACATTTTCTTTTATAAAAATGTTCAAATATATGTATGTTACATTCCCTATTTCTTTTAGAAAAAATAAGACGCTGCATAGGGTTTTCTTGAGTTTTTTCAACTCAAGTGAGTTTTCTTCCTATACTTCACCTATATATCTATATACATAATTGTTTAAATTACCATACTATAAATTTGTAACATGTTGGTGCTTTAGTGGGTTGTAATATAAGGTTAGGGAGTTTTTCAAAAAAAAAATGTTAAGTTTTCACTTTTAATCCAAATGTTTTCATTTTTTGCATTTTAACATCTTTGGTTTTATTTTTTACTTTTAGCACAAATTTTTCTATCTTTTTCAATTTAACCCCAACATATATTTATTTTCAACTTTGATCCCCGTATTTTTCATCTTTTGCAAATTTTTTCGTTTTACGTTTCGTTCTAATTTTGCGGGTAAACACACCGCAACGTGCGTGTGGGTTTCAACATTTTTTTGTCTATTTTTTCCCGTTTGACAGGACTGTCACAACGCGTCTATTTTTCCCTGTTTGACAGGTTCGTCGCAATGCGTGTGGTCTTAGATCGACTTAGTTATTATTTTCTATTTTTACGTTACAGTCTAATTTCTTCGCATTATCATATCGCAACGGGCATGCGTGATTCAACGAATTTACATATGCTTTTCATTCGGTGTTACTTTTTCCTTTTGGTTTATTTTGTTTTTACGAGTTTTTTTGGTGTTGTTGGTCGCTGGTAGTTGTGTAGCATTAGTGCTACTTGGCATAGTTTATGCCCCGCCGCAACGCGGGGCACTTAATGCTAGTTAGAATAATTTTGTAATTCACTAATTATATTTATTTTAAATAATAATAATAGAATATTTATATGGTTGGTAAAAAAAATCGGATATATGATTATGTAGGTGTGTCTATATAAATACACACATGATTGTATAATCAATAAAACTTGTAAATAGAGCGTGATACTTTATTGGTTATAAAATAAGAATAAGTAGGATTGCGACCCGCCACAATGCGACGAGGATTCTTTGGTTATAACTAAGTCGATCTAGGACACGCACGTTATGTTAAACCTGTCAAACGGGGAAAAAAATAGACGATTTAAAAACGTTCACCCATACACGCACATTGGATCATGTTAACTCGCAAAATTTAGAACGAAACGTAAAAACGTTAAACCAAAGACGCATGTTGCGATGTGTTAAGTCACAAAATTTAGAACCAAGCATAAAGCGAAAAATTTGCGGAAAATGAAAACTATAAATGACCAAAGTTGAAAGTAAAAAAAGTTATGAAGATAGATTGCAAAAGATAAAAAGTTTTGGGTTAGAAGTAATAAAACAAATAGTTTTGGGTTAAAAGTAATTTATGAAATACTTTTGAGTGAAAAGTTAAAAAAAAAACTTTTTTTTTTCTGGAAAACCCCCAAAGCCAACGTTACGACAACCATATGCATAACTATTTTTTATTTGAAAAACCCCCCAAAGCACACCCCGCGTTGCGGCGGGGCGTAAAACAGTGTCAAATAGTAATAATGTCACACAACCCTCATCGACCACCAACACTGACTTGACCTAGGGTATGCGTGTTGCGACAAACCTGCCAAACATGGGAAAATAGAGGTAAAAACGTTGAACCACACATGCACGTTGCGTCGTATTAACTTGAAAAATTTAGAACTATACGTAAAACGAAAATTTGCGAAAGATGAAAAGTATAAGTGACAAAAGTTGTGAAGTTAAATTGAAAATAGTGAAAAGTTTTTGGTTAAAGTTAAAAAAACAAATTATGTAGGGTTAAAATTGCAAAAGGTAAAAAAGAAAACACAGGGTGGATGGAATTAATTTGAGGTTTTTAGAGGGAATAGAATACTTTATGCAATGGATGATTCCATAACCTTGACCAACCAAACATATTGTTTTCATTCCCCCGCAATAATTCGTTCCATTTCGGTTCTCACTCCTGCAAAACAAACATACCTAAATCTAACTAGTATATTCATTCTTGTTACGCGGCGTACATTCAGCCAGTATTGGTTCTGTTCATTACGGTATCAGTACAATACTCGCATTCAGAATAGTAACTGATAGCACAAAACTAAAAATATAAAGTCGGCATACGCTCAATAAGATATTGACGCATGTTTTATGTCGATCTAAAAATATATAAAAACGAAAGCCCATAGCGCTATTATTTGATGTAACAACAAAAAAGAGTCATGTTTTCACTTTGAATACAACTTCGATTTCAATAAATTCATGGGCGAAGCTTTTAAGGGGCGGGAGGGGGCGACCGACCCCCCGAACTTTTCGCCCAGTAGTGGAGAGTATGTAATTTTTGTATATAAATTTTTGGGTATCTACGTTTTCGACCCCCCAGTTTTATAGAAATTTTTTTCGCCGGTGACTTCCGCCCTCCCGGTTGGAAATCTCAAGCTTCGCCACTGAATAAATTTACATTGAGTGTTGATAAAAAAAACCATACTTAACCGTGTATAGAAATTATTTTAAGTAAACGAAGTTATTAAAAAATCAAGATTAAATTACAAGTTTTGTCCTTTATGTATGTCCCAAATTGCAGGCGTTGTCCTTTGTCTTTAAAATTGATGAGTTTTGTCCTTAATGTTTGCAAATCTTGCACGTTATGTCCTTTAGGCCAAACCCAGTTAGATTTTTTGGTTAAAACTGATCATGTGCAAGGCACATGAGGGTATTCTTGTCATTTCATGTCTTTAGGGGCTATTGTGTAAAACAGTTTATGTTTAGGGGTTAGTTTGTAAAAAAAATAAAAAAAATTTATAAATACAAAAATCTGCCATTTCTCTCTCTCTCATGTTCTCACTCTCATCTGATCTCTCTCCTCATTCCCAGCCACCACAACCACCACCACCATCACCTCCTACAATTTCCGGCCACCTGAACAAAACCAACCAAACTTCACCCCCTTCTCGTTCATTCTCCGCCGTGAACCCCTTTGTTCAGATGGTTGTCGATCAACAAGAACATCATCGATTTGGGAGATGTCCGCCGTGAACCCCTAATCGATTGAACCAGGACCTAAACTGAAAGTGATTGTCGGCGCAGATGGTTGAACAATGATGTCCGATGCAATCGATTTAGGACTCGATCAACAAGAACATCATCGATTTGGGGGATGTGACGATAACAGATCTGAGCAAAAAAGGGGGTTTGGATTATATACCTAATAGTTATAATTCTTTTGAAATAAAGATGAAAAGAACAGGAAGTTAATATCTATTGAACACTTAACAAAAGTGTTCTGTTTTTAGGAGCTAAATGACATAATTGAAACAAATTTTGTACCTGGGGGGTCGATCTCCTTTTACTCAGAATGTTTTTCTTAGGACTCTATTGAAGATTAATAGCTATTTGATTAAGAATTTGGTAGAGTGAGATCTGATTATTTTGTTTTGGATATGAAATTTGTCTCCGTTCATTTGCTAAACTATGATATTTTGATGAGATAATGAAATTTTTTTAATTTAGCTTTGTTAGACTTTCTTGCTTCAGCATTCATAAATCATATGTTTTGGATATTTGAATTTGTTTAAAAGATGCAATAATTGTAGATTTGTGATACGCATATGGGGTTAGGTTGAACGAATATATTGGTAGGTGGGTGGCTGACGGGTGATGGTGGTGGGTGGTTGATGGCGGTTGAGGTAGTGGTGGTGGGTTGATGGTGGTGGTGGTGGTGTAAAGAGATAATAACAATAATAATAATAACAATAACAATAATAATAATAATAATAATAATTGTTTTATTTTTTAAATAATATTCAATAAATGGGCAAAAAGACTAAAATACCCTTTTGTAATTTGATTTAACCAAAAAATTTAACTAGGTTTGGCCTAAAGGACATAACGTGCAAGATTTGCAAACATTAAGGACAAAACTCATCAATTTTAAAGACAAAGGACAGCGCCTGCAATTTGGGACATACATAAAGGACAAAACTTGTAATTTACTCAAAAATCAAATTAAATAATAAACTAAAAACTAAACTCAATCACATATATAGTTTTTTCAGTTATTAAAAAATCAAATTAAATAATAAACTAAAAACTAAACTCAATCACATATATAGTTTTTTAAGTTATTAAAAAATCAAATTAAATAATTAACTAAAAAATAAACTCAATCACATATATAGTTTTTTCAAGTTAACAGAGAAATATATTAAAAGGATTTTTGTTTTAATGGTATCAAGGTGATGGATAAGACTTTGTTTTTTCATGTGATGAGGGCTCAAATCGCATTAGTCATTGATGACAAAATAATCCGATAGAAAAAAAACAGAAAAAGATATTAATTTCGAATATAATAAGAATGTTTGATATTATTCTTTTAATTTATAATTATATTCTTTTAAGTTTTAAAGGATTAAAATTTAATAGAAAAAAACTAAGATAAATTGATTACAAATGATCATAAGAAATTAATAAAAAATGTTGATGAAAAGTTAACACATGCAAACACTATCAGGGTAAAAATAAAATTTCAAAATTATTATATTAAAATAGAAAAAGCGAAAACTTTAAAATTAGGTAATAAAAAACAAAAAGCATGAAAACTTTATTAAAATTTAATCGGCATCTAATGTAATTTCCACTTTAATTAAATACTAGTTATTTTCGCCCGCGCGTTGCGGCGGGGATCCAGTGTCTGCAAAACGTGTGCCGGGAACGGCAAGCAGATACCGAATATCAAAACATAGATAAAAATGACGTGGTAACGACAGTCACTTCGTCCTAAAAAACGATTTTAAATAATCTTATTTATAATAGTAGGACCCACAAGTCTTACACGTTGGAAATTCGTTTGTTTTCAGTTCAGTTATTACGGTACTAACACGTTAAAATATGGATGAGCTCGGTACCGGTAAGGGCACCGAAAGTACCGATCCCGAAAATCATCGAAAGTAGGTACCGGCACCGAAAATGCTCGGTACGATACGGTAGGGATGAGCACGGTACCTGTTCGGTACTGAACCGGTACCGGTACTTAAAACGGGGAAAATTGGTATCGGTACCAGTACCGAATACACCGGTTGGGTACCGATACTGGTACTTACCGGTGTTTTACCCATAAATACCGGTACCGGCACCGAAAACCGGGGAAAATGGGAACCGGTACTGGTACCGAATATACCCGGTACGGTACCGGTTCGATACCTGTACGGTACCGGTATTTGAGGGTAAAAACCGGTACTGTACCGTTACCGAAAATGTTAAAAGGCGGTACCGAATCGATACAAAAAAGTACCCGGTTTGATAAATTCGGTATCGATAACGGTTCAGTACTGATACCCGATACCATTTGCTCATCTCTAAGTGATGTTATTGTTATAATATTAAAATAATAAAAACCAACCAAAAGGGAAAAAAAAAACACTAAAGTAAAAAAATTATAAAAGGAAAAAGGAAAAAAAAAAAAAAAAGAAATAAAAGAAACAAAAAGGAAAAGGAAAAAAAAAAGAAAAGTAATAGTACTGTTCATCAAGCTTCATCAATAATATGTATATAATATAATGGCCACATAGTGAATTTCTATTTACGATCGTTCTTTTTTAACATCACTGATTAAGACGTCATGTTCGTGTTCATTCATTAAGGAAATGAACACATTTACGAACACAAACAAAACTAACTAAATCAGTAGAGGTTAAAGGTCAATAGTGGGGGGAGAAGTGCTAGAACTTTATTTTTGGTAAAGCCCTAATCGTTTAACAAATGTCGATAATATTCATTGATGTGAATAATGAGAAAAAAAGGGAAATGGTGCATAAACATGATGGAAATGAGGTTTCGTATTCTATTTGTAAGGATAATAAAATAAAGAAATGTACAATAATCTTTAATGAACAATATAAATAAACGAAAATAACAAAAACATTCACGAACACGTTACCGAATGTTTACGAACGAGACCACTGTTCGTGTTTGTTCATTTAATTAATCGAACGAAATTTCTTGTTCATGTTCGTTCGTTCGTTTAGTAACGTAAACGAACTTCCCGCCGAATGATTTACGAACTGTTCGCTGAACGCTTGGTTCGTTTACAGCCTTATGTATTATAATAATAAGGAAAAACATAAACACTCATATGTTTGATGTAACCAAAAAAATAAAGTCATCTAACAAAAAATAGTCGTGTTTTCCATTTTGAATACAACGCCGATTTCAATAAATTTATATCGGGTACTGATAAAAAAACTATACTCAACCGTGTGTATAAATTATTTTGAGTAAACGAAAATAAGTTATTAAAAATTCAAATATGTACTAATTCAAGCCATGCAGATTCAGCTGAAGCAAATGAAAGAAGACGCGAAACAAAACTTATTCACACGATTCTATTTTAAAACATTAGTTCGTTAAGGTTTGGTATAGCAGTTTGAATTGGTTTTTTAAATTCTATTTTAAATGTGTTATGCATGGTTTTCTAAGAAACGACCCGTGTTTGCACACGGGTCTTACCGCTAGTACTATATAATAAAAGACACTATTTGGGGGACACTTGTCATCGTATTAGGTCATGTCTTATGAATAATTATTATTTTAGTTTAATTTCTTCTAATTAATTAAAGATAATATTCCTACTAAATATTATTTAGTTTAATATTTTATGGATAATTATTATCTAGTTTAATCTCTTATAATTAATTATAGATAACTCTCCTAATAAATATTATTTTGTTTAATCTCTTCTACTTAACTATAGATAATTATTATTTAGTTTAAATTTAATGTATACTTCTCATTTATAATATTATTTATTTGATTTTCTATATCATATAACAGATACCTATTTTTTATTTGTAATATACAAATTTACTCTTATTCTATTTGATGATGTAATTATCTCTAATAAAATTTAAACTTTTACCATATTATATATAATGCTAGACATAAAATCAAAAAAAATATTTTGGATGACATCAATAACTTAAAACATAATATAATTATATGTATAATATGCACTTTTTAATAAAATAATACCAAATAAAATAACAAATATAAAATCATTGATTTTACTAATAATAGCAAAGTCTTAATTTTTTAAATTAGTGTAAGTGCAGTTCCTGCCGGGTAACTGTCGCTTATCAGTTCCGTATTAATCAAAACAGAAGTCCAAGTTAAAGTCAACAATAATGAAGAATTCAAGACCACATGAAGACCAAGGGGAGTTTGTTAGTGCACTTTAGGTGATAAGTGCATGTCTCCCATTCTTTAGGGTCTTTATTGTACTTTTGTTGAAAGTTAGTCCCAACTTTATCCTAGGGACATTTTGTCCAAGTTTTATGTCTAGGAAAAAGGTCAGGGGTTTATGTTAGGGACAAAAGTCAGGGTTTTGGTGTAGATTGTTTGTCCGAGTATAGTCCTAGTCTATATATATGTGTTGTATAGGATTAGGGCATCATCCATGGATGAGGGATCGATCAAGAAGCTTTGTGCACCTCTCTCACTTGTTGTTCCTCCTGGTGTGCACATCCTAGAGATAGAGACTATGTGTTAGTGAGAGAAAGCTAGGGTTTAGATCTTTGTGATCTAAACCAGCTTGTAGATGATGTTTACTCCTTTGGTATGTAATCTGTGATGACTGATTCAATATAAAGGGTTCATCTTCTACGTATTTCTATCTTGTTCAATATTTTGTTCTTCATGTCTTGAATCAAGTGCAATGTTTGATGTTCGTCATCGATCCAGTGCTTTCACAGTGGTATCAGAGCATGGTTACCGATTCAGAATGGTCTAACCGCCTTCTGAATCACCATTGCTCTTGATTTGATGTTTGTTTCCGCCAAACATCTTGAAGACGTGAAGATTTTGGTCCAGATATGAAGAAATTCGAGTTGTGTTGGAGAGAACTGCTGGGTTTTGGAGATCTAGGGTTTTGATCCAAAAAGGTTTGTCTGAGTTTAAAACTCTGTGTTTGCGTTTCCGGGGTTTTGGTGAACCAGTGTGAAGTCACACTGGGGAGAGTCCGGAGATTGGTTATTGAATCTGAGTTTTACACTCTCATCAACCTACTCCGAATATTTGGATCCTCTAGTATTCCGAGTTTTTAATACTCCGAATTTTTGAACCCTCTCAAGTTCCGAGTTTTTAATCAAACTAGAGTTCTGAGTTTTGGTTTCATATTTGGTTTTAATGTTAACAGTCCGAGTTTGAACCGTCTGAGTTTTTGAACCGTCTATCTGAGTCCGAGTTTTGCAGGTTTAAATCAACATATTTCCGAGTTTTACACTTTCAAACAGTGTCCGAGGTTTTTCCTTTTAAACTGTGAAACTTATTCCGAGTTTTGAAATGTGATGATCCGAGTTTTGAAACAAGGTTTCTGTCTGAGTTTTTCAAGTTCTGAGGTTTGCCATGGTCCGAGTTTTGTTCTTGTCTACCAGTGTCCGAGTTTTATTGATAATGTGAAGTCACACTGGTCCGAGTTTTAGTTCCTACCGAGTTTCAGTCTTTGAAAACATTTCAGTTGTATTCCGAGTTTCAAACTGTTATGCCTTGTTCCGAATTTCAACTTTACACATAGTTGTATAGTTTTGTTGGTTTAGTTCTGAGTTTTCTGTTCCGTGTTTCGTCCACGTATTAGCAGGTTCAAAATGTTTTCGACTTATTGTGTTGGTTATATGATTTAACAGTCCTTTAACCGTCCGAGTCTACACAGTTCCGAGTCACTGGTTCCGAGTATTCAATTCAGTTCCGAGTTTTACTCAGCTCCGAGTTGTATCAGTTCCGAGTTTTGAGTTTTGGACGTTTCCGAACTTTAGTCACATGTTTAAACTGCAGGTCCGAGTTTTTGGTTCAGTTAAACTGTCCGAGGCTTAGTGGGTTCCGAGTTTTGTCCATATATTACTGTACAAATTCTAATATGTCCGAGTTTTTAAGAGTTTTGCAACAGTCCGAGTTTTGCATCAGTCTGAGTTTCAATGTTACCAAGTTTTAATCCACAATACAGTTAAGTTGTATCTCCGATATTTTGTTAAGTATCCGAGTTTTAGTGTGTTCAAATGTGGTTTCAATTGACTGTCCGGGTTCAGGATTTGATTCTAAATTTGATTAACTGTGTGTTCAAGTTATGATCAGTCATTTTTCTGAGGTGCAACAGACCGGTTATATCTGTGTTCAATGGTTCAAATCTGTAAATCTTGTTCAGTCTTTTAAATCATTTGTTGGTTTGGGATTCAGTGTTTTAATCCATCTGGTGTGTGTGATAATCTTTTCATCTTTGGTTCAGTACCGAGGTTTGATTCAGTTCCGAGTTCAATATTGATTCAGTTGCGAGTTCAATATTGATTCGCTTAACTAGTTCCGAGTTTCTTCAGAGTTTCCTTTAATTCCTTGCTTGTTTGGAATTCCTTTGTACCCTAAGTACTGCTCAATGATTTGATCCGAGGTTTCAAGAGCTTCTGGGTTTTACGAGTTCCAAATTTTCTAGAATTCCGGGTTACCTGGGGTACCGGATTTTTAGCTAAATTTAGAAGGTTGTGGTGTTCGGAAGTTTCGAGCTGTGCATGTTCGGAGTTTTTCTAGTTATTCCGGGTTACCTGGGGTACCGGATAACTAACTAAGAGTCAGAATTATGCGTAGTTTGGAAACTTGAAGTTGGTTTCGGATTATCGAAAAGTTTTATGGTACTTATGTTGTCCGGATCAAGTGAGGAGGTGAAGAGAATAAGACTTGGTTGGACTTTTGTATTATTTACAAAGAAATAGGGGGAGTAAAAATTTTGTGAAATTCCTGTTTTCTTTGTAAATCAAAAGCTCGTGGTGCTACATCGAAACAAGTTCATGTTTACTGTCTTTGAGATTAACCTAGTGTTAATCTTACCGGTGGCGAAGTGTTTAAAACATGAAGCAAGTTAGAGCTAGTGTATGCTTGAGTTTTGTCAAGTTTGTTCGAGGTTTAATCAAGTGTTGACGTGATGAAGCAAATTGTTCTTTTGGCAACTAGTTGAAGGTCAAGCCTTTATCGTATGCCGGTTAGAGTAGAGAAGATTAGTCTTCTTGGTCCCTCTTCCAAGTTGGTGACTGATCGGATTCTCGAAATAGGGGTTCTTACATTGAGGGGGAGATTGGAGACGAAAGTCATCGGGTAATTGGTGGATTCGTGAAGATACAAGATTGGATCTTGAAAATTCGAGATGAAATGATTTCAGACACTCGGTTGAAGACTTTGATCAAGATGGTGGATGTACTTTTACAAAGTTCAGTTTGTTATTAACTTATCGAACTGAGCTTCATGTCTTTGCGAAATTTGAAGTGTTTGATGTTAGGCATTGGAAATCCGACGTTTCGTTCTTCTACCGGTTAAGTTTGAAGATTAATGTATCGAGCGATATTCTCACATGTTGTTGTAAGACGGTTCGCGTTAATTTGATTCGGGAGAAGTTTGAGGGGGAGGATCTACAGTGTTTGATGTTGGATTCTTCAGGTTTCTCAAAGCGTCCTTAAGTGATCGTCAGCAAGTCTTTAATTAGAAGGGTTGAAGATCGCTGTGCTCTGCCAGAAAGATCAAGTCTCAGCCAAAGTTGATAGCAGCCATGATATCATCAGTCAAGGGGGAGACTGTAAGTGCAGTATTCGGTGACTGAAGATATCAGTGTTAGACAGAACTGATTGCAACAGTTAAGGGGGAGACTGTAAGTGCAGTTCCTGCCGGGTAACTGTCGCTTATCAGTTCCGTATTAATCAAAACAGAAGTCCAAGTTAAAGTCAACAATAATGAAGAATTCAAGACCACATGAAGACCAAGGGGAGTTTGTTAGTGCACTTTAGGTGATAAGTGCATGTCTCCCATTCTTTAGGGTCTTTATTGTACTTTTGTTGAAAGTTAGTCCCAACTTTATCCTAGGGACATTTTGTCCAAGTTTTATGTCTAGGAAAAAGGTCAGGGGTTTATGTTAGGGACAAAAGTCAGGGTTTTGGTGTAGATTGTTTGTCCGAGTATAGTCCTAGTCTATATATATGTGTTGTATAGGATTAGGGCATCATCCATGGATGAGGGATCGATCAAGAAGCTTTGTGCACCTCTCTCACTTGTTGTTCCTCCTGGTGTGCACATCCTAGAGATAGAGACTATGTGTTAGTGAGAGAAAGCTAGGGTTTAGATCTTTGTGATCTAAACCAGCTTGTAGATGATGTTTACTCCTTTGGTATGTAATCTGTGATGACTGATTCAATATAAAGGGTTCATCTTCTACGTATTTCTATCTTGTTCAATATTTTGTTCTTCATGTCTTGAATCAAGTGCAATGTTTGATGTTCGTCATCGATCCAGTGCTTTCACAATTAGATTTATTTTACGGGTTTTTAAATATAATTTATATTTTATCACTTAAATGATTGCTTATTTGCTTCTTAAATAACATGTTTGACCATTTTATCTTCTTTTCAATAATCATCTCTGCAATCAGCATATCTATTGCGTAGCAAGCATATCCATTAGTTTTTTTAAATTTAAATTTATTATTATTTGGTATATAAAATCATATTTATTCAAGCCGTGTAATACACGAGGATTTTTAAAGATATAACTTTTCTTATAATTTGGTAAACAATATTACTTTATTCAACCTGTGTAATATACGTGGTTTTAAAGATATAACTTTTTTTTATTATTTGGTATATAAAATAGCATTTATTCAACCCGTACAATATGGTTCCTATAGATATAACTTTTTATTATTTAATATATAAAATTATATTTATTCAATCCGTGTAATAAAAAATGTTTTTAAAGATATATTATTTTATTATTTAGTATATAAAATTTATTTATTTAACTCGTGTAATACACGAGATTATAACCTAGTTAAATAATAAACTAAAAACTAAACCTAATCACATATATAGTTTTTTCAAGTTAACAGAGAGATATTAAAAGGATTTTTACCCTATTGGTATAAGGTGTTAAATAAGGGGGAAATCACCAAAATAGCCAACACTTGGTCAAAATTTCAAAAATAGCCTGTTGACACCCCATAAAATGTCGTTTCACAAATCCCCACCCGGCTCAAAAAATCCTTTCAAGCAACCAACCGTTTTTTGCCACGTGTCCATTTGTCCCCTAGTCTCTACATAGATGAATGTGTTTCTCTCTCCACTTCTACACTCAATCCCCTCAATCTTCTCTCTCTGTGCTCTCTCTCTCTCTGAAACGGCTCCAAGTTCAGTGTGTGTTTGTCTGTGAGAGAGAAACACATTCATCTCCACCGCCACCATCACCTCCACCGCCACCATCACCTCCACCACCACTGCTCCGCCTCCTTAACCCATACCCACCTCCACCAAACCACCATAACACTACAACAGCCGAACCAAAACGCCACCCCCTTTTCCTCCTTCCCTCCTCTGCCGACAAACCCACCTACACTTCACCTGCAACTTTCAGCCACGACATCAACCTTCATCACCGTCTTAATCAACTACCTGTCCATCCATCTTCTCCGTCGCCATCCAATCCGTCTCCGTCAACCACCATCGTTAACCTGCAACTCTGACATCTCCGATCACACCTCTGGTCACCGTTCCTTCGACGACCACAGTTATCGCCGGCGACTGCACTATGCTACGAGCCGGCACAGGTATGCTACGAGCCGGCACAACACAAGGTTCGAGCCGGTTCAGGTATGCTACGAGCCGGCACAACACAAGGTTCGAGCTGGTTCACCTGCTCGGAGCCGTGTCAGCTGATCCGAGCCGTTTGTCGGACACGTGTCTCCATCAGATTGGTCATCGTTGAAGGAACTCCTTGAGCCGGTTCAGTTGACGGTGCCGGCTCGTGGAGCCGGGTCAATTGGCCAAAATTGAAAAAACGGCGTGGTCAAGGCTAGTTTCGTGATTTTCCCTTAAATAAGGCTTTGTCTTTTCATGTGGTGAGTACTCAAATCTCAATGATGACAAAATTTAAGCCGATAAAAAACAGAAAAAGTTATTAATTACAAATATAATAAGAATGTTTGATATTATTCTTGTAAATTATAATTATTCTTTTAAGTTTTAAAGGATTTAAATTTAACAGAAAAAACTAAGATAAATTGATTACAAATGATCATAAGAAATTAATTAAAAAATGTTGATGAAATGTTAAACACATGCAAACACTATCAGGGTTAAAATAAAATTTCAAAAAGAGTAAACTGCGATTTTGGCCCCTGTGCTTATATCAGTTTTATCCTTTTAACCCACAAACAATATTTTAATATTTGAGCCCCCAATGTCTTTTTCCTAACCCTTTTGGCCCTAACACTAATCCCATCTATTTACTTTTAGGGGCCAAAATGGTTAGAAAAAAGATGTTGGAGGCTTAAATGTTAAAAATTTACTTTTTGGGCTAAAATGATAAAAGTGATATAACTACAGATGCCAAAATCGTAATTAATCTTTCAAAAATTATATTGAAAAGAGAAAAAGCGGAAACTTTAAAATTAGACAATAAAAAACAAAAAGCATGAAAACTACATTAAAATTTAATCGCCATCTAATGTAAAAGCATGAAAACTACATTAAAATTTAATCGCCATCTAATGTAATTTCCACTTTAATTAAATAAATATGGCCACATGGTGAATTTCTATTTACGATTGTTGTTTCTTTAACATTTATCTATGTATGTACTTTTAATAATAAGAAAAACTTAAACAATTATATTTTTATTTTCACGTTATACGACCACATGGTGAAGGTAGGTGACAAATAGTTTAGTAACTTAAAACGTTTGCATCGTTACATGTGTGCCAGCGTATGTAAACGTAGTTGTGGTGGTTAACAAAATATATAATATCCGTTGTCACATGTGTGTGCCAGCGGATCTAAACGGAGTTATGGTGGTTAACAAAATATATAATATCCGTTTATTTAGCCATGTTTTCTTTAAGATTAAAAAATGTGAGTCAAGATATAATAGTAAGTTTATTTGGTAGGAAGACTATAAAGTAATTTTAACCATCAATTAAGGCTTGGATTAAATGGGTAGAATTGATAAAAAAAAATAGGAGGTGAGTGTGATTTTTAGGGGTATACTAGTCCATTAAGTCAATAGTTTCTCGCTCATCCAATTCTCACTCGTTTTTAAAACGTTAATAACTTTTTCATACGACTTTATTTTTTTCATAAAAATCACACCATAAAACGAGCGATTTTTTATCTTTAAAACGAGTACACTATTACTATATTTTTTTTAAAAAAGTTTTCGATAGCCCAAATGTGTAAAACACAATGGACTGTAAGCATACAAAAAATGTGTTTTTTTAAACACAATGGACTCTAATGTGTTTTTTTTTTCTAAAATGCAATACACTAAAAACACAAAAAAAATTGTTTTTTTCTTCTAAAACGCAATTACTAAAAACACAAAAGAAAATGTATTTTCTAAAACGCAGTGGGTTAAAAACACAAAAAACACAAAAGAAAATGTATTTTCTAAAACATAATAGGCTAAAAACACAAAAAATGTGTTTTTTTTTTTTCTAAAACGCAATAGACTAAAAACACAAAGAAAGTGTGTTTTCTACAACGTAATGAACTAAAATCACAAAAGAAAGTGTTTTTTACAAAATGTAATGGACAAAAAACACAAAAGAAAGTCTTTTTTTTTATAACGCAGTTGATTAAAAACATAAAAGAAAGTGTTATTTTTAAAACACAATTGACTAAAAACACAAAAGAAAGTGTTCTTTTGTAAACTGCAATGGATTAAAAAACATAGAAAAATGTGTTTTTCATAGTTTTATTAAAACGTAATGGATCAAAAACACAAAAAAATGTGTTTTTTCATTGTGTTTTATAAAATGCATTTTTACACATATAATTATAGGTGTGTTTTTAAACTTATAAAACTACAAATCAAAGATAAAAATCATAAAAATTAAAACACAAAACTCATTAAGTTCGAGCAATTAACTTAATTAAAAGAGGTATTTTGCTAACTGTCAAAAACAAAATAATAAATTAATTAAATAGGTTTTGCATGTTCAGTATGTATAATTAGAGAAGCATAATACACATCAAATCAAGCATGATCTTCATATTTATTATACTGAAACAAAAATAATAATAAAAAAAGAATAGTGGTATGTATCCCAAAAAGTCTAAAACGCAATCTAAAAGGCTGATTCTATACACACACCTTTATAATCTTATTTTTACATCCCTAGTGTATACGAGCCGTATAAGGTTATACGGCCCGTATAGAATGATTTTGCACAGAAATAAATGCACTGGAATCTTTTTTTTATTTTACATGTATACGGGCCGTATAACATTATACGAGCCGTATACATGTGTATACGAGCAATATAATGTTATACGGCAAAATGTGTTTATTTTTGTGAGGTTTGATCAGATTTTTGGGTTTTAAGATTTGTGTACGGGCTGTATTATGCTATACGACCAGTATATAATTTTTTTTGTAACCGAACAACCGTTTAATAAATTTTAGTAATTCTTTAGATAACGTTTTCAGTATCCGGAGTTTGTTGGGTTGTTTGTAGCTAGGGTTCAGAATGCTTGAATATGGTGATATTAGAACACTATACACTGCATGTAAACACAGTGGCTTTGTGATGCAAGGATCTTCGAATGCGGTATGTACGTTAAATTTCATTAAATGACACTATTATTCGCATGTTAACTACCGGATGGAGTCCTTTCGTGGTCTAATCATATCAACTATGTAAGAGAGAGAGAGAGATAGAGAGAGACACACACAGAGAGAGAGACAGAGAGACCTGTTAGGCCCTAATAGGTTTATGGATTAGTGGATTAGTAGGTATGGAGTGGGCTTAGGTGGTTTGAGCCTAGGGTTTAGGGAGTATGTTCCCTAATCCACTTACTATATATAGTAAATCATGTTTAGGAGCATGGGTGTTGGTGAATCATAGAAGATCTTGTATTTGACAAACCTTTTGTATGCAAGATTAATCATCAATCTACAATCTTTCTACTTCATCTCCTTTTTATTCTTGAATCTTAGCTTGTTTGCGTGATTCCGCCACCAAACAAGCTTGTGTGATATCATTGTGATCTCGTATCGAGACTTCAATTGGTATTAGAGCCTGTTGGACCTGTTTCCAGGCTCGGATCTGATATCACACGAATTCTGGATCTCGGACTGTGCTGGTTACTGTTTCTGTTCATGTTCTGCTTGAAGATCTGATCATTTCGGACTCATCACTGATCATCTCGGACCATTTTACCTTCATCTCGGATCATCTTCAAAGTCTCTCGGACGATCTCAGATAGCATCTCAGATCATCAACTTTGAAGATTGCCTTCGTCTCGGATACTGTTCAAAGCATCTCGGAAAAACATCACACCATCTCGGACTACCATCATACCATCTCAGATAACACTTGTTGAAGATTGCCATCATCTCGAACAGCATTCAAAGCGTCTCGGACAGCATTCAAGGCATCTCGGATAAACTGTTTGAAGATTGTCTCTCATCTCAGATACTGTTCATTAAGTCTTGCTTGCATCTCGGATAATCACCTTATCTCAGACAAACACTTCATCTTGGATCTTTCATCTCGGACACCCTATCATCTCAGACTCACCATCATCTCGAACCTTATCATCATCTCAGACCATTTTTCATCTCGGATCAATCATCATCTCGGACTCATCATTTCTGTAACACCCCGAAAACGGGTTTGGTAATCAAACCTCGTTAATAGTAATGAACGGGTAAAATACCGTTAGTGGTAAAATTTAACCCGGTGAATATTAGGACTTAAACAAATAATTCCTAATATTAGTTAAAAATGAGAATAAATGTCTTGAGAAAACAAAGTTATAAGGAGCCCGAGTTAACGAGACTTAAAATAAACGGGTTATAAATCCCGGAACCCACAAAGTTAACTAGAAATAATCAACCTAGTTAGTTATTTGTTTTTTAAGACAATAAATAAGCATGAACTAGTGAGCCTTTTATAAACCTTGAATATTGGAGGGACAAAAAATGGACAAGCTAGAAAGTGGACTATTAAAAAGAAAAATCTAAAACAAAACACACACACACACACAGAGTGTGTGTTCTGGATCGATCAACAGGAGACCAAAATGGGTGAAACCCTAGTTCACCCAAAATCAAAAATTGAAGGTAAAATCCAACCCAAATCAGATGCATGAACACAAATTCGTGATCACCTAGTCGTGGGGATCACAAGGTATATTAAATTTTGTTATTTGGTAATACTTTGAAATTATGATGAACAATCATAATCGAAATTCTGGAATGAATAATGAATCTACGAGCGTTGTTGTGATGAAATTCATGTTTAGAAACAAACCCTAGTTCAAAACTTGAAGAATTAGTGTTAAAAACTAGGGGTTTGATGAATTCCCTTGTATGTGCTAAGTGAGTTTTAGCTAAATAATGAGGATGATGATATGTTTGTGCTAGAAATCATCATAATTGATAGTTGAAGCGAAATACTTAAACAAATTGCAAATTTGAGTATTTGATTATACATGATTCAAAAAGGGTTTTGAATGTTGTAGTGAAATTAGTGATTTATTTCATGAATATGGATGTTTGAAATCATGTTAACTACTAAATTTATAGGTAGAACTTGATTGTATTAGGTGTTCGGATGAATGCTAGTGATATGACGAAACGGGTTTCACTCGTATATGAGGAACCCTTAGTCCTTGTGAAATGAATGAACAAATTAGTCTTGATAATCGCATGAACAAGATAAAGTGTTGAAAACATAATAAACTCGGCTAGAACCTTGGGTGAATTAGTGGCCTAAAAAAATAGTGACTACCGAATAGTCGAAGAAATGCCTAAGTGAGTTCGTTGAACTCAATTGTGCATTTCATACATATTAAAAAGGGACAGTTGACTTTTGAAAGCAAACTGACCAATAATAAGATCGAATGAAAATTTTAATAGAAAATGCGTAAGGTGGAATAATCGTATTAAATTATGATTTAACTAACCACCTTGAAAACGATGATGATAGCTTGACGCGTAACAAGCTAGGTGGAAGCTTGGGCAAGGAAGCGGGTCAAACAAATTAAGAAGGAAAAGAGAAGCATAGTTTGGATGCGAGGTAAGTGAAGCTTACGCCTTTTTATTTTTATTACAAAATACTTGATTGCGAGTATTGAATCTGAATTATATTAAGTAAATGAAACATGATGTTCCGGAACGATATAATGCGAGTCGGAAAAAGTGAGAAAGGTAAGAAACCATAAATTATGGTAAAAAGGGTAAAAACGGTCAAATAGTAATCCGGACATGGATTAACGAATAGATAAAGGGATTTGAAAGGACACCATTTGGCATGAGTCATAACGGGTCAAACAAAACGAGAAACGATTTTTAAGTAAGATGAATTCAAAAAGTAAACCGGGATAGGTTAAAGGGGTGAAATGGTAATTAAATACCACCTCGTAATGATAATTGGTCATTTCGACTAAACGGGTCAAATGGTGTTGTTAACACCACTTGTCAATAATATTTGATGATCGCTTGTTGAGTTTTGTGATCACAGGAATTAACACATGGTTCGCGTTGCTATTAACTAGAAATTAACAGTGAAAGGTATTTAAATGGGTCAATCCTATGACCCGAGCCAGGTACGCATGTTTAGAATTATAGCTAAAAGCGATATTTTGGTCAAATATTAGCGAAAGTCCTTCGTCGCAAAAATGAAGGACTAAAATTGACCAAAAAGCCCTTGAGGGGTAAATAGGGCAAACAACCTTTAAGAGTTGTTTAGAAATAAGCGTTTTGTTAAATTGAGTCATTGGGATACGTATAAAAATGGAGATAGGATGTAAAGTAAACTAAAAAGAAGCGTGATTTAAGCTTGAAAATGTTAAATACCCTTAACGGGTCAAAATAAGTAGATATGCAAAACGGGTTAAGATTTGCATAAGAACTCGTAATTTGAACCTTGAATATTAGTAAACTGATATAATGTGATTTGCATGACATTTTAAACGTAACCAACAAGTTTGTTTGATCAAAACACAAACGGGTCAAAAAGTGTCAAAATTGAATTTCAAGCCGAGAGCTTGAAATCTAAAATTTTGTGAATTTAGATGCCGTGTTTTTACTCCGTGAGATGGAGAATTAAATTACGGCCGCGTAGGAAAAAGAATCACGCGAATTGGATAAGTAGAACAAAAGTTATTCACATTTAAAGTTTGATTTTTTTTGGAAAAACTGGTGCTGGGCAAAAATGCAGGTTGCAGAACTGCTGGAAAATGGTGACCCTCGCGCCACGCGAAGGACCAAGAGGGTTGGGGCGCGACACGCGACCACGGTCACGGCACGCGACATAATTAGGGAACCCTGTCGCGGCACGCGACAGGGGTACAACTTGCAGATTTTGTTTGTTTCGCTTATTCGGCTCAAAGTACTTGAAGAAACATGTTATATAATTATCAAAACTAACGTTTGTGTTGGTTTTGATTACAGGTAAATGATATCGGCTATCCGGATGAAGATCAAACGCCTAACAAGAACCGAACACACGAGATTAAAGCTTCCGCACGTTGCTTCGTTGTCATTTTAAACGACGATTCCGTACATGCTAAATTGTATTACTTTCAATTGTAAAAGTTTTAATTTACCCGTAATTATTCAACAATAATTACATGTTTATTTTCGTAAATTATACGAAAATCATTAAATAATAACAAGGGTGTTACAATTTCGGACAACATGTTGAACCCAAACGGTGTTATGAACGGCGTTGTGACTGCTGCTGATCTCGCCAATACTACCCTTGATGCTATTCAGACACAGTCTTTGTCCTTCCATCAAGAACACGATCAAGTTATTGGCACATCTACCAAGGTTCCAAGCTTTCTTGAAACGCCCAAAAATTCTCAATGGTCAAACATCATGTAAAAACGCTATTTAAAGTATAAACTTTAAACTTACTTATAAAAGACATAAACATTTAAAACGACATTTACAATCCAAAAGTAGTTTGACCCATTGACACTAAACATAAACCGGAAGCGCGTAAAGGGCATCATGGAGTGTGTTCGTTCCGAGCGTAGCGCGCCGTTTAGTGTACGGCTTTACCTACATCACAACAACAAAATTAATTCTACATGTATGCACCACATATTAACTTCTAACTATTAAATTTGCATTCGTTATTTTACTTCCATAATCCAACCCATTCTCATTAATTTACTTATACAAACATTCTTTAATATCTTATTCTAGTTGTTTGGCGTATTCCCTACGTGTTCCGATTAGATAACATTCCAACATATATTCTATTCGTACGACCCGTTCATACGGTTCGACTACATAGCATTCCAACATACATTCTATTAGTACGACCCGTTCATACGGTTCGACTACATAACATTCCAACATACATATATTTATTAGTGTAACCCATTCATACGATTCGACTACATACATTCTATTAGTACGACCCGTTCATACGGTTCGACTACATGACATTCCAACATACATTCTATTAGTACGGCCCGTTCATACGGTTCGACTACATAACATTCCAACATACATTCTATTAGTACGACTCGTTCATACGGTTCGACTACATAACATTCCAACATACATTCTATTAGTACGACCCGTTCATACGGTTCGACTACATAGCATTCCAACATACATTCTATTAGTACGACTCGTTCATACGGTTCGACTACATAGCATTCCAACATACATTCTATTAGTGCGACCCGTTCATACGGTTCGACTACATAGCATTCCAACATACATTCTATTAGTACGATCCGTTCATACGGTTCGACTACATAACATTCCAACATACATTCCATTAGTGTGACCCGTTCATACGGTTCGACTACATAACATTCCTTTACTTTCTCATTTTTCTAACCATTCCTTAAATGTTCAATACATCGAATTACCATGTTTTACACTACCACTTTCAAACTAGAATTTATATAATGAGACTAACATTAATAATCTACATTAAGGATAGACAAAGTTCATAAGAACTTACCTTTGTTTTGCGTTGCTTGCGAACCGTATTGACTTGTACCTTCTTCCTTCACGCCTACAATTTCACATTCAACATTCTTTCAATCTCATACTTTTATCTCACATTTACATTAACATAGTGAGCTAACAACTCACCATTTCACCAATTCTAATCAATTACCTTCATGTGCATATGAAATCATCAACATTACATAAGAACCAATACTCAAGCATTTCATCAAACACACGGTGTGCATAACATTAGCAAAGCATAATGTACAAGTATCTTATGCATAACCTCACAAGATCATCAAATTCAACTAATTTCATATAACATTCATTCATAATCAATTTCATCTATCAAATACTCATTATAAACGACTTCATACATAATCATTACACTAATTGTACAAAATTCATCATTACACTTCACAATATCCTTACTTCAAGTGGGTTTCCACTTTTAATCATCAATTCAGCCAAATTTAAACATAATTCATGTTCTATGTGGTGTTTATAACCCTTACTCATGCTAATTTCACATAATTTCATGGATTGCTTGAAACCCATTTCATACAAGATCATCAAAACATAAAATTCCACTTACCCTATGCTTTAGTGTGCTTAGATGATCATGAAATTAAAGACATGCATGAATTTTAATCAGTTTTCATCCTTCAATTGGCTGCATTTTCATTGTGTTTTCATGGGTGTTTTTCACCCTTCTTCTTCCTCTGGTCGACACCCACATCTCACCCACATTCACATTTTTTATTTTGTTATAACACTAAGTTTTCATATTACACTTTCAGCCCTTCATATTTTAAAACATATCACTTTATTATCAAACTATTAAGTAGGTTACCTTTCACTACATTAACTTTGTTCATACTTAAACAATAAAAGTCTATAATTATCATTTTCCATTTAAGACATCATATGTAAAACATTATAATATAACATATAAAATTTGGGGTGTTACATTTCTGTATGGAGACGACTACTATGAGTGGAAGTTCAGGTTTGAACAGTATTGTAAAGCCAAGGAGCCTCACTTTTGGATGAGTATTAAGAATGGACCACGTACTGTCATGTACGCTACTGAAGATGACCCTCTAACCCAAATTCCAAAACCTAAAGCCATATATACCGAAGAAGGCAGAAAGGTCATAGCTGAGGATGAAACTGTTTTTGGAACTCTCTCAATGGCACTTGGTACAGCATTTCAATTGCCTTCTGAAACTGCAAAAGTGCAAAGGAAATTTGGGATGAGCTGACAAACTTGTTTGAGGGTAATGCTGACATGAAGGTAAGCAAAGTGAACATGATGAATCAACAGTCCAGTTCTTTTAATCACATTTATGGCGGAACCGTTGAAAACCAGATAAGGAGATTCGTCAAACTTGTGTCACAAATGGTAAGTGCTGGAATCAATATCTCAAACAGTGGAATGAATTGCCAACTACTGAACTCACTGCCAAAAAGCTGGGATGCCGATGTTTCTTTGATCAAGCGTACGAAGAATCTGAATGAAGTGACACTTATTGAGTTGATTGCCACAATCAAGTCTTGTGAGATTGATAATCAACAAAGAGAGATAAATCACAAGAATTCGCTGATGGCCGCCGACATGACTAGTCCTAACAATGCTGCTTTGATGTCTCAAGGTCATCCAAATTTGGTTTTCAGTCCAATTCATGGAGTTGAGAACAACAATCCAAATATTGTGTTCAGTCCTCTACTAGCGCCAAAATCCAACTACGTGTATGGTATGTCACTTCCTTCTTCTCAAGCAGCAACTGTCAATACCACCGGTGTTCAGCAGCAACCCCAACCTCAGCCACAACATGCTAATGTAGCTTTTGGTCCTGTCGCCCAGCCTGCATCTCAAAATGTTCCATCCACACCCTCAATGGAACATATATCCTTCTTAACTAAGCAAAATGAAGAAAAGCTGGCTCTCGCAGCTTCCATGATCACCAGCTTCAAGTTTTTCATTTATACAACTTTGTCTGTGCCAATAAATGAATATCAGTACAACTGTCGTGCTGAACCGATCAATACCGTTAGAACAACATTGGTGTCAGTACCGGTGTCCATTTAAATCGTTTTTAGTTAATGTAAAACATGTGTTTACTTTTATACCTAGTGAATGCATCCTACAAGTATTGTAACGAACCATATCGATATCGATCCAATGTATGCGATAACATACCGTCACAATACACTGGTAAATAACTTGAATTGTTATAATAAGAAATAAACACACTTACGAATTTAGAATTTAAAATTAAATTGAATGATAAATAAAATATTATTAATTGCAAAAAAATGTTAAAGAAATTATCAGTTGCTATTTATTATTAAAAAATACTTACAAAAAACATAATAAATAAAATAAAAGTAAAAAATAAAAAAACAAAAACCTAAAATTGCCATCATCCTCTATTCATCGGCATTTTGAATTCATATAGTTAACTAGTGTGATTATCATGTACATCACTATAGTTCTTTGGTCATTATTGGTCTGGTTCATTACAGTACTCGTACTTTCATTTGACATAACAATCGTTGCCAATCGACACGTTTTTTCATCGATTGAAAACAATAAAAGCGATTACATGTACCGGTACCGGTGTTGTTCGGCCAGGGTCGGTCTGTTATGATATCAGTATCGTACAGACACTCGATATAGCCTACGATACCAAAACAAACTTTATTTCGAATATAACTTTGTGTTCAATGCATTTTATACCGCAACGTTGAGAAAACTATAAAGACGTATACGATACCGTTACCAATGTTGTTTGTTTGTTTGGTATATGTTCGGTTGGGGTTGGCGATGATAAAAAAAATTAGCTATATATGGCTCGTTCGAATAGAACTTTTATCGAATTGCACATAATAATAATAAGCACATGATGACGCTAATAATAAGAAAAACTATACGGATATTATACGGTACGGACGGTATCAGTAATATTAAAAAAAGAAAATCATTAAAAGTTATAATTAAAGAAATATGTTTAAGGTTAAAGTATATATAATAGTAATTTATTGTAATACTGAAATGATAAAAGTATAGAAAAAACTATATATTTTATTATAAAAATCAAATTTCTATTCATGATCACTTTTCAACTATACTTGTTGACGTCATGTCTTGCGGCGAAACGAAAAAAAAATGATAATGTAATGTTATTTGAAAATGAATCATTTTGTTTAAAAAGCCAAACCATTAGAATCGATACAGTTTATCATCGTACAATTTTGTGATACCAAATAATTAATCAATTTTGAATACAACTTCATTTTTAACAAAACTCATACCATAATGTCAAGGAAAAAAATTTAACGAATGAAAATTATTAAAGAGATATCAAATAAAATAATAAAGGAAATATAATTTTAAAAAACAAAAAAAAAAGGATTATTAAAAACAAAAAACAAATGATAATGGACATATGATTTTTTTTTACCCTAAAAGACGAATACGCCTGTTTATTTTTCTATACCAAAGTAGCAAATTACAAACAAGTGGCAGGTAAACGGGCAACAAGCTGCACCGCAACCCCCTTTTGAATTGCAAAACCAATCCTACTAAAGACGAAACGACCCTTAAAGGTTGAGAGATTACTATTCACAACCTGTTGGACCCTGTTTAGAAATTCCACAACCTATGAGACTAAGGAACCAAATGTATCAAAAGCGAATGGGAATAATATGAATTTAAAAAAGGAAAAAATGTGTTAAAGCTTAAAATAAATATAATAATAAATTATTATAATATTAAATAAAAAATATTAAAAAACTATATATTATTATAAAATAAAATCACTATTCATATTTATTTTTCAATTTTCAATTATATATATTAAATAATAAATAAATATTCTCATTTTATATATAGTTAGAGATTGTAGGCCCTCAAAATCTAAGAAACGAATTGGTAAACTGCTCTTCATGCAAAATTTAAAACTTGTAATAAAGTACGTCAAATAACGAGTCAAATAACGAGTCAAAAAAGTTTAGACAAATCAATATGTGTGAATTTAGAGATCAAATGATTATACATCCATGAAGTTATCACAAACTCTACAATTTAGAAATGACAAAAATATCTCAACAAAGATAAATGGGAACATATATATCGTACTATTTTTAAAATACACATAAATAAATTATGGTATTTCAAATATGTTATGTCTATCTGTTGATATCTTAATTTCTCAAACACTATACTCATTTATTTTATTTTATAACAATTTTTTAATCTTATTTAAAATTTACAGATTTCAAATTTATTTTTGTATTATTTAGAATCATTAATTAGATTTTTTACTACCCGTTTAATAGTTGTTTGATACCATTACATGATAAAGATATTATTATGATATTTCATATTTATTATCTCTCTATAATTTAGCAAAATACTCTCCCCTCACACGTTTACTGTTTAATTTTCTTTCATCCTATTTGTCCAGTTGTCAGTAATTCATAGATGCATTCAACTTTCTTTTAAACTTGGAACACATTGTACAAGTAATCAAAGAGAAGATGGTACAACTTCACTCAAACACCAAAACCACCACCACCACAGTTGATTAAAGAGAGTTGAAAAAGAGGAATAAAGTTGAGAGAGAGAGAGAGATACGAGGTAAGGGTTTTGAACTGGTCAGCGGCGGCGTTTGACGAGAAGATCGGTGATGGTGGTTGAGACGTGTGTCGGAGGAGATGAGAGAGAGATCAGAGCAAATGCATTGGAGAGATGTTTATGGCGAGGGAAACTAATAGTCGACATATTTATAGAATAGATTGGATTGTAATATTTGTATTCATTAAAATTATCATCTCCTAATATAGGAGATTATGTTGTAACTATATATTGAATGTTTTGTGAATAGAAAAGGCACGGTTTATCATTATCTTACATGGTATCAACCCTAATTCGATCCTCTCTTTGATCGCCGGTTTCCTTCCCTCGTTTCTCTGTCCTGTGCTGCCTACCTTATTCTGTTTCCATGGCTGATCAGAAGCTCCACCCTGCTGTCACCGTGTCCAACATTAAGACCTTCGTTCCTGTTACCTTGGATCACGAAGCCTCGGACTATAACACTTGGTCCGAATTGTTTCGGCTTCACTGCACCGCATATCTCGTTGCTGATCACCTCTCCCCTCGGACACCACCTGCTGCCGCTGACAAAGATAAAGAAAATCGACCTCTGGCTCTCCTTCATCTCCGGCCGACTCTTGGGAGCGGCTAAATGCTATCGTTCTTCAGTGGATGTACGGTACTATCTCCACGGACCTTCTCAAGACTGTCATCAAGACCCGAACCACTGCGTATGATGCCTGGAAGGCCATTGAGTCTTTGTTCCAGGATAACAAAGCCACTCGTGCATTGTTTCTAAAGCAAAAGTTCGCCAACACACGCTTGGAAAATTTTTCCTCCATGGCCGCATACTGTCAAGAGCTCAAGGTTCTCTCCGACCAACTAAGCAATGTCGATGCTCCTGTCGATGAACAGACACTGGTTCTTCAGACCATTGCGGGTCTCACGGAGCAGTATGAAACGGTCGGTACTATCCTCCAGAATACCAAACCCCTACCCTCCTTCTTTGATGTCCGTTCATAACTCTGTATGAACGAGACCACCAAGGCCAATCATGCCCTCCACTCCGCCACCCAAGCCTCTTTCGCCCTTCTTGCTCAAAGCCGACCCACCCACTCCCCTTCCAACTCTCACCACTCAACTGCCCCTCACAACTCTCGTGACTCCAGCCGGGGCCGAGGTCGCTCTCACGGCCGAGGCCGAGGCAGGACTTCCACCTCTCAACCCTATCGCCCCACCAAATCACAGCCGCCTACCCATCCCTACATTGTTTTCCCTAACAATTGGACCCAAAGCCAGTGGGCTAATCTCCTAAATCAGGCCCAACAGTTCAATTCCTCTCCTTCCTCCACTTTCGGCCCAACCCAGTCTACACCACCATGCCCTTACTCTTCTACCCCAAGGCCCAATAATAACCCGGGTATCCTCGGGCCACGCCCTGACCAGGCCTACACCGCCACCTATACACCCACACCTACAGGCATTGCACAGGCTCTCTATACTCTCTCAATGAGTCAGACAGCTGATCCAGTGGGGCGCTACTGGCCACATGCAGCAACCAAGTAAACATTCTCCGTCTGTTTTTAATTCTAGCACTAATAAACATATACTTGTTGGAAATGGCATGACCATTTCAGTTATCGGACAGGGCAACCAAACTCTCCCACCAACCTTTCCCCCCTTCAAATTAAATAACGTTCTTTACGCTCCTAACCTTATTAAAAACCTAATCTCGGTTCGTCGTCTCACGACGGACATATTATCTATTGAATTTGACCCGTTTGGTTTTCTTGTGAAGGATCTCAAGACCAAAGCTCCTATCCAACGATGCAATAGCTCGGGCGACCTCTATCCTCTTACTACCAATTTTATCAAGTCACCTACCTCACCAACTGCTCTCACCGCTATCACTCAAGATCGTTGGCACCAACGTCTTGGCCACCCGGGATCCAACCTATTGCAATCGTTAAAGTCTTGTTCTTTTGTTAACTTTAGTAAACCAAACAATACGCTTTGTCAGTCATGTGTTTTTGGCAAAAGCGTCAAACTTCCTTTTTATGATTCTATCAATAAAACCTATTTGCCTTTTGATATCATTCATAGTGATTTATGGACTTCACCAGTTTTAAACACTGGTGGACATCGATATTATATTTTATTTTTGGATGATTTCACTAATTTTCTTTGGACATATCCTCTCACCAATAAATCTCAAGTTTATACTATCTTTACCCAATTTAATAATTTAATAAACACCCAATTTGAATGGAAAATTAAGCAATTCCAATGCGACAATGGCACTGAATATACTAATAACAATTTCAAACAATTTTTCCATCTTAATGGAAAGCATTTTCATTTTTCGTGCCCCCACACCTCCTCCCAAAACGGCAAGGCAGAACGGACGATTCGTACTATCAATAACATGGTCCGTACTCTACTTGCCCAGGCATCCCTTTCCCCCGATCATTGGCACCATGCTCTAGAAACCGCAACTTATCTTCTTAACATCCTACCAAAAAAATCCCACAACTTTCTTACCCCTACCACCCTCTTATACCACGTCATTCCTACGTATACACATCTTCGTGTATTTGGCTGTCTATGTTATCCCATTCTCCCATCTCACACATCCCACAAACTCACCAATCGCTCCAAACCTTGTGTGTTTCTTGGATATCCGTCAAATCATCGTGGTTATAAATGTTTTGATATTGCTTCCCGTCAAATGTTTATATCTCGACATGTCCTATTTGAAGAATCAATTTTCCCATACCTTATACAACAACCACAACCTCCCACCAATTATCAATTTCTGTCTCACAACTTATCTCCTCTCCTGTGGCCCCATATCGACAACCCTCCTGTTACTTCCCACACACCCCAAACCGTCCCCCCCATTTCAGCCCAACCCTCCAGCCCAACCCCTCACACTTCCGGCCCACATAACACCCCTTCTGATACAACACTAACTCCCGGCCCAAACCCTCCCACTTTCGGCTCCTCCTCTCAGCCAAGCCCAACTTTTACTACCGGCCCACACTTCCAGACCAGCTCCTCTATACCCGCCATCTCCCTTTCTGACCGACCCATCTCAACCGGCCCATCCCAAGCGGCCCAACCCCATACTCATTCCGTTCACCAGTCCACCACACCCTCTGCCACCGTCAAGCACCCATCACAACCCACCGATACCGCTCCCATTCGCACCATGCGCACCCGCGCAATGGACGTCATCACTAAGCCTAAACAACATTTCAACCTGAACACCTCATCCCTGGTCCCGATACCCAAAAACCCACAGGTTGCCATGTCCATACCTGAATGGAATACTGCCATGACTAATGAATTTAGTGCTTTAATTAAAAATGAGACCTAGGAATTGGTACCTCGTCGCCCCGACATGAATATTATTCGGTGCATGTGGTTATTTAAACACAAATTTCGTTCGGATGGTACTCTTGAACGCTACAAGGCCAGGTTGGTTTGTGATGGTCGTAGTCAGCAGGTGGGAATCGATTGTGGTGAAACATTTAGCCCAGTGGTTAAGCCAACTACCATTCGGACCGTTCTTACGTTGGCTCTTTCTCAGTCATGGCCTATTCACCAATTGGATGTGACCAATGCATTCTTCCACGGGCACTTACAGGAAACTGTTGTTATGTATCAACCAATGGGGTTTCGTCATCGTGACTATCCAGACCATGTCTGCCGTCTCAAAAAGTCCCTCTATGGTCTTAAACAGGCGCCTCGGGCATGGTACCAAAGGTTTATTGACTTTGTTCTTCAACAAGGATTTTATCAGTGCAAGTCGGATAAATCCCTCTTTGTCTATCATCATGGTCAACATGTGGCTTACTTGTTACTTTATGTTGATGATATTATTCTTACGACCTCGTCTGACTCTCTTCGCCAGCAACTAATGTCCATTCTTGCACGAGAATTCGCCATGAAAGATTTAGGGCCACTGACATATTTTCTTGGTATTTCAGTCACGCGAAACGGTGACAACTTATTCTTATCTCAGCAAGCTTATGCAAAGGACATTATTCATCGCGCAGGCATGGACTCTTGCAAGCCTGCTGCGACTCCTGTAGACACTCAGACAAAATTGGGTGATACATCAGGCCCCCTCTTTGATGACCCCACCACCTACAGAAGTCTTGCAGGTGCTCTTCAATATCTTACATTCACTCGCCCGGATATTACATATGCGGTTCAGCAAGTATGCATGCACATGCACTCTCCTGGTCTTGCTCATTGGAATGCTCTCAAACGCATTCTACGATACATTCAAGGAACTGCTGACTTCAGGCTCCATCTTCATGCATCAAATTCTCTCTCCATTCGTGCCTACACTGATGCAGATTGGGCCGGGTGCCCTGATACTCGGAGATCCACATCTGCTTATTGTGTTTACTTAGGGGATAACCTGGTTTCCTGGTCCTCTAAGCGCCAGTCTACCATCTCCCGTTCTAGTGCTGAAGCCGAATATGGAGGGGTTGCCAACGTCGTAGCTGAAATATGTTGGCTTCAAAATCTTCTTCTTAAACTTCGACGGCCATTATCAAAGGCGTCTTTGGTATACTTTGACAACATAAGCGCCATCTACTTATCGGGCAACCCGGTTCAACACCAACGAACTAAACACATCGAACTCGATATACATTTTGTGCGTGATCATGTTCAGAAGGGTCTTGTCCGCATTTTACATGTGCCTTCCAGATTTCAGGTTGCTGATATCTTCACCAAGGGATTGCCACGGGTTCTCTTTGACGATTTTCGATCCAGTCTACGCATTCGTTCTCCTACCGCTTCGACTGCGGGGGTGTAATAGTCGACATATTTATAGAATAGATTGGATTGTAATTTTTGTATTCATTATAATTATCATCTCCTAATATAGGAGATTATGTTGTAACTATATATTGAATGTTTTGTGAATAGAAAAGGCACGGTTTATCATTATCTTACAGAAACAATGGTTGAAGGTGGCCAGGTGGGTAGAATCGGTGGGAACGAAAGGGGTGGAGATTACAGTCGGTGGCGGTGTGGGGTGGTGGGGTTGCTATCGGTGATGGTGTTGAGTGGTGGGATTTCCGGTCAGATCGGACCGACTGGTCGATCCTGCCGGATCAGGAACCGTGCACCATGCCAGTTCGGTTGAGCATCTCTGAGGAAATTAACCCAAACGACCACGACATCATCACACATACTACCACCTTCCGTCAGAATTGTTGAGAGAGACCGAGAACACAAGATGAAAGCAGAGAGCACAAACACATGGATCTGATGGACGGCCGGAATGTGGCAGCGCAATTGGTTACGGTGGGGGGAGGTGGAGGTAGATAGGGCTAAGGTTGAAGAGGAAGAAAGGGAGTGAACGGTCGCGATGGCTGTTGTGTTGGGGTACAGATCCAGTGACATTAAAGAAAAAGAGAGATACAAAGAGCGATTCTGAACGGCGGTGGCGTGATGGTGTGGATGGCCAGGGAGGTAGCCGGGTGGGTGGTGACCAAGTGAGAGTGGTCTGATGTCAAATTATCAAGATTTAAAACGCCTAGGTTAGGAAGGAGAAGGTCTTGGGTTTAAGTTCCACAAAAGACAGGAAATTAAAGAAATTAACCGTTCAAAAAAATTTAAATACGTATTAATAAAATACATACATTAGTTTGGTTAAGATGCAGTTACAATTTTCTTAAATATATCGACTTACTATTTTTATGTTTATGTAAGGTATTTCTCTCACAAAAGGTTTGATATAATTTAAATGTAAGTTAACATGATTGATTTTTGATAACGTTTTATCTTTCGGTCAAAAAATTTAGAGAGTTAACACCTAGCAACACGCGTATGTGATTCAATGTCTTTAGTCTTTTTATTTGGTTTTTAAAACTCGTTGGTTTTTAATTCTCAAGATGTTATATAAATTCTCACAAGTTTAGTAACAGTTCAATCAATGTTAGTTTCTTTTTATGTTAAGAATGTGGGGCGTTGAGAGGTTTGGATTGGTGGCAGTCCCGCAGCAATGCACGGGTTCTTAAAACTTGTTGGTTTTTAATTCTCAAGATGTTATATAAATTCTCACAAGTTTAGTAACAGTTCAATCAATGTTAGTTTCTTTTTATGTTAAGAATGTGGGGCGTTGAGAGGTTTGGATTGGTGGCAATGCTCGGCACGTAGCATATGTGGGCTTCACCAGTCCACACCCAAAAAAATGGGGTGAGGGAGCGTCGTTGCCAGACCGGCGTGGGGTGCCATGTGGTTTTTTTTTAGAGTTGACAATTATATAAAAAACACAACTTATATTAATTTTAAAAAAAGTTACATAAAAGACAATCCTAAATTATAAAAACCTACTTAATAAATCCTAAAAAATAAAAAAACCCACTTATTAAATCCTAAAAAATAAAAAAAAATCAACTTATTAAATCCTAAAAAAAAATTACAAAGTACGGTAAATATTAAAGTGAGAAACTCACTTAAACTCCGTATTCCCGTCATGCCTGTACTCGATCTTCGCAATCTCCACTCGATCGTCGTAGGTCAAGGCGCCCGCAGTGACACGGTCGAAGCAAATTTTAAACCGATCAAACCTCGGTTTGAGCTCACGCTATTTGTGTTGACATGTGTTTAAGTTGTGAAGCGTGTTCCTGACGTGTTGTTGGTATTGTTGGAACGCTCACCCCCCCCCCCCCCATACGTGGTTTGACCGCGTTGTAGGGTACGTTGTGCATCCCCAATCGATCTCACTAGTGCTATTTCCTCCTCTTCGGTCCAATGCACCATTTCCGACTTTTTGGTTTGGGTTTGGTGGAAGAAAAATGGGAAAATATGTAATTTTTTTGTTTGGGTGAGTATTTATAGGTAAAAAATGTAATTTTTTTTAAAAATCTGAGTTACCATATCTAACCGCCACCCCCAACGGTTAATCTAAACGGCTACATCAAACCAACCAATCAAAGCCAGCCATGTCACACTGCCCCTTGCCTCACGCCAGGCTCAATCCCCGCGCCAGCGGGGCAACGCCATGACCAACGCTACCCCGATGTGGTCTAGCCAGCGTTTTGGGCATTCCGCCGTCCCAACCCACGCCCCACACCCCGCGATCTAATGAGTGATACACACATAACGTGTTTATTAATGATGTGTTTATATCATTCAACGCGCCAAACCTGCTATGTGTAACCTCGTGAACAATGAAAAAATTCCATAGAAAGAAATAACATCAAAGTAGCAAGTTAAAATTACAAACTCTAGACATGACACTTTGACATTCTAAAATATTATCAAACAAGTTTCAAGTTGAATTTGACAATACATATAAACATACCCAGATTATCTCACTTGGAAATTTAGGACCCTTAAACAAAAGGCATAGATTAAAGCAAATAATACGCAAAAGGCAACTAGAACCGTAGCAACGGGGCCCATGAAATCTAATCTAAAGCCATAGTGATCTTTGATATACCAATTCATGGCTGGGTCATATGACATCCCGGGCACTTTGATCGTATTCTCAGCATCGTGGTATTGTGAAACGATGTACCCATACACACTCCAAGCTATAGGACAAATCCAGTAGTACCACACCCACCACTTCGGAATTCTCTAAAATGTTCATAAATACGTTAATTTAATGCAAACATGTGACAAATGTTTTATATCAATGATAACTTACCGGTTTAGGGATGAAAAACCCTGAAAAGAAATTAAAGAGCCCATAGAATAGAACTGCTAATACGGCTGCTACTTGCTCGTTTGGTGTGATAGATACCGTCATCAACCCGTAGTATGTGAAATATAGGAATGAACAGAAGCTGATAAAAAAGAACCAAAGAAATTTGGGTGCTGTCCAATCGAATGATACCATAGGATATACTACAAAAGTGTAACATATTGTTTCCACAAAGACATATGGTATCTCTACAAGGACCTGAATGAACCCCAGTTGTTAGAGGCAGAAATCAATGATAAAGTATATTCGTAATTATTCGTGTGGAAATTTATTCAAATTTTGACCTGTGCCATGGCATATGGTAATGTTGAGTACATTCCAGCTGCTCTTTCTCGATAGAAGACTGTTCTCTCTGAAGCGACCACAGGTTGTGCTGTTTGGCAATTGTTCATACCAACAAAGAATACTCCAGCATATAAGGCCCCAACGATCGTGGTCAAGTTGCTACTACTCTCTCTAAATACACACACACAAATAAGAATTATCAAAAAGGTTTTAAAAAATCATCATAATTGATGTTATGCGCAAGTGTTTTAAAGCAACCTTTTTTCACCAATCTTCCAAAATGTTATCCCAATCAATATAGATGCAATTAAAGTGAAGATGTTGCGGACAAGGTTATAGTCAGGATTTCTCCAATAACTCCACCACATCTTCCAAATACAAGACTTGAATTGTCCCCATGTAGATTGAGCATATTGTGTTACGAAATGAAGATCTTGTGCTCCTGGAGGTGGCGTGCTTAACTCCGTCACTAAATCCTTGTTCTTTCTGTGGATCATACGTATATGTTTCATTACCACCTTATGTTACTTTACAACAAACGTAAGATGAAAACTTACTGATGTAATGCTGATGATTTGAAGTGCTCAGCAAAATCTATCCCAATACGACTTTCAACAACACTTGAACTGACTTCTAACATCCATGTTGCTGGATTATATTTTTCTGGCATCTTTGGAACACCAGGAATTTCCTGATTGTATGATAAAATGTTTAGTAACATCTTAGTGCTATAATAAATGAAATGTTTCATAATGTTTATTTGGGAATATGCTTGTAAATTACCTCAAAGTAATCTATAATATTTCTAGAATTCGTTCCTAGAGGTCCTGCATATATCATTTGCCCACCTCTTTTCAATAGTAGCAACTCATCAAAGGATTCAAATATATCAATACTAGGCTGATGAATTGTGCAAACAACAGTTCTTCCCGTATCAACAGTGTTTCTCACCGCCCTCATAACAATGGCTGCTGCTCTTGCATCAAGGCCAGAAGTTGGTTCATCCATGAAAATAATGGAAGGGTTAGCAACAAGCTCAACTGCAATTGTTAACCTCTTTCTCTGTTCTGTTGATAAACCAGTAACTCCGGGAAGTCCTACTATTGCATCTTTAAGGTTGTCTAGTTCAACAAGCTCCATAACTTCGTGTACAAAAGTCTAAAAAGTAAATAAATATGAAGAAATTAACACAACGTATTTCTTAGTATCTTGTTTGACAAAAATGATAGTCCCTACCATTTTCTCTTCTTCGCATATCTCTTTTGGGAGGCGAAGAAAAGCTGAGTAAATCAATGATTCACAAACAGTGATACTGGGAGAGTGGATATCAGTTTGCTCACAGTATCCAGAAATTCTTGCAAAAGTTTCTTGTTTCTTTGGAAATCCTGATATTCGTACATCTCCTTCAATATAACCACTTGTCTTTCTTCCTGCTAAAACATCCATTAGTGTGGTTTTTCCGGCTCCACTAACGCCCATCAATGAAGTTAAAACTCCAGGCCTAAAAGCACCGGTTACTTCACAAAGTAACTGCAACCTAGTTTCTGTCACTCCTTGTTCTCGCATTTCCTGTTTAGTCAGTTACCATTGGATTATATATGTATGTTGCTAATTTAGGTTTCTAAATGGGAATTTAAGGTTAAAAGAAGAAAGGAATTTACTTGGGGCATATCAACAAAATAGTTCATGTTATTAAATGACATGGAAAGTGGAGTAAATGGAAGAACCATTCCCTTCTTATGAGCCTTAGCATTATTGGTGTTTGATCGTCTTCTTTCAAGCTCCTTTTCGGTATATCCTTCTACAAAAGTCATATATAAAAAACATGCATGCGTTTAAGTTTCCAAGTTTCAACCCTTGGCTTGTACATACCTGTTCGAGCTTCCATCCTTGTGGTTTCTTCTTTTGACACGATTGCTTGTGGTTTACCAAGGGCTGATCATTTAGTAATAAAATTAGGATGGTTAATTACTGCTTATAAATTAAATTTATTAGTTATTAATTATGGACTTACGATCTAGATACATAAGAGCCAAAGTGAAGAGGACGTTGAAGAGAACTACAAAACCTGCAAGAGAGGCAATACTAATCCAAAACCAACTTTCTTGAGATGGGATATCCATGTTTTCTAGTATCACAATGCCCACTCTAGTTACATTGTCCATGCTCTGCGAAGATCACAACATATATAATTATGATCCTCTTTTTTATTATGTGTGTTTCTTTTAATAAAGAACCAACAACTTACCATCTTGTTCATCCACCTAGGTGCAAAAAACTCATTAATTGCAAAGGCTTTGAAGCCATATGATAAGGGTGACACCCAATATCCCCACTCCCACCAATCAAGAATCTGACTTTTAGGCATGATGAAACCACCTAAAAGAAATATGATGAGAAGTGCAAGGGTTCCACCTGTGTTTGCAATGTTCATTGTCCTACATACTCCAGCAATAAACCTAAAATATCCCCCTCCGACATTCTGGAGCATAAAAACTAATAGGAAGTGCTTGAAGAACCTATACAAGAACCATAGCAGGATGCATATCTTTGTTAACATTGATAGGCTAAAAAAAGTATTAAGCAATAATAGTAGTTAATATTTGTTACCTGCTAGCTTCAGGGGCAAGGCCAACACCGTAATATACTATGGCCATCCAAAGAGTACTCTCTAACATAGATATTGGTATGCGAAGCAAGAATGTTGGAAGTGTATATGCCCATGGCGGGTGGAACAAAAGGTCTCTTTGCTTAAAAATTACAGGAAGCCTTATTATGGTGAGGGAAATTTCAGCAAGACCATTAAACATATTTAGCAGCAAGCTAAAGGCAAGTGTTCCAATGTAGGTTGAGCCATCTTGTTCATTCCTTGTGTGCATCCTAGTCCTAAAAAACACCGTCATAATAGTAAAAGATAATATGGTGAATTGTACAGTCTTGAAAATGTAAATGGGGCTGTTTCTCTTGATCAGTAGCCATTCCTTATCCCATGAAGCCTTAAGCAGCTCTCTTTTGGAGACCAAATATTTCTTGAAGACTAAAGCTGCTTTGTGGCTTTGATTCTTGTCATAAGGTATTGAAAGTTCATTCTTTAGCTCTATACCCACATGGAAACTCTTGAATCGTTCAACAAATTCACTAACTGGGATATATCTGTATGGTTTGCTTCTATCTGCCCAATATTGCTCTTGATCCTTTCGAGAGGTGACCTGTAGTCATGAAGATATATATATCAAATGTTTACAATATTTATTATTGGCTTGGAATTCATCAATTAATGGTAATTAGTACCTCTTGTAAGAAGTCAGAAGTGCCCTTTCTAGGAGGGAGTCTAAATCCACAACTCTCAAAAAACTCTAGCGCGTTTTCTCGTGGTCCTTGATACACAATTTGTCCCTCTGATAGTAATATTATGTCATCAAAAAGATCAAAAGTCTCTGGAGCAGGCTGTAGTAGGGACATCAAGATTGTTGAGTCCGTGAAGTGTACAATTTGTTGCAAGCATTTCACTATCTGAAATGTAGTTGAGCTGTCTAGACCAGTGGATATCTCATCCATAAACAAAGTTTTTGCTGGTCCAACAAGCATCTCTCCTGTTTTTATTTTTTACACTATAGTTATATCAAATTTGCCAATCTTACATAAAACCTAATGAGGGGTGATTAAGTAAACCTGTAGTGACTCGCTTCTTTTGTCCACCAGAGATTCCTTTTCTCATTACGTCACCGACGTAGGTGTCACGACACATATCCAAGCCCAATATCTGTTTTCGTTTAACAAAAATATGATGCCATTTGTGAAAGCATCCCAAGTTTGGATAATATCAACATAAATAGGATTAAAAAAGTAATTGAATTTGAATAGCTAGTTGTTTCTTACCCTAAGAATGTAGTAAGTAACCAAATTGCTTCCATATCCTTCTATGGCAGTTCCCTTCATGAAAAGGTCAACATCAGCTTCTGGGAAAATTCCTGCCTGCTTCTCTCTTCTTGCTAGCTCCGCCAACAATTCTATATATCATTGTTTTGTTATTTGTCATATCTGTTTAATTATTGCAAGACTTAAAAGAACATCATCTTTTTAAAAAAGAATTACCTATCTTTGATCCGACTCCTTGGCATCTTGCAGCGAAATCAAAGGTTTCTTTGACAGTCATTTCTCCAACATGAACATCGTACTGGCTGATGTATGCAGAGGTCTTTCTTGGCTCAAATTCATTTAGCTTATGGCCATTATAAGTAATCTCTCCTTCAACCTGTTAAGTTTATATGTTACGTACTACCCATGTTGGTTTAGATTATGACCATTGTAACTAATAAAGAGCTCATGTTAATGTTTTTAGAGATTTTTTCTTCTAGATAGTGTCATTTTAGATTAAAGCATGGGAAAAGAAGTGCTTAATTGAGTTGTTTGTAAAAAGGAGTTTAGCATATTGAATGAACGATGTCCAATCTAAAGAGTTTAGCTATTTTGGGGTAGAAAACCTTTTTGTTTTATGTTAGTTTTTTTTTTTTTTCATTTGATTAATTCATAATGTTTAGAAATAAATACATATACACACATACAATTTACAAACGATGAAAGTATTCATCGTTTGTAGATTTGTTATGTGTCATTTGTGTTGACGTCATAACATTACACACCCAATTCGGCCTGTCAAAGATGATATCGTATTTAACTAATTCAGAATTATGTAGAAGTTTTATACGAATTTATGGTTTGTTTATATTTTTCGTATTAAAGAAGGTTTTTTACTTATATAAATTTACAAACGGTGGGTGAATAGTAATAAATCGTTTGTAAATTCAAAAATTAAAAAATAGGTGATTGATTTGCATTGTTAATTGAATGATTAAGAAAGAAGAAAGAAAAGATGAGATAAAACAGTGGAAAACAAAGGAGCCAGTTTAGCAAAAATGAACTTTTAAAGAGTATCTTAAGCATCATGGCATACAAATTTACCATTGAAAAAACGTCCATAAGTAAGATGATGGTGCAAGTATTTCATGGTTTGATTCGTTTTTACTATTGACTAAAATCGAAATTATAACATTATTTTGATTTTTAGATTTTTATAATCGACTGATATCGATTATAAACAGTTCGGTTAATCTGATTATATTGTTTAATCGTCGGTTTTGGACGTTAGCGGATTCAAATAGTTTACAATTAATAAATTCTATTGTATCTTTGGTTAGATAGAACATTAGCAATTTTTAGTTAATCCACTACTAGAAAACTGGCAATTTCTAACCAAAATTTCCGACAAAGTAAATTTGATCGGAAGGTTCCGACCATTTTCTGACAAATTACCGACTAAACTAAAAAAACTAGTTTTAGTGACTATTTCCGAAAATTTACCAACCAAAAGAATAATGGTCGGAATTTGAAGGAAACTTCCGACTAAGTTCCGACCACAAATTAAAACGAATCAAAGAAAAAAATTTGTGGTCGGAAAGTGGTCGGAAAAGTTAAATAAAAAAAATAAAAAAAATGCTTATCGGAAACTAGTCAGAAAACGTAGAACCAAAAAGTTGTTATTATGTGTGTATGTGTATGCATGTATGTATATATGTGTGTATGTGTATGTGTATGTATATATGTGTATGTGTGTTCATGAACGTATGTACGATATGTGTATTATAAACACACACACACACACACACATATATATATATATATATATAGAGGCCGGTTAACGTACAATACCTCTTATCCTACATTATGTACGCGATGCCCTCAGCCGTACGATCTTCAATCGATCAAACGCGGGCGAAACTAATTTAAATGATTAAATTAATCATTTTAATATATCTAAATCATACCAGGAAGGTTAAAAACGTCATTGCGAGCTCATAAATCTCTGTAATTGACCGATGATAGTTCAAAATCAAACCCTAAATAAATTCAAAAACCTGAAATTCTTCTTCCCCAACCTCCCTTCGTTCCTTTTGGTGCGATATCGATAATAAGAACTACTAATTTGGGAGTTGTAAGGGTCAAACGGAAGAAGACTGACAATGATCGACCAACAATCGAAGAAGATGAACAGTAACACACACACAGATTATACACATGCGATTTCATCAAATTACCACATGCGAAATTGTTACAAAAAAACAACATGCTATTTCATCAAAATTATCACATTCGAAATTGAATTACCACATGCGAAATTGTTACAAAAAACCAACATGCTATTTCATCAAAATTATCACATGCGAAATTGAATTATCACATGCGAAATTGTTACAAAAAAACAACCTGCTATTTCATCAAAATTATCACATGCGAAATTGAATTATCACATGCGAAATTGTTACAAAAAAACAACTTGCTATTTCATCAAAATTATCACATGCGAAATTATTACAAAAAAAAAACAACATGCGATTTTCAATGCGAGAAGATGATCTGACGGTTGAGATTGTAGCGTACGTAATGTACGATAAGCGCATTTGTACAGTACACTTTCCCTATATATATATGTATATATATATATATATATATATATATATATATATATTTACAATACACATATTGTACATACGTTCATGAACACACATATGCATATATATATATATATATATATATGTGTGTGTGTGTGTGTGTGTGTGTATTTGTATGTATCTCTTGTATGTGTATATGTATGATTGTATGTTTATTTGTATGTGTATGTATGTGTTTGTGTTTGTATACATGTATGTGTATGTGTCTGTGTTTGTATGTGTGCGTAAATGTACGATTATATGTATGTGTATGCATTCCTTGTATATTTATGTGTATGTATATTTGTATGTGTATATGATTGTATATGTCTGTGTGTGTTTGTATTTCTAGGTGCATGTGTGTATATGTGTATGTATGAGTCTCGGTGTATACATAAACACACACATGTATACTTATAAAAGTGGTAAAAGCTTGTTTTAAGTAATCGATCCTGATTGTATACACGTACGTACGTACATGTACAATACGTATAAATTGGTAAAATAAAAGTATTTAATGTATAATTAAGGTGTGCAAAAGAAGGAACGAAAAAAACGACATTTAAAGCTCAAAGAACAAAATTAAAAACAATTTTGGTCGGAAAATGGTCAGAAAATTCCGACAAATTTCCAACGAAACTCAACATGTTGGAAAATTGTCGGAAAGTTCCGACCATTTTCTGAACAAAACTTTTATATTTATTGTTATTATATGTTATAATGCTAAATTGCTAATCATTATTATAGTACCTATATTAAATGATAAATAACATCCTTAGTTGATACAACTTTTGTTATAATCTTTCAGTAGCGGAATTAGCCCTCTAAATCAGGGGTATCGGAAAAACAATCACTGTGCAATCATACAATATAAAAAAACGACAATAAATAAATAAAGTAAAACAAATACTTAACTAATTGGGCCACAATTTCAATCATATTATTATAAATTTGGGCAATTGGGCAATTGTTTCAATCGGGCTCCCTTATTCTACAAGTTTGGGTTGGTTAGGGGTATCCTTGTATTATTTTAGGAATATCGTTGGTATACAACCGAAAAAAATAAAAAAAAGTACACTACGAAGAGGGATGAGCGTGGAAGCGGTACCGTACCGCACCGGTACCGGTACCGAAAATACCGATGCCGAAATTCACCAAAACTGGGTACCGGTACCGAAATATTCAGTACAGTAAGGTACCTGTATTTAAAGGAAAAATTCGGTATTTTACCGATACTGAAAGTAACGATACCGAAAATGACAAAAAGTGGGTACCGGTACCGAAAAATTCGGTACCGGTACCGAAAAATTCGGTACCGGTACCCAGTACCAAATGCTCATCCCTAACTACAAATACTAAAGCATTGGGTCCGCCCCTGTAATCTTTTATATGAACTTTATTATTATTATTATTATTATTAAGCATCACCGCACCACCACCATCACCGTACCACCAGCGCCACTGCCCCCAATAACCACCGCTTCCACCATCACCCCCACACACCATCACTGCCCACAACAACCACTACTCACACCATCATCGCACCACCGCCACGTACTTCCCACAAAAACTTTGTCGGAAACAGGTCAGTTTTTTAGTAGTGATCTATAAAGAATACTAAGAGTTTAAAATAATAAAGGTACTAACTTTTAATTTTGTAACATTTTAGAGTATTAAGGTTAACTCCAGTTAAAATTAACTGAAAGCTAAGAATTCATCATTTCGCATCTTAGTACCCATGTTAGACGTATTTACAATTATATACACTTCATTTTCATTTTAAATGTATATTCTTATCATATTATATGTATTACCGTAATTTAATAAATCAATATTATATATTACTATGTCATAGTACATTATTTACACACATCGTCAATGGATGTTCAAAACTGCGTATTTGAAATTTTGGATACCTGATTTCACTATTTCATATATTTGTTGGATAGTTCGAATATCGGATAATTCAGATTGAATATCGATTATTATTAAACTATATTATACACATGTTCATGTTCATAGTAAATCACCTTCCGCTACAAGAAAATTACGTCTGATACGACGACCCTTTAGCGAACACAAGAAATTTAGAAAGTCACCACTTTCATTATGCAAAACCCATTTTTGAGCATAACTAAAAAAACATTAGTAGTATTTTAACTATGCTTTTCTAAAATGACGCCATTTTTAAAGAAAAAAAAAGATTGAAACTCCATGTTTTATACTGACCTTTAAGCTAGAATCAAGCTTTCCTGCCAAAGCCAATAGAAGAGTCGTCTTCCCAGATGATGGTGGACCCAACAGAAGTGTCATTCTGTAACATTACAGGTTCATTGTTACATAACTATATATATATGTGTATATATATACACACACTCAACTACTTATATCTTTTGGTACCTTGCAGGTTTGATTATCCCTGATACGTCTTTAAGAATAGTGAGTTTGGCTTTCTTAGTCAAATTGATTCCAACAGAACTCAGAAGCGATTCAAATGAATTTCTAGCGACATTTAGTAGCGTTGGAAGCGCTCTATCACCGACGTAGCAATCTGCTTCTATGGTCACATTCTGAAACCGAACTTCTATAGTTGGTAGAGAGATGCCAACCCTGAAAAATCAGTTTGTTTCATAGTTTAGTGTCAAGTTAGGGTTTACATATATAATAGACAAATTATACATATATAATATATAAACAATAGATAAATTATACATATATAGGGGAAGGTTCATTGGGGAACACTAAAAAAGTGGGGAACACCGGGGAACCGACTCAAACGAACTCCGATTGGACTCATTCCAGCGGCGTTGGAACCGGCTCGTCGAACCCTAACTAAGATCTCTTAACCCTAAACCCTAAATCCTAACTCCTAAACTCTAAACCCTAAAGCTAAAAAATAAGGCTAAAACCTAAGCTAAACCGTAAAATTTAAACTTTAAACCCTAAAAGCTAAACCCTAAAGGCTAAACCTAAAGCTAAACCCTAAAGCTAAACCCTAAACACTAAAGCTAAACCCTAAAGGCTAAACCCTAAAGGCTAAACCCTAAGGCTAAATCCTAAAGCCAAACCCTAATATATTTAGGGTTTAGGGGTTATGATTTAGGGTTTAGGGTTAAGAGACCCTAGTTAGGGTTCGACGAGCCGGTTCCAACGCCGCTGGAATGGGTCCAATCGGAGTTCGTTTGAGTCGGTTCCCCGCTGTTCTCCACTTTTTTAGTGTTCCCCAATAAACCTCACACTACATATATATATATATATATAATATATAAACAATCTCAAGCACCTTTAAAACCACATAGCTAGCACATCAAAAGTTAATAAATAGATTGTCACCACGGTTATCATCTATCATATAGTTATTTTTATTTATTTGATCTATCATTTATTTTTAAGTTTGTTCGTTATTTATTATTCTATCTATATCTTGAAAATTAGTATAGTTATTGAGGTTTCATCGTTAACTTGGGATCAGGGGCGGTTCAATGTGAAGGTCAGCGGGTGCACGGGATACCCCTCAACTTTCTTGGCGAAACCAAAAAACATTTCCTGTGTTTTATGTATCAAATATTCTTAGGCATGTATTAGGATACCCCTGAATGAATGTACGGTAACTTTTTTTTCTTTGTTTATGAGTGTATGGTAAACTCTTTTTCTTGATACCCCTAATTTTTTTTTCTAGATCCGCTAGCGCTTGTAATTAAGTTACATATTTGTATTTAAAGAGGTTAGTCATGGTTAATTGATATCTGAAAAACGCTGTATTTTACATATATAGATTATGGAGTTGAAGGCTTACTTATCAATTCGATCTCTGAACTTTCTCAAGAACCTGCCATTATCTTCTTCAGCATCCTTGAAGATCTTGTCAATGAAGTTTTGATGAGCTTTCGCGTCGAGCTCTCCTATGTCTAGTAGTAAAGTATCAGATGGTGTTTGGTTTTGTAGATCATGAGCTGAAATGTTTAAGTTCTTGAAGATGGTTGTTCGTATGCGGTTGTAGGTTGGAAGTTTCTCCAAAGCAGCCCATCTCAAGGCCTCTTCGTCCGCCACAGAGCCGCGGCTGCTCCGCCCATGACTGCTGCTCACGGAGAACACAGCATCAACACGCCTACTCACACTTCTACTTATGCTTCTCATAATATTTCCTCCATGATCAGTTTCCTCCATGGTCACTCTTCACTTTCAGAACAACCAGAGTTCTACCTATTAATCACTCATGTTGTGCTTTCTTTGCATGGTTATCAATTCATTGAGTGGCTATTTAACATTTTTTTTTTGTCGTGCTTCATTAATTATATCTGTTTTTTTTTTTCTGGTTCGTTTGTATCCCACGTACAAAAAATACATTTATATTTATAATTTATAACTGAAAATTCAGGCTTCAACTTTCCATGTATAAACATTTAATAATTAAAACCAGTGGCGGACCCAGGAATTTTTCCATGGGGGTGCGGAACATTTTTAAAAATTTTAGGCCTCTAGGTACATAAGTAAAAAAATCGGTTTGTATCGGGTCAGTTCGGGTCGGGCCGGGTCATGTAAAACAAAAGAACATTAAACTAATTTTATATAATGATCAAAAACATGTCAAACCTTGTTACAAACATAATTAAAACGTCGCCCTATGGGTTTTCATTTTTTGAAATCTATCCAAAACATCATATAAAGCTACTTTTTTAAGCAAGTCTTTCTCTATATAATATAAGTTAATCGCTCCATAAGATAATGTTTCAATTTTAATTTCCAACTATTCAAGCCCTAGAAATCATAATGTAAGTTGTAATCATCCTAAAAATCATCTAAACAACATAATCACCCTAAAAATCATCTAAACAACCAGAAACAACGTCAAAACACACAAAATTTCAAACCTATTTAACAACTTTATTACCCTTTTTCTCCTATAAGACCATGGGGTATGGTGGGGCGGGGGTTTGGGGCATGGGTTGACACATGGAGTTCGAGCCCCCCCCCCCCCCCCCGGTGGTGAGTGACGTGTCTGTGGGGTATGGCGGGGTGTGGCTAGCCCGGCGTGGCTTGGCCATGTGTATTAAAATAAAATAAAAATCTAAAATGGTCCGCTATGCCCTAGCTAACAAGCCAATAAGAGCCAGCCACATAGGATCGCTAGCATGCCCCACGTCCGGCCTTAAACTCCCGCCCAAGGGGCCACGCCCAAACCCAAGCCCACCCGGGGTGGTGACTTGGGCGTTTTCACCCAACCCACGCCCCAACTCCCGCCCCATACCCCATAGTCTAATATCAACCAAAATCATTAAAATAACAAAGAAACTTACCCGTGTTCGGATTCCGGTTGGATTTGGTGTCGAACGGCGGTGGTATGGTGGCTGATTACGGTGGTCACCGGCTGCTAGATTGTTGTCGCTGGGTGATGTTGTTCGCTGGCAGTGCAGGGATGCAAGAGAGAGAGAGAGAGAGCGAGCGGGAGAGAATTTCTAAGGGTTTTGGGCTTAAATTATTTTATTATAGTTTGAAATATTGTTGGGTTTGGTTAATGGGCTAAGACTTAGTGGGCTAGTTAGTTAGGAATTATAAGTGGGTAAAGATATTGAGTATTTGGGTTTAGTTAGTTAGGTATTAAAAGTTATATAATTTAGGTAGTATTTAAAAAAAACAAGAGTTTACTAAAAAAAATCTTAAAATATAAATTGATAACACTTTTTACCGAAGGGGTGCGGTCGGAAAATTCCAAGGGGTGCGGACGAAAAATTTCAAGGGGTGCGGACGAGATTTTAGACGGAACTTAACACTAAATTTTTTTTCCCCGAGGGTGCGCCCGCCCACCTTGGGGTGGGCTTGGGTCCGCCCCTGATTAAAACTTAGGCTTTAACTTTACTAGAAGAAACTTATTTTACCACCAATTATTTGATATGGACAAATTGTAAAAAGATAAAATGGTCAGAAATAACTTAAATAAAAGGAATATAATTTTGATCAATTTAGAGCAATGTTTTAAAAATCGGTTTAAACCAGCTCATTGAACCGGTTACACCAGATGCCAGATGCTTGGCCGGCATGAAGCATACCGATAAACTGAGAAAACGACAAAGAAGTTATACCGCCGGTATATTGGGTTACTGGTTTAATCCGGTATACCGGTACCGGTTTATACCAGACCAAAGGTCAAAATTTTGAACTTCTAATTTTTATGTACCAAAAAAATGTGACTATTTATCTTCTTAGTAAAAGTGTAAAACCTAGTGCCCACAATTGACAATCCACATCAATCAAACTTCTTCCTCACTTAAAGATAGAAAATCATTGGTTTGTTGAGATTAAGGTTTTCAACCAATCATTAAAGTTTGCCTTTTTTTTACTTTTGTTCAATCATTCACGTGGAAATTGTTGTAGTGTTTGCTAATTGCTATATAATGGGTACTTAATCATGAACTTTTATATAATTTTTTTATTAAGGATTAACTTTTGAAATATTTTTTTATTATAGAATGGTGAAGTTTTGGATTTTTTTTTTTAGTTGAAATTATATTTTATGGATATATAGGATTAATTAGTCAACACGGTTGAACTGCCCGGTACAACCCGGTTCAACGGGTTGAACCGTTTCTGAGTCTAACCTGGCACGATTTAAATACCGCTTTTGAAAGCATTGAATTTAAAGTTAACTAGAATTAAGCACATGTTACGGCGGGGCATAAAACCATGGTTGCAGAAATCGGCCTAAGCGGCCGATTAATCGGCGCCTAGGCGCTAGGCGGTCACTTACTGCCTAATTTTGAGCTAGGCGGTCCATTAATCGGTCATGGTCAAAAATCGGTCAAAATCGGTCCTAGGCGGTCAAAATCGGTCCTAGGCGGTCAAAAATCGGATTAATCGGACTATATTAGTCGGTCAAAATCGATCAAAATCGGTCCTAAGCGGTCAAAATTGGTCAAAATCGGTCAAAATCGAACCATACTATCTGAAACTTGAAGTATTTATGTGAATTTTGAAGTATTATTTTTATATTATTGGGTATATATATATATATAATTTTGAAAAAATACATATAAAAATCCCATTCCGATTAATCCCTAGGCTGTACCTCACCGCCCGACTAGCGCCTAGCTCCTTCTACAACATTGCATAAAACCATGTCAAATACCACAAATACCACACCACTGCCAGCACCATCAACACTAAGCCGAACAAGGACCCGCGCGTTGCGAGGAACCTCTCAAAGGGAAAAATTTAGAACGAAATTTAAAAAAAATTTTGTGAAATAAAAAGTATAGGGGCAAAGCTGAAAGTAAAAAAAAATTTTGAGGTTACGTTGCAAATAATAAAAAGTTTTAGGTTAGAATTAGAAAAAAAAAATTGTTAGGTTAAAATTGTAAAAGATAAAAACCTTTGGATTTAATGTAAAAAAATCATTTTTAAAAGGCAAATTGGATTTAAATAATTCCAACTTTCTCAATTTGGCCAATAATAATCCCAACTCAGTTATTAGCCGATAATAATCCGAACTGGTCGACTTTTGACATATAATATTCTGCGTTAAATATAGCTTAACGGAGTTAAGTTTTTTCCGAATAACAAACTGATGTTTTAGGGTTTTTTATTAGAACGAGGATACGAGTTGATTGATGTAAAATTTCCCTCGAAATACTACCCCAAACGACGATAACGGTGCTTCAATTTGGGTGTTTAAACTTCCAATTAACAAAAATCAATATGTTTGAAGCATCGTTTCGACGTAAGTTTTACATAAATCGACTCGTATCCTCGTTCTGATCAAAATCCATAAAACATCCGTTTGTAATTCGGAAAAAAGCTTAACACTGTTAACGTATTTTTAACGGCGGACTATTATCGGCCAAAAGTGGACCAGTTCGAATTATTATCGGCCAATAACTGAGTTGGGATTATTATCGGCTAAATTCAGAAAGCTGAGATTTTTTAAACTCAATTAGGGAATTGGCCTGTAATAATCCCAACTAGAGGTATTTGATATTGACAATCCCACCTTTAAATATTCCCCCCACCAGTCCCACCTTTTAACTATTTTTCCTACACCGGTCCTCCATTAAAAAAACTTAACGGAGTTATGTTTTTTTTTCCAAATTACAAACATTTTTTACATCTTTTGATCAAAATGACAATACGAGCCCATTGATATAAAACTTATCTCGAAACGGTGCTCCAAACGATGAAAACGGTGCTTCAATTTGGGTGTTTAAATTTTCAATTAACAAAAATCAAGTCATTTGAAGCATCATTTCGAGGTAAGTTTTACATCAATGGACTTGTATCATCGTTCTAATTAAAAGCCCAAAGAAATATGTATGTAATTTGGAAAAAAGCTTAACTCCGTTAAGTTTTTTTAACGAGGACCGGTGTAGGAAAAACAGGTGAAAGGTGGGACTGGAAGGGGGAATATTCAAAGATGGGACTGTCAATGGCCAATGACCTCTAGTTGGATTATTACAGGCCAATTCCCCAATCCGATTTACCTTTAAAAACTGAAACCCTTAAAGAATGAGGTATAACACCCACATGCACAAAAATGTTGCTAATTAATGGTATATAAATATAAACTAGAACATTGACCCGCGCGCGTTGCGCCGCGGCTAACGAAATTGACACGCTGTTGATCAGATTCACATTTACAATGTGTTAAAGATGTTTTTTGTCGGTTAAGTCTATATAACTATCTTATACAAATAAGTAATTCACCAAATAAGCTCAATACAATTAATGGTATCATAATTACTACGTTACATGACTTGTATCCATATAAATAACCTATCGTGTTAAGCCCCTGCGTTGCGGCGGGGGCATAAGACCGTGACAAATAGTACCAACGCCACACTATAGCCAACGACCACCAACATTGAAGTTGTGGCTTTTTAATGTGGAGAAATTAGACCGACATATAAAACATAGAAAATAATAACTAACTCCATTTAGGACTCGCGCCTTGTGACGAACTTATTAAACGGGAAAAAATAGACGGTGTAAATACACTGAACCACACACGTACGTTACGCCATGTTCACTTGCAAAATTTAGAATGAAGCGTATAACAAAACGTAAAATCGTTGATCCACACACAAATTGTGCCGTGTTAACTCACAAAATTTAGAACCAAAGGTAAAACAAAAATTTTTGCAAAATATGAAAAACATAGGGGATCAAAGTTGAAAGAAAAAAATTTGTGAGGTTATATTGGAAAAACAAAAAACTTTTGGTTAAACCTACAATATCAAGTACTTTTGGGTTTAAAGTGAAATATCAACAATTTTTTTTGAAAAACCCCCAAAACATAGGGTACAACACCTAATGCCTCCATTTGTTTCTAATTTATATGATGTAAATGTAAATGGGTCTAAAAGTGTTTTCTATCTTTTAAACCCAAAAAAAAATAATCTATCCTAGATTTTGAATTTTGAGTTTAAAGATTTCTCTTTTGTTTTTACCTTAGTATTTGATACAAACTTTTAATATGGGGCTATCTCACCTGGTAAAGACAAATATCTCTAAGAGAAGAGATCATAAGTTCACACCAGGATAAATAAACAATTTATATTTATTGGTAAAAGTAAAGAATAAGTAATATTTTTCATTCAAAACATTCTGATACAACTTTATATTATAAAACGTGCAAAGTCTAGTTCTCATTAACACAAAAATCAGCGTACCTTCGGGAGGGGGGGGGGGGGGGCCTCTCGACGATATGCAAAATCCAGCCAATGTAAAGTCACACCTAGGCTACCCATACCACTCCCACCCCAACTCAAAACCCCATTTACCGGTGTCGATTACCGACGTCACACACACAAAATCATTACTTGCTCTTGCTTTCTCTCTCTCTCTTTCTCTTTCTCTCTCTCTCCCTATCTCACAACCTGGTGGTCCTTACCGATTACCCCTACCTGAGTGACTGGCGCCAATGTTGCCGGTCAGGTAAAGGCTACCTGAATTGGTTTCTGTGAGTGATGCCACCCCCTAAGTTGATTCTTGTTTGGTAATTTTTTATAGTAAACTACAATTTGTATCCCTGTGGTTTCAGGTCTCTTGCACTTCGCCTCCCTATCTTTCATTTTTTGCACCTTTGCTCCCTATGCCTGCATTTCATCAAGCTATGCCTCCATGCTATCAATGGACGGTTTGACTTTGGGTGAAAAGACTAAACTACCCTTTTTCCTATTGCAGTTTGCGACCCTGTGGTTTCATTATTATTGCAATCACCCACCACCACCATCATCATCCCCACCACCACCGTTGTTCATCACCTATCACCTCCACAATACCACTGTAGCCCCTCCCTCTCTCTCTAACTATCACCCCCAACCACCTCCACCACAACAACCATTATCCACCACCACAATACACGACCCTTTAGTAGCTAGAGCTACTCATGTAGTGTGGCTTGCTAGCGATCCTGTTTCTTAAAGTACAACTCCAATGCTGGGAGATAACACAGGTACACATGTTTGTATATTTCTCACAAATTAACATGTTTTAAAGTCCACATTATCATTGTTAACAAACCTTAAAATTTTGCAATTCCCGTTTGTGGTAAAGCATATCTAATTCTGCAGTTTCGTTAATGGTAGAGCGTCATCAAAATAACCACCAAGACCAGAGTAAAATCTTATGTTCCACCCATAGGATAATACTGAACCATTTCCATCTACGGCTTCAATAGAAAATTCTGATAAAATGAACATAGAAAATGCTTCTTTTACTGTTCCTATAATTAGTGAAACTTCTTAAACAAATCTGTGTAGGGTTAGAGAAGAAACCACCGCTTCCGTTCACCTAGTATCACTTGTTGCTTTGCTGATGACGGCTAAAAGTAGTGGAAACCCACTCACATACTTGGTCAACCTGTCAATTAAATGGGCTGCATCAAAAGATAAACCATCTCACGTTAAGGCCAACATTAAGGTGATATTATCTTTTCCTTTAATTATGATATTATATATGTATATGGATTTGCTATCTGAAAACAGGATCTGGCGAGTTTGACGAAGCTTTGGTCCAGAAACGACGTGTTCGGTTATAAAAAACAATAAGAAATGAGTAGAAGATAGAATAGAACACCGAGTAGTCACTTATAATATGGTCTCTTATTGATAATCCAACGTTACAGCACCACGAGACCAGTTGGACAACATTTCCCCTCAGGGACCAAAAGCTTATCCAACACAAGACCCAAGCACCATATATATAGGCATCAGGGATTCGTACAAAGCTACCTCTGGCATCGTACGAACCCAGCTTGGTCTTGGATTCTTCAGTACAAACCACTATGTAGTCCGTTCGTACAAAGCTACTCCTGGCTTCGTACGAAGGCACTATTATATCACAATACCTTGGTTTCGTACTGGATTTCTTATTATTCTATACAATATTCACACACTCTATCTAGCTATTCGCACAGTGGCAGACGTACAAAATATGCACCAATATGCTATATCACGTTACTCATATCATTTATGTAAAACATTATTGTGTTTTGTGACTGGAGTTAAGGTATTCCAGTATAAGAAAAGGAACACATACGAGCTTTAAGTATATGTAGATGATGATAGCTTGATATCCGAGATCCTTATTGACCACAATGTAAGTTCATATTATTCCATTTAAAGCACTAAAATCCAAATGCTTAAAACATATAGTTCTTGTGTTAACGGTTTGATCTATCAGATTGTATAGAACAAGATTATTTCCCTGAGGAGAAAAACACTGCTTTGTCTTCTTCAGGACCATCTAGGGTTCAAGACATGAGGAACATAAAGAAACAATTTCAATTTTATTTGGTAAACTTTGAGCTCCACAAGCCATTTCCAAACCAATTTATAATCAAATTTAATGAAAAGGTGTTTATTCTGTTTGGTTTATGGGATTGAATTGCAGGGAATAATGGTTAAGATAAATGAAGCCTCAAGTCTACCGGTTGCCATAGAAATGCAGCAGGGTTGTTTTTTATCTGATGCATGGTCTCTTCTTGGAAAAGGTGTTTATTCGGTTTTGGTGGATGATGGTGGTAGTTGTGGGTGAGATGATGGTGGTGGTGGTAGGTGGGAAAAGGTAAAGTTGGGGAGGCATAATGCTAGGTGGATAAGTATAGGGAGGTCTTGATGAGTGGTGGAGAGCTGGGGGTGTGAAATGACACACCCCAACCGATGGCGGAAACATTAGGGCGGGACGAAAGAGATTGTTCGAGACATCACAACTTGCTAAATATGACAATATTTATAGAAAATTCCATTTTCATTGATGAACTAGGTGGTACATTGTTTGGAATGGAAATACAACAAGGAGATTTGAATACCACAAACATAAGTTTAAAATGTGTTTCTAAAATCCATCCTACTAGAATCTTGAAACGTCATAGCATCAATATCCTACAATACATATTAAAGTAACGGTCAACACATAAAGTATTGGTGAGCATACAAGCTTTGTCTATTAGCATAGATACAAAAGTTTTCATCAATCCTACATGGCATAAAAGTATACTAAGGCATAAAACATAACATAACTAGCATTCATCGATTATATGTCAAACCAAATGTGTCCACAAAGCTGTGTATCTTATAACCGAAGCGAACAAGATCGTGATTGAATGACTTAATATAGACCCTTCCTAATGGTGATGTGCTACTCCTATAGTGCTATACATGTAAAGGGTGGCTCATGACGTTAATGACAAATATTATGCAAGAAAGGCTTCTGGCATTATGTATCCTAAGCATATCGATTAAGCATGTATTAATGGATTGATTGATTTGAATAATGTGATTGGCGTTGTGATTGTGATTGTGATTGTGATTTTGATAATGTTGTACATATTGCACCCAAAAGTGTATAAAATGTAAAACGGGATCATGTAAACTCATAGTTTGCAAAGCTTCCAAAGAAGTCATGAGTTGATGAGTCTTGAGATTGGAACACTGTAACACCCTAAAAATGCGTAATTTATTATTGTGCCTTTAAATGTATTTTTATGTAATATAATAACTGTAGTTGACTAACTAAGTTAAGTTGAATGAATCTTGTGTAGAGGGGATGAAAGTTGTGCTTGCATAAATAATAAATGAAAACTATAAAGGCTGAAAGTGAATAATTCATGAAAGTTAAAAACAAAAAAAAAGTGCAGTGTGTGTGTATGTGTATGTGTATGTGTATGTGTATGTATTGTACGAGAAAGAGGGAGAGAAGGGGAAAACCTTCATCTTCAACAACAACAAGAAATTCAGCAAACCAAAGAGGTTCTAGGGCTGAAATTGAATGCATGTATTGAGATTCTTGATCATCTAAGTGTCTCTAACATAAGGTAAGTTGAATTTGATGATTTGATAATCTTTCATGAAGCGGGTTGTAATCAATCCGTTAAAATATATGGAAATAAGCATGAATTGGCACACCCCGATATTTCCACGTATTACCGGTGGGGAGTATCGTGACGTAGTTGATATCATCATAGTCAATTAATCACAGTTTAATGCACAGCAGAAGTCTAAAAGTAATTATGCAAACCGAGTTGAAAGTATAATAAAATATTACACAACGGATTGTAAGTGGACCCACAGGCGGATCTAAAACAGAAAGAAAAATTGTTCAACAGACTTTAAGTATCAAAAGCTTGCAAGACTCTTTATTTAATACTAGGAGTATCCAGCCCATTACGCGTAGTACCTACACTTAATCTTTTTGAAAAAAAAATACGTCAGTTTACACTGCTAAATACAATTAACTGACTCTTTTTGAAAAATGTTTATAAAATTGATTTGAATGCACAAGGCACAAATATTCTTTTATAACTAAGGACAATTATTTAAAATAATCTTGTATACAGATTTACATGTTTGTCGTCCGTTCAGGACCCGGTTAGAAGAACCGGATTAGATTAATAGACACACCACAAGTATAGGCCAACAAGAGAGTGAGATACCGTTTTTATATACGCAACTGTCAGGTGTATGCCTACACCCCGTGGTTAATTTATGCGAACTAGTTACATAAACCGTACCGAATGCGAATATGCATGACGGGTAACCAAATGAGTCATGTACAGGTTCCACAAGTTAATATGCTTTAAATATGTTATGATATCAGTAGGATACCTTCCATTATGCCCAAAACGAACTTAAAACCAATTTAAGCCCCGTAAGGGTATTTTGGTCATTTTAAAGTTTATAAAAGAGGCTAAATAGCAATCTGAGGTTCTGGTTTAAAAAAATCAGTAAAAATATTTATTTTAACAAATTATATCGGTAAGATATCATACATATGTGAAATTTATCATTTTTGGCCAAACTATGCACCGTAGGGGCATTTTTGTCATTTCACATATGTTTTATGGGTCAAATTTGGAAATCTGAGTTTAAAACTTATACTTACTGTTGAATTATAAAAATTTATTTATAACATCAGTAGGTAATAAGCCTTAGGCGTTAAATATGGTTTTAAACCGTACTATGCGCCTAAATCGCATAAAAGTCGGTATTTGATAATATTCAAGTTATTTAAGGAAATCTGAGATTTTGATCAATCTCAACTGTTTAAAATATTTTATTTAATGTATAAAATCAGTAGAAAAAGGTTTGACATGCAAATGATGCATAAAACTCATTTCATTAATGAAAATGGCATTATCGTCAATTACCGAGTCCATGCAAGAACTCTATGTTATGGTCAGTATAAAATTTGATAAAAATTTCTAAAAATCCCTAAATATTATATTACATCAGTGGGTAGAAAGTTTGGTGTCAAAATTTGGGTTTAAATATGATTTATGCCAAAAATGCCATTTAATTAACAAAAAGCTTTTGCTTTACGATATCGTGCATAACTCTTATTTTAGACCAGAAACGGACGTCAAATTTTTAGGACATACTAATATATCAGTAATAAAGGTTTTTGTCCTCTCACATTTCCAAAAATCTCATTTTAATGATAAAAGGGCATAATGGTCTATTTTAAGCATTTAAAGGGAACATGCAATGAATCAGATTTTTATGGAACCATGTTGTATAACCTCAGAGGGTTATACTAACATATAATATGGTCCTAAAGGAAGCCTAAGGCATAATTAAACTAAACTAAATCGGGTCAGAACTGAAAGTCAAAGCAAAAGTCTACTTTTGCGACTTTCGGTTGCGAACCGAGCCTAAACTCAGAATTGTCGGGTTGAACATGCCTAGACATGTTCTTATATTATTTACCAAGTTATTTAAGTGTTAAAACATGTTCCAAAACTTCAGCATTATCATTTATGAATTATTTTGCAAAAACTGACTCGTTTGACTTTTTATTAAGAAGTTTGACTTGACAATTGACTGAGATAACGTGATAATTTGAAGGTGCCCTTTTAAGGGTTTAACACCTACATAATTACCAACACACAGCCACTTTTAATTCGAATAATGGCTGGACCGTTAGTGATTAATCACCAAGTCAAAGCTTAATTACGATATCTTTGACTTTCGGTCATTAAGCTAATAAAACTTTAACTAAAGAAGCTAAGAACACTTACTAGAGTCCTAAGCATGAATTTAGAACTTGAGAAAGCTTCCTTGAACAGCAGGAGGCTTTAGAGAGTGAGTTTGAGTGAAATTTGAAAGTATACAAGTTCTAAGTGAAACAATGTGGGTATATATAGGACTTTGATGACCTTCAAGATCAATCCATCTGTTCCTATGATGTTACCAGATGTTCCCAAGTGTCCCTAGGGCAGTAAAAACCAGTTGTTCAGACCCTGGTATCGAAAAGAGCCATGCAGTGGCGGTGGAACAGGCTGCAACATGCAGCTGTCCCTTTTTTTGGTCGCTGGCACCTCTTACGCGGCCCGCATAAGAAATGGAGACGGCCTACGCGGCCCGCGATAATGGGGAGTTCCGGTAAAAAGTTTGCAATCTTTGCATTTTCTGTCCCTGGTCCATTTTAAGTTTATTTAACTTTCTTTTATTGCACTTATGACTCCCATAGTTAACTTTTAAGAGTCTTGGGTCACAAATTAACTACGTTAAGCTCCCGATTAGTTATGAGATCACCTGAAATGTTCCTTAAGTGCGCAGAAACTCCATAAAATCATTATTCGTTATACATGGAAGCATAATGAAGTATTACAAAGCTTTGGGATCGTTAAAAGGTCACTCAGAGGTAACATTTAACATGTTGACACATTTAACCCCTGTGCTTTGTAAATTTTATAGTTTTAAGCACAAGCGGCTTCTTATGTCTGACAATTTTATTCATTCATGAATACGAACATCTTATGAGGTCATTCAGAGGCACGAGTTTGGCATGTTGACACATTTGACCCTCCTATACACATACTTTCTTCATTTGTCCACTTTAGTCCCTTCAAAACAATTCGTTACACGTTTAAAGTTCATGACACGTGTCTTTATTATATTGGACATGATTTTGCGAGGTGTTACATCCTCACCCCCTTAAAAGAAATCTCGACCTCGAGATTTACTCAAATAAATGAGGGTATTTTTGTTTCATTGTGGATTCAACCTCCCATGTGTATTCTGGGCCTCTTCGGGCATCCCATTTCACTTTGACGATTGGCACATGCTTTCTTCGAAGCTTCTTAACCTATCGATCCTCGATTGACAAAGGTTTTTCAACGAATCTCAAACTCTCATCAATCTGCACGTCCTTATGCGACATTGCTAGCGACTCATCGGCTAGACATTTCTTTAAGTTGCAGATGTGGAATACATTATGAATTCCATTAAGCTCCTCTGGCAGATTTAGTTTGTAGGCCACTGTTCCGACACATTCGATAATCTCGAATGGTCCTATATATCTAGGGCTTAGCTTGCCCTTTATGCCAAAACACATCATCCCTTTCCCGGGTAATACCTTGAGTAGCACTTTATCACCTACCTCGAATTTCAGAGGTTTTCGCCTTTTATCTGCGTAGCTTTTCTGCCTATCCCTGGCAGCTTTGAGATGATCGCGGATCTGAAAAATCTTATCAGTCGTTTCGAGGACTCTATCAGGTCCTGACAGTTGGGTTTCTCTAACTTCCGCCCAACAAATTGGCGTCCTACACTTTCTTCCATACAAAGCCTCAAAAGGCGCTGCTGGAATACTCGAATGATAGCTATTATTGTACGAAAATTCAATCAAAGGAAGATGGTCATCCCAACTTCCTCCTAAATCAATAACACAAGCCCTGAGCATATCCTCGAGTGTTTGAATTGTACGCTTGCTTTGGCCATCTGTCTGAGGATGATAAGCAGTGCTGAAATTTAGACGAGTGCCTAGAGATTGCTAAATGCTTTTCCAAAAATGAGATGTGTATCTTGTATCCCTGTCAGAGATAATAGATACTGGCACTCTGTGGAGAGATACTATCTTATCCACATATAGTTGGGCTAGCTTATCGGAGCTGTGTGTTTCTTTAATAGGTAAGAAGTGGGCTGACTTGGTCAGCCTATCGACTATAACCAAAATCGTATCATTTTCGTGCTTTGTCTTTGGTAACTTAGTGATAAAATCTATGGTTACCATTTCCCATTTCCAAGTGGGAAGTTCAGGCTGTTGCAGCAAACCTGACGGCTTTTGATGCTCTGCTTTAACTTGTGCACACGTCAGACATTTAGCCACATAAGTGGCTATAGATTTCTTCAAACCTATCCACCAATAATTTGCCTTTAAATCCTGGTACATCTTATCACTGCCAGGATGAACTGAATATTTCGAACTATGAGCTTCTTGAAGAATCACATCTCTAAGCCCTCCATGAATAGGAACCCAGATTCGACAGTTCATCCTAAGGATTCCATCCTTGCCATATGATAATTGATCAGCAGTTACGCCTAACTTCTCATTCGGATAGTTAGTTTCTAATACAGCTTCCTTTTGAGCGGCTAACAACCTTTCATTCAAGCTGTTCTTTAATTCAATGCTTTTGGCATTTATTCTGATAGGTTTGATCCTTTCTTTCCTGCTCAAAGCATCAGCGACAACATTCGCTTTGCCTAGATGACATCGGATTTCACAATCATAATCGTTTAATGTTTCCATCCATCGGCGTTGTCTCATGTTAAGATTTTTCTGATTAAACAGATGTTGAAGGCTCTTATGATCAGAATAGATCATGCACATAGTCCCATAATGATAATGCCTCCAAAGCTTCAGTGCAAATACAACGGCACCCAATTCCAAATCATGGGTGGTGTAATTCTTCTTGTGCACCTTTAATTGACGTGAGGCATATGCAATAACCTTTCCCTTCTACATAAGCACACAACCCATACCGGTGTGCGATGCATCGCAATAAACCACAAATTCTTCAATCCCTTCTGGCAATGTCAACACAGGAGCATTGTTTAGTTTCTGCTTAAGAATCTCAAAGGATTCTTGTTGCTTGGGACCCCAGTCAAACTTGACATTCTTGCGAGTTAGCGAAGTTAGAGATGCGGAAATCCTTGAAAAGTTTTCAATGAAACGTCTATAGTATCATGCTAGACCCAAGAAGCAGGGAATTTCAGTAGGTGTTTTGGGCGCTTGCCAATTCATAATAGCTTCAATCTTAGCGGGTTCCACCTGGATACCACGCTCACTGTGACACCTGTGCCTCTGCGACCATCAAACAAATACCAAATCAATGAAATATTGTATTTTATATTTGGGATTTGTATAAATATGTGTATCGTTTGCACATATCAATTCATGTTTGATTTCGAGCTTTAAATCGCTTTATGGAAGGTTATACGCGATCTGATGCGTAAATATAACCAGTTTAATGCAACAAACACTTCGGAATAATGACATAGGCTTAACATGCCTTAAATAACCTTTACATAACTTAAAAATAAGTTTTGGAGGGTTTGGTATGCCGAAATCAAGTTTATTCGCTTACAGGGACTAATTTCAACAAACTGTGAAAGTATGCCGATTCGTACTCTAACGAACATTCCGGAACTTGATCATAAGTTAAATATGCCCTAAATATCCTTTACATATCTTAGAAATAGGCTTTGAAGGGTTCAGTATGCTAAAAATAAACTTTATTGATCAATAGGGACTAAAAGCGTCAAAAAGTGCATAAGTTTGAATTTCGCGCATATCTTACGTTCTGAATATATCCGGACATCCAAAAATTTATGTAATCATTAAAATTTTTTATTTTAGTGATTGGCATGATAAAATTCCATTCGTCACGTAATTTGGATCGTTTTTACGTTCGTTACGATTTCCGTCGTAATTAACCGAACAACGCAACCGTACGACCAAACAAACCGACATCCGAGATATTTTTTAGCACATTTCAAG